>CM055333.1:3615987-4323278 GCA_029228605.1 Salix koriyanagi | reverse complement strand
AAAACTTGAATGGAAAAGAAGAATTTCTGTATTGTGTATTCATTGATGTATGGCTGCAAAATATATACAGACTCTAGGTTTATCACTTCCTATAATTAAGCTATCACAGCTATTACATTGCAGCAGGACTCTTAAGGTAATTGACTACAATTAAGAGACTTAAAACAAGAAACAAATATTTGATAATAATACAAGAGATATCACAGCTTTTACTTCTCAACACTCCCCCTCAAGTTGGAGAGTGGATGTCTTGCAATCCCAACTTGTGAACCATTGGTATGAAGAGGTCCTTACCCAAAGCCTTGGTCAGAATGTCAGCCAGCTGGTTTCAGAATTCACAAACCTCGTTTCCACAGAACCGTCTTGAATTTTGTCCCTTATGAAGTGACAGTCCATTTCTATATGCCTTGTATGTTCATGAAAAATGGGATTTGCTGCTATATGTTTTGCAGCCATGTTGTTGCAATATAACAACGCAGACTCTTGATGCAACACATTCAAATCTTCAAGTAAATAACACAGCCATGTTAGTTCACAACACGCACCTGTCATTGCGCGGTATTCTGCCTCGGCTGAAGACAAGGAGACTGTCTTCTGGCGCTTCGATCTCCATGAAATCAGTGAAGGTCCTAGAAATACACAGTACCCCGTGGTTGATCTCCTTGTGAGGGGGCATCCTGCCCAATCTGAGTCGGAGTAGGCTCGCAGCCGAAGATCACTGGTCGAGGAGAAGAAGAGACCTTGTCCAGGTGCAGATTTCAGATAACGTACAACCCGTAAGGCAGCTTCCCAATGATCCTTTCGAGGTTGATGCATGAACCTACTTAAAATGTGGACTGAGTATGTAATGTCTGGCCTAGAAACAGTGAGATATATCAATCTCCCAACCAATCTCCTATACCGTTCAGGATTTTTCAGCAGCTCACTTTTATCAGACAGTTTTAATCCACGTTCCATGGGGGTATTAGCAGGGGCTGCCCCCAATAAACCTACATCTTTAATAATTTCCAACGCATATTTCCTCTGACAAATAAAAGTTCCATTCCTAGAGGTGGAAATCTCTATACCAAGAAAGTATTGCAATCTGCCAAGGTCCTTAAGTTGAAATTTATTATGCAAGAATTTTTTGATCTCAGCTATACTCACGAGATCATTGCTAGTAATGAGAATATCGTCAACATATATCAAGAGAGCTGTGAAAGACTTGCCTTTTTTCTTTGTAAATAGCGAGTAATCAGCTTTCGACTGTGCATATCCAGCTGATCGAATTGCACCCGAGAATTTGGCAAACCATTGCCGAGATGCCTGCTTCAGTCCATACAATGATTTGTGTAGACGACAAAACATGTGTTCCTCCCCCTGTCTCCTTAGCCCTGGCGGTGGAGACATATAAATCTCTTCGTCGAGATCACTGTGAAGAAAAACATTATTCACGTCGAGCTGATGAAGAGACCATCCATGGGCAGCAGCCAGAGCCAACAAGCAACGAACCGAGATGATCTTGGCTGTGGGAGAGAAGGTATCTTGATAGTCAATCCCCTCCAATTGAGTAAACCCCTTAGCCACAAGCCGTGCCTTATACCTCTCAATCGACCCGTCTGCCTTGTGTTTGATCTTGAATACCCATCGACACCCAATTGGTGTCTTACCAGGTGGAAGAGGACTGAGTGACCAAGTCCCATTAGCTTCTAGTGCCTGTAATTCTGATCTCATTGCCTTTTGCCATTCAATGTGATTTGCTGCTTCAGAATAGGATTTTGGCTCCGTGACAGTATCAATTTGAGCAACAAATGTGTGATAAGCAGGCCGGTATCGACGAAATGAAATGAAATTGGACATGGGGTATCGTGTACCTTTGGTTGGAACTGGAACTAGGGTGGTCGATTGGTCGGAGTAAACGGCCGAACAAACATAGTCTCTGAGTTTAGGTGGTGGGGCAGTCTGGCGGGTGGAACGACGGGCGGGTTCAATCGGTGGTACAGAAGGTTCGGGAGGTAGGGTATATGGTTCCGGTGAAGGAAGAGAGTGGGGAGAGAGAGCAAATTGGTCGTCTGGTGATGATGGGTCAGACGACGCCGGTTTGAGGTGAGGTGAGGATGGGGCGTCTAAGGTGGTGTGAGGTGCAGGAGGTGAATTGGGTTCTGTTTGGATAGTGGTAATTGTTTGGGTTGTAGTGGGGATAGGATAATGAGCATGGGCTGGGTTGGTGTTGGTAGGAAATGGGTCGTGGGCTGGGAAGGGAATTGGGCCTGAATCTTTGGTCAACAAGGGTGTTGTGGTTGTGGGCCTGGCATAGGCATAGGGAAAAATGTCTTCATGGAACTTAACATCTCGGCTGGAAAAATTTTTTTTTGTGGACAAGTCGAATAATTTGTACGCTTTTTGACCTAGGGGATAGCCAATGAAAATTGAAGGCAATGCACGCCGATCAAATTTGTGAGAAGTGTGGACGTTGGTGGCGTAAGCGAGACAACCAAATACTCGAAGGTGAGAATAAGAGGGTGGTTTTGAATAAAGGATTTCAAAAGGAGTTTTGAAAGAGATAATCGGTGAAGGTAACCGATTAATGATGTGTACTGCGGTGAGAGCACATTCCCCCCAGAATTGTGAAGGAAGGTGAGCATGGAATTTTAAGGCACGAGCAACTTGTAAGATATGACGGTGTTTACATTCCACAACCCCATTTTGTTGAGGAGTGTAAACGCAGGAATGTTGAAAAATGACACCATTTTCTTCAAAAAAAGGACGAAGTGAAATAAATCCCCCACCATTATCACTTCGAAAAATTTTAATGCGGGTTTCGAATTGAGTGAAGACATAACTAAAAAAATGTTTTAAAATTAGTTGTGCTTCATTTTTGTGACGCATTAAAAAAATCCATGTGAAACGCGTATAATCATCGACAATGGTAAGAAAGTAATTAGCACCAGAAATAGAAGAATGTCGATAACGACCCCAAATATCGCAATGAATAATATTAAATGGTTTTGAAGAGGAAATAATACTAGTGCCGAAAGGAAGACGACTTTGCTTAGCCAAAGGACAGGTATGGCAAGCATTTTTTGACTCAATGGAAAAAATTTAAAAAATTCTTAGCAATAAAACTCAAGCGGGAAGATGATGTGTGCCCTAATCGACTATGCCAGAGGTCGGTGGATGAAATGGCTAGGTTGCATGTAGGTAGGTTCATGGGTGAGGAGTGGTTGGTCGTAGATTTTTCAGTTGCTAGCGCCACCAAGTAATATAGTCCGTTACGCTGTTTACCCAAACCAATCGTCCTCCTCTTAGCCAGATCCTGTAAAATACACCAATAAGGCAAAAATGTCACCGAACAATTGAGATTTCTCGTCAAACGACTTACCGACATTAAATCAACTTTAAATGTGGGCATAGACAACACATCATATAAATAATAAACTGAATTCAGAGGCAAAGTCCCTTTTGCAATAATTTTTGCCTTATCTCCGCTAGGCAATAATACAGGTGGCAAAGAGCAGTTTTTATTTTCATTCAGCAACTTGGGTGAAGAAGTAATATGATCCGTTGCCCCACTATCAATTATCCAATTTTGAGACTTGAGTTTCGACAAACCTGGTTTTGTCACTGCATTTGCTTTAGAATTCTCTTCGGGACTGTTAAGTAGAGACAGGAGTTGTTTGAGCTGGGTTTCTGACAGTGAAACCGTGGGCCTTACCTCTTCATTTTGTGACATATCAGCCACGGAACCCACCTGATTAGCAGCTGAAAAGGGCCTGTTATGAGGTGAATTTGGGCCACCTGAATGCAGCCTGCTCTTTGGATGGGTCGATGGGTACCCGTGCAGTTGAAAGCACTTGTGGACCCAATGGCCCATCTCACCACAGTGAGTACACTGTGGTCTTCCTCTTCCACTCCCAAAACGCTGTCGATCTCCATCAAAACGACGTTCCCCTTGCTGTCGATTTTCTTGCGACAGAGACAAGCGATTTGTTGGAGTGCGATTCTGTCCCGATGGAGGTCTCTGTCTTCCCTAGTTGTTGTGGCGTACTGCCATAGCAGCGCTCCCACCAAGTTCAGTTTGTGTGACGCTAAGGAACCTCTGTTTTTCTTCTTGAGAGATTGAAAAATAAGCTTGGCGGACGGAAGGCAAGGGATTCATTAAGAGGATCTGTCCTCGAATTGCAGAGTAAGTTTCATTCAATCCCATTAGAAATTGCATTAGTCTCTGTTGATCTGCCTGTGCTCCGTGTGTTCCATGTGATGTGTCTGAGTGTGAGGCTAACTCATCCCATAACCCTTTCAATTTCGTGTAATACGATGAGACAGAGAGCTGTTCTTGGCGAAGGTAAGCAATACTTCGCTGAATTTCAAAGATGCGAGGAGCATTTCCTTGAGAAAATCGTTCACGTAAATCTTCCCAAACTTCGTGAGCAGTTGGATAGTAAATAACACTATCTGCAATTTCTGGACTTAGGGTGTTTATTATCCAGGAATGAACCATGTCATTACATCGCGACCAGATCGCATAGCCTTCAGGATCATCTCTTTCTGAAGGGATTTCGATGGAACGATCAATGAATCCAAGTTTGTTCTTGGAGTTTAAGGCTAAAGTCATAGCCCTCTTCCAACCAGAGTAATTATCTCCATTCAAAGATTTTGAGACTAGAACCAGTCCTGGATGATCCGAGTGATGAGTGAAATAAGGATTTGAGATGTCAGATTTGGAGAAATTTGATAAAAAGTCTGATTTTGATGAACCAGAGGAGATGGCAGTATTTCCAGGATTTGGCAGAGGTGTTTGTAGGACTTCATCGTTGGCCATGACAACAAAGGAACGAGAAGATTGTTTATGAGAGATTTTGAAGTGTAGAGACGAGTTTTCTTTTAGGATCTAAGCTCTGATACCATGAAAAACTTGAATGGAAAAGAAGAATTTCCTGTATTGTGTATTCATTGATGTATGGCTGCAAAATATATACAGACTCTAGGTTTATCACTTCCTATAATTAAGCTATCACAGCTATTACATTGCAGCAGGACTCTTAAGGTAATTGACTACAATTAAGAGACTTAAAACAAGAAACAAATATTTGATAATAATACAAGAGATATCATAGTTTTTACTTCTCAACATGACAAGATAGATAGAAGAAAGACTTGATTTCAGACAAAGTTTAAGATTGAAATCCTATTTTACCAAAATTAGAAGCATTAAAGACTTAATTAAACTTTTAATAGGTTAAATTGACTTAGGTAAGGAATTAATTGAAGTAAAATTATGTTTAAAAGTCAATTAAGCTAAGATTTGAAGAATTAATCGAGTTCAAGATTTTAATTAATTTCTAATGGATAGAAATTAAGTTTTGGGACATAATTCAGGTCAATTTACAAAGATTGAAAGGACAAGGATTTAAATAAAAATTAGAGGAACCAAATTGATGCAATCAAGAGTTCAATTGAAAGAAATTAAAAGTTTAAAGGTTATTGGAGGGACAAAACCAAATATTTCCATGGCTAAGAGCAAGTCCAATGGTGAAGCCATTTGAATAACCATATCCAAAATTCTGTACTTTTAGCTTTTTATTCCATTTTAGAATACTCCAACGGAGCAACTATTTCAATAGGGAAAATAGTTGTTCCATTGGTGTGTTGCTATTTCTAGCTGCCCAAAGAGAAAAGCTAAAAAATACATGTTACTGTTGAAATATTGTTCGGTTCGGGAACACTGTTTGTCAAATTAATAAATCACCCCGAACATTTTTGCTTTACAAACTTCTCACAAGGACCAATTTCTTCTTCAAGGGATTGATTTGAAGATCCGAGAGCTAACAAGAAGAAGAACTTGAACTTGCTCTCAAGAATCAACTGCTTTCATCCGAAAAGGTTTGTTTTATAAACTTTTTCTATTTTCTGTTTCTTGATTTGAGAGGCAAAATAGATGCTGGTTGCTTTGAGTGTTGATATGGGTTTGGTTTTTTAATGTGGGTTTTTGCTTGCTTGATTGTCATGTGTTTATGCATTTTGGTATTAAATAGAAGAATTTGTGTTCTGGGAATATGAACAAGCATTTGTGGTTTGTGTTCTAGGAATATGAATATGCACTTTTCTGGATATTAAATTTCCTCTAGGTTTGATTGAATACTGGGTAAATGAAAATTGAAATTTGCATTTTCTTTGGCTTTGGACATGCTTACGAGCTGTTTGACCATTTGTCTACAACAAACTCACTAGAACAAACGCATTTGTCTTCTACAAAAGTAATCTTCCTGATGGTTCCTGACCCTCCGTCTCCTTTAATTATTTACAATATTAGGCATAAGAGCATTGGTGTCAAGGTAAAATGCAGAACAAACTTATACATTAGAGAGAAATAAAGAGAGAAACAAGAATTTAGGTTGAGGCCAATTCAACTTCCATCAAAACAGGGTAACTTACAAGAGCTTCCAGTCAAATTATATTGAACGTAGGCTTCTCTGAGATCTCTTGTCCTTGTTATTCCTATTCTTCTTCCTTATTTTCCTTGACAACATATAAAATAACAATTAAGTCCTTTCTATATTCTAAAAATTTCATTAGAGCATGTCTTAGTTTCTTCAGTCTACAAGGAATTAAGTTGGACAATCAATTATGGTATCCATTGTATTCCTTATCAAAAGACAAGAAAGTTATCTTGTAAAATATCCACCACCAAAAATATTAGCCAATGAGATGTCGGATCATGGTTGATATCATGCACCTTCTCTTGTTAATCTTTGTCATATAATGACTTGGTATTATCTATATTATAATGTGACTACTAAGATGTCCCTAGTAAGTAGCTGTAGCATCTGTTTTCACTTGGGTTGGAATTCTACTTATTTGTTCATGCAGTAGCTTGCATTTGGGTTATTCAAAAGGAAACCAAAATTTATTATCTGTTTATTTATGTATTTATCCAGGGAAATATTTCTTTTATGATCTAATAGAATGAACAGAGCATATCATGAGTCTATTATACATATGGATCTTATATTTGTCAGTTGCCCATTTTCAAGTTTACTTCATTTTGTGAATTGGATATATAAACTGTCTTTCTCCAGCAAGTTTACTTTAATTTACTTCAAGTTTACTACCTAGTATGTATATTATAACTATATAAATTGTCTTAGATATGTAGTGCTTTTCTCAATTAGATTGAAATCCTATTTGGTGGATTTTATTTTAGTGTAATATGAAACAACATATTAAACTGTAAAATAGGAAACTTTAACATAAAAAAAAAAAAATTCCCAATTTTTAAGGAAATAGTAGTTTGAGTTCTAACTGGCAATCCACCAGGATTGTTAACTAGAAGTGATTTTTACTCTGCAAAGAAGCTGTCATGTGTTGTTTTGTGTGTAGTGTTTATTTTAACGTCAAAGATAGTTTTGGTTATTGTTTTGAGAATGGACTTGGCTGTTAGTGATGATTGGTGACTAAGATGCTGTTTTGTAAAGTTTGGTGCAATATTTCTAAAATTTAAACATATCAACTAACAATTTTTTTATGTTTAGATGGACTAAAGTTTGTCAAACTCATTCACTAAGTTTCTTGTAAGTGAGTCGGAAGATATTGTAACTCAACATAGTGATCCTACGCAACTTTCTTATGACTCTAGAGACTGTAATTTAATTGTCCATCCAATTAAAAAGGCATAAAGAAGTAAAAACTTTCCACAAGAGGAAGATTGTTTACTTGTGTCTATTCACATGGTTAAATACAAGCAAAGATCCAATTACAAGAATTGAACAACAAACAAGACAATTATGGGCTCGAGTACATGCTTACTTTGTCGAGAATGGAGCAAACTTGAATAATCATTCTCAAATAAGCATCTCAAGTAGATGACAAAAAATAAATAGAGAAGTTGAAAAATTTGTTGGCTTTGTTACCCAAATTGAAAACCATCAACAAAGTAGAACAACTGAAGAATCAAGGGTAAGTTTTTTTATTTGAACATTTCCATAGCAACGTATTTGTTTCACATATTTTATAACATAGTTTAATTTATTGAATTTGTTTTATCATATTAATGATGCTCATCAAATGTATGCTTCATTGCTTGACAAATGATTTCAACTTGAACATTGTTGGGTTATCTTTAAAAAAGAATCCAAATGGCAATTTGAGCGTGCAGGTCAACATCAAAAATCAAATAAAAAACAAAAAAATCATGGAAATGCAAGTCCAGCTTCTTCAACTCCATCAATCCCTAATTCTGTTAGTTTAGGAGAAGATAGTGATTCATTTATTTATCAAAATAGACCAATTGGTCAGAAGCCTGCAAAGGAACGACTTAAATGTAGACAAGGAAAAGAGAAAGTTGGGGAGATACATGTAACAAGATAGTGATAACTTGTTTTTCTTACAACAATTCAAGGATACTTTAGAGAAAATTGAGGATAAAAAAAAACAAGATAGAAAAACAATGTTAGAGCAACAAGCTATAATGATTAAACAAAATCAAGAGAAACAAGAAGATGAAATCATGAAGACGGATTGTAGACACAATTTTGTTCACCTGAAATTAAACAAGCACACGTGTACAAATATATGATTTTATTAAATATATGAATGGGTACAATATCTATGTAATATATTCTATCAAAAGAATATGGCAATCCTTTGATTCTTCCCTCAGATTTGATGTATGGTGACTTGATTTATTTGAGTAATCAAGCTAAGATTTGTGCTTTGCAAAAACGTGAATTTGGGCATGTATTGCGAAGCGAGATATTATGATTTGATGCTTTGAAGAGTACCTTGATTTGTCTCCAAAGTGTTGTTGAAGAACTCTTATGGGGCGTTTTGGCTTGATCCAACAGAGCTTCGTTCTTTATAGACTTCAAGCGTAGATGAAGGAGGCTTAAGAACTCTTTGAGAGAGAGCTTACTTGCTTGAAGAGCTTATCTTGAAGAAAATTTGTATCTCCAGGAATCCAAATCCCTTTGCCTTTAGGTTGAGGCCCTCTATTTATAGAGATTTGTAGGGGCTCTCTGGTCTTTTTCCAATGCCACGTGGCATAATTTTATTGGTTGGTCTTTATTGATAGGATCTTGCCTTTATGTCCGTCTTTATTGACGAAATCTTGCCTTTATGTCTGTCTTTATTGACGAAATCTTACCTTTATGACGAGATATCCTGAATATCTCATCTCAAGTGTCAACTTTTCATTGGCCAAGAAATATTTGAAGGCTCAAATATTTATTTTTTTCCATGTCATTTATTTCAATTTTATTTTATTCTTTAAAATAAAGAATAAAATAACACATGGTGAAATTTGATTGGCGGAAAATTTGTGTTTCTACAGATGCCCCCTCGAGACAAGTTCACTTACTTTTTGGAACAAGTGGGCATGTCTCGAAAAATATGGCTGTGAGGGTTTTATATTTCTGGCTAAAATTTGATTTGATCATATTAGATTTTTACAACAAGCAGATAAATCTTATTGTGAAAATAAAATATGATAATCAAAAATTGAAAATTTATGGATCGATCTTGATTGAGATTTATCAGATCAAATGATAGAATATTCAGCTCCAATTGTTCATTTGAAACTGCTGCATATGCAGGACCAAACAAAATTTATCTTTATGCCCGAATAACCACCCACACTTTGATCGGGCTGCATGAATTTTTCTTCTCACTGAAAATGGTCACTGTAACATCTTGTTTTAAAGATCTCGTTATTCTGAATCCAATAACGCAATCTGTTTGTGATTCCGAGTAGCGGTCAACAAGTTATGAATTATGAAAGTTGCAACTCCCTTTTCTCACTGCCTTGGTAACCGTGCCCTCCCTTCTTAATAATCTCGACCTTTTCCTGGAAGGATGTTCAGAGAGCAAAATAATTCATTCACGTAAATTGCTTTGTTTAATTGACTTTCTTTTCTAAATGAATTGATTAGAGCGAATTAGCTGCTAAGGGTAAACAAAAAGATCCTCCCGTACTGATGCCCTGACTTAGCTTAATTGACCCCTTTTTTTTTGAGTTTGAATGAATTGTCCACCGTGAATGAATTATCAAGAAAGGGAATAACAAACAATTTCCTGTACTGGAAGCCGACTTTGCTCTCACAGAATAAGAAAAGATTTTGTTTTAGATTAGGAAAGAGTCACTGAGGCGGCTATATAAAAAAAAACATTGCATTGCTCTTTTCCTGTTACCCACCACGCAGCACTTCATGTTGAATGTTGCTCTTCCTTGTGACCAGATGTGAGATTGGTGATAGCCTGGTAAGCGATTTTTTTTTTTACTGTTTTTGTTATGATCTTAATAGCTGAAGTTTTTTTTTTCCTTTCTTTCCCGACTGTAGGAAGAATTCCTCTCAAAGACAGCTTCAGATAAGGGACTCATAAGGGTGATGATATGCATGGGAGAGGCCTTACGGACCATTGTCTTCAAAGTCAGGACTGCTTCCTGTGGAGGAACAACTTGCTGTGGGCTTGCTTGATGGACTATTTACTTGATTTTGCTAGAAAGATTATTTAACTTGCCAAACAATCCTCTCTGTTTCTACGCTCAATACATACTTTCATTTTCACCTGCACTTCTTCTCCTGCCTTTTCCTGTGGCTCTTCATAACCTTACCCATGGCCTCGAATAACGGCGTTGATTAACTTGTCAGCTTCGATATATTCTTCTAGCCTTAGCTTGGGATGAAAACTAAATAAAGAGTATGCTTTATTTACCTGTTGCTGGATAAAACTAGCCCAGAAACGGACCTTGGCTCCTTGATAAGGATCATCGGGCATAAGCCACAGCTTTGTAGTATTGGACCGTGATGGGACTTTCTCTTCTTATTTTAGGGCTTGTTCTTTATTTCACACATGGTGAGAACTGTAACATCATATATACCCAAGTTTTTTTTAGCCTTTATGCATCATATTTTCATCAAGGAGAATGTTATATACTTGTTTATTTCATTTGTAGCAATGCCCTTAAACAAACAACTCTACACTTTTAGCTATGTTTGTGTAACATCCGGGGCAGCAACATTGGTGTTTTATGTCCTGGTTGATATGCGGGGTTGGAAATCCATGTTCCTGTCGTTTCAACGGATGGGAATGAATGCAATGCTTGTTTATGTTATGGCTGCTGAAGGCATATTTGCAGGTTTCATCAATGGCTGGTACTACAATGACTCTCATAATACACTGATATACTGGATTCAAAAGCACGTGTTCATTGGAGTTTGGAATTTTTAGAGAGTTGGTATTCTATTCTATGTTATCTTTGCAGAGATCCTTTTCTGGGGTATTGTTGCTGCCATAAATTATGATATATTCTCAGCCCCAAATTGATAGCTCATGTGGTGTTCTCTTCAACTCTGGTTTATTTCTGCCACCATCGCGAGTCCAAGGCAAGTTCTCCCATTGCTTTAGCATTCATCAGACATCAGCGCCAAAACAATTCTACCATCTTAGCTCTTATAAACAAAAGAGCTTCCTGTTCAGCTTCTGGATTCAGGAAACCTTGCAGTGACGGAGGAGACATTCTACAGGGAAAATCTTGTTGATAAGTCAATGCTTTGGAGGTTCATGTTAGATCAGAATGGTGATATCCCGAGCTTCGCATGGATTGGGCAAACGCAGAGTTGACTACTTTACGAACCAGCAGATATAGATAGTTGTGATCTCTATTCACTATGTGGTGCAGATGGTTTATGCAATATCCAAAGTTCTCCAGCGTGTGAATGCTTGAATGGATTCGTACCTATCATTCCGACAGACTAGGCCGTGACAGTATGGCCAAGTGGCTGTGTTAGAAGGATTCCACTTAACTGTTCTGGAGATGGATTTTGAAAGATCTCGGGAATGAAAACGCTTTGTTGCTCGTATTTGCTGAGAAATATAGGTGTCTTTGACTTTGATCCTTCATTACTGTAATGTGGTTGTAGAGAGTCTGGTGCCAATGGCTTCTCTGCGTGAGGATGTAAACTTGTTCTTTAATGTCTAACTTGCGAAGTTGAACCGAACCTTGAAGAACCGTGTAGATGGATGGCAGTATGATCCAGCAATTGATTCCAAACACCCAACAGATTTTTTTTTTTACTTCCCACATCAGAAATCAACATTGTTCGTACGCCTAGCTTTATAAATTCTTCCTGTAGCCTTTCAATGTTGAAGAAAAGCATATTGTTGACAGGTGCTAAGCCTGATTGAGTTATTGGTGAGGCCATTTGCTTCTATTAATCAACATCTATTCTTATTGCAGGGCCACAGGTTTCTTTGGGTGATTCAAATTTTCTTGCCATAATACTTCACGAGTCTTGCCGAGTTGTTTCTTAAGGGTCACGGTTGCTGTCTTTCCCGCATCATCAATTTTAGCAAGTCACAAAATTCTTTAACATTGGAGCATTACTGTTCTTTGGCTCTTCATCAAGGTAAGTTCTTATTCTCTCCCTCTTTTTCATGAGATTTTTTTTTTAGGACATAAATATCATGGGATTTATAATTTTGTCCCTCTCCTTTTAAATATGCTTCTAATCCCTGCATTTTTATGTCTTTTTTTTTTAGATGGTGCTTTTCAAGAATTCTTCTTCTTCCACTAAAAGATTCTTAGTAATTGAGGAGAAGCATCATCGGACAAGCCTTCGCGTATATGAACCCGCCATTGGTCCCTTTGCTAAGAAGCTGCCTTTCGAAAGCATCAAGCATTTGACTTCCTGGTCATCGGAGGCTTCTTATGAACTTCATGGTCACGGTGGTTTGCCTCAATTAGTTTTACAACTTCAATCCTCCTTTCCACATTCAACAACTTTTTTAGCTGATCTTCCGTCATTAGACTATCATAAACGTGATGGAAATGCTACTTGCAAGGATTATTTCCCAATCTCCGATGCACTTGAGTATACTCCCAAGTATTGGGAATGGACAAAAGATGTTTTGAAACATTACGAGCCAATCCTCGAGAGGGCACATATTCGAGACACTATTTTTGCATCCATTTTTACATATGACTGGCTGTCGCACCCCAAAAATGAGCGTGGCGTAGCGGCGAGCCTCCCCGCGAGGCGGGGGATCCATGTATCGGAGGGATTATCTTTTATTTTCGTGAAAAAGGGAGTCGCCACCTAGTATTATGGTTACTAGGAAACCTAAACTGGTCTTTCAGAGATTCTAGGGTAAGGAACTGGTTGCGTAAAGGGAAAGTTTTAGCACCCCTAGTACGCCCTACCTAAGGTAGGCTGCTTGGTGTTTTTGTTTGGTTATGATTTGTTATGATTTTGATCTTTCAAAGAATATATTGGTTAAATGATGAATGGGATATTCCTCCGCCGAATATTTAGGATATTAACCCCTTAGGATTTATTTATCCAAATACCAACAGTTAATAATAGCATATCATTCCCGTGGAATATTTTGGATACCAACCCCTTAGGATTTAGTTATCCAAATACCAACAGTGAATAATAGCATATTATTCCCGTCGAATATTTTGGATACCAACCCCTTAGGATTTAGTTATCCAAATACCAACAGTGAATAATAGCGTATCATTCCCGTCGAATATTTTGGATACTAACCCCTTTTAGGATTTATTTATCCAAATACCAACAGTGAATAATAAATTCCCAAAAAATAAGATTTTTATATTTTTTGAAATATTGGCCAATACCCTTTGGATTTTACAAACATGTTGTAAAATCTCAAGATGCAAGAAATGATTTTTCTTCTTTGCAAAGTCCATGCTAAAACTCATTTTCTCTTAAAAACCCAAGATAATATATTTTTTTGAAAGAAAAACAATTTTTAAAATATGTTAGTGTATTGGCCGTATGCAAGAAAACCACACATTTTATTTTTCTAAAAAAAAAATTTTATTTGTGATTTTCTATATTTTTTTATTTTATTTTTTTTTATTTATGGGTGGGCTGGCTGTCAGCCCATTTGCTGGGCTGCCAGCCCACTCCCTCCTTGGGCTGGGCTGTCAGCCCGCCCACTGGATGGGCTGGGCTGTCAGCCAGTCCACTCCTTGGGCTGGGCTGTCAGCCCGCTCACTGGATGGGCTGGGCTGACAGCCCACCCTCCTTGGGCCAGGCTCGTGGCCCAAACTGTTTCTGGACGGGAGGCCCACTTAATCTTGGGCTTGACTTCCGGCCCATTTATTGTCGGGTCGGGCTCTTGGTCTAATAGTCTCGGGCTGGAATGGGCTGGAAGCCCATTCTCTTCGGTGGTCAGGCCGGGCACAAAGCCCGGCCCAACTGACCGCGCGGGGAGTGAATTTCACTCCCCGGTCATGCAAAATGGAGAAGATGAACAGTGATATGGTAAATTTTCGAGTGTGATGAAAGGCTTACCTGTTAACACCTTTGGGTAGAGGACGTCGAGGTGGTTCTTCAAGTCGTGGTGGCGTCGGAAATGGTTGCCTGTGGTGGCCGGAAATGGGGTTGGAAGGCGACGGGCTGTGCTTGCTGGTGTCGGGGCTGCTCTGTTTTCTTCGCCGGAGAAGGTGGCTGAGCTGCTGGGGTTGATGGCGGGGACGACGGTGATGCCAAGGTGGTGTTGAAGGCGGGATGTGGGTGGTCGACGGTGATGGTTTACAGGCCGAGAGGGAGAGAGAGAGAGAGAGCTTCGGGTCTGTTATTTTTAGAGAGAGAGGAGAAAACACGAAAGCCAGAGAGGGAGAGTGAAAAGGAAGAGATGCGAGGGAAAAGAAGATTCAAAAAATTACGTGAAATTTTCCTTGTTTCTTTCAGCTTTTTTTTTCCTCTTTTTTTTCCCCTTTCTGGATCCTGGTCATCGGTTTTTATAGCACTCAGCCGGGGTTACCGTTGCACATGGTGGGCTGCTTTCGGCTTGTTGGTGGCTCCGGTCAGGTGGCCTGTCAGTGGCGGGTGCAGGAAACTTGTCGGCGGCAGGTACAGGCGGCTTGTCGGGGGCGAGTGCAGGTGAAGGGGGGCTGCTTTAGGGGTGAAAGTACAATTTGGTCCTTTGATTTGTATTTGCCCGCACCCTCTAATTGGATTTAAATTTATGAATTTGTGCAATTGTACCCCTGTTCGAATTTCAATATTAGCCTTAACTATGTGCGCTTCTTTCATTTCGGTCCCTTACTTCTGATTTATCCAATTTGATCTTCAATTGATCATTAAACTTTCAATTGTTTTTAATTCAACCCATAACTTGCGCAATTGGCTTGAAAAATTCAAATGGGTCTCCAAAAATCTTGATTTCCTCAATTGAGCCCCAAATTAAATTCAAGAACTTGATTTTTTATTGACTAAACCCTTAATAAAATTAATTTGGCTAATTTAAAGTATAAGTCCTTGCACTTAATTAAATCCTTCAACTGGACCTTAAATTGACTCTCAAACAAAATTACAGTTTTAAAATGGTCAACGATTAGATCAAATTGGCTCATAAAAATATAATTATATCTTTCGACTTAGTTATTGCGCAGATTTATCTGATAATAAATTATTTTAACCCTAAATCTGTGATTTCCTTCATTTTTGGGTAAAAGAGATACGATCAAACTCTCGAACAACACCCAAAATTTTACCTTGATTTTTCTATCGACACCAGCCCCCTTTTATTTTATTTTTTTGTTATTTTCGGGTAGTTTTGGGGAATGACCTAAAATTGGGTTATGACACTGGCAGATGAATGTTATCCTCTCTTTTTATAACCATTGGAATCCTGCTACCAACACGCTATCTACCCTGAATGGCGAGGAGTCTATATCTCTTTGGGAGCTAAAATCATGTAGCGGCCTTCCTATTTTTGGCACTTTTTATGATGAAGTCATCCCTTCTGCTGATGAACTTAATGAAGCTGACAAGAAAGGACGTTCTTTTCTTCCAAAGAGCTACAAGTACCTATTCATCGCCTTTCATAAAGAATGTCAGACTATTGATGGTGACCATGTAATGACCCTTCAAGATTGGGTAGATTTCTGGTTTCGAGATGACTTGAGATACAAGGTACCTTTTTCTGTGGGCAAGTCCAGCGACTCCAACAAGACTAACTATCCTTCTGGCTAAGTTGATAAGTCTCGTGTTCGCTCTAGCAAATTCATTCGTCCTTTTAAGGAGCTTAATGTCCCTTCTCATATTCAAGATGAAGTTTATTTAGCGGTTTTTCTTTCATGTTGGCTATGCAAATTTGTATTTCCTAGCAAGGATGTTGGTTTCATTCGTCCTAGTACTTTCAAAGTAGCATCCATGATGGCAGCTGGAAGACAATTCTCCCTTGCGATACCAGTTTTAGCAAGTATCTTCAAAGGTCTAAAGGAAGTTCAATCTGCATTAAGTGTGGCCATACGAGACATCCCTTTTCCTATTCATTTTCTCAGCGGTTGGCTTGCAAAAAAATTTGGCACCCATCAAACAATAATTAGCCCTACCAAGTTAGCTGGAATGACAAAATATGCCGGCGTGGGGTTGGCAAAACATTTCACTGAATCTCAAGCTCATGCTCTTTTCAAAGATCCTAAGAGAGTCATATTTCCTGCGTTACTTCCCCTGACTAAAGTTGGGGTCTTATATGATGATGGCAACTTGTAAATCCTCGAGAGTGACTACTTTATGTGTATCCGATCCGGCTATTTGACTCTTCGTTATGATGATACTTTTATTATTGAATCTTACTGTCCTGATAGATTCAGTAGACAATTTGGGTTTTGCCAACATATTCCCCGTGACTTTGGAGGGAGAACTGGAGTCCCAACCTTGGAGGATGTATTTCAACTTTGGTTCAGCTTTACCAAACTCAAAACTCATTCCCGGTGCAAGCTTCCGTTGCCCCCAAATGATAAGCTTCCTTTGGTAACTAAACGTTACATGGATTGGTGGACTCCGAGGTGGTCCAAAGTTTGCTCTCTACAGATGAAGATCATTCTTAAAAGTCCTGCTAATGTTGCCATAGTATCACGAAGGCCAAAAGAAAAGAAGAATGACCCTCTCTTAACCAAAAGGAAACGATCTTCTCCTACCTATAAAAGAGACAAGCGGGTAGTTGATGTTGATTCAGGCAAGAAAGATAGCACTCGAACATCTGCCCACATAAACAGGACACCACTTGTGATTCCTAGTGTAAAAGAGAGTGAGTACTTCAAAAGATCATCTTAATAAGAAATCTTCTAACTCCTCAGGGGCAAAGGAAAGGAGTGCGCAATCCTTTTCTCCACAATCGGTAAATAAGTACTCGTCTCCCTTTTTTTATGTACCTTATTAATTTCCTTTTTTTTATCAAGATGCTCATAAGGATATGCATGTAGCAGGAGGAGGAAGATAATGTTGAAGCAATCTTAAATGTTGAGGACAGTGAGCATGAAAACAGTGATCATCATTGGAAACGTTTAAAACGTACCAAAAAAAAATTCAATCCTTGCGGCTCGGGTTTTCTTCATGGAGTCCCTAGTGCATCAATCATGCCAGACAATATTGATGAACTGGTTTGACACTTTCCCTCTTTTTTAGTTCATGTTATTTGTCATATATTAACCCCCCTTTTTTTTTCTTTTTTCTTTTTCTTTTTAGCTTGGTCAACAAGACTTGGGGAATGACTTTGATATGTATATTGGGCCAGAAATGAGTGTTGCTTCTGTTGCTAGCCCTAACCCTTTCAATATTTTAGCTGCTGGGATTGGAAACTCTCAACCTTCATTCAGTTTACCACATGAGCAGCCTAATCCACCTCAACCGATCTTTAATATAGCGACCAACTTGCATAATCTTGGACCTACTACTGCCTTTGAGCCTTCAGGAATCACTAGGTATTGTGCTGATGACATAATAGGAGAGATAAGATCTGAATTTGCTATCAAGTGTTGGGAGAGCGTCAGAAATAAGATTGCTCGCACACCGATCCATTATATTCCTGACCTGGCTGGTGAAGTTGAGAAGATCCTCCTCTCTATTGAAGATATAAAGGTTGATTGCTCTTTTATCAGAAGAATGGTGACCGAGGTGATTAAGGATGCTAAAACATTTATTCACTTAGAGTCTTCATTATCTCCTATGATGACATCAGAGCAACGAGCCTTAGATGCTGAAAAGCTTGAAGTGCAACTTATAAATTCAGAAGCTTTTGAAGAGGAGGTATCTACATCCATTTCTATTACTCATGCTGAGATAACAAAAATAATGGGACAATTGATGGAGTTGCAGAGCAAGAAGACTGAGTTAGAGTCATCTCTCAAGGCGTGTGATGAAAAGCTTTCTGAGAGAAAGATCATCACCTCCGGCATTCGAGCAGAGATCACCACACTATCCTCTTCCCCTGTGATAAGTGAAGCTGATGCAGGCATTCTTCAAAAATTAAAAGGATTCTTGGAGACCAAACAAAAGGAGATGGAAGAACATAACTGGAAACCGTAATATGATAATGGTTTATTATGCTTTGAATTTTTTTTTTTGTTTTGGTAACATCAACTTATGACTTTCTGTTGAGGCTACATACTTTATGTAATAAAACTCTTCTTTCTATTAATAAAGTCTATATTTTGCCTTCGCTTGTGTCTTGTTACCTAGATTTTCATGTTACGATCTTGTCTTGAGGTTTATTTGTCCCTCTTCTCTACGTGAACAATCATATGGGTTCAAACAACTTTAAAGGATGGTGTGACTGTAATTAGAATAATTTCTAAGTTGCCTACGTACCTTTATGGATAAGGGATCAAGTCACAACGCAGTTCAAAAGATTTTTTTTTTGCATGACTGTACTTGGAATGAATTCTGAGATGCCTACGTACCTTTGTGGATAAAAGGATCAAGTCATAACTTAGTTCACTTTTTTTTTTGTGCTTTTCATAGTTTTAGCTCGTGCGGGCCAGGAGCTACATCAGATTTCAAGCATAGTATCTCTTAAAGAATTTGTCATTGATAGGCCCAATCCTCAATCCATTCTCATCAACAATCTTGTAAGCTCTATTGGTGTAGACTTCTTGAACCACATAAGGGTCGTCCCATTTGGAGAGGAACTTGCTGCCCATGCGTTTTGACATGATTATCGGTCGTCTTACTGCCAAGACAAGATCCCCTTCTTGAAAGGAGCGTGGTCGCACCTTCTTGTTGAAAGCTCTACAAAGTCGTGCTTGATAACATTCTAGTCGTTGTTGTGCCTCAAGATGTTTTTCATCTAAAGCTTCAAGCTCTTCAAGGCGTAGGCGAACATTGTCTTCATTGAAAAGTCCTTCTTGGATCGCAATTCTTAAAGATGGAATTTGACATTCTAGTGGAAGAACAACTTCAACCCCATATACCAGGGAGTATGAAGTAGCTTGAGTTGGTGTTCGGAATGTAGTACGATAAGCCCATAGCGCTTTACCACCTTTTTGAGAATGTTGCATAAAGTCTTGTTAAAGGCTTCCGCCAAACCGTTAGCCGGAGCATTGTACATAGATGAGTTATGTTGTTTGAAACTGAATTGTGCACAACTTGTTCATGGCTATATTGTAGAATTCCTTTCTATTATTGGTTATGATGTATCTTGGTATCCCATAACAGTAAATGATGTTTGTTCGGATGAAGCTTACAACTGTCTCTTTCTTGACCTCTCTTAATGCTGCAGCTTCTGCCCACTTAGAGAAGTAATCTGTTACAACCAATATGTAAAGATGCCCCCCGGAGCTTTTCGGCAATGGTCCTACCACATCAAGTCCCCAAGCATCAAAGGGCCAAGAGGCAACTGTCGGGTGTAAAGGCTCGGGTGGCTGGTGGATCAAATTAGCATGCAATTGACAACTTTGACATTTTCTAGCATAGTCTATGCAATCCTTCACCATTTTTGGCTAGTAATATCCCATTCTTTTGATCCGAGAGTGATGTTTAGGGCTTGATTGGTGTGCTCCACAAATCCAGAAGTGAGTTTCTTCTAGTGCTTTTGTTGCTTCTTCTTCTTCGAGACAACACAAAAAGATTCCCTCAAAAGAGTGTCGATAAAGAGTGCCTTGGAAGTATATGAAGCGAGAAGCTCTTCGCCTCACCTCTGTCTTATGGCGTAAGTCGTTAGGTAGTTTTCCATGTTTCAAATAATCGATAAGCGGCTGACGCCAGTCTTCTCTTTCAATCTCATAGACAGAAACTACACCCACTTGTTCTTTCTCTTCTATGTCGTGGCTTAGTGGTGGAACGACCCATCTTCGACATACAGGGACATTTATCTCCTCACTACATGATGCTAGTGTTGACGCCAAATTTGCCAAGGCATCGGCTTGCTTATTCTCTTTTCATGGTACATGTTCTAAAGTGACACAATCAAGTGATGTTATCAGTTTAAGTGCATACTTGTGATATGGGATTAATTCTGGCTTCCTGACTTCATATAGTGAGAGGAGTTGTCTGATGACTAATTGAGAATCACCAAAAACTTTTAGGCGAGACATTTTTATATTCATTGCCATTTCCAACCCAAGAATCAAAGCTTGATATTCAACCATGTTATTAGAACAACATTTGGTAAGTGAAAAGGAGAAAGGCAACACCTCCCCCTCTGGTGTGATGAATATAACCCCAGCACCGGCTCCATCTTGTCGTGCTGCGCCATCAAAGAACATTTTCCATGGTTCTGACAGTTCAATAAACAGAACATCTTCATCAGGTAGGTCTTCAGAGAACTTCCATTCATCGGGAATAGGATGATCAGCTAGAAAATCAGCTAGTGCTTGCCCTTTGACAGCTTTTTGTGAGACGTAGACAATTTCAAATTCTTGAAGCAATAAAACCCATTTTGCCAATCTTCCTGATAATACTGGTCTTGAGATGATGTATTTGAGGGGGTCGGCCCGGGAGATTAATCTTACTGAATGCGCTTGGAGGTAATGTCTTAACTTCTTTATTGCAAACATCAATGCTAGACATGTCTTCTCTATTGGGGAATAATTCAGTTCAGCCCTCGTTTAATGTCCTACTAAGGTAGTAGAGAGCACTTTCCTTGCCTTCATCATTTTGTTGTGCCAACAACACTCCTAAGGAACGTATTTGAGCCGCAATATAGAGGATAAGTGGACGTCCCTGTACTGGTGCTCGAAGAACAGGTGGGTTCAACAAGTATTCTTTTATCTTGTTGAAGGCATTAGTACAAGCTTTATCCCAATAGAATGATGTATCCTTCTTCATTAAAGTGGGTGAATGGTTGACATCGGCCTGCTAAGTTAGAAATAAATCTCCGTATATAGGCCAATTTTCCTTGGAGACTCTTCAACTCATGGATGTTTCTTGGCTCCGGCATTTTTAGAATGGCCTCGATCTTAGACTGATCAATCTCAATTCCTCAATGTCGAACTATAAACCCTAGGAATTTGCCTGAGGACACACCAAATGCACATTTCAATAGGTTCATTTTTAGTTGGAATCGACGTAACCGTTTAAACACAAAACAAAGATCCTGCAAATGATTTTCCTTTTCTTTTGATTTCACTATGAGATCATCAACATAGCATTCAACATGTTGGTGAAGCATATCGTCAAAAATTTTCTGCATCGCCCTTTGATAAGTGGCACCTACATTCTTTAAGCCAAACGGCATAACTTTATAACAATATATCCCTTTTGGAGTTCGGAAAGCCGTCTTCTCCTCATCTACGGGTGCCATTCGAATTTGATTATAGCCAGATGAACCGTCCATGAAGGTTAATCTCCCATGACCCGTGGTAGCATCTACCATGACCCGTGGTAGCATCTACCATGATCTCAGTAATAGGAAGTGGAAAATCATCTTTGGGACAAGCATTGTTAAGGTCTCGAAAATCCACACAAACACGCATTTGGCCATTCTTTTTTTTTACTGGCACAATATTTGAAATCCACGTAGGATACTTGACCTCACGAATGAAACCTGCTTGGATAAGTTTATTGACTTCAGCCTCAATTTGTGACACGAGTTCAGGACGAAAGCGACACTGAGTTTGTTTTACAGGTCTAGCCCCATGTTTCACTGCTAGTTGGTGGACAGCAACTCTTGGATCTAAACCTGGCATTTCATCATAGGACCAAGCAAAGATATCTTGATATTCCATCGGGGAGTTCCATATAATTTGCTTCCTCTTCAGGGTGATAAGTTTGCGTTGATGAAGGTTGGTCGTGGGTTTTCAATAGTTCCTAAGTTAACCTCTTTAAGTTCATCCATTGTAGGCTTATTTTCTTATTCAAGGGAAGGTGGAGCTTCCTCAACATCTTCTTCGACGACAAACTTATCATTATCATCTTCTTCAATAGTGATGTGATTTGAAGTGGAACACATAATTTCATTTTCTTCTTCTTCTTCATTAGAGGGTTTGTTATCACTATTGTGCGTATTTTTCCTTTCAATATCTCTTCAGCACTCACCACCCATTCACATCGTCTCTTCATGCGTGAAGGTATTTTGCTACGAAGAACCTTTGAATTACCCATCAAACTTGTCTCTTTTGACATGGATTGACCAAGTCTTGCAAAGACTGGTGCGTGTTTTAGCACCCTTCCATTATTTTGGGTTCCAATCCTAGTAAAAACAGGAGCACGACTTGTAGTTCCACCAAGACGATCCCAGACTGAAACTCTAAGAGGTGTTGGCTGACTTTGTTGTTTGTCCTTCACTTCTCCCGTACTTATGTATCGTGAGGCTTCTTTATTAATATGAAAATACAGTGGTGTGGAAGACTCATATCCAAGACCAGCCCTCAAAGTTTTGCCAGAAGTTTTCTTCTCTCTCCATGCCTTGCTAGTCCTTGCAGAAACTTGTTTACCTTCAAGTTGAGTCGTATCACCATCCTTTGATATCTCGTTGATGTCCTCACGACTATAGCCAGCCCTGGCTAAAAGCTTGTAAGCATTGGGACCAAAGCCATTTGACCGTTTATCAGGGAGTCCTTTAAGATCTATCACCATCGACTCAGTTTGATGAACAAACCCTTTTAGTAAAGGTTTTGAAACCTTGTTCAAGGTGAGATTAGTAGCTGGCAAGGTCAAGTTTTCAAGTTCTTTATTGATCTTTTCTTCATCCTTTGCAAAAAAAGACTAGCCCTCTTTTCTTGCTGATATTGGAATATATCGGAGTGTCGTGACTTTACATGGTGGTTTATTGTCAACAAAGTTTTCTACCACCTTTTCTTTTCCTTTATTCTTTGTTGGCTGAGATACCCCTTCATTTGCAGATGACTTATGCCCATTTGAGCTCTTAGAGTTAATTATTCCCTCTCCTAAGTGGTCAGGTGGTGATTGTGGTTCCTCCATCATATTTGACTTGAAATAGAATTTTGCGTCTGCAAAGTGAGCTTCAGCTATGGTGAAGGGATCGATGTCTGCCATTATCTTTCTTACTTGTCCATCTCGGCAATACTTAAAACATTGGTGGAGTGTTGAGGAGATGATACCATTTTCATGTATCCATGCTCGCCCAAGCAACATATTGTAGGTAGTTTTGGCATCTATGACATGGAAAAGTGCATTGGATTCCATATCTTCCATGTGCATCGCAAGTCTTATCTTTCCTATAGCATTTTGCCCTCCTTGATTGAAAACCTTGAATCATCGGGATGACTTGGGAAGAGTTCATCCATAGGAATCCCTAGCTCTCTCATGGTCTTAAGAGGTAGTATATTGACCGCCGAGCCATCATCCACCAAGATGCGATTCACTATCTTTTCATCAACATATCCTTTAATGAAAAGAGGTCGGTTATGGAGTTTTGATCCAAGCAACAAGTCTTCATCGTTGAAGGATATCTCTATCGTGCATACACCGTGAGATAAGTTTGAAGAGTCATCATGACTTTTCTTCATGACATAATCAATAGGAGTTTCCTCTTCATCAACCTGATAGCAAGCAATAGGTACATTTTCAATTCTTTTCATTTCTATTGGCATGTACTCATTCGAGTGTAACGAGGCTTTTCTTATACTTTGAGCTGAAAAACTCTCTTTTCTAACTGGTATGGATTTTTGTTGAGTCTTTCGGCGTATTGGCTCACCAACTGGCTTCCTCACCATTGAGATCCTCATTCTTGTTGGCTTTGTCATTTGCATGTGCTTCCTCCTTCCTCTTCTACGCGTGACTAAAGTCCATCCTTCATCATTATAATTTTCAGACCATTCATGCTTCAAGTCGTCAACTTGAGGTGTGAGGGTTATACATGGAGTTTGACTTGAGGATACAGTGAAGCTCATCGGGAAAATGGCATCAAGTCTTATAGGTTCAGAGGAGCCGAAACTTATTGTAGAGAGCGATTGACATGGTCCTAATTTGACCGTGTTTGTGATATTAGAGGCTGCTACTTCATCATCAAAAATGATATCTCCATTCTCGTGTAGCCTCATGATCTTGTCTTTCAGCACAAAACACTTCTCTACGGGATGACTGATTAAGCAATGATATTTGCAATAATTCGGATTATCTACTTGGTTTGCTTCTTCAGGGTGTTTCACCTCCGGCAACTCAATGATATTTGCCTCAAGCAGATCATCCAGCATCCTAGATATGTTTGAGTCAGGGAATGGATACACTTTTTCCTGTCGCTCTTTCAATGATGGTTTCTTTCTTTCACCCCTTTGAAAGGTAGTCGGTGTTGCATGATCATTCCTCTTAACTCCAGTTGGTACCCTTACAGCAGTCGAGTTAACTACTAGCGATTGCTTTCCCTCGACCTTTAGAGTGCTCTTTCTGAATCTACAACCTTCAGGCTTATTTCTTTTAGGCTCTTGCATAGGTAACAATGAACTTTCAGCCACCGCAATGCTAAGTTCCATATCATATGCACGAGTAGCCAATTCTTCAAAATACTTTGGTTTGATGCCTTGTAGGATATATCGTAGTCCCTAATGCATCCCTTGAATACACATGTCTAGCGCAGAAGTCTCGGTGAGTCGATCTCTACAGTTGAGGCTAAGGTTTCTCCACCGATGAATGTAGTCGATGACAGGCTCTTCCTTCCACTGATGTGCATTAGTGAGTTCAATCATACTAACCACACGACGAGTGCTATAAAAACGGTTAAGAAACTCACGCTCCAACTGCTCCCAAGTATCAATCGAGCAAGACTCCAAGTCAGTGTACCAGTCAAAGGCATTACCTTTCAAGGAACAAACAAACTATTTTACCATGAGATCACCATTAGTCCCGGCATTGTTGCAAGTCTCCACAAAGTGAGCTATATGTTGTCGAGGATTTCCCTTGCCATCAAACTGTTGAAACTTTGGTGGTTGGTAACTTAGAGGCATCTTTAACAGGTCGATTCTTTGGGTGTACGACTTTGCATACGAATATGAGGGTTGAATTGAGTTTTCCACATGGTCTGTGATGGCTTCCTTGATGAGTTCTTTCAGTTGATTTGTGGTGAAGATGCCATCGATAATACGACGTATATTCTCCACAACTCCGATTGCGAGACTCCTCAATGACATCTAGTTGATCTACTTGAAAAGCCTTGTTAGTCGAGGTTTGGCCTCTTCCGTTCAAGCTCTCAAGTTTGTTCATCAATTTTGCTATCTCGTGGTCTTTTGCCTTGAGTGAAGTCGAAAGCCCCTCGACGAGTTTTGTCAAGTTAGCCACTTGATCTTCTAAAGATGTTGTCTCGGTCATCATCACTGACATGGTGCTAGAACCCAAAGCCTTATTTGGTGATTGACACGGAGCAGTTTCCATAGGTGAATCGTCAAAATCGCCTTGAGTGTTGAAGACCATTTCGCGCGCCTCACTTGACTTTTGTAGTGGAGTTGCTTGTGGCTTCATCTTTGAGGCGACATCTTGTGCCCCTCTTGCATTCGAAGTTGACGTCATCTTGAGAATCGGCCTAGTTTGCGCATACAACTCGACGATGGATTTTGTTTTCAATGGCGGAGTTAAAGAATCTTCAATAGTATGTTGGGGACTTGAATCAATGGCCTTGATGCTTTTCGAAGCGACAATGGTGATCATGTTCCTCCTAGTTGCCATTGAGATTTTGTTGAAAATTCTTTCTTGAAGGGAAGAGATGAAAGGTAGAGATTTCCCCAGTGGAGTCGCCAGAAATTTGTAGACACAATTTTGTTCACCTGAAATTAAACAAGCACACGTGTACAAATATATGATTTTATTAAATATATGAATGGGTACAATATCTATGTAATATATTCTATCAAAAGAATATGGCAATCCTTTGATTCTTCCCTCGGATTTGATGTATGGTGACTTGATTTATTTGAGTAATCAAGCTAAGATTTGTGCTTTGCAAAAACATGAATTTGGGCATGTATTGCGAAGCGAGATGTTGTGATTTGATGCTTTGAAGAGTACCTTGATTTGTCTCCAAAGTGTTGTTGAAGAACTCTTATGGGGCGTTTTGGCTTGATCCAACAGAGCTTCATTCTTTATAGACTTCAAGCGTAGATGAAGGAGGCTTGAGAACTCTTTGAGAGAGAGCTTCCTTGCTTGAAGAGCTTATCTTGAAGAAAATTTGTATCTCCAGGAATCCAAATCCCTTTGCCTTTAGGTTGAGGCCCTCTATTTATAGAGATTTGTAGGGGCTCTCAGGTCTTTTTCCAATGCCACGTGGCATAATTTTATTGGTTGGTCTTTATTGATAGGATCTTGCCTTTATGTCCGTCTTTATTGACGAAATCTTGCCTTTATGTCTGTCTTTATTGACGAAATCTTGCCTTTATGTCTGTCTTTATTGACGAAATCTTACCTTTATGACGAGATATCCTGAATATCTCATCTCAAGTGTCAACTTTTCATTGGCCAAGAAATATTTGAAGGCTCAAATATTTATTTTTTTCCATGTCATTTATTTCAATTTTATTTTATTCTTTAAAATAAAGAATAAAATAACACATGGTGAAATTTGATTGGCGGAAAATTTGTGTTTCTACACGGATACTTCTACATTGGATCCAATTTCTGCAGCGTATTTTCAAAATAGAAAATTAGAAATTATGAGGGGTTTAATTTGTAATTAATTTGATTGAATTATTTGTAATGGAATGTATGTTTAATTAATTATTTTTAATTTTCTTTAAATATATTGTATCGTGTTATAAAATTGTATCAATTTAGTTTTTTTTTTTAAAAGTTCTTCTAACACTCAACGACAATAAGTAACATTAATTAACTTCAAATACAACAACAATAAAAAAAACATACAAATACTTGAAAAAACATACAATAAGTAGCTTAAATCTATTGATTATTTACTCATTATCGTAATGTTCTCATAAATGTTCAATCAAAACGGCTTGGAGTTGGGAGTTCGTTGCTCTATCCGTGATTCGATTATGAGTTTGAAAAAAATCACGTAGTTCTGGGTTTTATCATGTGACACTGATATAGAAGAACTAGTTTCACTATCATGATCAAATCCAACGTTCATTGCTCTTTCATACTCAATAATCATATTATGCAAGCTTTCATAATATTTGCAAGAGTTTCTTCATCCCAGTATCACACAGGTCCACATAATATTGCGAAACGAGATTGTAACATTCCAAAAGCTTTCATAAAATTTCAAATTTAAAATATTGCGGGTTTTTTACATTTTAAATTCATTTTTTTTAAATTTAAATATAATTAAAAACTTAATAATTATATTGTTGGAGGGTTTTTTACAAGCAATTATTTAATTATATAACTAACTCCTATTAATTGTATAATTAATTGCATAATTAAATTATATATAGAATAATTGTACTATATTTAAAATGATATATAAAAAATGGTCTTCTAAATGGCTTTTACCATTAGAGTAGACATAGAAAAAAAAAAACTATATTTACACTATTCAAAAAGTTATTTTAGAGATTTAGCTCTCCAAAATAGCTTTTATCATTGGAGATGCTCTAATGATCAATTTGCAGAAATGATTTTTCAAGGAATAAAATTGATCAAAACAAGGGAAAATTTGAAAGAGAGTGAAATTTCAACATTTATTTAAGAAAAAATTGAACAAATAAAAACCAAGGACCATTTTTAAAAAAAACTCAAATTAGAGGAGACAATTTGAAATTGGCGAGTGTAAAAGTGCATGAAATTCAAAGTTCACGAGATAATTACACGTGAAATTAAAAAAAATTAGAAGAATAAAGATTAAATCAAAGGTTTTCAAATTCCTAAGTATTCAAAACTCCTAAAATTTAGGGTTTATCCAAAACAACGTCATTCAAGATACAATGCATCTTTTTTTTTTCCAGTTTTTGTTGGTAAAGTAGGGTACTTTCAAGCAAATGAACCTGACAAATCTGATTAACTCTTGGGATTCAACCACCATTGATTGACATAAGAGTTTTTTTTTTCATGGTGGCTCCACCCTTGTTTGATGTATGTACCCCACCTACCACGTGAAATCCCTCAACTTCGTATCCCATGTCAGATTTGATTGGTTCAAAAAATTTGATAATTTTTTGTCCAACTTTGAACCAACAAGAAAAGATCTTCAAGTCTCCAAATGGAGTACAGTATGATTCTAGTTGAAGAAAAACATCCCCTCTATAATATCAATGGCTTATTCTGTTCATTAAATTTCCATAATGAAATCAAAGAAGGGCACCCAAAGTTAACTATTTTTTAACCAATTTTAGATCTTTTTTCCAACTGTTCCTAGAAGTGCCCATGATTTGTTAGTGACCTAGAAACAAAGAAACTTGACATAAAAGAGAAAGAAAGTATATTTAACAAAACAGAGAAGGGAATCTTCTCTATGCTAATTTCACAATACCACCAAGGGGAAAGTGGTTTAAGGGAACCTCTGGCCTTTGATAAGGTATAAAAGGAAAAGAAATAGGAGAAAAAGAGAAGGGAAAAAAGAGATAAAAAAATGATAGAAAAAAATAGAATTAAGAGATAATAATATTTAAGCTTTTAAATTATAAAGAAAGAGAAAAGAGAAAGGAGACCTAAAAAGGAAGGAAACGAGTTTTGGTGAATTGAAGCTCAAACAATAGCTAGGAATCCAATAAAGATCAATAGAGAATCAAAAGGAAATTCATTGCTCCTATCTATTTAGGTAAATCATCAACCTTTGATGAAGGGGTGGAGCTCAATGAGCACACCCATTTCCTTTTTTCAATTCAACTTATAGTTGTCATACAACTGTTTAGTGTTGTGTTTTAGATACTATTAAGGTATGATTTCTATATTGCTTATTTCAATCCTTTTTTTGTCTTTTATGTTTTCCCTCCTATAGTTATCATTGTTTTAGAAGGCATTGCTACGTTAGTTTTGTCATAACTCATATTTGGGTTATTCCCTAAAATATATTCAAAATAAAATAAAAATAAAAAAAATACAATAAAAGGGGATGATATTGGTAAAAAATCGAGTTCAATATTTTGGATGGATTTGAGAGCTCGATCGTAGGTCAATTGTTTCCAAAGATGAAGAAAAATACAGATCCAAGGTTAAAATAATATGATTATAGGATAAACCATCATAAAATTAATCCCAAAGGCATAATTAAATTTTAATAGGTCAATTTGATTTAATCATGAGCCGAATTAGATTTTAATTATGTTTTGTAATTAATTTAGGATCCAATTGAAGGATTTAATTAAGTGCAAGGACTTAATTATACTTGAAATTGATCAGATTAATTTTATTAAGGCTTAATTGATGAAAACTCAAGTTTAGAAGTCTAATTCAGGTTTTGTGGAGAAGATTAGAATTTTTTCAAAGACTAAATTTAATTGTTTACTAGGTCAATTGAGTGAAATCATACACAAAATTAAAGCAAATTGAAAGTTTAATGGTCAATTGTGGGTCAAATTGCTTAAGTTTGAGGCCAACAATGTAAAAAGAGCATGTAAATTAAAGGTAGATATTAATGTTTTGTCGGGGATAAAATTTAAAGTCAATTAAGAGCGTAATTAGAACAATCATAAATTGAGGGACCAATTTGCATTTCTTCCATCATGTAACATTTTTAAACAGTTAATACAATATTCTATGCACTGATACATAACAGTGCACACCATTGTCTTCATCATTGTAAAAGAGGAAGAGGCAACCTGCACAAAGAATCGTTGCATGCAAAAAGCAGTTGAATATTCATCTTCCTCCTATAAATACTTAGGACAAAGAACGAACATGAGGGGAAAAAAGAAAAATAGAATGAAGGAATAGAAAATACAGAGGGAGAAAGAGGAAAAAACAATAAGAAATGAGAAGAGAAATAAAGACGAATAAGAGGAGAAACTGTGAGCAACCCCTCAGCACCATCAACTCCTTCCTCTCCAGCATCGTTGCCTTCTTCTTCACCTCTGGTAGTAGCAGCAGTAGCCACTGATAATAACCTCTTCTCCATCGACAGCAACTGCACTTCTACTTCAGCAGCTTCTTCTTCTTCCTTTCCAACAACAACAACTACACTTTCTCTTTCCCAACAGCAGCGATATCTTCTTCTTCTTCTTCTTCTTCTTCTTCTTCTTCTTCTTCTTCTTCTCTGGTGATAACAACAATTACACCTCTCCCTCTCCCCTGACTACAATAGCAATAACTGCACTTCCCTAGCAAGAGCTGACGCAACTCCTTCTTTTACTCCAACAATAGTAGCGACAACAACATCACCTTCTCTCTCCATAGCAATTGACTTCCTCCTCTTCCTACAGTTGCTACCATCCACCATTCTCACCACCCAACACCACCTCCGACACTGGCTTGACCTCCTCTACATGGCAAAAACAACCAATAACCTTCTACTATTCACTTGCATGTGAGCAGTAGGCAGGGCTAGTCGTTGTGTCCATCCCTGTCCGAGAAGGCTATTGGGTCGACCCATTCCCATTTAGTTGGGCAAGGCTCAGTCTGAATATATATATTTTTTAAAAAAAAATTACATTCAAAAGAAAACAAAATTGTTTTGTTTTTGTACATATGCTGAATTCTAACAATTTTCCAAACATATTTTTCACAAAACAAATCATATATTTTCTTATGTTTTTAAATGAAATGAGATATTATAATTAGTTTATGATTATCCGTTAGAGTTCGGCCAAAATATCAAGAAATAAATGTTTGGGTAGCCTAGGACTGTTTACTATTTTGCTCTTCATATTTATTCTTCTGTTTTGGTGGGTGGTCATAAACATTTATAAGAGCATATTTGACCCTAGGTTCCTTAGTTTATTTATTTTTTTAGATTTATTGTATTTCTAGGTTAAGACTGCTTCTAGGTTTCTACATGATTTCAATATTTTTTTAGGCAGTGTTATTAGGAAGAATTTTGCCTTTGCTAAAACCAGTACATCTAAGTTTTCTTACGATACTGAACCAAATAACTAGATGGCAACTTCATTGACCCATATGACCCCGCTTGTTCTCGTGCGACGTATTCCTCATACCTCATATTATGAAAGCAATTGATTCCTTTCACAAAGTAAAGAAAATAATATGTATCCATTTCAACAACTCTAATTAATATTAAGTTTTAGTAGAAAATTGATAAGAAACATTTAGGAATATTGTTTTACTTCAATAAGAATTTCATAATTTTAATAACTTTATAACTTTCTTTGCAAAATAATTTTATTCTATGAACTCTATTTTTGTCTTAGACTTATTAATTAAACATTACATTCATTATTCAAAAATAAATGTGTCAAAGATGATTTTTTTATTAATAATAAATATATTTAACATTAATAAATTCAATGTTATATAAAGAGAGAGAGTCATACAAAGACACAAGAATGTACTTGATTCTTACCATTTCCCTTGTTATTGCTCGCAATTTCTTGTTACAAACAAGAAAGCAGCAATACAAGAATCTACCTCCAAGTCTGTTTGTTCTTCCAATTATTGGTCATCTCCATCTCATAAAATAACCTATCTACCACACCACAACCTCTCACAAAAATATTGCCCAATCATGTAGCTTTGATTCGATCCCCGCTTCGAGATCATTGTAAATTCTCCGGAGGCTGTTGAAGAAAGCTTTACTAGGAATGATGCAATTAAGCTTTACTAGGCATTGCAATTTCGTGATATGATGAATCAATATGGTGAGTTTTGTAAGGAGACACATCTAGAGGACTCGTTTCCCATTCCGAGCAATATTGATTATGATGGATTTACTAAGAGAATGAAAACCCTAAGCAATAACAATTGTTCTTGCAAAGACTGATTGACGAACATCGCGCAGACCGGGATCAGAACACCATGGTCAACAACTTGCTAGCTTTGAAGGAAACACAACCCCAGTTCTATACGAATTCAATACTCAAAGGCCTAGTTCCTGTTAGTTTCAATTCTGATTGAATGTAATTATACAAAATTAAGAATTTCTATCCATTTCATTTTGAAATATCAGTTTCACAGATTAATGACCTTGGCTTTGGGTTCATTGATTCAATGCTTTGAATGGGATGCGGTTGATGATAAGGAAATTAATGTGGATGAGAAGGTTGCGACACTCATGTCTAGAGTTCAGCCATTGGAGCTTGTATTGAAAGCTAGACCAGACCTAGCCAATATTCTCTCTTAAGCTACCAAGGAAGTGAAAAGAATCGATGCGTTCAGACCTCCATGTTCTCAATCTACTCTTTCATAGCCCTTGCTTTCCATGCCTTGCCAAATTAATCAACACTACTTTATTTGCAATTCCCTAGTTGACTCAGCTATGCCAGAGCAAAATTCTCAAACCCCTAAGTTCTTTGTATGTTCTTGACAAAAAAAGGTGGTTTCTTTATGCACGTCTATAATTCCAAAAGCAAGCATTCATATCCACCATAATGAAGATGTAAGGGATTAGAACCCAACCTCAATCTGACACCATAGCATAATCAATTACTTCCTCGTTGTTTATCATTGTTGTATCTTCACAATCTTGGAAACTTGACCTCTTATCCAAGTATAACTCATTCATAGAAAAATCCTCCCCCTCCCCCTTGTAGAATTTGATGGTCTTGGCATCTTGTAGGAATTCATGTTATTGAACAATCCAACTCGTCGTTGCCCTAATCTCCACTATGACTTGTAAGTTGTAATTGTCGCACCATTTATATTTGCTATAACGTCACACATTAAAGCTGTTCTTGGGCCCACCCAAAAAAAACCCTAATATGGGTTTGCTACTTTTCTTTTTTCTACTAAAGCTAACATCTCCTCACAAACTTGGCCATAACTTTTCCTATATATACCCTTTTGCCTACTACTCTTTTGAGCCTTCAATCCAAGCCTAGTATCTTTTAGTTTATCACCCTAACCCTCGATCTTCTCCTGAATATTTGTCATTTTATCATTATTCTATGTTAAATTCATGCCTCGTTTTCCTCGCAAGCATCCAGTCACCATACTACGTAATAAACTCTATGTAGAACCCCTGTCGATTGCCCGATCACCACTTTCCTAGCAAACCTCTGCTATTTTAGTGGTTCCTCGGGTCTAGAAATTCATGGATCCTGCTACTGTATTTTTCTTCCCTCCATCCATCTGGATTTTCTTATTATACATGCAGTTAATTATCTAGCAACATCAACGTATTTCAACAAGTTTTCATGGCACGATGTTGACCGGGAAACAAAACTAACATTTTTTGAAGAAAGCATTACAGCTACATATCAAATTATATTGCTATATCAAGATATGTAAAATATTGTAATGTATTTTCGATAGATTAATCTGTGTTACGGTAGTAGTATATATACAAATAAAATGATCTCTGCATACTGTTACTTTCCTAGGCTGCAGTATTTTGTTCCATGAAAAAGAAAATAATAATAAAGCTACAAGCAACAATCAACACTAACCTGCACATCTGCAATTACAGCAGATGTGCAGCTGTATTCTTAACATTCCCCCTCAAGATAGAGCGTAGATATTTATAATGCTCATCTTGCTAATAGAGTCATAAAATACCCTTCCTGAAACTGCTTTTGTGAGTATATTCGCTAACTGATCTTTGGACCGAACAAACAAAAATTGTATAATTTTCCAATCAAGATTTTCTTTGATGAAATGTCGGTCTACTTTAACGTGTTTCATACGATCATGTTGTACCGGATTGTGGGCAATCTCAATAGCCGTTTTATTATCACAGTGTAGTTTCATAGACGTCTCATAATCAATTCTCAAATCCTGCAACACATGTTTTACCCATAATAATTCGCACACACCGTGAGTCATACCTTAGAATTCTGCTTCTACACTCGATCTAGCAATAACTTTCTGCTTCTTACTTCACCAAGTGAGAAGGTTGTCTTCTAGAAATGTAAAGTAACCTGATGTTGATCTCCTATCAGTTGGTTTCCTATCCAATCTGAGTTTGTATATCCTTCAATTTTGTGAATCTCCCTTTTTGAAAACAGTAGGCCTCTTCCTGGTGCGCTCTTCAGATACCTTAAAATCCGATATATTGCTTCCATATATTCTTCTCCTGGTGAATGCATGAACTTACTTACCACACTTACTGCATAGGCTATATCTGGCCTTGTATGTAATAAATATACCAGCTTCCCAACTAACCATTGATAACATTCTTTGTCTGTTGGTGTTTGATTTTCCATTTCTCCTAGCTTGTGATTCATCTTCATCGGTGTGTCAACTGGTTTACATGTGAGCATTCCAGTTTTTGTTAACAAATCTAACACATACTTTCTCTATGATAGATATATCCCGACTTTTTCCCTTAAAACTTCAATTCCTAAGAAATACTTCAGTTGTCCGAGATCTTTCATTTCAAATTGCGATGCTAGGAATTGTTGGAGTGCTTTTCTTTCTTCTGGATCATCTCCTATTAGAACCATATCGACCACATACACAATTAATGTTGCAATCTTTCTTTCTTTGTGCTTTATAAACAACGTGTGATCCGAGTTGCTTTGCTTATACCTAAATTCCTTCATCGTAGAGGAGAATCTTCCAAACCATGCCCGTGGTGACTGTTTCAGACCATATAATGTTTTCTTTAGTTTGCAAACTTCATTTCTATGCAAGGATTTTTGTTTAGCTCCAGGTGGCAAATCCATGTAGACTTCTTCTTTAAGGTCTCCATTTAGGAACACATTCTTGACATCGAATTATTGTAGGACCCAGCCTCGATTAACTTCTAAAGATATGAGAATACAAATAGTATTGATTTTTGCAATTGGGGCAAACATCTCTTGATAATCTACCCCATACTTCTGCGTATACCCTTTTACAACTAGCCTTTCTTTGTACCTGTCAATATTGCCTTTTGCTTTGAGTTTTACAGTGAACACCCATCTGCACCCAACTGTCTTCATCCCTTTTAGTAGTGAACATATCTCCCAAGTGTTATTCCTCTAAAGTGCCTCCATTTCTTCGTTCATCGCTTTAGTTCATTTTTGATCTGCTAGTGCATCCTGTATATTACTTGGAATAGATATAGTGGATAATTGATTAACAGAAAATGCATACGACTTAGACAACCTATGGGAAGACACATAGTTACTGATAGGGTATTTAGTCTTAGTTTTTGGATCAGGTTCATATTGTTTCCTCGGGATTCCCCTATTTGATCTCTATGGGTATTTATTTGTTATATGCTCTACAAAAAGAGGAATTTCATTAGTTTCATCAAGGATATTGTTTGGATTTACCCAAGGACAAGTATCCTGGGTTGATTCTTCAGCTAGTGGTGTAGATGTAGACACCTCTAGAGACCGAGGGGGGGATTACTGAGATAATTCTAATCTATGCAAAATTTCAAATTAGTACCATCGTTAGGGACCATACCTGTCATCACCCAATTTCTGGGTTACTCCCCAAAATTAACCCAAAAATAACAAAAATAAAATAAAAGAGGTCGGTGTTGGTAGAAAAATTAATATGCAAATTTTGGTTGTTTTCAAGAGTCTAATTGTATCTCTTTTGTCCCCAAAAAATAGTGGAAAATACAGATTTAAGGCAAAAATAATATATCATCGGATAAATCGTGTAAAAATTAAGTCGAGAAATATAATTATATTTTTTATAGGGCCAATTTGATTTAATCGTCGGCCAATTTAAAAAGTATAATTATGTTTAAGAATTAATTTAGGGTTCAATTGAAGGATTTAATTAAGTGCAAGGACTTAATTATACTTTTAAGTTAGTCAAATTAATTTTATTAAGGGCTTAATCGATGAAAAATCAAGTTCTGGAGCTTAATTTGGGTTCAATTGAGAAGTTGGGAATTTTCGGAGACTAAATTGAATTTTTTCCAAGCCAATTATGCAAAATCGAGGGGTCCAATTGGAAACAATTGAGAGTTTAATGGTCAATTGAGGGTCAAATAGCATAAATTGGAAGTCGAGGGACCAAAATAAAAAAGGCGCACAACTTTAAGGCTAACATTGAATTTTTCACGGGGACACAATCGCACAAAATTAAAAGTTTAAAACCAATTAGGGGTGCGATTGAACCAATTAAAACTTGAGGGACCAAAATTGCATTTTTACACTCTCCCTCAAAATCATCACGCGTGATCGCATCGTTCAGTCACCTGAACAGTGCAGACACGCCTCTGCCTCTGTCTCTTCACTTTCAGGTGAAGAGGCAACCCATCAGTGCACGCAATGGGCAATCGAAGGGTTGCCTCTCGCCTTTAAATACAGACGACATGCACGAGAAGAAGGGAGGAAAAATGGGCAGAAAACTTGGCAAACAGACGAACACAGAGAAGAAAAACGGAGAGAAAAAAAGAAGTTTTTGAAAAGGTTTACACGGATTTTTAGCATCAAAACGAACGTAAAATCCCATCTTCGTCCTCAAAAACCAGCTCCCTCTCTCTTTCTCTCGGTTGGCAATCTCTCTCTCTCTAGGAACGCTTCTGCCGAGCTCTCTCTCTCTCTCTCTCCACCGTTATAGCCTTCCCGACCAACCAACACCTCTCTCTTCATCACCATAAGCTTCCCCTATACACTAGAAACTTGTCCCCATTCTCCAGCGAGGCAGCACACCAGGTGGCAGTAGCAGCGACGCAAACCCGACGACTTTGGAAGCTCCCTCCGGCCACCACAGGCCACCGTTGACGCCGCCACCACCACAGGAATCATCACCTCGACCTCCTCTACCCGAAGGAACTAACAGGTACATGTTTTGTCACACTTGAAAATTTATTGTTCCTTCGTCTTGAACCTTCGGCTGGCTGCATGCAGCGGGACGCAATTTGCGTCCCGTTGTGCATGTGGGTCGGGGCCTGAGCGGGCTAAGCCTGGCCCAAATTCCTTTTCCAGGTGGGCTTCTAGCCCACCTGGACTGTAGGCCCGGTCCACAAGGGTTGGGCCGGAAGCCCACCAAGCTAGCCCGATCCATATACACTGGGCTGCCAATCTGACCCATCACGGCTGGACTGTCAGCCCAACCCATATAAGGCTGGGCTGTCACTCTGGCCCATCAGGGTTGGACTGCCAGCCCAGCCTTGCAAGGAGTGGGCTGTCAGTCCGGCCCATCGTAGCTGGGACTGACGACCTCACAGATTTTTCCTTTTTCCATTGTTTTATTTTATTCTTACTTTATTTTATTAAAATATATATATATATATATATATATATATATATATATACAAAAATAAAAAAGCATAAAAAGGTTTTATTTTCGTGCATACGGCCGAATTCCAAGATTTTTTTTCCATCATATTTTTCATAAAAAAATTATTTTTGCATCTTCCTCATGTTTTAAAACAAAATTGGATATCGTAACCGGTTTATGATTAGCCATTGGAATTTGGCTAAAATATCAAAAATAATTTTAAATATTTTTGTTTTATCTATTAGGGTGTAAATTTACATTGTAAAATACACCCGTGGATAAAAAAAAGGTTTTAACTACAGTGTAAATTTACATTGTAAAGTACACCTGTAGATAATAAAAAAGATTTTTTTTTTACTACGATGTAAATTTACATTGTAAAGTACATCGGTATATAATTAAAAATATTCTTTTTGAAAATGCAGTGCAAAATTTTTAACTTAGAAAAACAATCAAACAACAATGCAGCTTACCTTAGGTAGGGTGCACTGGGGGTGATGCGTCTTCCCCTTGCACAACAAGTCCCCTTACCTATACTCTTGCAGACCAATAGGTTCCTAGTAACCTTAATACTAGGTGGCGACTCTTAATAATTATAGTTATAAATTTTTACGGCTATATATCACCCTATTTTCACCGCGCGCCGTTGTCTCTCCAGAGGGGGATGGCGGGGCGCGAAGCGCGAAAAAACATCGTCGCGACAATACCATTTTTATTGAGCCTGTCGAGTACCCCTTCATTTTCCTCTAATTCAAATAGATCATCACCGTTCTCTTCAGTTTTTCTCGCTCCCTGAAAGGACGACCCAAATGCTCCCCCTGAATAGTAAGGTTCTAATTCATGAAACGAGGTATCGAGGGTTACATGTAACTTCAGGTGCAGTAGATCATAACACCTATACCCCTTCTGAAATTATGAGTAACCGATGAAAACACACCTTTTTGCACACGATTCAAGTTTACCCCGCAAAACTTTAGGTATGTAAACATAAACTGTGCATCCAAACACTCTGGGTTCAAGATTTGGTAGATGAGGAATGGAGAGCAGAGATTCCATCTTCTGCTGAGTTTGAAAATTGAGTACACTAGATGGGTACGATTAATTAAATAGACAGCTGATTTGACTGCTTCTCACCAATAGAACTTAGGCATATTCATACCAAACAGTGATTCCCGCACAACTTCCATAATTTGCCTATTCATCCGTTCAGCGAGTCCATTTTGCTGTGGAGTATAGGTGCACGAAGTCTGATGTCGAATTCCATGGTGACCCAAATACATCCCTAGAATTTTGTCCACAAATTCCTTACCATTTTCATATTGAAGTGTACGAATTGATCTTTGATATTGGCTTGTCCCTACATCACTCTTATTCTTAAGAAGAGAAATCCAAGTCATTCGAGTGCACTCATCAATAAAAGTAATAAAATAACATGCACTGGAAAAAGATGGAATTTTTGTGGGACCCCAAACATCTGAGTGAATAACTGCGAAAGGTTCTGAACTTTAATTGACATTTGGTAAATAAGGGATACAATAGCTTTTAGCCAATTCACAAGTGTCACACTTAAAATCTAAAATACTGAAATCTGAAAACAAATACGATTGTAATTTCTTAAGATATCCAAATGATAGATGTCCTAGCCTTCGGTGCCATAACCATACGAGTACTTGAGTTTTATATTTGTCGATTGCTTGATGTGCCTAACTGAATTTGACCCCCCCTTCTCGGTTAATTCCATATAATAAAAAAGTCCTTGTCTAACACCATAATCAAGAATCTTTCGGGTTACAATGTCCTAAAAAACACAAAACAGAGGCTAAAAAATTACAGTACATGCAAGAGTAAAAGTAATTTTGCTAACCGAAATGAAGTTGTATCTTAGGGACGGAACAACGAGAACCGTATTTAGGGTGAGAGATTCGGTCAAGATTATAGACCCTTCTACGGTAACAGGAGAAGGGCTACCATTAGCTGTGTAGATAACTGACTGAGATGAAGGTTTAGGAACATTTAAGTTACCGGAGTCTCTAGTCATGTAGTTGGATACACCTGTATCAATAATCCAAGCACTATTCTTAGTAATAACAGATAATGTAGAATTTTTACAAATTATACCTGAATGGACAACGTTTGCAGTCGGTTGTCTCGGTTCTGTTTTCGTGAGATTTACCATATTCTTTCCGAAATTTTTCCAAGGTTTTTTCTTAAAATCCCACTACTCCGAGTATCCAATCATTTCGTAACACTGTTACCATTAATGGAGAAAATGAAGGAGGGTGAGAGACCAAAGGTCACGTCTAAAGAAATGAATCTGTTAGCCCGATCTAAATAATCAACACTACTTTATTTGCAATTCCGTAGTTAACTCTCAGCTATCCAGATCAAAAATCTCAAACCCTTAAGTTCTTTGTAAGTTTTTGACAAAAAAGTGATTTCTTTATGCACCTCTATAATTCAAAAAGCAAGCATTCATATCCACCATAATTAAGATATAAAGGATTAGAACCCAACCTCAATCTGACACCATCATACCATTAATTACTTCCTCTTTATTTATCATTTTTGTATCTTCACAATCTTGGAAACTTAACCTCTTATCCGAGTATAACTCATTCATAGCAAAATACACCCCTCCCCTCTTATAGAAATTGACGAGTGATCTACTCGCGTGATGTGCCGGTTTTTTTTTATCTATGTAGAAAATTGATTGTTTTTATATGTATTGTATTTTGCAATTTTAATATTTAATTAGTAAAATTATAATTGATAAAATCTGTATAATCGAAATGGAAAGTGAGTCGTATATTTTTTATTCGTAGATAATGTAGGTATTTTTTTTTATGAGTTGCCTTTTCCCCCCAGTAATATTAGATCTGACACATTATAAATAAAAATATTGTAGTTTTTTTTTTCCAGAAATAAACTGACATTTTCTGCGTGCTATAATAAGTTATTTCAATGTTTAATAACTAAAATTGCAACAGCTAAAAATATGTTAGAAATGAGTTTCTTGCGTGGTATAATTAGTATGCTTGCCCGCGCATTGCGATAGGGTTTTTTCCATGTAGAAAACTAATTGATTTTTTACATGATATAATTAGTTGTTTAAATATTTAATTAGTAACATTATAATAGATAAAATATGTAACAAATAATTTTTTTTTTGCGTCCTATAATGACTTATTTTTTTTTAATTGTAGATAATCGAGGTAAATTTGTCAAGAGAAAAAAAATTTGAGTTGATAATGTAGGTCAATTTTTCTACCTTTTGTTTTTTTGAGTTGTATTTTTTCTCCAGCAATATTAGATTTGAAATATTAAAAATGGAAAAATTGAAAAAAAATTAAGAAATAAACTTAAACAAAAGAGTATAAAATTTAAATCCAAAGCAAAAAAAAAAATTTATAAGATTTATTCATCATATTATTATATTAAATGTATTTAAGCATATTGATATTATTAATTTTTTTAAATCCCAGGTCATTTAAAAAAGATTTGTGAATTTTATTTTAAAAAAAATTAATTTTCAAATGATTATTACCAGGAATAAAATTTGTAGACTAAATAAAAAGAAACCCTAACAAAAAAAAAAGATAAAAGAAATACTCAAAACCAAACAAAAAAAAAATATATACATAAACTTGTACAATAATAGGGAATAATGCATAAATATATAAATAATAATAAAGGAAATCAATTTCAATAAAACAATTACAAACATAAGGACCAAAATAAAAATAAAAGATATGATTGATGTAAAGTGAAGGATTAATTTGACAACAATTCATACTTTTGTACCAAAAATATTAAAAGATTTAAAAGAAAAAACATTTAAAAGAAGAGGGACTGAAATTAAAGTGCAATATATATTGAATTTGAAATGAAGGACAAAATTGAAAACAATACAACCTGCTGCACTAAAACAATTAAGGGATCAAATAGAAAACCAAAAAATTCAAAGAAGAAGGACTGACATGCAAACTGCCTATATATCAATTTGAATGAAAGGACGAAATTGCAAGCAATTGAAACTTCTATTACAGAAATCAAACAAAAGTCAAGGGACTGAAATGCATCAACAATAAACCGGGGGGTGAATCCGGCTCTGAGGAGAGAGAAAAGAGCACATAAACATTTAACCGACATTTACCCGTGCCCCTCAGCTGAAACCGTGTTTTTGTCTTATTATCCGGGCGAAATCGGTGAAGCACTGTTCACAATAGGAAAAAACAAAAAAAAAGGGTGGACGTGCGCGCGTGACGCACCGAGACAAATTTCGTGTCCACAGTGCACATGAGTCTTGAGCAACAGTAATGAACAGTGAAACAGTGATGCATTTTAGTGTTTTCCACAGTGCACATGAGTCTTGAGCAACAGTAATGAACAGTGAAACAGCGATGCATTTTAGTGTTTTTGTTAATGGTCTTGGCATATATCTCGTAGGAATTCATGTTATTGAATAATCCAACTCACCGGTGCCCTAATTCTCCACTATGACCTATAATTTCCGCACTATTTATTATACATACAAACGGTGTGGGGAAAGTACTGTAGCTCTCCATACAGTTTACTATGGATTGCAACAATGCTTTTCCTTGCATTGTTTTTTTTTTAATTTAATTTAATTTTAATAACTGGGATCATTTGTTTTTTTTTTTGGTTTCTTTCTTATAACGGTGGTGTCCGGGCCAACTTACATGCACCATGATTAATCCCCGAATCCACTTTTTTTTTTCATTTTTTCTCCTTTTTTCCCACTTGTACATTTTATTTTGATAACCAGGGTGTCCGGGCCAGACATGCCTCATAACTAATCATCGGACCCGTTTTTTTTAATTGATACAGTGCTTTCCCGCTTATGCTTTTTTTTTTCTTTTTTCTTTGACAATCGGGGTGTCCAGGCCAGCTTATGCGCATCACGACTAATCCTCAGACCCACTTTTTTTTTAAATGGTGTGGGGAAAGCACTGTAGCTCTCCTTGTAGAACACTGTGGATTGCTACAGTCCTTTCCCGCTTATACCTTTTTTATTTTTTTTCCACTTATACATTTTCTTTGGTTTTATTTTATAATCGTGGTGTTCGGGCCAGTTTAAGCACACCACGACTAATTCCAGAACTCTTTTTTTTTTATATCCGGGGTGTCCAAACCAGCTTACGCACATCACGACTAATACCCGGATCCACTGAACACCTTGCAGGCCCAATGGGCAGGTAAGGCACCGCGGGGGTGATAGACATGTACAGATAAGATCAAACCCGGGTGCAAAGGAAGGGAACAAGTCCCTTTTCACTTATATATTTATACATGACAACTATTATGTTTAAATAAATGTGCACATATTAGAAATTTATCAATTGCATTCTGCATTCTACATGAGTCATGTTTAAAAACGTTATTTATATTGTTTTTTTAATTGTTTTTTATTAAAATAATATATATATAAGCTAAAGGAGATCAGGGTTTTGCATAGGAAAATTCATTGTGTATTTAGACATAGATTATTGTCGATTATAATGGTGAAATTACTATTTTACATCTCGGTGAACAATTATTTTAGCCATGAGTCTAGGGGTATTTTAGATTTTTAATGTTTCTAGGTGTAATAAAATAATCATGATACCCTCTAATAAGACAAAAATCAATAGTTAAATCCGGGGCTTATTGCACATGTTTTTATAATATACAAATACAAAATAACCTTCGTATACATGCATAAGAAAGAGTTTCACTCTCATTTTATACCACCAAAACTGAACTTATTATATTTTTTAATGCAAGTTGCATTTAATACAAATAAAAAAGTATAAACTAAAAGTAAAGGTGTATAGATACAAACAAAAAATTAAGAACTATCTCAATAATCGAAAAAATAAAAGGATCGAAACTAAACAAAAAAAAATCAAAATACAAAATAAAAAATTATATATATTAAAACTACACAAAAAAGATTTAATCTCACCACGGGTTTATAGCTCGTATTTGCTATAACTTCACACTTTAAAGATGTTCTTGGGCCCACCCAAAAAAAAACCTAATATGGTTTTGCTACTTTTCTTTGTTCTACTAAAGCTAACATCTCCTCGCGAACTTGGCCACAACTTTTCCTATAGAACCCCTTCTGCCTACTACTCTTTTGAGCCTTCGATCCAAGCCTAGTATCTTTTAGTTTATCACCCTAACCCTCGATCTTCTCCTGAAAAATTTGTCATGTTATCATTACTCTATGTTAAAGTCATGCCTCGTTTTCCTCGCAAGCATCCAGTCACCATACTACTTAGTAAACTCTATGTAGAACCCCTGTCGATTGCCCGATCACCACTTTCCTAGCAAACCTCTGTTATTTTTCTTCCCTCCATCCACCTGGATTTTCTTAGTATACATGCAGTTAATTATCTAGCAACATCAACGTATTTCAACAAGTTTTTGTGGCATGTCGTTGACTCGGAAACAAACTAAAATTTTCTGAAGAAAACATTACCGACTACATATCAAATCATATTGCTATCTCAAGTTATAAATGGAGAAGATGAAGGAGGGTGAGGGAACAAAGGTCACGTCTAAAGAAACGGATCTGTTAGCCCGGTCTAATAGGTTTGCATTACATCATTATACTTTCTTCCTAATGAATAATTCTAATTTAGAGCTTCTAAGTTCCAATTTAAAAGTATGAGATGGGTAAGGAGAACTCAATTCTCCATTTCTAATTTCTAGCATATAAAATGTGAAGTAATAATAAATATCTCTCTCTCTCTTTCTCTCTCTCTCTATCTATCTATCTATATATATATGTAGGCAAACACTCGAAGACTCGAAGTGCAAACATATATCATCAATATATTTGTAAACATATATCTATATATATATTTTTTTCTTTTTGGGTTGGGGGGGTCATTTTATATTTTAGCTTTAAATAAATTATTATTTTTAAGTTTTGCTAAAAACTATTAATTTTTTTAAAAAAAAAATACATATATCATCAATATATTTGTAAAAAAAATACTTGAAAAAAATAAAGCAATTCAATAGCACTCACATGACATCATTGACAGGCTCATCAAGGTAGAAAATAATGTTAGACTTGTGACACAACATTTATCCTCAGTATGCTAAATCATGGATGTCCTCATAACCTTGAAAAACATTTTCATGCGTTTTTTTTTTACATGCCGGTCTTGACTCGCCAGATTTACTGAATAAGAACAATTCCACTTCTGAACGTTGACGAACGACATGAAGATTGCAGAGAAATGATACCAAGCGAACGAAGGCTTTGGGGTGAAAGAAACTCGTGGGAATATGGTTGCCACAAAGTCGAAGGCAGTTGTAGTTATTTTTTAAAGTAATATTTAAAAATATATTAAAATGATATTTTTTTATTTTTTAAAAATTATTTTTGATATTAGCACATCAAAATGATTTAAAAACATCAAAAAAAATTCATTTAAAATGAAAAAAAAGAGCAAACAGCAGTACAACCACCCTCCCAAACAAGCTCTAAAAATACAAATTAAATGATTGAAAATAGATATATGGATCGACAACATCAGCACAATAGTCTTCTGGTGACGGTCAAGAATGACCATTTCAATGGTAAACCGATTTTTCTTTTCTTTGGCTACCCTAAAACAATCCCATTATTTTTTTTTCAATTTTGACTTGGAATAAATGTTGAAAATTAATATTTTACTAAAATTATAAGATAAAACATTTATATATATAGGTTATACTTGATAGATAAAAAAATATTATCTTTATACATCAAAATTAAACACACACACACACACGCATTTCAATTAGAAGGACTTTATAAAATATGACGCCATGGTTATTTTTTATTGAAATTGATGTCTTTGAATCTCATCTCTAATTTTTATTAATATTTAGTGTTCTCGTATTTCAAACAAATACTAAACAATTTGATTAACGTGATTGTTACTTTGAGTGTATATATGTATGAGACAAAGTCTTGTAGATAATTATTATCTCCAATTTCATCTTCTATGTAATTCTCAATGATTTGCTTGTCACTCGACAACTTTGATGTTTGATTTACTTACACCTACAATACGAGAAGTTATTGCATTTCGTTTTATCAATGTTTTTGTTTTACTTAATATTCATGAGTACATTAATTAAGTATACAATGAATATAAATTTAGTTGGATAATAAATGACTTCCATTAAAGAGTACTAATTAAATTCATGAGCTTATTTCTGGTAAACAAACATATAGAATAATAACAATAATTCATAATTAGGTGGTTAAGTAGGATTCTTATAATTATAATACACGGTACATGATCTCTAAGGGGTGTGATATAATAACAGAGGATTTACGATCTGCACAACACGTTTAGAGTTCGAGTCAGGACGTGTACTCCTTGTAAAAATCTGGAATAAGGGTGGAGTTTCGTTACATCCAAAAAAAAAAACATGGTACATGTATTAACTTCAATATTTTGAAAAAGAAAAAAACTTGATAAGTTAACTTTTTAATATATATTAATTTATTGATTGAATAATATATCGATTCATGAAAAACATTTCATGGTCCCAAGGTATCAATTTATAGAGGTTTAAAATAAAATACATTTGATTTAATTAAAAAAAAATTAGGTTAAAAAGATATATAAAGAGTTAAAATTAAAACATTTTTTGTTGATTAAAAAAATAAATTATAATATTTTCATGGTTTAGAGAAAAATATATATAATGAGAAATTATATTAGTTGATTTAAGTATTTTATAAGAACATATTTTACACTTCAGATTTAATGTATATTTTAAAACGAAATGTATTTTTAAAATAAAACGTACAATTTTCAATTTTCAAATTATATTTAAAAAAATAAAAAATTAATAATTTTAAGCCCCTTTATTTTAATAAATTGTTAAGATTCAAACATTCAAATCTTTTATCAGGAATACGATTTCTTTGATTTTCTAAAATTATATTTATTTTATGAGAAAATTGAGTGAAAAAATAATAAAGTGAGCATTCAGAAATCAATGGGGTACGTAAATGAAATTGGGATACAAAAAAATAAAATGAAATAAAAAATAAAAATATGTGTTTGTTATTCAATCCGAAATTTATTTTTTCTTATCAAATTTATTTTGAATAATTTAATTTTGTTATGGGTTAGTTCAATCATTTAAACCTGAAAAAAGTGAGCATGATCGATCAATAATTTGAATTCTCATTTTCTTTGTTAATTGTCAGCATTAATTATCTTCATTAGGTTTCTCAAAAATATATTATTTTAAATCAAATGATATTTAATTGTTTAATATAAACGTTGCTAGAGGATGAATATAATTTTATATTTCTAACCAAATAGAAGCTATATTTTATATTAATCAGTTAGCTGATTTTTATTAGATTGAAAGTGCTGATGATTTACCAATCTACCGTAATAATAATTTCTTATATTTAATTATTTTTGTTATATATGAATATTAAAGTATTTTTTCTATTTTCTTAACCATCCTTGCACAAATTCATCTCATGAAGAAAACTGAGCACCCACCATTCTGCAAGCACTGAGATATTACTATAAACTTTATTACAGAAAAACGACTCCAAGTCATTAATCATTGCAGCTATGTGCCGGCGAATGGAATTTAATAGTAGAAGTCAAAGAAATGCAACTTCTGTTAATTAATAAAAAAAAAATAAGTGGAGCCATAGTGATCTTGACCTCAAAAGTATTCAAATTCTTTCTTATGCAGAATACAAAAATAGTCAGAGATGATCATCATTTGGTTTTATAAAATGTTTATAATATTAGGGTTCATACTGCACATGCACGCCATCCTTAACTCTGCTCTTATTTTATTTTTGTGTTGAATGAAACAACCAGAGACTGTGGACTGGGAATAATCAGACATTTTAGTGCTAAGCAACCGACCATAGTTAATAATAATATGTACTAAGTTTAATCAGATGTTTCATCATAAAAAAAATAAGAAAAAAAAAAATATTTATCATGTACGTGGATCAGTGATACAAGTTTGATATTAAGAGGTTTGTTTCTCATATAATTGCTAATATGATGGTCACTGAATGTTTATATAATCATTAACTTTAGAGTCCGTGAGATTAGTCGAAATGTATATAAATTGATCCGGACAACACGTTAATAATAAAAAATAAAAAAATATTACATAGAGCAGCCTTGACCAAGGAATTAAGGAATGTTAATATAAAAGTAGCGGTCGTCTGTAGGTGGTGGAGACAGGAGACTTGAATTATTGATTACAGACATCAAACGATGGCGTACGCTGTTGGTTACTGGAAAAATCAAACTTCCCGTCTTCGAAAAACAAATATGTGAAGGCAGGAGAAGCTGCGTTGCCGTTGTGAGTTTGCTGTGCTTCAACTAGTTGACTGGGATGCTTTTTTTGGATTGCGTTACAAATAATCTGAATGACCTCTCGTAGATGAGCAGCCAGCCAGCCCAAAGGTCCCCCACAAATTCCACATTCTCATTAACGATAATTTGTCTCGTAATGCATTTCTTATATATATATATATATATATATATATATAAATTAATTTTTTTAGTATTTTTATAATATTTTTATATAATGATATCAAAAATAATTTTTTTTTATAAAAAAAACGTTATTTTTGATATATTTTTTAATAAAAAATATTTTTAATAAAAAACGTTATTTTTTGATATATTTTTTAATAAAAAATATTTTTAAAAACAACTACAACTACACTAGATACAAAATGGATAAGGGTTGTAATACTCAACAAAGCCTCTGGATTGTTGTTAATTACCATCTATTCTAATACATTTGGAGTGATAAAAATGTGATTTAATAGGTGCAATTTTTTTTTAAAAGAAAATTTATGACTTAATAAAAATTGAATTAGGGGGAAAAAATCAGGAAAACAGTAGATCATGAGAAGATCATGTGTCTCGAAATTACTAAAATCAATAATTCCAATAGAAAAAATATCATGGTTATTTTTGGTTTTTTATAATATTAACAGTCAATCAATAATCAACAATTAATTTGATTGGGTATTGTAATTTTAGTTGATGAAACACTATAAACATTAAGTTCTAACAAAGAAGAAATTATGGTTTTATACAATATTAACATCTATGGATCTCCTTACAAAATAATATTTATTAAAATGGTTTTTTTTTATGTTTTTTTTTTTTAATTTTAATTATATCATTCAAACATTATGTTAATGAAGATTTGTATTTTATAATATACTTTTTATGATTTTAGTTCAGAGACAATGAATTTGACAAGTCATAAATCTATTTATCATAATTAAATTCTATATGGACCTAGCTCGTGAGGTTATATCTTCTTAGGAATCCATATTTAGGAGACATTTTACCACCTTAATTCTTAAAGAGCTTACAAACACAAGAAATGAATCCATTTTCAAAATCTTTTAATTTAAAGAATTTCTATTTTATTTTATCTTTAATTATTTCATTAATTATAAATATTATTTATGTAAAATAACTCATGAGTAAACAATTTTTATACATGCATATCATTACTTGCTAGAGGGTTCTCTACTAAAAATAAACTTAGCACTAAAAAAACTTATCTAACTTGCTATTTGTAAGTCAATAATACAAGATAATGATATTTAAAATTAGATAATACGTATATTATCTATGTGTAACAAAAGAAAAATGACTTAAGATTCAAAGGGAAGTTGTGTTTTTTATACAAAAATATGTTTGAACTTTGAGAATATCACTATTTAATAAAAGATAATCAATATTTTATTTTCAAAACTTTATTATTATCATTGCATAAAATAACAAACTCAATAACAAAAACACCATCAAACCTAACCTTTGAAAAATAAAATCATAAGAATAAAACACTCATACCTTTGTATTATAAAGTGTCACATGAACTAATTTATAGCTCTATAATGATGTCATATTCTAACTATCTGAAACTCTCCTAGTACCACTAGCATTTCAAGTTCATTCCTTGACTAATACAAAAGTGATTGACACTACAACCCACGTTTAGCTCTAAAAAATTCACCTTTAAAACTAGAATTAGGTTCTCAAAGTAGAATCCAAATAAATATATAAAAGGTGCTTAAAAAAATATTAAAACATCAAAGAAAAAAAAGAATGACAGGTGTAAAAGTACACCTGACAAATAACTGTCATTAAAGGATATTGAAAAGATAAAAATAAAATAAAACATAAAAGAAAAATAGAGAAAAAGAAAGAGTGAAATCATACAAGACAACAAAGTGATCATATCTAACAAGGATTAATAAAATAAATAAAATGATAAAATTAAAATGGAAAAGGAAAATATATTAAGAGGATAATGCGGTTTAAGGTTTTTTTATTGGCTAAAAACTAACTCCAACCTTACAAAAAAAAAATGGGGAAGGATTTCTACAAAGAAAATAGAGATAAGTATGATTATGGTATATGCTTTCATATGATAATGATCTTGGATTTCTTATGCTAAGATATTATAATGCCTTAGTCTCAAAATGCTAGATTATTTTGTTAATTCAATTTATAGGTGAAAAAATCATTTATGGAATTAAACCTCTAGGTTCCCTATATGACAAAACACTTTCTTATTCAAATTTATATGTATATTTTGGTTATTTATATTTCATTAATTAGCTCAAGCCAAATCTAATATTCTCACATATATTACAAAATTATTTTTATCTTAGAGAATTCCTTGATGGTGTGAAAGTTGTATCTTAGAACTATAATTTTTTTTAACATAGAGAGTCACTATGCTAAAAAAAAAACTCTCAATAATCATAATATAATGATCAAAAGATCATTATGATAATATTGATAAAAAAAAAAAAAAAACTCAAATTAAGATGTGGTGACACCATTCTTTCTTATAAGCTTAACAATCCTTTTATAAAAAACCGGAGTGCCTTTTTATTCATCAATTAAAAATTAATTTTTGCACCTGTCGATGGATGATTGAATGTAATCTCCATCAATTAATTCTATGTGAATGGTTTAAGATCTTGGATTAGTACTTCACTTGTGTTAAAACAATAGAAATCCTTGAGAAATTTAAGAATGGTTATAAAAAGGTTGAGAGGTGCCAAAAGACATTGAACATAAAAGGGAAGTTTAAATAACTAAATTCTACTCTTAGCCTTTAAATTCTAGAAAGCTATTAATTATGTTAAAATACTAGGTAAATATTACATTTATAATGGTTCTTATGACTCTAGGTGATGATTGAAATGATTTCAAATTAATCTTAAGGGCTTAAAATTAGGATAGGATAGAAAGCAAGAAATATCCCCAAAACAGTCTTGGATCTTAAGAAGTGAAATATATATATATATATATATATATATATATATATATATATATATATATATATATATTATTTCTAGTTCTAAGAGCATCTCATTGACTTTCTCACGGCCTTAGTGTCTAAAGTTAACAAAAAATACCACAAAAGAAAAACTTTTATGCATTGAGATAAGTGGAATATCTTATTGTAATATATGATTTATTAGATCATGGTGATTGCATTTGAGGTAAAAAAATATGGTGCCTATAAATACCATTTATTTAGATTTTTCATTGAATGAGTGATGACCAAATGTATTTTTGAAGTCATGAAATCCTTATATACACCAAATGTATTTTTGAAGTCATGAAATCTCTATATACACCAAATGTATTTTTGGTTTTATATAATTGTTATTCATGTTATAGGATTTCTCATATACAATGAACTTGTATCGTTTCTATAAACTCTCATTAGAATTTGGACCTATAAATCCAGAGATAATGGAGCTACATGTTCTAAAATGATAGGCCTAAACACTAAAAGTGTATGATAAACCTAAAAATCTAAGAAGGGCAGGGATAAATGTTCAAAACATAAATCATATATAAATTGCAACCTTGGTGCCAAATTTTATTTTTGCCCTCCTAATCAAAAGTAGAGATAATATTTTTCACGAAAGCAAAATGGTTTTTCTAGCAAGAATTTTTTTTCCAGATATTATGTTTAAATCATATTATTAAATGATTATTTAAAAAAAAAAATTATGTTTAACCAGTTGACCACGAGCGATATGTTCTTCTTCGTTAAATTAAAAATCTTCTCATGAGCAATTAGTCGGATATTACATTTGATTTATTTATTAATTTTATCTTTTATACATAATTTTTTATATTAGTTTTCATCTTTTTTATATTGGATTTTATTCTTTTAATTTCATCCCTAATTATTTGATTTTAATTCTTCTTTTCTCTTGTTGGATTTAATCTTCATTCTTGTCACGACGACGATTTTTCTACGCGCTTCACGCCCCGCTATCACCCCTTGATTCGGGGGAGACAACGGCGCGCTGTGAAAATAGGGTTGTTTATAGCCGTAAAATTTACGACTATAATTATTAGGAGTCGCCACCTAGTATTACGGTCACTAGGAAATCTATTGATCTGCGAGAGTCTTAGGTAAGGGGACTTGTTATGCAAGGGGAAGACGCATCACCCCCAGTGCACCCTACCTAAGGTAAGCTGCATTGTTGTTTGATTGTTTTTCTAAGTTAAAATTTTTACACTGCATTTTCAAAAAAAGCATTTTTTTTGTCTGCGAGTGTACTTTAAAATGTAATTTTACACCGTAGTAAAAATTCTTTTTTATCTACGGGTGTACTTTACAATATAATTTTACACCGTAGTAAAAAAAATTATCCGCGGGTGTACTTTACAATATAAATTTACACCCTGATAGATGAAACAAAAATATTTGTTATTTATTTTTGATATTTTGGCCAAATTCCAACGGATAATCAAAATATATATTAAATTATCGGGAGGAAAAAAATAACAAAAGAGTAAGAATGAAAAATAATTAAATTATTATTATTATTATTATTATTATTATTATTATTATTATTATTATTGTGTTAAATACAATTATATATACATGGACAAAAGTAGGGATTAAAACAATAAAAGTGTAAGGGTTGAAATATGAGAAAGGTGCAACATAATTTTTACGAAAAATATGTATGGAAAAATCATGGAATTTGGCCGTGTGCACAAAAACAAATACATTTTTTGTATTATTGGATTTTTTTTGTAATAATAATAGTAGTAAAAAAAAACAAAAATATTTTTTTATCAATTTTTATTTTTTATTTTTTTTTTAATTTTTTATATTTTTTTTCTAGGTTGGGCTGTCAGCCACAATGGGATGACATACCCATCCTTTCATGGGGTGGAAGCCCTGTAGAGGTCGTAGTCGGGTCTGTCGACCATGTGGGGCTGACATCCCATCCTTAGTGGGTGGGCTTCTAGCCGGCTGTGGCTGGGCTGTCAGCCACAGGGGGCTGACATCCCATCCTTAGTGGGTGGGCTTCCAGAAGGCTGTGTTGGGCTGGGCTTCCAGTCCTCACGGGCTGGAAGCCCAAATGTTTTGGGCTGGGATTCCAGTCCTCACGGGCTGGAAGCCCAAATATTTTTGGGTTGGGTCGGGCTAAAACTTGCAGACTACGCTCCAGTACATGTGGGCTGGAAGCCCACCAAGACCGAGCACATGGGTCGAGCACAAAAGCCCGGCCCGCCTCCTCAGCCCTGGCCCACATGAACAGCGAGACGTGATTTCCTCAGCCCTGGCCCACATGAACAGCGAGACGTGATTTCCTCAGCCCTGGCCCACATGAACAGCGGGACGTGAATCACGTCCCGCTGCATGCAGCGACCAGGGAAGAGACAATGAATAATAATTTTTTTACTTGGACGAGAGCTGTATCTATTAGCACCGTTGGGTAGAGGAGGTCGAGGTGGTTGTCCCAGTGGTGGCGGCGTCGGCAACAATGGTCTGTGGTGGCCGGAAGGCGCTTCCAAAGGTGCACGGTGGCGTTGCAGTGGCTGGTCTGTTGTCGCTGCGCCGAGTGCTGCTGCTGTTGCCTTTGCCTGAGACCACGGCTAGGCGTCTGGCATGAAGGGGGGAGTTTCTGGCAATGAAGGGGTGATGCACGATGGTTGGAGACGGTGGCTGGAGTTGCTGACTGAGAGGGAGAGAGAGAGAGCTTGACTTGTTTTTTAAAGAGAGAGTGTGGGGCCTGTAGACCGAGAGAGAGTGAAGAAGAAATGTTTTTCAGAATTCCTTCTCTGTTCTCGTTCTTTTACTCATTTCTTTCCTTTTCTTCTTTCTTTCTTTTCTGCGCAGTTTTTTTTCCTCTCTTTCACGTCATTATCTGTTTTTCTCTTCGGTTTACTAGCAGTTTTTCTCCTCTCTGTTATGTGATTCTCCTCACGTAACTCTCTGCTCCTTTTTTCTTCAGTTTCTTTCCCCTCGTGTAATTTTTCTATGTCAATCCCCCCTTCCTCTGCGTAATTTTTCCTTATTTATAGGAGCAGAGGCAGCTCTACTGCCTCCTCTGCTCTGCAAATTTGCAGAGGCTACCTCTGCAAAGAATTTGCAGAGGTCGTGGGTTGCCACGACCTCTACAATTTTGCAGAGGATGTAGGTTGCAAATTATTGGCTTTGCAATTTGGTCCTTCAATGTTTGATTGGTTCAATTGCACCCCTAATTAGTTTTAAACTTTTAATTTTATGCAAGTGTATCCCCGTCAAAATTTCAACAGCAACCTTAAATGTGCGCGCCTTTTTTTGTTTTGGTATCTGGTTTCTGATTGCGCGATTTAACCTTCAATTGCGCGATTTAACCCTCAATTGACTGTTAAATTCTCAATTCGTTCAATTTGGCTCCTGATTTTGCATTATTGACTTAAAAATTCAAATCGGTCTCTGAAAATTCCATTCTCATCAGTTGAGCCCGAATTAAATTCAAGAAATTGATTTCTCATTGACTAAGCCATTAATAAAATTAATTTGACCAATTTAAAGTATAATTAAGTCCTTGCACTTAATTAAATCCTTCAATTGGACCTTAAATTAATTCCCGATCATAATTAAACTTTAAATTTGTCGACGATTAAATCGAATCAACCCATAAAAATATAATTATATCGTTTAACTTAGTTTTTACATAGATTCATCCAAAGATAAATTATTTTTGCCTTAAATCTGTATTTTTTCTCTATTTTTGGAACTAAAGAGATACGATTGGACTCGCGAAAACAACCAAAATTTTCACATACCCACGCCTGGCTCCTTTTATTTTATTTTTTGTCATTTTTATTTTATTTTTGGGGAGTAACCCAAAAATTGGGTTACGACAATTCTTATGATTTTAATTTCTTTTATTTTGAGTTTTCTTCTTGATTAATAGATTTTTGGTATTTTCATTTCTCATTGTTTAATTTAATGTAATTTTCATATTAATTCTTAATTTTTTTAGTATACATTTAAAACTCGATACAGGAATCAACCTCGTCATGTTCCAGGTCAAGTTGGGTGCAATGATTGGAGTTGGTTGATCAGATTTTTATTGTGCAGTAAGAAAAAAAATATTATTTTGATAAAAAATGATAATGGAAAAAAAATCAATTGGTTTTGACACTATTTTGATTATTTTACTTTAATTCTCCAACATTTGATAATTTTGAATCATTCTTTATTTTTTTGTTATGTAGAGCTATTTAAATTTTATGTCAAAAATAATGAATTTGATGGGTTAATCTAGTTTGACCCGTCAAAATCCGAATAAAATACCTCTTTGATGGAGTCACCAAACTATAAGCAATTGATCTGCAAGGATGAATCTTTTTCTTCCTACCATCTTACTTTAAGAATAAATTATAGAAAAACATATTTGCATGTTTGCAGAGCTTTCAAGTTATTAGAGACTAATATAAATCATATTCTGAGATCTCGTCTACAAGCTTAAATTTTTAGATGAGATGATTCCTTGACACGAGTTTGATGCAATTATTTATTTTAGCAAATTGTTATATTATTATTCTAGACGGTATTGATGGCCAAAGAATTATTATTTTTAGAGTTAAAAAAAAAAAAATTGATGGCCAAACAAGTCAAGTTGTGAAATTTATACATACTAGCTCAAATGTCAATGCCTCATTTTGACAGGACTTAATTTCATATTATATACTTGTCTTTCTGTAATCCTTAGACCGTCACTTGATTTTTTTTCCCATTCGCTCCCTTCTACTAAATTTTATTTTTTAATAAGGGTTTCTTTCTCGGCAAGGCTGCGATTGCTTTTTTTTTTTTAGAAAATAACACTGTTTGGCAAGGGTTTTGAGAAAATAATATAGGCTAAAAAAATATTTATAAAATAACACAATTTAACTACAACTATATTTTTAAATATTAATTTTGTACAAATTGAAAAAAAAAGTGAAAAGACTAAAAAGTGAGTGCATGTTATTGTAACACAATAGTTTGTTTGTTTTTAATTTAGGGGTAGCAAATAAATTTACTGTGAAAGACTAATTTGCTCTTCATATAATTTGAAAATGATAATTAAATCATGAAGAAAAGATTATCTTGTCTCTAATATCTAGTTTAATTTTATTATTATTATTATTAAAAGACAAATTCATTATTATACTATTACAGCTACTAGTTTATGTGAGTAGGTGTATAGTAATTGTTTTAATTTGTGTTCGTTAATACTCATCAAAAAGGAGGAAATTTCACTATAAAATAGAAGCAACATGGTATAGGGAAACTCTTAACTTTAATCCATTAATCTCACCTCACATCGACCCTTTGATTATTATTTTTTTGGATAAAATATACCATTTGAATGTCAATCTAGCTGTAAATGAAATTGAATATAACAAATAAAAAAAAAATTATCAAAAGAAAAAAATATGAAAATAGTTGCAGACATTAAACTTTTAATTTTAAGTGATGTATGGAATGAGACTAAAAATTAAATTGGATTATTATAAAAGTAATTAGTATAAGATAAATTTTAAAAACTTTTAAAGTTAAATTTTAAAAACTTTAAATTAAAGACTTAAATCCAAATAAAAAGAGATAGAAAATAATTAAATTACAGTCATAGTAAAAAGGTAAAATTCACTATCTGAAAACACCAGTTTTTTTGAAAGTATTGGGTTATAATGATTAACTCTCTACAAAAAAATAAAAAATAAATATAATAAAATGGTACAAGATTAAATTTTAACACTTAATACCCTTGTACCAAATGTATGGTTCAGAGTATAATTGCCTTGACTTGAGAACCCATGTATCGCAATGAGATACATTTTAATTTGAAAGCTTTTTGTATTTTATTTTTGTCAAACCTCAAATTTTATTTTTAAAAGTTTAATGATTGTGTTATGGGTTTTAGTATAAGGATTGAAGTTGTGTTGGTCAACGTAAAATGGATGAGCAAGGTAAGATTTATCAAATAAAATTTAATGAACAAATATCTTCTTATATTCTAGAAAAATATAAGGTTCAATTCATTAAAAAAACTGTTTTATCATATTGAATTTGAATTAATAAATTATAGTAATACTCTAATAAATAGAGATATCATAACAAAGGTATAATGAACCCAAAAGAATTCATAAACAATTTTATAGAAGCATATGGATGCCTAAAGATTTCGATAATAATTTTTTAAAGCTTGAAAAGAATCACAAGGATAAAAAGTTGAAGGTAGATAGGTTATTTTAATATGTTATGTAGTAAATTGATTGGTTACATAAGATATTATTATTATTATTATATATATATATATATATATATATATATTATTAATGAAGGCTTGAATTATCTTTAATATTCATATAATATCATATGGATAAATCTAATATTTAATTTTAATTTATGAATATAGAGCAAAGATAAAATTCATGGGATAAAAATAATTTTGAAAGAAAATCATAAAGTAATATGAAAATAATTCAAAGTCATGAAGACTAATATATATTATGTTCTCTCTTTTATGAAAAAAAAAAAAAACAGTTGTTCTCATATGCTAAAACATAAGAGATGTCTAGAACTAATATGTAGGTGTTTTTCATAAGATATTTATACTAAGTTGACCCGCATAATAATTTCATATAAATAGATCATTTATTCAAAGAAAAGGCTCGGATGACGGTTTTGTAAGTGATTCTTAAACTTTAGATCATTAAGTTCTCTTATATAGAAAATGATATGTTTTGATCTTATTACATGTTATCTTATTAAAATTGGGTTATACATAGCTTGAGTGATCAGAGAGGATTCATCACCCTAGAAGAATTAAGAAAAAATCTATATATGTTCACAAATAGTATTAAATATTTTTGTCAAAGTGGTAAGAGATTTGAAAAGAGATTTAAAATTTATACAACCAATTAATGATAAGTATGTAGACAACAAAAATGATTTAACATGACAAACATACTTTATGTTTTAGTGTTAAATGAGAACATTATTAATGAATTGATATTAATTACATTGAAAAGTCAGTCATTGAAAGATTAGGTTAAGTCACTAATGATTTTTCTAATATTTTGGTAGTCATGACATATTACTAGACGATGTACTTGACCTTCAAATATAAATTAATCAATTATTGAATAAATTATTTGATTTATTTAACTCTATTTAATTATGAATTATAATTTATACTTGGATCAACATATTAAAAACTTAATGGGTCACAAATATTAAGAACCATTAATTTGAAACTAATTATGATGATTTAATTGAGTACATATTTTAGAAATGAATGACTATAATATAATTAATATAAGATTTATATTATAAACCTAGAGAAATAAAGTAAGGACTTGATTGAGTTAATTTTAAAATTATTCTTAATTAATATATGAAAAATATTTAGGGGAAAATTGATATTCTTTTTTCAATTTATAGGATTTTTTAGATTTTTTATAAATAGTAAGTTATACCTCTTATTTTAATAATTAGGGTAGTTGTTTGTTAGAAAAGAAAATTAAGTAAGTCATAGAATAAAAAGTTAGCACACTATATGGATTTATAAGGTTTTTCACTAGTGATTCATATGAATTACTCTTGGATGTTGGACAATTAGATGACTTATGATTTTTGATAATATGAGAAAATAAATATATAATTCAATTCAATATCGATTGAGTTATATCTCAAATAGATTTAAAGATCAAATAATTAAACAAAAAGGAATAAATTGAAGTATGGGACCATATAAACACTATTGAAAAAAATAAAAACTATAGAGAAATAAAAAATTATTAGTTACCCGGAAAAAGAAATGGTCTAACATCTAATTTATTGAGCTTCGTTCAATAAATTATTAAACTTTTTTATTTACTTTGACTCATCTCAAAATTAATTAGTTAGGTTTCTTATATACATCTATTTTTTTTTTTTTGAAAATATATGTTTTTTTCCTTTCCTATCTAGAGGGGCGAAGTTGTAGGAATAAAATACCTTGTATTGATGGTCATGCTTTGTTTTGGTCTTTGCTGTTCTTTTTTGACATTCGAGGGATTAGCATGTAGATAGTTAGATCAACTCAGAAAAAAAAACACTAAACAATTAAAAAAAATAAAAATAAATAACCACACTTGTGGCGGCCTATCCACCCTTTAATCTTAGAAAGACCAAATCACAATATAAATAATTAACATAAAACAAAGTATTATCCTTGGTACAAGGTCAACGTATGTGAACAGGTTAAAATCCTACAGCAATCACTCTATATAAACAGAAGGAGGAGATCTGCTCATTCACATCCCATAACATTAGAAAGACTAGCAATCAGTTCAAAAATGGAAGATTTCCTGCAATACTCTGTTCTAGGGGGTGTCTTTCTTCTTCTTGTCATCGTCTTGCAACATGCAAGAAAGCACCGCTTGAAGCTCCCGCCAAGCCCACCGGCTCGCCTGATTCTAGGCCATCTTCATCTCCTCAAACAACCCAAGGCCATCCACCGAACTCTCCACGATATCTCACAGAAATATGGTCCGATTGTGACTCTTAAGTTTGGGTTCCGAACTGTGATCATCGTAGCATCACCGGCAGCCGTCGAAGAATGTTTCACCAAGAATGACATTATCTTGGCCAACCGTCCTCCCTTTCTAAATGGCAAGGTATTGAACTACAACTTCACCACCCTTGCTGCAGCACCATATGGCGATCACTGGCGTAATCTTCGTCGCCTTACTGCCATCGAAGTCTTCTCAGCAACTCGCCTCAACGCCTTTGCGAGCATCCGAAGAGAAGAAGTAAAGAATTTACTCCGTAGAATTCATAAAATGTGTGGAGATGGTTCCGCCGTGATAGAGTTAAGGACAATGCTGTTGGATCTTAACTTTAACATAATGATGAGAATGGTTGCAGGGAAGAAGTATTATGGTGAAGATGTTGACGAGCTTGAAGAGTCGAGGAGATTTAAGAACATGATGCAGGAGTTTACTGAGTGTACTAGGGTGACAAATCTTGGGGATTTGTTTCCCATCTTGCAGTGCGTTGATTATGATGGATTTAATAAAAGGATGACCCAGCTGGGTAAAAGGATGGACGCTTTCTGGCAAGGTCTCATTGATGAACATAGAGTTGATAAGGATAGAAATACCATGGTTAGCCATTTGCTCGCTTTGCAGGAATCGGAACCTGAATACTACACCGACGAGATCATCAAAGGCATTATTCTGGTCAGTCTCAGATCTCACTCTGCTGGCCTATCTTCTTTCTCATATTTTGAATAAATACATCATAAAATGTTATCAGATTACATATCTTTCCTTATGTATGTATGTATGTTTGCATGTATGTATTCCAGCGGTTTCAAACTTTCTGATGTATGGTTGCAGATGATGCTGGTTGCCGGGACAAAGACCTCTGCTATGTCTTTAGAATGGGCATTTTCCAACATGCTGAATAATCCACATGTATTGAAGAAAGCGAAGGACGAAGTGGACACCCAAGTTGGCCAAGACCGCTTGCTGGATGAACCAGATTTCTCTAATCTACATTATATTCAGTGCATCATCCATGAAAACCTGAGAATATGTCCACCAGCTCCACTCCTGGTACCACATGTGGCATCAGAGCGCTGCTCCCTTGGAGGCTATGATATTCCATCAGGTGCAATGGTACTTGTAAATGCATGGTCCATTCATAGAAACCCCGACGTGTGGGAGGATCCATTAAGTTTCAAGCCTGAAAGATTTCAAAATGGCAGAGGTGATTCATACAAGCTCATGCCATTTGGGTTAGGAAGGAGAGGCTGTCCTGGAGAAGCCATGGCTCTCAGAGTGATAAACCTGGTTATGGGCCAATTGCTTCAATGTTTTGAGTTCACAACTGCTGATGGAAAGGAAGTCGATATGACTGAAACGGCAGCAACCCTCATGGTCAAAATCACCCCACTAGAACTCATATGCAAAGCTCGCCCAAACACTCACAACCTGCTCGCCTAGTACGCCTGTCCACCCGCCGGTGAGGTAAAAAGAAAGCAAAATCCTTTTCATCTGAATCCAGTTATTCTCCGGTGAGGAAATAAAGATGAGTGTGAGGACAATAGATGTACTGTTAATTCATATTCTAGTATTATTACTTTTCGGTATTGTATAATTCACAGAAATTTCCGATTGAAACTGTGGGACTTGGTGGTGTTAGGAGAACAAAGAAAACCAGCTTTGAATGTAAACGTGTCTGTGAAATATAAATGGCAAATATTATATGATTTGTGAAAGAGTAGTCGATTTATACTTTTAAGCCTAATAAAGTTTTTAATGTTTACTTTAAAGTGGATGGCAATACTACTTAAAAGTAGTATAAGATATTTTATTCAAAATATTCATTAATAAGATATTATTTATTATTCAATTCTTAAGAGGTAACAATACTATTTAATTAATCTAAAACTATATATTTTATTCTCATCATTTACAATCCATTTATAAGCACTACTTGGATCATATCTATTATAATAATTACATGACAACTTATTAATGGCATGGAAAAGGTCCCAATAACAAAAAAAAAAAAAAAAAACTATTTTGAAAGTCAATGTATAAGCCGTTAGAATATAATTAATATAAGAAAATATAAAAGTACGCTATTAGAAATTAGTTGTTAACCAGGAAACTTTTTCATGTCCCACACCCACACATAACATTACCTATCCCTAAAACAAAAGGTGGACATTTATAATATAACAAAGGAGAGGAGGAGGAAATTTAGTGCTTTCAAAAATTTAATTTATTTTTTTCATGTCTAAAAGTAAATTAATCATGAATTTCATACAATCTTAGTTTTTAGCTGTGTAAGGTTAGTACTCTTGGGTCTTAAATTACCATAAGGATTTAAGATTAAAATTATTCTAAATATTATTGATGAATATCTTGTGTTTTTCTATGATTAAATTTGATTATTGATGACTGAAATTCTATATGAGACACATCATATGTTTTTGGTTTTAGATATAATGCCAGAGATTAATTTATGATGGATTTATGACTAATTAACTAAAATAGTATAAATATCTAATTTTTAGACTCGTGTTTTATTATTTTTTATTTATGATGAATTATCCTTGGAGAACATTTTCTTAAAGTAAACATTAAAACGTTTTTCTCTCTCTATGTTTTATTTTCTATCAAATTAGCAGATGGAAAACTTTCTTTATAATAATATTTTTATTTTAAGTTAAGGCCATCAATTCATAGTATTTTTAGTGAAGTCTATCAATCTTATCTCACATGGACATTCTATGTCAAAATATCAATGGATTCATCACTTAGTTATTTGGATTAGATCATTAGAAATACCCCAGCTCATTAATTTTATCAAAGATTCAAATGTTAGAGACTAATTGCATTAAAAAAATATTAGCACCGTAGTTAAAAAAAATTGTATTGTATAGTTTTGAATGTGATTTAAATGTTTTGATTGATACAATTTATTCATTAATAACGAGTGTTTTGCTGAGATCATAAAAATAACTACCTGGTGGCTTTGATAGTAATGAGAAAAAGGAAGGTGATGAGTGTTTTTTTTTTTTTTTTTTTAATGAAAGAGGCTGGACTTGTTTTATGGGTTTAGTGTGACAGTGGAGGCTTATAGTTCAATTGGCTGGGGGGTTAAGGGAGTATGACCGAGAATGGGTAGAAAAATATATGATGGCTGGCTGAAGGAGATTGATTTTCTTGCTAGGTGGATGAATGAATGGTACATGAGCACGCCCTAATTAGACTCAATGTTGATTATTAATAACTTCGTTGTATGATAAAAGAAACAAGATCATAAATGAGTGGTACACGTATGATGATAGAGACAAGATCATAAATGAGTGGTACATGTCTGATAATAGAGATGAGATGATAGACGAGTGGTATATATTTACCCTCTAATTGACCCCATTATCCTAGCGATGACTATTCTCCTTCTTCAAGAACTACTTCTATTTTAGTTTTATTTTATTTGAACATACAAATATTTAAATTTGTAATAAATATTTATTTTTTATATGAAGATAATTTATTCTTATATATTAAATTTTTATATTATTTTAATCATTCTCTACTTTTGTTCAATATATGTTTTTAAAAAATATCATCCCTGATTAGTTGATCATATTTTATTTTGCAATAAGTAAACAAGACATATTTTATTGGGTGAATCTTTTTCTTCTAGGAGCATCTTCCTACCATCTTACTTCAAGAAAAAAAATATAGAAAAACATATTTTGGTGCAATTATTTATTATTAACAAATTGTTATATTCTCATTCTAGACGATGTTGATGGCCACAGAATTATTATTTTTAGAGTTTAAAATAAAATTCAGATGGAAAAGAACGTGTCCATTTACCAGTCAAGTTGCGGAATTTCCACTGGCTCCCAAATGTCAACGCCTCATTTTGACAGGACTCGATTTCATATTATAAATAAACTTGTCTCTTACTACTGTAATCCTTAGACCGTGACTTGATATTTCCCCCCATCTGTTCCCTTCTCATTCATTTAATTTTTTAATAAGGGTTTCTTTCTCAGCGGGGCTGCGATTGTTTTTTTTTTAGAAAAAAAAATCACATTGTTTGGTAAGAGTTTTGAGAAAATAATATAGACTAAAACATATTTAAAAAATAACACAATTTAACTACAACTATATTTTAAATATTAATTTTGTACACAATTACTATTATCGATCAATTAATTCCACATGTTTGAACACATGTTTTTTTGTAAATTAATTAACATGAACAAAAATCATCCCAAAGTTTTATAAATATTTAATGGCTAAAGGATTAGAATTAAGATATAATGATTAAACTTGAGTATAATTCAGACTAACCTATCAAACCCATGATTTAATAAAATTAAAAAAATAATACACAACCAATCTAAGTATGAAATTAGTAAAGCATTTTGAATTTTTTCTTAAAAAGAAAAAGAAACAAAAACAAAAACAGAAGTATTTTTCTTGGAAGGAAAGTTTAGGTAGCATCATGGCTTTAATGTCAATAGCAGATTCATCCTAAAAAGTTGAAACACAAGAACGATACAGCTTAACTATGAAACTACAAAAGGCATCATTTCATGGCACAAAAAAGTATAATCTATATAGTTGATGGTCTAGGAAGACCAAGGTAAACATTTTAAACCTGAGTTAATTCTTAAATTTGTAATTTAAAAAATTCTAGATCCAAGTTCAACGAAGAAACTCAATTTTAACTAATTTAATGTTGGAGAATGAAATAAAAAAAAAATCAAATTAAAAAAGTGCTCACATAAAAAAAAATAACAATAAAAAACTCGGGATCATATTTGATAGGAAAAAAATACAAGGAGGATGCAATTTAAATAAAAACTAATTTAAAATACTATCTCAAATAAAAGAAATAGTATCATAATAATGAGGACCAAATTTGAAAGATAAAAAATCAAAAGGGGATGAAATTGAAAAGAAATTGTATTTGATAAATTATTCCAAATAAAACAAATAATAATCAAAAGAATAAAGATCAAATCTGAAAAATAACAAATTAAATGGTTACTTTGAATTTTTAAAGGGGTAAGCATGAAAATTGACTAGAAGATAGAAAATAAGAAAACAGAAGAGTAAAATGTCATAAACGCCAAACTTGAGGGGCGTTGGCCTCACGGGTTATTTCATCTTAGAAAGGATACTAAAACGTTTTAAATGTCTTCTCGAAAGGCAATATTTGATCACTAGACAATAGTGTATGCACCAATCGAATAATGTGGGGGTTGCCTAGTTCCTAATAATAATAATAATTTATATTTCATCAAATAAAAAAATACTCCTAAATCAATTTGATATTAAAAAAAATAAACCATGATGAAAAGACAAGAAAACCCCTAAGAGGTTGTGTAGTAAATTTTATTTTTAAGGGTAATTAAATAATTTTATTATACTAAAAAAATTGAAAAGACTAAAAAGTGAGTGGACATTAGTGTTGATTGTTTTTTTATTGAATTTAGGGGGTAGCTAAATAAATTTACTATGAAAAAGAAACTAAAAGACTAATTTGCTATTCATAGAGTTTAAAAATGATAATTAAATCATGGTGAAAAGATTATCTTGTATCTAATATCGAGTTTAACGCTTGTTATTTTATTAAAAGAAAAACTCATTAATAATAGCTAAAGTATATTGTTGTTTTACTATTGACAAATTATTGTAGTAGTTAACACATATTACTATGGATTGTAATAGTAAAATTACTATTTTATCCCTTTATGCACAGTAATTTGACCTTGGACTCATGGGTACTTTTCATTTCTTATATTTCAGTGCACAGTAAAATAAATGCACATTTTTATTGCATAGTAAAATAACCTTTTTACCCTCAAATAAGATATAAAGCAAGAGTTGTTTGCGGGGTGCTTCGAGCATTTCATATTTTTTTAGAATGTATAAATACAAATATACCCCTATATAAGACAAAATTCAAAAGTTGACTGTAGGGGTATTTTGATAATTTGCTAATTTTTAAATATTTTTTTTGTCGAGAGTATTGTATATGTGTCGCCAGACGCACCGTCGATTTCCAAGCTCACACCCATTTCAGTCACCATGTGCGGCGACGTATGAAAATTAAAAAATGTCCAACTGATATCTTTTCAGATGCGTCGTCATGTCCTCGTCCTTATGGTCTGGCGCGTGGCGTTCCAAGGTGGGCAGAGACAAGATGGTGGTCGGTTGATTCCCCCCCCCCTGCCCTTCATCTCCTACATAATAAACTACACGGAAATCCTTATAATGTTTTTGTTGTTCATGTCAGTCCTTGAGCTTTTAATTATTTGGTGTGGTCCTCATTTTTGTTATAGAAATTTTAATCTGTTTCAATTTTGTCCTTCGATTGAAATTGATTATATATTGTGTTTTCAATTCGGACCTTATTCTTTAATTTTCAGATTTTTCTTAAATCCCTTAATATTTTCGGTACAACAGTTTTGATTTTATTAATTTTGTCCTTCAATTGAAATTAATTATATATTTGTTTTTCATTTTGGCTCTTATACTTCTAATTTTTTTACTTTAAATCCTTTATTTGTTTTTTTATATTTCACAAATAGTCCCTATTTTTTGTCCATGTTTATATATATGTGCTTTTAGTTTTAATTTTTAATTTTTTTTGTTAAGGAAGTATTTTTTCTGAAAATTTTAGTTTGTATTTGTGATCATTTGAAAATTGATAAAAAAAAATTCCTTTTTTTCTTTCTTTTTAGTTTTTTATTTTTATTTTTATTTGATCTTCAAGTCAAATGATTTTTTTTAGCTAACATTTTTTTATTAGGTTTTTAGGGTTTTTTATTCTTTGATGTAATTTTGTTTTTTTCCATTATTTACGCAATAATAATAATATTTCTAGTTTTTTTTTTCTTGCTTCCTCTTTTGTTAAAGTTTTTGAGTTTTTTTTATTTCTCAGGATAATTTAATAATTTTTACTATTTTAGAGTTAATAAGAATGATAATTTTAGGTGTTATAATCATAATAATAATAGTGACATTATTAATCATAATGATAATAGCAATTGTAATTTATTATAATGATTATAGTGCTTATGGTGTTAATTATTATGGTTTTGATGGTAATAATAACAATAATTATTAAAATAATATAGAAAAATATCAATAATGACAATAATAATAATAATTATAATTTATATTATATTAATAAAAATAATAGTGTTGATTATCATAATGATTATTATTGTAACAATGACAACGATTATAACAACAATGATGGTGGCAACAATAGTATTGCCAATAATAATCAGAATATTAATTATTTACAATAATGGTTGTAATGATAGCTATAATAATTGTGACAATTTAATAATTATGATAATAACAATGAGATAATAATCTAAATAACTCATTAGTCTATGTTATTTTTGTTAAAAATTGACTTTCAACCTTTTTATGTATGATATTTCAGATCTAATATCACGTAAACAAAGAAAAAATATGAAGCCACATATAAACAAAACAGATAAAAAAACACAAAGATAACAAATCACTATCAATAGAAGATTTACTATACATGCATAAGAGAGAGTTTCACTCTCATTTAATACTACCCAAGCTAAATTTATTTTGTTTTTTAATGCAAGCTGCATTTAATACAAAGATAAATTACAATAAAAATTATACGTCAAAACTAAGAGTATAAATACATAAATACAAACAAAAAATTAAAAACTGTCTTAGAATAATAATAAAAAAAAACAGAGATAGAAACTAAACCATAAAATAAAATATAAAAAACAAAAAATTATATATATTAAAACAAGAAAAAAAAATCGCCCTGTAGCGAAGCGAGGGTAATGGCTTGTTATTATACTATGACACTTGATAGTTTTTGCGAGTGGGTATGTAGTAATTGTTTTAATTTCTTTCGTTAATATTCATCAAAAAGGAGGAAAATTCACTATCAACCAGAAGCAACATGATATAGAGAAACTATTAACTTTATTTCATTAATCTAACCTCATATTGACCTTTTGATTATTATTTGTTTTGGATAAAATCCACCTTTTGAATGTCAATCTAACTGTTAAGGAAATTGAATATAATATATAAGAAAATCTTATTGTCTGCAAAAAATAAATTATTGGAGACATTAAATTTTTAATTTTAAATGATGTATGGAATAAGATTAAAAGATTAGACTGGATTATTATAAAAGTAATTAGTAAAAGATAGATTGTTGAAACTCTTAAAGTTAATTTTTAAAATCGTGCTTAAATCCAAATAAAAAGAGATTGAAAATAATTAAATTACCAGTCATAGTAAAATAGTAAAATGGGAAAACTTATTACCTAAAAACAACAATTTCTTGAAAGTATAGGGTTATAATGATTAACACAACAACAAAAATAAAATAAAAAAATAATATAGTAAAATGTTACAAGAGTAAATTTTAACACTTATTACCCTTGTACCAAATGAACGGTTCAGAGTATATTGCAATGAGATACATTTTATTTTGAAAGCTTTTTGTATTTTTATTTTTGTCAAACCTCAAAAAATTATTAGTTACCCAGAAAAAGAAATGGTCTAATGTATATGAATGTGAAACCGGAAATTATTGAGCTTCGTTCAATAAATTATTCAACTTTTTATATACTTTGACTCATCTCAAAATTGTTTAGTTAGCTTCCTTATATAAAATCTATTTTTTTTTAAATATATGTTTTTTTCATTTCCAATCTAGGGTGGCTAGGTTGTAGGGGAAACATACCTTGTATTGATGGTCATGCTTTGTTTTGGTCTTTGCTGTTCTTTTTTGACATTCGAGAAATTAGCATTTAGACGGTCTAAATTAGACCAACTCAGAAAAAAACACTAAACAATTAATAAGTAAATAAATAACCATACTTGTGATGGCCTATCCACCCTTTAATGTTAGAAAGACCAAATCAAAATATAAATAAATAATAATAAAAAACATAAAACATAGGATTATCATTGGTACAGGGTCAAAGTATGCGAACCCCGGTTAAAATCCTAAAAACTAAATCCAAATTGAGAGCAGAGGTCTGAAGCAATCACTCTATATAAACAGAAGGAGGAGTGGATCTGCTCATTCACATCCCATAACATTAGAAGACTAGCAATCAGTTCAAAAATGGAAGATTTCCTGCAATACTCTGTTCTAGGGGGTGTCTTTCTTCTTCTTGTCATCGTCTTGCAACATGCAAGAAAGCACCGCTTGAAGCTCCCGCCAAGCCCACCAGCTCGCCTGATTCTAGGCCATCTTCCTCTCCTCAAACAACCCAAGGCCATCCACCGAACTCTCCACGACATCTCACAGAAATATGGTCCGATTGTGACTCTTAAGTTTGGGTTCCGAACTGTGATCATCGTAGCATCACCGGAAGCCGTCGAAGAATGTTTCACCAAGAATGACATTATCTTGGCCAACCGTCCTCCCTTTCTAAATGGTAAGGTATTGAACTACAACTTCACCACCCTTGCGGCAGCACCATATGGCGATCACTGGCGTAATCTTCGTCGCCTTACTGCCATCGAAGTCTTCTCAGCAACTCGCCTCAACGCCTTTGCGAGCATCCGAAGAGAAGAAGTAAAGAATTTACTCCGTAGAATTCATAAAATGTGTGGAGATGGTTCCGCCGTGATAGAGTTAAGGACAATGCTGTTGGATCTTAACTTTAACATAATGATGAGAATGGTTGCAGGGAAGAAGTATTATGGTGAAGAAGTTGATGGGCTTGAAGAGTCGAGGAGATTTAAGAACATGATGCAGGAGTTTTCTGAGTGTACTAGGGTGACAAATCTTGGGGATTTGTTTCCCATTTTGCAGTGCGTTGATTATGATGGATTTAAGAACAGGATGACCCAGCTGGGTAAAAGGATGGACGCTTTCTGGCAAGGTCTCATTGATGAACATAGAGTTGATAAGGATAGAAATACCATGGTTAGCCATTTGCTCGCTTTGCAGGAATCGGAACCCGAATACTACACCGACGAGATCATCAAAGGCATTATTCTGGTCAGTCTCAAATCTCACTCTGCTGGCCTATCTTCTTTCTCATATTTTGAATAAATACATAATAAAATGTTATCAAATTACATATCTTTCCGTATATATGTATGTATGTATGTTTGCATGTATGTATTCCAGCGGTTTCAAACTTTCTGATTTATGGTTGGTGATCCACTATATATTTTCTGCAGATGATGCTGGTTGCCGGGACAAAGACCTCTGCTATGTCTTTAGAATGGGCATTTTCCAACATGCTGAATAATCCACATGTATTGAAGAAAGCGATGGACGAAGTGGACACCCAAGTTGGCCAAGACCGCTTGCTGGATGAACCAGATTTCTCTAATCTACATTATATTCAGTGCATCATCTATGAAAACCTGAGATTATGTCCACCAGCTCCACTCCTGGTACCACATGTGGCATCAGAGCGCTGCTCCCTTGGAGGCTATGATATTCCATCAGGTGCAATGGTACTTGTAAATGCATGGTCCATTCACAGAAACCCCGCCGTGTGGGAGGATCCATTAAGTTTTAAGCCTGAAAGATTTCAAAATGGAAGAGGTGATTCATACAAGCTCATGCCATTTGGGTTAGGAAGGAGAGGCTGTCCTGGAGAAGCCATGGCTCTCAGAGTGATAAACCTGGTTATGGGCCAATTGCTTCAATGTTTTGAGTTCACAGCTGTTGATGGAAAGGAAGTCGATATGACTGAAACGGCAGCAACCCTCATGGTCAAGATCACCCCACTGGAACTCATGTGCAAAGCTCGCCCAAACACTCACAACCTGCTCGCCTAGGACGCATTTCCACCCGGCCGGTGAGGTAAAAAGAAAGCAAAATCCTTTTCATCTGGATCCAGTTATTCCAGCGAGGAAATAAAGATGAGTGTGAGGACAATAAATGTACTGTTAATTCATATTCTAGTATTATTACTTTTCGGTATTGTATAATTCACAGAAATTTCCGATTCAAACTTTGGGACTTGGTGGTGTTAGGAGTGGAAACAAAACCAGCTTTGACTGCATTTTTTTCGGTATTAAATAAGATATTTTATTCGAAATTTTCATTATTAAAATATTATTTATTATTCATGCCATTTTTTTAATATATATTTTTTTCAGGTAAAATTTAGATTAAATTTAATAATATTTATATCATATATCATCAACTTATTTAACCACTATCCGTATGAAATTGTCATCTAATTTCTAAGGCTAAGTTCGATCTTAAACTTGTGAGGTGAGGCCAAGTTGGAAGCTTAAAATAGCGGCCCAAGGAATTAATTAGTAGAAGATTTGAGTATAATTTAACAGTACCATTCAATTAATCTAAAACTATATATTTTAGTCCCATCATTTACAATCAATTTATAATTTTGTCTCTACAATAATTTAATGTTTTTCCTCCTATCATCTAAATTTTTCCTCTTTTGAAATATAAGAAAAAGGATATGGAAAAGATGAGAACTCTTGGTAAGGAAAGCAAGCTAATTTGAAAAACAAAAACCATTAAATCAAGGTTTGTTAGGGTATGTTTGGTATTGTGGTTGCTGTTATGGTTGAAGTTTAATTTTTTTTTTCAATGAAAAACACTTTTAGCCGCGGTTCATAACTGAAATTGATATGTTTGGTTAAAATTGTGGCTGAGTTTGAGATTTAATTAAAAACAATTTCGTGTATTTGGTTATTGTGCTTTTCATATTGCTGTCAACTTGTGAAATTACTTTAAATGACAAATATACACTCACACACACAAATTTATATATATTATTTTTTAAATATTGTAGATTTGATAATCATAATAACGTAATGTAATTAATAATTCAAGTAAATTGGACACTTCTTTTTATTATCCCATCAAACTACTTGCAATGTCATCACGAATAAGATCCATTCGTTGAAGCCATTTTCATTTTTGTTCAAGACTTCTCATGCTAGACCACATTTTTTTTTTCTTCGCAAACCTAGAAACTCAATAGAAAAGCTATAAACATCATCATCAAATGACCAGTAATTCGACCATCACCATCTTTAAAAAAAATATTAATCAGAAAGTAGCAGACAGAAACTAAGAGAGGAAAAAATAAAAGGAAGGAAATTATTGAAGCGACCTGAATCAGCATAATGAAAACACTTTTGATACATGTTTTTATAGTCTTTAGAGCAGGAACCAATGGCGTCTAGAGATATTTCCATTCTCTTGAAAATATCACAAAAATGTATCACTCTTGAAACTAAACCAAATACATTTCTTATTTCTGATTGGAAAATAAATAATAAGCAATCTAAAGGCGAAAATATTACAAAAATGTTTTTTTAGGTTTCTTTGTTTTCTTAATTGCTTTGCCCCGGTATGGGACAGAGACCTCCTTACCGATGCAAATAGCCCTTTTGAGTTAAAGATGGTGAAAGAGAAGCAGGTATCACTCGCCGACACAGTCAGAGTTCAGCATCAGAAGCAACTTCTTTCTGCTTTTCTAAAACAATGGTTGCAGGTAACTTTTAGTTGGGTCACATATAAATTGCGTTTTAAAGATAACCAAACAACTGTAACATCAATTTTTTTTCAACCTCATCCACAACAACAATAACAAATACCCACTTAATGTAATGTAGGTGAAGAAACTTAAAAATCAAATTCATTAGAATAAGTGAGCATAGTATCATTGATACACTTATGTTATTATATCTTTTTAGTATCTTGTTGTTAAAATTATTATACATGTTTTAAATTTTACAATAGTTTACCTTAACTTGGGATGAGTCATTGAAGCTAATAAGTGCAAAACCTATTTGCATTACAAATCCAACTTGAATAAAGAATTCTAATGGGATTGACTAGTTACAGCAAATATACTTGGACTTCAAAGCAATACTTGGATCATATCTAGTGTTACAAATAATGTTTTTGCACAATTTAATGTAGGATGGAAACTAAACATTTCAAACATTTTATCTATATATATGATAGGCGTTGAACTTAAAATCTACCAACAAACAAACACAAATCCAATTGAATCTTTCCATGCTATAATACTTACATGACAACTTATTAATGGAATGGAAAAGGTCCCCTATAACAAAAAAAAAAATATCTCGAAAGTCAATGTATAAACCATTAGAATAAGATTAATATAAGAAAATCTAAAAGTAGTCTATTAAAAATTAATTGTTAACCATGAAACTTCTTCATGTCCCACACTCACAGATAATATACCCTAGCTCTAAAACAAAAGGTTGGCATTCATAATATACAAAGGAGAGGTGGAGGAATTTTAGTGCTTTCAAAAATTTAATTTTTTTTTTCATGTCTAAAATTATATTAATCATGAATTTCATACAACCTTAGTTTTTAGCTTTAAAAGGTTACTACTCTTGGGTCTTAATTTATCATAAGGATATAAGCTTAAAATTATTCTAAATATTATGGATGAATATCTTGTGTTTTTCTATGATTAAATTTGATTATTGATGATTGATATTCTATATGATAAACATCATATGTTTTTGGTTTTAGATCTAATGCTATAGATTAATTTATGATGGATTTATGACTAATTAACTAAAGTAGCATAAGTATCTAATTTTTAGACTCATTTTTTATTATTATTTATGATGAATTATGCTTGGGGAATATTTTCTTAAAGTAAACGTTAAAACCATTTTTCTCTATGTTTTATATTCTATCAAACCAACCAGATGAAAAACTTTCTTTAAAGTAATATTTTTATTTTAAGTTAAGGCCATAAATTCAATGATATTTTTTTTAATTAAAATAAAGCCTATCAATCTTATCTCACATGCACACACGATGTCAAAAAGCCAATGGAGAGCTACTTAGTTATTTGGATTAGAATCACTAGAAAAACCCTAATGTAGTAATTTTATCAGAGATTAATGATAGAGACTATTGAGTTAAACAAATATTAGCACCGCTAATAAGACTTAGTTAAAATAAATTGCATTGTATAGTTTTGAATGTGGTTTAAATGTTTTGATTGGTACAATTTATTTATGTGAATGAATCTAACTTATAATTTTTTTGGGGGGCTCGTTTTCTTAAAATATTTTTTTATAAAAAGAATCCTTGTATATACTCTAATAGAGTTTATCTATCTTGAACACTTTGATTGAGAATTTGCGGACAACCATTGTTTTTTAACTGTTAGATGTTCGCAATCAATTCTGAATACTTAAACACTAGAGTTTACAACAATGTTAGATCAAATATAAAATCTTACAACTCATCTTAATAAAAAATATGAACAACTCAATGTTGATTATCAAGAATTTTGTTGTATAGTAATAGAGATATGATCATAGATTAATGATATATGTGCACCCCCTAATTGAACTCAATGTTGATTATCAGAAACTTCATTGTACGATAATACAGACAAGATCATAGATGAGTGATACATTTACACCCCATAATTATCTTAGCGATGAACATCCTCCTTCTTTATTGCTATTTCTATTTTAGTTTTATTTTATTTGTACAAATATTTAAATTTTATATGAAGATAATAAATTTTTATATATTTGATTTTTATATTATTTAATCATTTTCTACTTTTGTTCAATATATGTTTTTAAAAAATATATTTTTTAATAATTAAAAATAGTACTACCGATAGTTGAAAAAGAATTACAAGAAATTTCATTATTATTGTTAACTCACCAATAGAATAATAGAATAAGTTCATCGATCTATTCTAGAAAGTTAAAAAAAAAAAATTACTGAAAATATCATCATTATTGTTAGCTCATAGACGACATTACAAATAGCATTTTATCGAGGATATGTACTGTTTTCGACAAAAAGAAATAGATAATTTATTTATTTTTACATGTTTTTTCCATCTATAATTTCATCAGTAAATTTATTTTTGATAAACTCGTCATATTCCGATGGACTCGTAGTGTAGATACCAACAAAAAAAAATGCTCGGTCGGTAAAATCATTAAATCTGGTTTGTGTGTGCGAGCATGTTCATCTATGAAAGCAACGCGTAGATGGTGGTTGAAAGAAGTATCGTCTCAACTTTTCAAGCATAAGCAAAAACCATCCTTATCCAATAAAATAAAACTTGTAAGAAAATTCAAGAAACCAAACCCATAGATGGGTTTGGTCCTTCCATCAGTGCAGATCTAACAACTCTCACTTCGATTTGGCTTGGATGAAACAAACACCTGATCGTCTTCTGGGCTAGGAGTCCAATCGTTCGTTGCAGGGTTACTTTTGAAACAAGAGACTAGCCTGCCTCCTGCTGCAGCACCTGACAATTGAATTCCATATCCATTTTTTTCATCTTCTTCTCCTCCCACCACCTTTATAAACCCACTTCCTGTCTGCTCATTGACCAAAAAAATAATATATATAAGCAAAGGTACATCTGGAATTAAATATCACCATACAATTCAATCAAACACACTCAAGGATTGATCTGTACAGTGTGGTGTTGCTTGTCAATAGAATCCAACTCGGTGTAGTATTGGGTCTCCACAAATTCATCCTGCACCAGATTGGCTCCCTCTACAGACAATAAAACCTGGGCATGGAAGAATATGTTCTATATATATATCTCACCTGTTACTGTTAGAGAAACCAGCATACAAAAAAAAAAGTTGAGAGAAGGTAACATACAGGAGATTGAGATTGAAGAGATCGAAGCTTGTCCAGCTCAGGAATATTGTTTTGTTCAACGTTAGAAAGCGACGAGGTTGGTGTTGGTGTGGTGTCGGATTCACTTCTGCTGGGCTTGCCAGGTCGTTTGGGGACCATGGAATCGAACTGAGCTCTAATTTGATTGGTAATTTGGAGCTGTTGATCTGCGTCCAACACATCGTCGCTCCGGCTTGGTTTAGTCATCGTCCACTGTCCCACCATGAGTGGTTTCTTTCTTCTGATCCTTTACCTTCCGTATAAAAAGATTAAAAACCACCAAAAGGAAATGAAAACAAGGGGCAATGCAAAGAAAACCGCTTTAGATTTTGGTTTGAACTATATTAAAATAATATTAATTTTTAAAAAATATATCTGCTTATGATATTATTACATCAAAATATATATAAAAAAAACTAATGAAAATAAAAATAAATTAATTCTTTTTAAAAATATTTCTGAAACGCCAGTATTAAATAAGAGACTAATATTGATCTAATTAATGGCTCCAAAATTTTAAAGATGGTATTCGGTTTCTAACTGGGCTAGAGTATAATGGGTTTGCTCTTTTAAGCAGTTGGTTTTGTGGGCCTTATTCATTCAAAACCATCTTAAATTGTTCTTAAGTTCACACTGGGTGGTTTTTTCTATTAGAAATATATTTAATTTACAACACAACTCAATTGGATTGGATTGGATTGGATTGGATTGGATTTTTACTTAAAAAAATCGATTATGTTTCACCTAGAATTAGTATGATAGTAGGGAAACTGTCACCTTTTACTATGTTTCATTTAATGTGATGATGATGATTAACCTATAACACAAATCTAACTTTCAAACTTTTACTTTTAAAATAATTAAAGATAAACTTATAAATAATAAAATTCCTTTTATAGTTTTTAATTCCTTATTTTTCAGTATATTTTTTAAAATTTCATAAGAAAAAATATTTGATAAAATTAAAAGCTAAACATTTGGGAGTGAAATAATAATAAAAAGAGAGAGGCTAAAATAACAATTATGGGATAAAAAAAACTAAAAGAATCATGAAACTAAGAGATATAAATGCTAATGAATATTTCATATATTTAATCAGTTAATTACATGTAATACTGATTTTAATGTTAGTAAATGTTTTATGTAATCAATTAGGTGGTTACACGTAGTACTCATTATGTTCATGTAGAACATATTTATTAAGATTACATATGGTTTTAGCCAATAACTAATATAATGGTTTTAAGTATATTAATTTAGTAAGATTTGTGTTTTGAAACAAAACCGTGATAACTTCTCCATAGTCTATTTTTTTTTCTTTTCCCATAGAATTTGCTTCTTTATGTTGTACTTGGATTACATGCTTCAAAATACAAGTCCTTGAAAATTAAACAATATAAAATCTAGAAACTTCAAATTAATAGTACAAGGGTACATCATATCGATGTAATTTGGATATGATTCTATGTGAGGTTGTTATACTCGTTTTTTTGGCACGGAATTGTCATTTAAACTCGGATCATATAATCGTAAATAAAATATTTCTGTACAAAAATCGTAAAATCACAAGAAAAATTATTTTGGTAGAAAAATTATAAAATCATAAATAAAATATTTTCGAAAACAAAACGACACAACAAGATTCCTAATGCTGTGAATGATGATTCTTAAGAGATTACCTGAGTTTTAAATGGAGGGAAGATGAGTATTAAAGCTATTTTATTGGTGCGCTATAGTATAAATATCTTAATGGATAAAAGCAAAGTTGATGAGAAGAGCTAATGATTAACATACTAATGAAGATGAGTTTTGATAATTAATCGATATCATAAGGAATAATAACAAATGCGAAGTCATGAACCCACTTGCCTTGAAGCATATTTTCTAAGGAAATAATATCAACCTAGAAAAGGGAGCCCTAGAAAAGGGAGCTCCTCTACGCCTTTACCCAGCGAGGATGCACAGAATATTTTCCAACTTGTTACACTAAGCAATTAGCAATAATCTGGGAAACAAATTCATCTAACCTAGCAAATTGCTTCTTTTCTTAGACATAGCAGTACAGATAAAAGTTTATGAAGATTCGCCTGACTGCAAAATAGCCAATCCTATCAAACATCAGGCGACGCAACACATCCCCAGATCAAACCATGCTCTGTTATTCTGATACCGGTTCACACTTCACAGGATGGATCACAAGTTTTAATCCAGCTTATTAAGAAGGATGGAGAAAACTATTTAATTAGAGGAAGTGCCATGCGTACCTTGGTTCTAGATGATTTGATGACTGAAATCACTAACTTGTCCCCTATAATCTTTTTAACTTGTTGTTTCAGTTCTTGTCTAGAAATCTTCTTTCCTGCAATAAATCTAATTGAATTACTCACTCTGTGAGCTCTATAATACTTGATAATCAACCTGGTCATAGTAGGAGGAGGTAAGAACTTTGAGAGATAAGAAATAAGAGAAGGAAATGGCATCCAAGGAGAAGTTGGCGTCCTCATAGACTCGGGAGTTCTAAAGTACCCTACACAATCAAATAATCAGAACCATATGATTACAATTGAAAAATTGTCAAAAAACAACTTCCCAAGCTAAGTACATCATCAAAAAAGAATTTTGTAAATGAACCACCTTTCAAGTTAGAAGGAGCCATGAAACTTATCACATACTAGAAGGATTACCATGACACCGGCCACCAGAATTTAGAAAGACCGACGACAGTGATGTCGGTGACGACCGACGAGCTTGCTGGGATCAGTAGTGCTGAGAAGAGAGGGGTGAGGACGACAAGAGTAAGAGGACAAAAGAGGAGCAAGTCGAGAGTGGAAGTGAGAAATGAGAAGATAATTGCAAGTCGAGAGTGGAAGTGAGAACTCAGAAGACATTAAACATATCGGGATTATAAAATCAGATCGATCCTGTCCGATTATATGATTTTATCGAGTTTAAACCGATTTTAATTGGGTTTGATTTTTTAACTTGATTTTACAAGTTTTATAGTTTCAACTCATAAAATCATACGATATTAGGAGTTGAACCACGAGTTTGATGACATTGATCTCATGTCTGTTGGCCTATGTATTTATTAAACTCTAAGTTCATAAATATCCCATTATCCCTATAATATACTATGGATAAACTATGCTCAGAGGTTCATTTATTTCTAAGTTATTTTGAATTATTCTATCATCCATATCTTGTGATGATGAATTCTCATAATCAAGTAATTTATTTTTTGAACTATATTTAACTACTTTTATCATTAAAAGTTTTCCTCTGTTAAATTTGGTTGAAATAGAAGATTATTCCTAGTAATGAATTATTTCAACCAACATGGCTATTTCATATGTTTTTTAGGATCATTCCTCATATGATTTTACTCTTTTTCAACTTTCTCATATAATACCACTTGTTTGGAAATATTATTCATATAACAAAATTAGAAAACACTTTATCATTTCATTTTATTATTTTTGGTTTTAAATTTTTCATTGACAGCTTCCATAACCTTGATCATTCCTTTTTAAGATATTTTATTCACGTTTTGTAGTTTTTACACTTCATGCTCTTCACCATTCTATCTCTTCGTAACTTTGGACTTTAAAATGGCATGAGTTGGTCTCTTATTCATTAATACAATTCCATTATAATGGAACTTCAATCATCTTTATCGTAACCCAATTTTGGGGTTACTCCCCAAAATCTATCCAAAACTAAAAAAAATAACATGAAAGGGACTAATGTTGGTAGGAAAAATTAAGGTGGAAATATAGACATTGTGGAGAGCCTGATTGTACCTCTTTTGTGCCCAAAAATGAAGGAAATGCGTAAAAATTTATTACTGGACAATTTGCGTAAAAATTTATTACTCGGACAATTATAATTATATTTTGTATAGGTCAATTTGATTTAATCATGGGCCAATTTAAACTATAATTATGTTTAGAAATTAATTTAGGGTCCAATTGAAGGGTTTAATTAAGTGCAAGGACTTAATTATACTTTAAATTAGTCAAATTTATTTTATTAAGGGCTTAATCAATGAAAAATCAAGTTCTTGAGCTTAATTCGTGTTCATTTGAGAAGATTGGAATTTTCGGACACCTAATTGAATTTTTCCAAGCCAATTGTGCGAAGTCATGGGTCAAATTGAAGACAATTAAGAGTTTAATGGTCAATTGAGTGTCAAATCACACAAATCGGAAGTCAATGCTCAAAATAAAAAAAGCCATGCAAAGCTAAGGTTGGTGTTGAAATTTTGACAGGGATACAATTGCACAAAATTAAAAGTTTAAAACCAATTGGAGGTGCAATTGGAGCAATTACAAATTAATGGATCAAACTTGGATTTTCACCTTAACAAAATCATTCAAAACCTGCAAGCGTGCCTGAATTGTTTAGGAGGTGGCAACCCATCATTGCACACAATGGCAGCCAAATGGTTATCTCTTCACCTGTAAATAATGTACATGGACCAGCGAATGGGAGGGGGAATCGAACAATTACAAAAAAATAAAAATAACCAACAACCACATTGTCTTCCCCAGCTCTAGCAACAACAACATCTCTTCACCTGCAGCCGACAGCGACAATGACAACAACTCCCTCTCTTTCCTCCGATAGAGCCATCGGAGCGGCAACTCTCTCTCTCCCCCTCTCAGCCGGTAGCTCTCTCTCTAAAATCACTTGCAATTGACTCTCTCTCTCCTCCAGCAGCAGCTCCCGGCAAGCACCACCAGCTACTCCTTCGACACTAGCGGCTCCTGTCCTACATCAGCAGCTCCCCAACAGGCTAAGCCTTCTTCTCCAGCGCTGGTAAAACAAAGGCAACACACATTGGCACAAACCAGCAACAACTTTTGGCGGCTGTCCCAGCCACCAGAGGCCACTATTTTCGATGCAACCACTAATTTTGATGCAACCACCATAGAAAGAACCACTTTGATCACCTCTACCCGCCAAAAATGATAGGTATGTTGGTCATCACACTCCATTCACCAACTTGTCATTGTTCACCATTATGGTGAACAATTCACTCCTTGTCCCACTGTTCTGCATGTGAATAGTGGGACTTACACCACTATTCACGTGTGGAACAATGGGCTGGACGGGTGGGCCCTACACAGCCTGACCACCCGAAAATGAATGGGCCTATTAGCCCACCTAGGCTGGAGACTTGTCCCAAATAATGGGTCTATCGGCAATCACAACTGGGTAGCCAACCCACACAGAAAAAAAATCTACATTAAAAAAATCTTTTTCTTAATAAAAATTATAAACTAAAAAATATGTTGTTTTCGTGCATACTGCCAAACTCCAAGTTTTTTTCCGAGCATATTGTTCATAAAAAATATATGTTGCATCTTTTGCATGTTTTAAAATGAAAATTGGATATCGTAACCGGTTTGCGATTATCCGTTGAAATTTGGATAAAATATTAAAATAATTTAACAATTATTTGGTTTAGCTATCGCGGTGTAAAATTACATTGTAAAGTATACTCGTAGATAATTAAAAACGGGTTTTCAAAATGCAGTGTAAAAATATATTTTTTTTGTTAGGTTTTCAACTTCCAATGAGGTAGAGACTCTCTCACGAAGAGAAATCTACCTTAAGCTTTAGGAAAGACCAATAAATAAAAATGACTTAGGAAGAACAATCAAACAACAATGCAACTTACCTTAGGTAGGGTGCACTGGGGGTGATGTATCTTCCCTTGCTCAACAAGTCCCCTTACTCAGACTCTCGCAGATCAATAAGTTTCCTAGTGATCTTAATACTTAAGATTTATAGTCATAATAAAACACACTCGTTACCGCGCGCCGTTCTCTCCCTCCCTAGGGATGGCGGGGCACGAAGCGTGAAAAAAACATTGTCGTGACAATCTTCATCTTAATTCTATGGTCTTCTTAATTTATTTTTAAAAAGACTCTTAAATCTTTTTCAAGCATCGTATCAATTTCTTCCATTTTTCATTCAAAGAGTAAATATCTCTCTTTTATAGTTATAAACCTACTTCCTTTATCTTCTTTTCTTATGTTTTTTATTTCCTTCATATTAAATCATGTTTTCCCTCTACATACTAGTCATTAATCATTTGAATAAAATTTGAAACTCTTTTTTCAAATTTCATCCACTTTGACCAATGATTTCTCAGTGAATACAATTAGGGAACAGGTAGAGCATTTTTTCTAATTTACCTAGGGTGATGAATCATCTCTTAATCACTCAAGTACCTTTTATATAATTCATGTTATCTGTCTTTTCATTATCTCAATTAAGATAACATGTATTGGGATCAAAGCATAACATTGACATAACTTAGTGATCTAAAGTCTAAGAATTATTTACATAATCATCACATGAGCCTTTAAATAGATAAATGTGATATCTTCATATAGAATTCTCATTCGAGTCAATTCAATATACATGTCTAATAACAAATGTCTACATATTAGTTCTAGATATATTTTAGACCTTGATTTATAAAAACAATTGTTTCCTTTCATAGAGAAAAGAAACATAATATCTACTAGTCTTTATGGTTCTAGTAAATGTCTAGTATTTAAGAGAGTATTGATGAGTAATATTTTTAAGAAAAATGCTTTGAAGCAATAAAAATATCATAATCATAACAACTTTATAATTTTCTTTATAAAGCATTATGTACCATGGACTTTGTCTTTGCTCGAGATTCATAAATCGAATATTAGATTTATCAATCTTATATTATATGACTATGAAAGACAATTTAAGTTTTAATTAATATTAAATATGTATTTACATTAATATAATAATACTATGTGTAACCAATCAATAAACTACATATATATTAAACTAATAATTAACATTTTTCTTTCTGATTGATAAGATTAAGTTGGTGCATATAAACTAATTTTTGGGATTCAAATGATAAATTGCCTTACATGGATTTGTTAATTGAAAGGGTGAAGTGTAAGTATGTGCAGAAAATATATTTAAGTATATGTCTAAAAAGACACATGCATGATTAGATTATTCTTTTGAGCTAGATTTTCATGCATTAATTTAATTATTGTATGCTATTTATTTTTCTTCTTAACTCTTTTACATCAACAATTGGGTAAATTAAATCATTGTAATTATATTAGTATCATTTTTTTCAATTTCATTCTCGAAACATTTTTTTTCTTCAATTACAATCTTTTATAATGAAATTAATAGCCAACTTCTAAGAATTTCCTAAGAAAAGAAAACCTTCAACATAGGAGGATTAAAATATAAAATAAGGAGAAAATATTTTTGAACTTTTTATCATGCCTGAATAAGTATATCGGGGTTGAGAGAGAGATATTTTGAATAATTTAATTTTGAGTGTATGGACTGCTTTTGGGCCTATTGAGTTGATGTTCAAAGGAGGGTGTAGGTGAAAATGGATTGAATATACCCCCCCGCCCCAGTTAGTTCATTTATCAATTTAGATTCTTCGAGGGTGAAATTCACACAGCTGAAATAACAGGGATCGAAATAAAATGTTTCTTCACCCAAATAAATAATAATTAATCCAGCTAGACCTGACAAGATGTCAATTGAAGCAACCTTATATGATAAAAAAAAATTAAAAAAAAAAAAAAAAAACAGCAGCGGTGGAAGAAACTAATTCACGGTGACATATCGGTAAACAACTGGACCGGATAGGACTAGGACTCGACGGGAAGGTTGTCTGATGCCTCGGAGACGATGACTGATTCCATCGTAACAGTGGATAACACCTTTGGACTTCCTACTCAAAGAAGTTCATGTGGATAAAGACTATGTCTCGGTCCAGCCATGGAGTTTCAGGTTTGAGCTACGGAGAATGTAACAGGCTTTTGTGGGGGAGACTCATCGTAGACATGGTCCGAAACTTTCGAGAGAGACTGGCTTCTTTTCTTCTTAAATTTGTTTTCTGCATTCAGACTTTGAAGTAGAAACTTATTAATAAATTCCTCTCTTAGCTGATGAAACAGAGCAAAAGCTAGCTAAATGTAACTCTTTTTTGGTGATTTTTTTAGCATAATTAAATTTTATTTGTTCATTCACAACTGCTATCTAACAACATCAAAGAATTTCCACGAAACATGGACTTATAGCCAGCCTAATACTCTGTAGCTACTACTTACATAGAACTAAAAATGTACAAGACATGATGATTAGTGCCCGGGGCCTTCCCGGCTAGGTCCAGAGGAAGTCAGCTTATACACCTGCTGGCCACGTTGATCGCCACCGGCGTCCTTGACGGGCGCTGAATCTTTCACGGTGGTCGACACAGAACCAAACCCATGGTCATCAATATCAGTGGGTTCACGGTGGACCGTTGGTTTCGTTCTTTCTTCCAGATCGAAGGGCTCTGCAGCTGATGAGATTTGGCTTCGTAACAAGTAGGATCATGAACAAGATGAACAGCGCCAAACTGAAGCTTCTCATTGTTTGGTATGTTAGTTTGTGTTTCGTAGCTCCAATATAACTCCACCTTTGCCAGCCCTTGAAATATTCTGCTGAGACCCAAAAAGAATGGAGCTCCTTTTACGCCTTTTGGTCTAGGCAAAGAACGGAGGTGAAGGAACTGATTTGCATCTTGGAATCTCCATTAAGAAGGATACCGACCTTAAATTATACACACACGGAATGGTTTGGGTGGCGCAGGACGGAGAAGGGCTTTTCTCCAAATGGGGCCCTTCAACTGGGAGAACATTTGACTTGGAAATCTCCTGTTTGTTTCAAAAAAGCAGATTTCATTGTCACAGAAGTGTTCTTCCATTCCTTTTTCTGTCTGTGGAACTGCTTTACCTGATATGGAAACGCAGGAGGTGCAACTACGTGGTTCGTTTAGGCTATACATGTACATATTCTGTTTTCCATACTAAATTTCACTAATCTAAACAAAGACGTAGTCAATTTGGCACGACCATCAGGATGATAGAACCTAGTTTGAAGAATTATTTCTTTACAATTTTGAAAGAAAACCACGATCACACCTTTCATTTCTCACTTCCTAGTGCGTGCGTGCGTGCGTGTGTATTTCTTTAAATTTAACATTTGTTCAATTTGCATTAATTTTTTTTTCATTTTCTAAATAGTGCCCGGAAACCTTAATTATCTTATACAAAACAGAAGTAAAGCCACCTTACAGTGTGAATCCTTTTGTTATTATATTAATTGATATTGATTATACTTTATTTCACTCATGATGATGTTTCAAAATGTGAAGTATTCAAGCAATAGGTTACTAGTGTTTGGATAGTGATTAATCAAGGTGTTTAAAAACACAATTTTCTTTCTCCTTAGCTCAAGGAGTACCAAACTAATGCTAAAAAACCAAGTACCAACAAAAACAATTTCCACCGAGATGATTTAAGGACTCTCTGATAATAAAGTCAGTAATTTTAGAGGGAAAGTAATAAATGACTCAAGAAAAACCTTAAGTTCCAAGAACAAAAGTGTTTGTTCTTATAAATGATTAATACTCTAAAGTATATGCAAACTATTTAGAGTTGAAAACATGTGGAACCTCTTATGTGAATATGCAAACTATGGGGTATTTATATAACCCCTTGAACCTTGTTGTCTTAAAGGAAAGAGAAGGATTGAAAAGTCCTTTTGTTTTTCTTGTGATATTAATGAGAAATAAATATTTTTATACATGTCGTTAATGAGATAGTACATGGAGTGGACTCCTTAAGAGATTTTTTATTCGTTTATAAATATAGAGAGATCACTACCCCTTATGTGAATAAATCATGTAAATAATTCTATCATTAATGAGCTTTTTTATCCAAACAACCTTTTTTGTTTCCTCAAATGTGAAGGTGTACTCTTATTTAGTTGTAAAATCAAAAGTGTTTTTTGTTTAGAAATCTTTTAACTTTAAGCACTATCTCTTACAGTAAAACATATATTGAATAGTATTTACTATTTTTTCAACATCTCATTGAAAAAATCTTAATTCAAACAAATTTGAACTTCTATTATGTCTTCTTCAATTATGGGTCTTATAACAGGATACCATTTTTTATCATATCTCTCTCATTTTATGTCTTATATATCAGCATCTAATCTATATCCATAGATTGAGATAATTTATGCTTCCTTTTAAATTTATCTTTATATATATCTATATCTCATATATAGGTTGCTTCACCCAATTTCTTTATGGAGAAATTCTTAGATAACCAAAACCTTATTGATTAAAAATCAAATATATGTCATTTTTTAACAATAATATGTCATTTATATATAATATTAGAAAAACAAAACCACTCCCTACTAACATTTTATAAACACAAGGTTTATCCAAAAACAATTATGAAATTTGATTTATTATACCATCAAAATTGTATAATCTCACTCCTTAAAGCTTGCATTATATATTTGTATATTAATGTCCATAACAATTCATCATGCATAACAATTTACTAATATGCATAATAAAATTATTGCATGTTTTCATTCTAATTATTGGCTTTATGTGCAATCTCTTAAAATAATATATCTAACATTTATGAATCTTAAATAAACCTAATTTCATAATTTCACAAACTTAATAAATTTTATCTAATATAAATTAATGTTATTGTATGAAAAATGGCAACCTATAAACTGATTCCTTGAATTCAAATCAATTACATGAACTTAAACCCCATGGAAAAGTATTTTAGATATACCTTATATTACTAGGTATTTTAATAGTAAAATTATGATTTTTTCCTTTTGATTGAAAAATTAGATAAACTTGCCTTAAAGGGTGAAGTTATCTTCACATAATGTTAATTTGTTTTATTCTTTATTTGTTTGAGGGAAACAATATCTTTTTTTTGTTCTTTTAATAACAGTAAAATTAATGCCTTAACCTTAAAAAATTAAAAATTAAAATTGTTTTGTTATTTATGTTTAGTCCTAAAGATGTTTTAGTTTCTAAACAAATAAAAAAACGTTATTGGAGCGTGTTTGGCATGCAGCAGCCACTCTACCACCTTGAGGCAGTGCTTGCAGTTAACTCTAATGGTATTAATCATGCTTGCATCGCATCATGTGATTTGTCTTCGTGTCCTTTTCTCTCTTGTTAGCATGTGTATGGTGGTTTGATCTAGTTTGATACAAGTTTTCTTTTCTTTTTTCCTTTCTTTCTTCTCTCCTTCACCTTGATTTGTGTGTTGTCCCTTTAAACAAATCCCATCAACCCTTCAATTTCTAACTCCCTTCATATGTATTCCTTCTCTTGAGTGTGGTTTTAAAATTAGAAAAAATATATTTCAATTTGAAAATTATTTTAATTTTCAACTTTTTTTTATGATCTCTGTATTATTAATTGTTATGTTTTAGTTTAGATAATAATTTATAAGAAACAAATTTACAATTTAATGCTCTAATTTTTTTTCTATCAGATATGATCTTTATTATTTTAATTGTTATTTTTATAACTTAACAAGCCTTTTTAGAATGACTTTAAAAAAAAACTTATCCCTCATATTAAATTTATTAGGGGATTGATCTTCTAGCTTTAAATCCAAGAATGAGATTTCATGAATTGAAATATAGTCAATTTTATTCATTCAACATTAAATTGGTTCAGAATTGACCTTCTAGATTAAGTCTGTGTATGATATTTCATAGGTTGTGACTTTGGAATATTAACTCAAATTTAGAATATTCACTTATGTTTTCTTTGTGTTTCCATGCTTTTTAAATTAGGGCCTCCTTTTTATATAATTTTAAATTAATCAAACTTATCCTTTTCTTCTTTCATGTTATTTTGGAATATTATTCTAGCATCACTTTATAAAATTTCTACTTGGGTCCAAAAACATTTTCCCTAGCCCATGTCATTGTGTCAACTTCCAATGTAGTTTACTATAGTAATTATTTTAATTTTATGTTTATATTCGCTTTTCACTTTCAATATTTGTTTCATTATAATTAGACTTTCTATTTTTTTTATATGGGTTCCATAGTTTCATTATTTTAATTTTTTATTGTTAAAAAGAATCAACGCATTGTATAGCGCATGTCAAAAACTAATATATTGCTAATAAATATGGGGTAGTTTGGGAATGTGATTGATATTGTTTTTTAAAGTGTTTTTCATACAGAAATGCATTAAAATAATTTTTTTATTTTAAAAAATATATATATTTAATATTAGCACATTGCAATGATCGAAAAAAACCAAAAAACATAAGTTAAAACAAAAATTAAAAAAACAATAAAAAAAATCAAATACATTTTTGAATTTTTTTAATTTTATTTTAAAGTATTTTTTTGGTGTTTTTTTATCATTTTTATGTGATGATGTCAAAAATAATTTTTTTACAATAAAATAAAAAATATCATATTGATACATTTAAGAACGAAAAACATTTTCAAAAGCAATCTTAATCACACTTCCAAATAGACACCAAATGTATTATAAGTTTTTCTATATACTATAAATTGACTTTTAAATTTGAATAGAGTATTGTGTTGCTCTTAATCAATTGTATTCATGGAACTAATCATATAATCTAGATCAAAACTATATTTAAAAAAAATATTTTTAAGTGTTTATTTTACTCTTAAAAACATTATTGTCATGGTTATTTCAAACAAAAAAAAAAGTAAAATTGATGATGATTGAGTTTACAAAGTATGCTTTGATTTGGTGGGATCAGATTGTAATCAGGAGGAGGAGAAATGGGGAGAGACTCATTCAGATTTGGGGGGAGATGAAAGTCTTAATGTAGAGACAATTTGTGTCAAACCACTATTATAAAGACTTATACCTAAAGCTCCAAGATCTGGATCAAGGCTATAAAACAGTAGATGAATATCACAAAGAGATGGAGATAGCAATGATTCGTGTCGCTGTTATTAAGGATAGAGAAACCATCATAGCTAGATTTCTTAATGAGTTGAATCAGGATATTGCCAATATGGTTGAGCTACAATACTATGTGGAGCTAGAGGACATGGTTCACATGGCTACGAAGATGGAGAGACAACTTAGGAAGGGACATATTCGGTCAACATTTAATTCTAGTTCTTCATCATTTTGGAAAACGAATCTAAAGAGAGAGGGTATTATACGGTCGAGATCCTTTGTTCCTTCTAAAACTGAACCACTAAAGGCTAAAGTTGATATCCCTACTAGTATCAAAGGTAAATCTTAAACTCAACCTAATGTTTCAGGTGTCAAGGGTTATGTTTTAGAGTGTCCAAACAAGAGAATCATGATGATTAGAGATGATGGTAATATGTTGATGAAGTTTTGTGTGAAATGGTACCAATGCAAGCAAGTCACATCTTGTTGGGGAGACCATGACAATATGATAGGAAGGCAATTCATTATGGGGTTAAAAATAGGTAAACAATTGTAAAAGATGATAAAATCATCTCTTGTACCTTACACCCAAACAGGTGTATGATGATCAAATAAAGTTAAAAAGTGACCATGAAGCTATCGCGAGGATTATTTTTTTACGCGCTTCAAGCCCCTCCATCCCCCCGTATTTGGGGGAGACAACGACACGCGGTGAAAATGGAGGGGTGTTATAGTCATAAAAATTATGACTATAATTATTAGGATTCGCCACCTAGTATTACGGTCACTAAGAACCTATTAATCTGCGAGAGTCTTGGGTAAGGAGTATTGTTGTGCAAGGAGAAGACGCATCACCCCCAGTGCATCCTACCTAAGCTAAGCTACATTGTTGTTTGATTGCTCTTCTAAGTTAAATTTTTTATATTACATTTTCAAAAAATATTTTTTTTACGGGTGTACCTTATAATGTAATTTTACATCTCAGTTACAAGTCCTTTCTATTATCTACGGATGTACTTTACAATGTAAATTTACATCATATTTTTTTAAAAAAATCCTTTTTATTATCTACGGGTGTACTTTACAATGTAAATTTATATCGTAATTAAAAATCCTTTTTATTATCTACGAGTGTACTTTACAATATAAATTTACATCCTAATAGACAAAACAAAAATAGTTATAATTATTTTTGATATTTTGGCCAAATTCCAACGGATAATCGTAAATCGGTAATGATATCCAATTTTCACTTTAAAATAAATGAGAAAGATGCAAAATATTTTTTGTACAAAAAATATGATAGGAAAAACCTTGGAATTTGGTCGTATGCATGAAAACAATACTTTTTTATGTTTTTTTTATTTTTTTATATATTTTTTAAAATAAAATAAAGCATAAAAAAAATAATGGATTGACTGCCCACTCTTGCATGGGTTGGGCCGACAGTCCACCTTGATAGGCCGGGCTGACAACCCACTATGTCTGGGTCGGGCTGACAGTCCACCCCTTGATGGGCGGGCCTCCAGTCTAGGTGGGTTGTCAGCCCACCTTTTGTGGACTGGACTAGGCCTCAAGTCCAGATGGGCTTTCAGCCCACCTCCCTTATATGTTTGGGTCGGGCACAAAGTCCGACCCATTTCATGCACGCCCGGCCTGCATGAACAGTGGGACGTGAATTATTTCCTACTACATATAGGCGACGGGACGAAGAAGAAGATGAATAGTCGATTTTTCAACTGTGACAGAAAGTGTACTTGTTAGTACCGTTGGATAGAGAAGGTCGAGGTGATGATTCCTGTGGTGGTGGCGTCGACAACGGTGGCCTGTGGTGGATGAAGGAAGCTTCTGAAGTCATCGGGGCTTACGGTGCAGCTACTGCAACCGTGGTTGTTGCTTCGCCTGAGAGTGTGGTTAGGTTGCTGGTGTGTAGGGGAAGTTCACGGTGGTGATAAAGGTGATGTTAGGTGGTTGAATGGCCTCCAACGATGGAGAGAGAGAACTCGACAGAAACGGTCCTAGAGAGAGAGCTTGCAAAACGAGAAGGAGAGAGATAGAGTTGGTTGTCGATGTTGATGGGACAAAGGGGTGATTTTTATGTTTGTTTACCTTGTTTTTGTTGCTGAAAATCTCTATAAATTCTCCCATAATTTCCTCTTGTTTTTCTCTTTGTTCTCCCTTTATTTTGAATGCAGCGTCCACGGCTGCTATTTATAGGGTCTGAGGCACCCCTAATGCACATTGCATGAGGTTGCTGCCTCTGTCTCTTAATCTAAAGAGGGTTGCAGTGTCGTGCCCTGCACTGTTCAAGTGTCAAAACAGTGCAGGCACATGCAAATTTGGTTTTGGGAGGGAGAAATACGATTTGGTTCCTAAATTTGCAATTGTTCTAATTGCATCTCCAATTAGCTTTAAAATTTAAGTTTGTGCAATTATATCTTTGTCAGAATTTCGAGAGCATCCTTAGCTTTGCGAGCCTTTTTTATTTCGGTCCTTAATTTCTAATTTACATGATTTTACCCTTAATTGACCATTATATTCTTAATTCATTTTATTTGGCCCCTGCATTCCGCATAATTGGGTTTGAAAAATTCAATTCGGTCTCTGAAAATTCCAAACTTCTCAATTGCATCCGAATGAAGCTCAAGACTTGATTTTTCATTGATTAAGCCCTTAATAAAATTAATTTGACCAACTAAGTATAATTAAGTCCTTGCACTTAATTAAATCCTTCAATTGGATCTTAAATTAATTCTCAAATATAATTATACTTTAGATCGTCCCATGATTAAATCAAATTGGCCTATAAAAAAAATATAATTATGCCCTTCGACTTAATTTTTACACAGATTTTTCCAATGATAAATTATTTTTCTCTTAAATCAGTACTTTCCTCTATTTTTGGGTGCAAAAGAGATACGATCGAACTCTCGAAAAACAACCAAAATTTCCACATTAATTTTTTTACCAATGCTGACCCTAATTATCCTATTCTTGTTATTTTAGGAAGTAACTCATAAATTGTATACCATTGTTAAAGATGATAAAATCATCACTCTTGTACCTTACACCCAAACAGGTGTATGATGATCAAACAAAGTTAAAAAGTGAGCATGAGGCGATGGGGAGAGCAATCAAGGTAAGGAACAAAGGGAGAGAAGACCATCAAATTCGGCCAAAACCTAAACCACTACAACTCATTCAACCACAAACAAATATTCGGCCAACACTCCAAACAAATCAAACCATTCGACCACAACTCAAAAACACCCAAATCTAGCTGAGAGTGGAGGTAAGACAAGAGGAGAGAAGAAAGACATGAAGAGTGATGAGAATGGTGTGGAAAAACTAACGAAACAACTAAATTTTATGCTAGAGAGGCTGAGGTTAGATCTATATATTTCACTAACAAGCCAATGATTTTACTTGAGTACAAGGAGGCTTACTTTAATACTAATGATCTTAATCATATTGTGTCTAGTGTTGCTATTTCTTTGTTGTAAGAGTTTGATGATGAGTTCCCCGATGATATTCCTAGCGGATTACCACCATTAAGAGGGATAGAGCATCGAATTGATTTTGTACTTGGAATTTCATTTTCTAATCGTCCAGCCTATAGAAGCAATCCCGAGGAGACAAAAAATCTTTAAAGGCAAGTTGATGAGCCGATGGGAAAATGATGCATTCATGAGAGTATGAGCTCGTGTGTTGTACCCGTGCAACTTGTGCCTAAGAAGGATGGAACATGGAGGGTGTGTGTTGAACGTTGAGCCAACAACAACATAATGATAAAGTATAAACATCTCATTCCTAGGCTTGATGACATATTAGATAAGTTACATGGATATTGTATTTTCTCTAAAATTGACTTGGAAAGTTGGTGCCATCAAATTAGGATAAAAGAGGGTGATGAGTGGAAAACTGCATTTAAGACTAAGTATGGTTTGTATGAATAGTTAGTATTATTGTTTGGACTTACAAATGCACCTAGTATGTTTATACGTTAAATGAATCATGTGTTGTGTGCATTCATAGATAAGTTTGTGGTTGTCTATTTTGATAATATTCTAATCTATAGCAAGAACTTAACTAAGCTTCTTGATCATTTGCATAATGGACTAAGTGTATTACGTAGTGAGAAATTGTATGCTAATCTTAAAAGTGTGCCTTTTGCATGGATAAAATTATGTTTCTTGGCTATGTTGTAACTGCTTAGGGCATTGACATGGACGAGAAGAAAGTTAAGGTCATCCGAGATTGGCTTACACCCAAATCGGTAAGTGAGGTAAGGAGTTTTCATGGGTTAGCTAGTTTTTACAGGTGTTTTGGGAAAGATTTCAGTATAATAACTGCACCCCTGAATAAAGTTGTTAAAAAGTCAGTTTAGTTTAAATGGGGGGAGGAACAAGAATTGGCATTTGTTCTTTTGAAAGAGAAATTATGTTATGCACATGTTTTGGTTTTACCTGACTTTATGAAAGCATTTGAAAAAGAATGTGATGCTAACCCTAATGAAATTTAATGGTATTCACGACCCCAAGATCAATCTAACCCAAGTTTGTTGAGAACTGAAGGAGTTTATCACAATGGAAGACTTGCTCCAAGGCAACAAGACTATAAACCAACTCGATCACAACGCCTATACCTGGAGACGAGCAAAGAAAGTATAAATTCACAAGAAAGATTGGTCAATTCTTTGAAGAGTTGAAAGTTCAATCAAGAACCAAGATGAAGCAACCAAAGTCGACTACAAGGCTAGAAAATTTTGTCCAAAAAGTTGCCCTAATATTATTTCTAAAGAATATTTATACTCTAAGTCAAAACCCTAGTTTCGCTAATGGGCCTCACATAAACCCATTTTAAATAATAATTAACCCAAGCTAAAACTAGCCCAAATTAATTAAAATAAACAAAATGAAGAAATCTAAAACCCAAAAAAATTGTCTACTCTCAAAATAATTAAAGTTTGATAGCCCAAACTAATTAAATAAGACAAGTTCATTGTTTCCGCATTCTATTTGGCAGCAACAAAACCCAACTTAAAATGGATCATTCTCTCTCATTTTAATGAATTAGAAGGTGTGCCATATATCGTTGCAAAGGTATGGAAGTCTAGTTTTCATAACAACTAGAATAACATCAAAATTAGATATGTAGTTCCATTTATGACTAAAATAGTAATGAAAGGTCAAATTGTCTGAATCTAGTCTTCTTCTACCAACCCTTGTGTAATGGTCTTTGGATCCACCAACAAGCCCCTCTTGAACATGAATTAGATTAATCAAGGTCTTGCTCTTTATTATTACAAATCTTCTTGAAGTCCACCTTAGCTCATGTATCTTGAAGAAGTCCATTGAAAGCTTCTTTGAATTTTTTAGCCCTAAGCCTAGTAACTAGACCAATTGGAACCTCCAATGGATTCTTTAATCATTTGTTGCATCAAAATATGATGTGTATGGAATGGGAATAGGTGCTATTTTGATGCATGACTGGAGACCTATTGTGTATTTCAATGAGAAGTTAAGTGGTTCAACCTTGAATTATCCCACTTACGACAAAGAACTTTATGCATTGGTAAGAGCACTTGAGACATGACAACATTACTTGTGGACAAAAGAGTTCATAATCCATTCAGATCATGAGTCCTTGAAACATCTAAAAGGACAAGGTAAGTTGAATAAGAGACATGCAAAATTGGTTGAATTCATTGAAACTTTTCCTTATGTAATCAAGTATAAGTAAGGCAAAAAAAAACATTGTACTTGATGTACTTTCATGCAGGTATGTTCTTTTACACACCATGAATACTAGAATGCTAGGCTTTGAATATGTGAGGATTTGTATGGTAATGATTCTGACTTTTCTAAGATTTATAATGCATGTGGACGTTCGACTTTTAGTAAGTTTTATTTGATTGATGGTTATTTGTTCAAAAAGAATAGATTGTGTGTTTGTGCTAGTTCTTTGCGTGAATTGCTTGTTCATGAAGCACATGGGGGTGGTTTAATGGGTCACTTTGGGGTTGCAAAAACCTGGATGTATTGCATGAAGCATTTCTATTGTCTAAGATATGCAATGAATTTTTGAACAACGCATTGCTCGTCGAAAGTCAAAATCTAGAGTACAACAACATGGACTATATATACCATTACTTGTGCCTACTGAACCTTGGATAGAGATCTTTATGGACTTTGTTTTAGGTTTACCTAGGTCAAAGAAAGGTAGAGACTCTATTTTCGTTGTGGATGATAGGTTCTCTAAAATTGTGCATTTCATTGTGCCATAAAACAGATGATGCATCTCACATCGCAGACTTGTTCTTTAGAGAGATTGTATGTTTGCATGGCATTCTTAAGAGTATAGTGTCATATCGTTAAGTTAAGCTCCTTAGCTACTTTTAAAAAACCTTATGGGGAAAGTTTGGAAGAAAACTTTTATTTTCAACAACATGTCATCCTCAAACAGATGGACAAACTAAGGTGGTGAATAGCACATTATCTCAACTTTTGCATGTTGTAATTCAAAAGAATTTGAAAAGTTGAAAAGAATGTTTGTCTTTTGTTATGTTTGCTTATAATAGAATTGTGCATTCGACCACTGGTTTTTCTCCTTTTGAAATTGTTTATGGTTTTAATCCACTAACTCCTATGGACTTATTTCTTTTACCTTATGAAGAAAAGATGAGTTTAGATGGTGAAAAGAAGACAAAGATGATGAGACAACTCCATGAGGGAGTTTGCCTGCAAATAGAGAAAAAGGATAGACTTTATGCTTCTAAAGCATTTTAGGGATGTAAACTGGTTGTTTTCCAACTTGGTGATTGGGTTTGGGTGCACATGCATAAAGAACGATTTCCTAACCAAAGAAAATCAAAATTACAGCCTCGTGGTGATGGTCATTATAGGTTTTAGAGAGAATCAATGACAACACATACAAAATTGATCTTCCAAGTGAGTATAGTGTTAGTGTTACCTTTAATGTTATTGTTCTTATGTTCTTTGACATAGATTTTGATTCGAGGTCGAATCCTTTCGAGGAGAGAGGGGATGATGTGGATCAGCCCATAAACACTAACAAAGGACCCATTACATGTTCCAAATGGTCCAATGACACGGTCAAAGACAAAGACATTGAATGAGGCATTAAATGCATTTGGTTTTGAAAGTTTCAACCAAGTCAAAATTGCAAGGACCATTAGAATATCAAGAGAAGACCCTTAGTACATCTTGTCCATGTGCAGGAGGGGTCCAGTATAACGTTATTTGGGGCATGAAAGTGAGGACAACAAATAAATTAAAAGAATCTTACTACAACTTGGAAACAATATGGGTTGCTACCTTTTTCTCTTTTTTTTCCTAGGATTAAGGGGTTGGATGGAAGGTTATAAATAAGCTTTGAATCAACTCTATAATATTTTACTTCTCTTCTTCTCATGGGAGTTAATGGATTTATTATTATGGGCATTATTTAATTTTGTTAGCTACAATCCAAGATTTGTTGGTCTCAATTAATACTTTGTTTTCAGCTAGTATCCAATGCTTATTTGGATTAAGTCATAGGCTTTCTAATTCAGGGTTTTGGGTCAGTTTTGAGTGGGCCTCATTTAAGTCCACATAAAGGGTCTATTAGGGTTAGTTTTTCAATAACTATGTAAACTCATGTAAGCTAAATTTCAACGGTCATTGATGAATATTAATTCTGAATTTTTCAATTTTATGTGTGAGAGTGATTCTTTCATCCTTAAGTTCTTGAACGAACTGAATCTGACTTATCGAAAATTAGGTAGCTTTGTGGCATTATTTTACTCATTTCAATAGTGCTAGTGCCTTGGAGCAGGTTTTCATTGTGTCACACTCCTATCATATCTATTCTTGGTTGTGGGTTGCAAGACCACGTGATCGTGAGGTTCGCATCATAATACAACATTTATAAATTACAGAATATTAATATCTATCTAAAAACTAAACTTATCCATACTTTTTCACAAAAAAAAAAGAAAATAATTTTTTAGGAAATACAACATTGCTAAATTATAGAATAATATTATTTATATTAATATTTATCTAAAAGATATTGAATTGAATACATTTATTAATAATCCTAAATATCTATTTGGTATTAATATTTATCTAGCTTTCCTTAATACATTTATTAATAATCTTAAAAAATATATGAAAAAGATATTTATCAACCATAATTAATAACGAAAAAAACACAAGAAGGAAAAAACACGTTGTTTTATAATTTTGAACGAAGATATGACAAGTGAAATTGGATTTAGCTCCAGTCGATTTTCCTCTAACATGTTGATATATATATAATCTTATTTCTTACATTCAAATAGATATTTGTTAATACTTATTCCTTTCAATAAACTAATTAATTTATTATTAATTAAAAATGCAGACTCAAGAAATGGTCAAGCACTCTAATTATGGGACTCGGTGCTTGTTTGGTATTTTATTTTCAAATGCTAGAAAATATACTCCGTCAATGCCAGTGCCGGACTTTGCAGGCTACTTGTGGACTTAATAATAAATGCACCAAACTCGATTCTACTGCTCCATTAATATGTTGTAATGTTGTCAATTTTGTTTCGATTAATGTTTTATTTTTGAAATTGAAATAGAATATTTTGATTATATATATATAATAAAATATATTAATTAAAAAAATTAGTTCAATTCCAAAAAATTAAAAAAAATTAAAATTATGCAATTTAATCTAAAAAAAAGACACAATAAAATGATTTTTCTAAACAAAAATTATGAACATATATAATATTATAAGAATGATATTAATTGTAATTTTACAATTACATTCTCTAATTGCTATAAAATTTTAAAATAATATATATAAATATATCATGAGACTCATTATAAAATTTCATCTCAATCTAACATGGTTGGATTAAGAGAGATTTGATTGATATTATAAAATTATTTATTATTTACAAAAATATATTATTAAACTGAAACAGAACGGCAGGGACAAAATTGAAATATTTCGGCCAACATTTTCCAAAATTTAAATTGAAATAAAAACAATGTTATTTTATTCTTTTTTAATTGGTATAAAATATTTCGGTCACTGGCCCGACAGTTGACCAGACAGGCATGCATACTTCACATTCTATGCAGTCATTGGAATTCAAAGACTGCTTCGTATATGCATGGTGTTTGGTCTCCAATCTAGCTCTTTAATCTAGAGAAATCTCCGATGACTTGGTCGGGCAAAACATATTGCTGACTAATATACTATGAATCAGCTTCAAAAATACTCCACCATTAATATTTTCTATTCTACACCTTCCAATTTGGACTATGAAGCTGAATCAAATTTCTGAATTCCCTTGAGGCCCAAGAATACAGAACCTCTCCCGTTGCTTCCTAGCTCGTTTGAATGATTCGCATGCCCAGGTTTCTGGTCAAGGTTTCTGGTCAAAGAAGCCTTCGTCCCACAAGCTAGCTAGCTAGCACTATAAATTAATAGCATGCGATGGTGGAGGACTCATCCACAATCCCCCATCCTCTCTCTCTTTTTCTTCCTCGATCCAGCCAAGGCACCAGTCCTCTGCTACCTTACATTTTATTTCCCACATTAACATGGCAGCCATGCTCAGAGCTCTCAGCCTCGCTGTCATTCTCTTATTGGTAGGCTCCATTTTCTTCATCGGGAGTACGGAAGCCCGTCCCGTCAGCATCTTGAAGTCGAGAAACTCGGCAGCGAGCAGAGCTATTGGGAGTTTCTTTGACGGGCTGTCACTGGCACAAATCAAGCAATCAGGGCCAAGCCCCGGCGTTGGACACGGGTATACCACCGGCACGCATCAGTGACGCTTGTGCTTATTGTTCATCCACGTAATTAGCTGCCGACCGGCTCATTAATTTGCTCATGGCGCCTGCAATAACTATTGTTTTCAAGCCATTATTTTGTTATTTAATTGATACGGATCATATATATGTTCATTTTTCATATTATGGATTATTGATAATTTCTTTTTTCTTTTAGTTTTGGAGTAGGTATGTAGCTCGTACTTCGTCGTTGGTCGAACAAAAAAGAATATTTTAAAAAAATAATAGGCTAAAAAAAATTCAAGTCTCAAACTCTCAATACTTTCGTTCAAGAGGTGATTTAAATAATATAAAACAAATTGTAAGAAAAAGCAACAAAAAAAAAGATAAAAAGAATCACACTTGAGCCTATTCAAATTATTAAACAATTTAGTGTTACCTAATGGAGGAAAAAACGTACACAAAAAGTAATATTTAAAAAAAAACAAATAAGTAGAAAACACCAGCTTAAAAAAACCAAAAATTGGAATCCAGTATGCTCAAGCAAACCTCCTAAATCTAGTTTAATCTAAAAACTTCAACTTATTAAATTATGGACTTGAATTCAATCATAAAGCTTAAATATCATCCAATTTAATTTTAGAGTAGATAAATTTCTTGGCCTTTGTCGTGGGTCAAACAAATATTTTTTTATTTACAAACTTATAGGCAAAAACAAACTGAAATATCGAGTTTTTAGCTCAAGCGGTAATTTAAGTAGTCTAAAAAGGGAAATAAAATAAATTGGCAAAAAAAAGGGTAAAAAGACTAAAAGAAAATCACACTTGAGTCTATTCAAATTATCAAACAATCCAATGTTGATCTAATAAAAAAAACACAAAAAAAGTAAAATTTCAAAAATAAATAAGTATAAAAACACACTTGAACTTATTCAAATTATCAAACAATCCATTGATAAAGAGTAAAATTCCAAAAAAAAACAAATAAGCATAAAACACCAGCTTTAAAAAAAAAGAAAAAAAGGGGGATCCTAAATCTGGTTTGAAAAAACCTGCAACTTGTTAAAATATGAATTCAAGTTCATTTAAGAAGCTTAAATGTCATCCCATTTAATTTTGAAGCATAAAATCATTAAACTTACAAAAGAAAAGGAACAAAAAAAAGGGATAAAATTTGACAGGAAAAACTCCAATGAGAATGAAATTTGAAAAAAAAATGCAATTAAAAGAATTAGGAAAACAAATGAAATATTAAAAAAATCATAGGTGGTGAAATTAAAATTTTGTTCCTAATATGATAGATTATTTATAGATTAAAAAAACAAATAAGAAAAAATCAATTTAAAAAAAAAAAGTAAGGCAAACTCAACAACCTTTTAAACCTAGTATATTCTTTAAAAGTCACATCTCATGAAATCTTTGATCTATATTAAATTAAAAAGTATAATTATCAACCAATTTAATTTTACAGGATGAGATCGATAAAACATATTAATAAGAAAAAACCTACAAAACAACAAAAAAATGAGAATAAAATCTGATAGAAAAAACCTAAGAAATATGACATTTAATGAAGAGAATTAAAAAATAATCTCAAAAATCATAAATAGAAATTAAAATAATAAATGAAAAAATTTAAAGGTTAAAAAATTATCAATCAAGAGAACATGGATTAAATTTAATAGGAGTAAAACACTAAGAAGGATAAAAGCGTAAATCAAAATCAATTTTAAAAAAAAATCAAAACAGAAAAAAAACATCAATTAAAATAATAGAAACTAAATTTAAAAAATAAAAAATAAGATGAGTGAAATTAAAAAGACAAACCAATTTTATAGATTATTATAAACAAATGCCAAGAAAATAAAAAAGACCTAAAGATCACATACAATTCATGCTAGATACTGATGACCGGTGAAAATGAGTTAACTTCCACATGAAGATTACAAAAATGTGGAACTATTAGGTGAATACCTTTATGTTTCCAGTGTGGTGTTGTTTTTACTAGGAGTCCAATATTTGCTGGAGGGATGACCATCATCATTGACCTTACTTATGTGTTTCAATTAAAACTTCAAAATGTCAAATTCTTTATTTGGAAAAAATAAATAAATGAATAGATAATGTAAGAAATGGATTGAATATACCTAATTTTAATTTTATTTGTCAACAGTACATTTTTCTTCTCACAAACTTAAAACTAAGCTAGTAGGTATTGTTGCAAATTTTGACCATTCAACCAATTATAAAATTAAACAATTATTTATAAATTTATTTTACTATGTTTTGTTTTTAGTAAATGATCCCCCCCCATATAATTACATTGTAGGTTTTAGTTCATTACCAAAATAATAATTACAAGTGGTCGAATTTAAGTTAGAGCAGAAGCAATTATTTATAAATTTATTTTACTATATTCTGATTGGAGGATTGTTTCCCCTTCTTCCAACTATTTGGTAAGCAAAAGTAATTATAATATTCACTTCATAAATGGTTAACAAAATACCCTAAATAATAATCAATAAATTAAGGACTACAAAAATAGGCAGTGGAATGTTGACGGGTTCTTAAATTCTTGGTGCTTCCCGAAGTATGTTAAGTTCAACTGTTTAATTATTATTATATAGTTTTATGTAAAAAGATTATTAAATAAACTTACCTCAAAAACAACTATCACGAGTGGTGGAAAAAACCAAATATATATATATATATATATATATATATATATATTTTTTTACTATGTAGGTGATGTTTCACACTGAATTTCAAAAATGTTTTCTAAAAAAAAATTATATTTTGTATTTTTTTACTTTAAATTATATTTTTTTAGTATTTTTAGGTCATTTTTATATGCTGATATCAAAAATAATTTTTAAAAAATAAAAAATATTATTTTAATATATTTATAAAAAAAATATTTTTAAAATCAATTTGAATCCTCCTTTCAAACCGACAATGAGTACTTAATGTCTTAGAAGTCACATTAATGAAATGGACTTGCTAAGTCGGGTCTTCTTTTCTAGCTCCCTTCCTCGTGGACAGATACACTTCGAGCTACCAAACACGTCTGCGGCAGTTTTCCAACTTGAAAACACGTCATGAAGTCTAAATTTTCAGGTGTATATAATTGTAGAGTAAATGGTGTTTTTTATTGAAATAATTTTTTATTTTATTCTTAACATTAGCAAATCAGAACTATATAAAAAAACATTAATTTATCTTTTTAAATTAAATATAGTTTTAATAACAACACTGAACAACCTCTACGCTGTGTTGCACTTGTCATTTTTCCATTTGAATGTGTAATTGTATCTTTGATTATTACTTTTTTATAAAATACATCTTAATCTCACTTCACACGCAACGTTGATCGACGAATTACTTTTTCCCCCTCAAGTATTTATAACAACCGTTGAAAACTTGTCACAGACCCATGACTGGTTAGGTAAGTTGATGCGTGTACAATTAGTAAGCCGTTTTTTTAAAAAATGTTCTCAACTTTAAAAATATTAAATTAATTTTTCTAATTATTAATTTTTAAAAAAACAAACGATGCCATAATTTCAAATACCCACAAGTCATGGAACATATAATTGTTGACAAACTTCAAAATCAAAATTTAAGACTTTGAATTATTATCGGAATATTCACACCGGATTAAGGTAACAAGTTGAAATGAATCCCTTACTTGTGACTTTAATGTGTGTGTGAAAAACTGACCAATAGTAAAAGATTGAGACTAAAAAATTTGTTTTTTCTGTGGTTTCAAGTTCAAATCTTATGGTTATTAATATGATGGTTACAAGAAATTTATATGATCTATAACTTCAAAACTAAAAGAATTAATCAAGATGTGCGCAAAGTAGGTTGTACACTCATGTTAGTTAGAGCCCGTTTGGCACGGCGTGTGGCACGCCGTGCCGTAGAAATTTAATTTTTTTTTTATTTTAAATAAATATGTACTGGTGTTTTTAGATCATTTTGATGTGCTGATGTCAAAAATAATTTAAAAAAAAATAAAAAATATATTATTTTGATGTATTTTAGCACGAAAAGCACTTTAAAAAACTACCGCAACCGCCCTCCTAAACAGGTCCTTAATAAAAAAAAAAGAAATGTGTGCGGGTGAAGTTAATAAAAAAAGAAACGTGTGGGGGTGAAGTTCACAAAATCGGTCCTCGTGTATTTTAGGAGATGCAATCAAAAATCCTTTAAAATGCTTCCAGAATTTCGGTTCAAGAGAGAGAAAGACAATCCTATCTGTCAACATAAAGTTAATTTTTCCAACGAGAAAAAAGATTATTCAACGCATGAAACGTGAATTAACAAGGTTTGACGCGGAGGCTTGATATGGTCCAACAGTACTATTGCATGTTGAACCGGTGCGCATGAATTTCATCAAGTCAACGTGTACGCGTGCACCGATTATTTGCGAAATGTCTAGTCAACTATGGTGGGTGTTATTTTCGCGCTTATCTCTCTTTACGATTGATTTTTTTAGTTAGATAGAATAATATAATTTATATAATATTTTTTGACAAATGATCACTACTAAAAAATTAATAGATAAAAATAAAAATGCTGATGAAAAATTTATGTTGATGGATTGCTTTGAGATTTACCGACATAATAATCTCTCCCTATATTTATCGGTAAATATCGATGAAAATATTTCATCCATATATATCAGAAAGGATTATAGCAAAAACGAGAGGAATTAAAAAAAATCTAAAATCTACAATAGCGTGTCATTTGTAAAGATAAAATTACTTATGAAATAAATATATCCATACAATCTGGACAATAATATTAATTTATATCATGACAAACGACTCTCCCTCTCCTCGACTCCTATTTCTTCTCATTTCTCCACAAACTCTACAACAACAAAGAAAAACACCCCCTATTTTATCATATAGTCAACCTATCATCACAAATTTGGCCACTTTAACACTCAATGTATGAAACATTTATATTCTTTCATTTTTTAGGATTCTCCATATCTAGTAAGATATTATTTTGTTTGAACTATATTGTAAAGTATTGATTTTATTGCATATTTTTGTAGTGTATATGTGATTTGTTTGGGTGTTTACTTGTTTTATAGTTCTTTCTATAGAAATTTGTTGTATGAATGTGTGATTTGTATATGTTAGTGTTTGTTTGAGATTTTAAAAAAATAATATTTGTTTATGAATTGCAGAGATTGATTTTGTGACTTGGATGTTTTATAATGAAATAAATGGTGGTTTATTTAATGGGTATGTTTAATATTTTATTATTGAGTTGAAAATTTTAGTAAATATATTGGAATTTGAATTCATGTAGATAATTGATACTGAATTAAGAGTGTTATTAAGATAGACCAAATAAACTTGAGTTAAACCAATGTTAGCTAATTTATTTAGTTTACATAATCAATTATTACATGTAATCATCAATATTCTATATAGATTTAATATAAGTTATGGATGATCATTCATGAATATATCGAGATTCTCTTGAAGGGTTGCGTATGATGAATTTTTATAATGGGGTTAAGGATTTTATTAATTACATATTATATAATCTAAGAAATATCAGTAAAGACAATATTAGATGTCTATATAAGAGGTGTAAGAATAAAAGGTTTCTTGATCCAGATGTTGTAACCATGTATTTATAGAGAAATACTTATGTTAGTTTGCATGCAGAGACATATATATTCTTATAAAATAATGATAAAAAATAATGGTTGTGTCAATTTCTAATTCAAGCAATGTGCATGGAGTTTTAAATAATAATAGTAGTTCTTATAGAAAAATGGTCATGGTTAAATTAGGAATGAATTAGGGTTATGCAGTTAAATATTCAATCATAGATGAAAAATAAAATGTCAGAAATGATTAGGGTTTTTTTATCTTTTGAAAGACTCTAACGAACCATTATGAGAAGAGTGCACAAGTCAAAGCAAATTATCATGTTTTCAACATCGTGTCAGATTATAAATTAAGTGAGACTAATTACGATAAAATTATCGAATAGGCGAGAAACATTTTACCTGAAGAGAATAGGCTGAAAGAGAACTTCAATGTTGCTAAATATATGATGAATACTATCAGCGTAGGATACTAAAAAATATTGATTGTGTCCAAATTTCTTCATGCGGTACTACCTTAAAAATATAGAGTTAAGTGAGTGCAAAACATGTGGTCATACTCGTTATAAACCTAAAACTAGTAAGGGAATGACTCTCGTCATTATATAAAAACTTAGATACTTTTCAATCACTCCTAGAGTGCTTTGTTTATTCATGTCTCCAAAGACTATTGAACATAGCATATGACATCATTCACATGATATAGTGAATATTGTCATAGTGCACTCATCCAATGGTGAAATCTGAAAATATTTTAATATTAAATATCCTTAGTTTTCAATGAAATTAAGAAGCACACATCTTGGGCCATGTATAAAAAGATTTAATCCATTTGAGTCATTTGTTGTTCTTTATTCTTGTTGATAAGTAATACTCACGACTTAAAATTTGTCATTGGGGATGTGCATAAGACTAGAGTTCATTTTTTTGTGTATGATCATGCTCAATTCTAATAGTCTAGGATTGAATATAGATGTTTTGTCTTTGACTATTGATTAATGAGTTGAAACAATTGTGGTCATTTGAAACTTTGACTAGTGATGTCTTGAGAAAACCAAATTTTCATATAAAGACAACTTTAATATTGATTATCAATTATTTTCCTGCATATAAAATGGTTTCTAGTTTAAGCACACATAGAAAATTAATGTGTTCATATTGTATGCAAAATAACAAGGCTCTCATATAAAAAAAAAAATAGTGTTAAAGTGTCTTTTTTTTTAATTGCCACCAGTGTTCTTACCATAAATCACAAGTATAAGAAAAAAACTTTTTATTGGTAGATTTTATAGAAACATTACATCACTGATACCATTAGGTAAAGAATTGTATGATGTTGTGTAACATTATGATGTCGTTGTGTTTGGTTTTAATCTAGTAAAAAAAATATGTTCTCATTTTGGTGTGACTCACAATTGGGTATATAAAAGTATTTTCTAGTAGCCTCCATATTGAAAGAAGAATTTTCTCTAACATAACTTTGATGTCATGCACATTGAAAAACAAAATGTTTAAAATAGTTTTAAAATGTTTATGTATATAAAAGGAAAGATAATTGACAACATAGAGGCTATAATAGATATACCTTTATTTTGTCATAATTAAAATATAAAAATACTTTATAAGGGGTCAAGGGTGGCAAATCCTAAAGCCAACCTCACCTTAAAATACAATGTACAATTACTTATCTATCAATGACTTAAGAGTCTATGTTTTCCAAATGGGAATGCTTTTAACATATATAGATTGATGAATTTCAAAAATTATAGATTATATGAAATATAATATAATTTATTCATTTCACAATGTAACTATTCATTATGTTTAGTACAAATGAATCATGGAAGGTAAATTTTTGTCAATATTTTCCCATTAGTTTTATAACTACTCATTTCTCATTGTAACTATTCATTTTTCAATGCAACGATAAACTATTCATTACAAAAATAATTATTAATGGAATAAAAGGTCATTAATGATATTTAAGGAGTTTTCTGAAAATTTTCAATTATAAACAAAATCACCAATGAAAATGTTAAAAATATTAATATTTAATTACTCTTCACTAAATCTATTGTTAAAATAACCCCAAATTAAAAGACCAAAATCCTTAATTTCATAACATATAGGCATTCATTTCTTTTCTCTTCTCTTCTTAATAAACAAACATGTTTCTCTTTAGTTATTTATCTTTTCTCTCTTTTTACTCTCCTCAATTTTTTTTTATTATATATTCTACTCCTTCACGCCTTAAAGGTGTGTATTTTTTCTCTCTTCTTAGTTCTACCTTCTTCTTTTTGGTAATTAACATGACATAAATTTGTTCTTCTTTTTTTTATATATTTATTTTTCTAGGCAATAGTATAAGATTCACTCATATCTGAATTAAAAGATAAGGTTTTTCATTTTTCTTCCTGTTTAGGGTTTTTTTTCACTATTCTTGTTTTTTTTTAAAACAATTGTTGAGTTAATTTTGTTCAATTTTGTATTGAATTGTTTTTTGATTTTTTGAATTCATTGTGATGTTTTTTGTGAAATATTGTTGTTGAATTATAAATTCCTAAATTTTTAATTATATTAAATTAGATTAGATTAATAATTTATTGACTAATTATCAAATTATCTTGAAATTTTTATCAATTAAAAAAATTAGATTTTTATATTTTTCAATTTGATTATAATTATTTTTTGTAATGTCACGTTTCCATCCTATTAAATTTAACTTTTTTTTTAAATTTTTTCTTTTGAATTTTAATCCACATATTATGTTATAAATATTTGGTGTACACATTGTTAAACTTAACTAAAAGAACCATAATATGGGTGAAGGGATGACAAATAGAAACACAAATTAGATTAAACAAAGTTTAAGGAATAAGTTAATGTTGACAAAAAAAAATGTATGGATGTTTTAAACCAGTTAGCCTAATATTTTGTTCTTATACTTTTCACATTCTCTTAATATAGTCGTTTTATTTCTTTTTTATTAATTGGTTTCTTTTTGGTTGAATTTTTGAATTGATTGTGATTTTTTATACATAAAATATTAGTAATATATTATTTGAAAAAAGATCAAACATAAATTGTTTTGAAATAAGAATATTGAAATAAAGATTAAATGTAAATTGAGATTTGACATTGTTCAAGTGGTTAGTGTCTAAGAGCTTAAAATTAAATAAACTTATTTTGAAAAGTTAGACTATAGAAATAGGATAAAATCAATTGTTTTGTGGAAATCAAAATTTAAATTGATGTGTATTTGCAAGTAAACAAATTTTGAGTAATCTTCTATATAGAAGAGGTGATTCTGAATTTCATTAAATAGGAATGGTTTATGATGTCTCAATCCTTTAATTTGTGTAGATGTCTAGGGAGAAATCAATAGTCCATAATATGGACATGATCGTTACTAGTTTTATACCAGTGTTTCTAACAATCATTAGTCGTTAGATGTCAACCATGAACAAGAACTTGAAGCACATGTAACCTTTTTCGATGTAAGCTCTTAAGTGTTGTCACCATGCCGAGAGGGGGTCCCTTTCGAGTATGATCTACTTACTTGGAAGTACTTTGTCCAACGAAAACTCGATTACTGAATGTAAGTTTATTTTTCTATTATACACTACTAAAAAATAAAGAGCATTTAATCATTTTTGAAAAACTTATTTCAATTGATGACTGCAATTTCAGGCTTAAAAATATTAAGGTTGCCTACATGATAACATAGATAATGCAATCATTGATGGAAGTGTCGTTGTTTCAATGGAGTCGAGTTTCCAAAAATCTGGAATTGAAACATATGATTGATTCGGAAAGTTCAAGGTTAATATTAACTTAAATATTTTTTGTTATTATTATTTTAGTTCAATTAGTTTATTAATATTATTAAACTAATTCTTTTAAAAATTTGAACTACAAGGAAAGTTTTATTATGGTAGGGTTAACAACGTAATTGCAAGGAAGGTTTGAGAGAATCATGTTGTAACTAAGTAAGATTGAAATCAATATAAATATTATTTATTCAAATATTAAGATTTTTCTTTTTATTTATTAATCGGTAATTCATTTCTACCATAAAGGTTACGTGATGCTTTGTACAACACGTAGAAAAAACCCACAAAAAAACATGCCAAATAAAGAGAGATTCAAGATAGGAAGATGTGAGGATTTATAACCTGTAAGGGCAGAATACATTGAAATGCCATGTCTGGGCATTTCATGTGACCAACATTATCTAGTGCGGAGAACCAAAAAAATATTCATTATTTATGAACGTTTAACAATGCAATAATTGTAACGCACATGCGAAATGATGAACGTTTAACAATGCAATAATTCTTGAACAACCCAGCTCAATACCTTTTGGTATGTTGGATTTCAACTATTTCTTTTTCTTTAAGTTATTAATTTTGTTTTTAGAAAACATATAACACTTATTTAGTTGTAAGAGAGATACGAAGGTGATTCATCAACCCCTCTAGACCTCAATTTGGAATCATGGTTGGAGGCAGGATCCAATGGACTAGATAGAAATCAAGTTTATGGTATCTCGAACACTATTTTTGAGGACTTGCAACAACCCAAGTGCTTTAACCGTTGGATACTCACAATTAGTTTGAGCACTTAAACTTCAGGGTTCAATGTGATTTTAAACCAACGAGTTGAAGCTCGATATGCCTTATGTTGTTGTTTAGGCCCTTCAACTTATTGATAAAATGATTGGACTCTAGCGCTTGTACAGGGAGCTAAAATCATAGATAAGTGGTATATGTGTTTCCCCTTATCACCCCTCAATCTTAGCGAAGACCTGCCTTTCCTCCTTCAACCCCTATCTTATAGATGAATTGTATTTGAATTGATCATTTTTTAAATTTGTAATTAATATTTGATTTTTAATTTAATTTAATCTGTTTTAATTATTTTCTACTCAATTTACTAGAGATCTCTTATTTAAATTCCTGTTTGAGATCTAATAGTTAAGAGATAATATTTGAATAATCTTCATAAAACAGGATACTCTATAATTATATTAAAAAATAAAATAAATATAAAATGAAATCAATAGACTATACAGTGGGAATAGCATCACTCTTCAGAACTTAAAGAATTAGATGTTTTTTCGAAACACGATTCCCCTGAGACGATGGTTATGTTTCCAAAACAATAATGAAAGCTTATAGAATTTTGTATCCCATAAAGAAACTTCCTTCCAACTTTGCAAGTACAAAATGGATTTCAATGCAAACTAAGACCCGAAATTGAAGCACATATATTCGGAGAAAGATTTGGTGTAGCATTTGAAAATATGGACCAGCGTGGTCGTCCACTCTTTCTTCGATGTTTCCTTTCATATGAACACATTAAATTTTCCGTCGTAGTAGGTTTACTGGCGCTATAAATAAGATGCCACGAACACATAACTCACCACTTCATATAAAACTCCACTAGCTTTGCTAACATTCTAAGCTTCCAAGTGTGAGCTCGGCGCTATTTTGTTGACCAAAAAGCATTACCACTACTAGCATTCCAAGTAAATATGGCTCGAGAAGGTAAGCTTTTCGGCTTCTTCATTGTGCTTCTCCTTCTGTTGCATGGCTCGTTGACTCGAGCCCGGCCATTCAACATCTTGAAGTCTGATCGAATCAGGGTCCGAGGCGCTGGTTTCTTTGATGGGTTATCTCTCGGAGCCATCAAGCAATCAGGTCCTAGCCCAGGTGGGGGCAACAAATTTACGGGTTCCGGGGTTTATGGAAGGATTAATTCAGGTCCTAGCGATGGAGGAGGACACTAGCTGGTTAAAATGATACTATTGCTTTGTTGATTAAACCATCAACATATGCATTCTTCGTGAATTTGATCGCTTTTTTATTATTATTATTATTTCTTTATATATCAATCAGTATTGCTAAGTATAATAAGAGTCCTCGAAATAGATAGATATCTGGGCGATGGATGTATTGGTTATTCTTTCACGGTTAAGGATGTAAGATAATAGTGTGGATGTGGTTGAGAAATAAATTAATATACTATTGATTTGTTGTGTTCTGATGAGTGGTGTGATGACTTTTAAGTTTACCAGGAATGGTTACATGTAAAACCAAAAAAGTCTATCCATGTTGTTGTCTCAATACTCCTCTTCATTTGCCACGAAGACAACAACCATGTGAATCTCAATTAAAAATACTAGAAACAAACCATTACTTAGAGGAAGTCCAATGACAATAGCCATTTTTAAGAGTCAAATTCTAGAAATGGCTTTTTGAATAGTATGTAAATGGCTTTTGAGTTGATATGTTGTCCAATGGTAAAGAGCCATTTTTGTTTATCTTATTTTAAATAAAATTCAATTATTTTGTATATAGTTTAATTATACAATTAATAGGAGTAAGTTATATAATTAAATAATTGATTTTGAAAAACCCTCCAACAATAAATTTTTTTTTTTAATTATATTTAAATTAAAAAAATGAATTTAAATATAATTAAAGACCCGCAATATTTGAAATTTAAGCTACTTATTTTATGTTTTTCAAGTAATTGTATGTTTTTTTATGGTTATTGTATTTGAAATTAATTAATGTTACTTATTGTCTTTGAGTGTTAGAAAATATTTATAAAACAAAATGAACACATTAACAAATAACCAATAAGTTCAAACATAATTAATTAAAATACATTCTATTACAAATAATTCAATCAAATTAATACCTCTATTTTTTATGCTAATTATTATAATTATAATTAATAATTAATAATTATAATTATAATTAATAATAATAATTAGTATAAAACCCCTCACCCACCCACCCCCCTACCCCGTTCCCCTTCATCTCTCAAACTTAAAAACCCTAACCCTACCTTCCTTCTCCCTCCCTCTACTTGCATCGCCAGCCACCCCCCTCACCCACATCATCTTTTCTCAACAATCAATCCATCCGTCCGTCTGTCCAAAAATACTCCTCGTCCTTCCTTCCATTACTTGGTATTTTTTCTTCAAAATCACAATAAAAGAGGAAGAAGACGCAGGTTGCTCTTTTTAAAAAAAAAAATCCCTTTTTTCCTATCAATTCATCTTCCTCTAGACTAGAGTCCATCACTACTTCTCTGTTTTTCTTTTTTTCCTATCAATTCAACGTTCTTTTTTATGCCGTGTTTTTGGTTGCTAAGAGATTTTCGATTATCTGTGGTTTTCATTGTTGATTGTTGTTGATTGTTGCTGTTGTTGTGTTTTAATATGTTCTGCAACGGTATAATTCCTTCATCCTAACGGCTCCTTTTCAATTTGGCTCTCCATCCTCTCAGTTGTAGGAATGCCTTCCCGGTTGAATAAAAGGCAAAATGCCTCTTGGGATGTCTCTCCCGTTGGAGACAATAAGTAGAACAAGAATAGCTAAAATTTAAAAAATTTGTCTTTACCTCTCGGGATGCCTCTCCCGTTAGACTTGCCCTTAGATCGTGTTGGTGAATGACAACATAAGACTAACATTCAATAACTACATAATTAATCATATATCATATTTCATGATCTACTATACTAGAATATATCTCTTGGTTGCATAAAAAATAAAGGTAAAAAGAGAAAACAGAAGTAGAAAACTTGAAGCGTGCATGAACGCTGTCCTTAAAGATGTTTTTCTAATAGTAGTGTACCCTTCAAAATTCATTAAGTTATTCCTCAACACAAGAGGTCAACACATAAATAACTTGAAGAAAAAAAAGATTAACAAATATTTTACATGATTATGTTCACAAACAAATAGGAAATAATTTCACTATAATTGAAATTAACATATTCTTAGAGATCTCAAAACCAACTCCTGGATGTACTTAATTTTCACAACACACAATTATCCTTTTTTTTTTTTTTTTGTCTTGAACTTACATACATAACACCTTATAATTTGACAAAATAAATTGTAAACAAAAAAGTTTTTTTTTTGCTGAACATAAACAAAAATAATGGCATATGAAATACTTGTGTGTTTTTTTTTTTCTTTTCTATTTGAGTACTTGTACTCATTTTCCTATTTGAGTGCTTGTACTTATAAAATTTAATTAATCCAGTATTTTCATTAGTTTTGTTACCAAAATACTGACAAGATAGTTAAATCATTATCAAGTTGGTCTACATTGTATTATTTCAATATTTTCATTATCTAGGTATAATGAAATAGGAAGTACTTTTACTTTATGTTTACACACACACACTTAAACTATTTTGTTTTCTACTTGAGTACTTTTCAATCACTCCTAGAGTGCTTTGTTTATTCATGTCTCCAGAGACTATTGAACATAACATATGACATCATTCACATGATATAGTGAATATTGTCATAGTGCACTCATCCGCTGGTGAAATATGAAAATATTTTAATATTATATATCCTTAGTTTTCAATGAAATTAAGAAGCACACATCTTGGGCCATGTATAAAAGGATTCAATTCATTTGAGTCATTTGTTGCTCTTTATTCTTGTTGATAAGTAATACTCACGACTTAAAATTTGTCATTGGGGATGTGCATAAGACTAGAGTTCATTTTTTTGTGTATGATCATACTCAATTCTAGTAGTCTAGGATGGAATATAGATGTTTTGTCTTTGACTATTGATCAATGAGTTGAAACAATTGTGGTCATTTGAAGCTTTGACTAGTGATGTCTTGAGAAAACCAAATTTTCATATATAGACAACTTTAATATTGATTATCAATTATTTTCTTGCATATAAAATGATTTCTAGTTTGAGCACACATAGAGAATTAATATGTTCATATTGTATGCAAAATAACAAGGCTTTCATATAAAAAAAAAATAGTGTCAAAGTGTCTTTTTTTTAATTGCCACCAGTGTTCTTACCATAAATCACTAGTATAAGAAAAAAAAACTTTTTTAATGGTAGATTTTATAGAAATATTACATCACTGATACCATCAGGTAAAGAATTGTATGATGTTGTGTAACAATATGTTGTCGTTGTGTTTGGTTTTAATCTAATAAAAAAATAATATGTTCTCGTTTTGGTGTGACTCACAATTGGGTATATAAAAGTATTTTCTAGTAGTTTCCTTATTGAAAAGATGAATTTTCTCTAACATAACCTCGATGTCATGCACATTGGGAAAAAAAAACATGTTTGAAATACTTTTAACATGTTTATGTATATAAAAGGGAAAGATAATTGACAGCATAGAGACTATAATAGATATACCTTTATTTTGTCACCATGAAACATATAAAGATACTTTATAAGGGGTCAAGGGTGGCAAAGCCTAAAGCCAACCTCACCTTAAAATACAATGTACAATTTACTTGTCTATCAATGACTTAAGAGTCTATGTTTTCCAAATAGGAATACTTTTAACACATATAGATTGATGAATTTCAAAAAAATTATAGATTATATGAAATATAATATAATTTATTCATTTCACAATATAACTATTCATTATGTTTAGTACAAATGGAATCATGGATGGTAAATTTTTGTTGATATTTTCCTAATAGTTTTATAACTACTCTTTTTCATTATAATTATTCATTTTTCAATGCAACTATATAAACTATTCATTACAGATATAATTACTAATGGAATAAAAGGTCATTAATGATATTCAAGGAGTTTTCTGAAAATTTCTAATTATAAACAAAATCACCAATGAAAGTGTTAAAAATATTAATATTTAATTACTCTTCACTAAATCTATTGTTAAAATAACCCCAAATTAAAAGACCAAAATCCTTAATTTCATAACATATAGGCATTTCATTTCTTTTCTCTTTCTCTTCTTAATAAACAAACATGTTTGTCTTTAGTTATTTATCTTCTTTCTCTTTTTCTCTCCTTATTTTTTTTATTATATTTTTTACTCCTTCATGCCTCAAAGGTGTGTATTTTTATTCTCTTCTTAGTTCTACCTTCTTTTTTTTTGGTAATTAACATGACATAAATTTGTTCTTGTTTTTTTTTATATATTTATTTTTGTAGGCAATAGTATAAGATTCACTCACATCTGAATTCAAAGATAAGGTTTTTCATTTTTCTTCCTGTTTAGGGTTTTTTTCACTATTCTTGTTTTTTTAAAACATTTTTTCGTTGAGTTATTTTTTTCAATTTTTGTATTGAATTGTTTTTTGATTTTTTTGAATTCATTGTGATGTTTTTTTTGTGAAATATTGTTGTTGAATTATAAATCCCTAAATTTTTAATTATATTAAATTAGATTAGATTAATAATTTATTGACTAATTATCAAATTATCTTGAAATTTTTATCAATTAAAAAAATTACATTTTTATATTTTTTTAATTTTGATTATAATTATTTTTTGTAATGTCACGTTTCCTTCCTATTAAATTTAATTATTTTGTTTTTAATTTTTTCTTTTGAATTTTAATCCACATATTATGTTATAAATAATTGGTGTACACATTGTTAAACTTAACTAAAAGAACCATAATATGGGTGAAGGGATGACAAATAGAAACACAAATTAGATTAAACAAAGTTTAAGGAATAAGTTAATGTTGACAAAAAAAAAAATCTATGGATGTTTTAAACCAGTTAGCCTAATATTTTGTTCTTATACTTTTCACAATCTCTTAATATAGTCATTTTAATTCTTTTTTATTAATTGGTTTCTTTTTGGTTGAATTTTTGAATTGATTGTGATTTTTTATACATAAAATATTAGTAATATATTATTTGAAAAAAGATCAAACATAAATTGTTTTGAAATAAGAATATTGAAATAAAGATTAAATGTAAATTGAGATTTGACATTGTTCAAGTGGTTAGTGTCTCGAAACTTAAAATTAAATAAACTTATTTTGAAAAGTTAGACTATAGAAATAGGATAAAATCAATTGTTTTGTGGAAATCAAATTTAAATTGATGTGTATTTGCAAGTAAACAAATTTTGAGTAATCTTCTATATAGAAGAGGTGATTCTGAATTTCATTAAATAGGAATAGTTGATGTCTCAATCTTTTAATTTGTGTAGATGTCTAGGGAAAACTCAATAGTCCATAATATGAACATGATCGTTACTAGTTTTATACCAGTGTTTCTAACAACATTAGTCGTTAAATGTCAACCATGAACAAGAACCTGAAGCACATGTAACCTTTTTCGATGTAAGCTCTTAAGTGTTGTCACCATGCCGAGAGGGGGTCCCTTTCGAGTATGAAGTACTTTGTCCAACGAAAACTCGATTACTGAATGTAAGTTTATTTTTCTATTATACAGAACATTTAATCATTTTTGAAAAACTAATTCCAATTGACGACTGCAATTTCAGGCTTAAAAATATTAATGTTGCCTACATGATAACATAGATAATGTAATCATTGATGGAAGTGTCGTTGTTTCAATGGAGTCGAGTTTTCAAAAATCTAGAATTGAAACATATAATTGATTCAGAAAGTTCAAGGTTAATATTAACTAAAATATTTTTTGTTATTATTATTTTAGTTCAATTAGTTTATTAATATTATTGAACTAATTCTTTTACAAATTTGAACTACAAGGAAAAGTTTTATTATGATATATAGGGCTAACAACGTTATTGCAAGGAAGGTTTGAGAGAATCATGTTGTAACTAAGTAAGATGGAAAGATGTGAGGATTTATAACCTTTAAGGGCAGAATATATTGAAAAGCCATGTCTGGGCATTTCATGTGACAAGCATTATCTAGTGCGGAGAACCAAAAAAATATTCATTATTTATTTATTGTGTACACCAAGAGATTGATTATGTTTGCTATTACATCCATTTTTTTTTAAATTGTTCTTTTATATGAATATGTTTAACAAACAGTATTTTTCTCTTGTAGGCGACAATTCTTGGAAATAAAACAAAACAGATGAAGTTTTTTTGTAGAACACACGTGCGAAATGATGAACGTTTAACAATGCAATAATTCTTGAACAACCCACCTCAAAACCTTTTGGTATGTTAGATTTAAACAATTTCTTTTATTAAGTTTTTTTTTTAATTTTGTTTTAGAAAACATATAACACTTAGTTAGTTGTAAGAGAGATATGAAGGTGATTCATCAACCCCTCTATACCTCAATTTGGAATCATGGTTGGAGGCAGGATCCAATGGACTAGATAGAAATCAAGTTTATGGTATCTCAAACATTATTATCGAGGACTTGCAACAACTCGAGTGTTTTAACCGTTGGATGCTCACAATTAGTTTGAGCACTTAAACTTCAGGGTTCAATATGATTTTAAACCAACGAGTTGAAGCTCATATGCCCTATATTGTTGTTTAGGCAGTTCAACTTATTGATAAAATGATTGGACTCTAGCACTTGTACATGGAGCTAAAATCATAGATAAGTGGTATATGTGCTTCCCCTTATCGCCCCTCAGTCTTAGCAAAGACTTGCCTTTTCCTCCTTAAACCCCTATCTATGATAGATGGATTGTATTTGAATTGATAATTTTTTAAATTTGTAATTAATATTTGATTTTTAATTTAATTTAATTTGTTTTAATTATTTTCTACTCAATTTATTAGAGATCTCTTATTTCGAATTCCTGTTTGAGATCTAATAGTTAAAAGATAATATTTCAATAATCTTCATAAAACAAGATACTCTATAATTATATTAAAAAATAAAATAAATATAAAATGAAATCAATAGACTATACAGTGGGAATAGCATCACTCTTAAGAACTTAAAGAATTAGATGTTTTTTCGAAACACGATTCCCCTGAGACGATGGTTATGTTTCCAAAACAATAATGAAAGCTTATAGAATTTTTCATCCCATAAAGAAACTTCCTTCCAACTTTGCAAGTACAAAATGGATTTCAATGCAAAATAAGACCCGAAATTGAAGCACAAATATTCGGAGAAAGATTTGGTGTGGCATTTGAAAATATGGACCAGCGTGGTCGTCCACTCTTTCTTCGCTACAACTTTAAATGGACCGCACGAACCGTCCTCGATGTTTCCTTTCATATGAACACATTATATTTTCCGTCGTAGTAGGTTTACTGGCACTATAAATAAGATGCCACGAACTCATAATTCACCACTTCATATAAAAATCCACTAGCTTTGCTAACATTCTAAGCTTCCAAGTGTGAGCTCGGCGCGTTACCACTACTAGCATTCCAAGCAAATATGGCTCGAGAAGGTAACCTTTTCGGCTTCTTCATCGTGCTTCTCCTTCTGTTGCATGGCTCGTTAACTCGAGCCAGGCCATTCGATATCTTGAAGTCTGATCGAATCAGGGTCCGGGGCGCTGGTTTCTTTGATGGGTTATCCCTCGGAGCCATCAAGCAATCAGGTCCTAGCCCAGGTGGTGGCAACAAATTTACGGGATTCCGGGGTTTATGGAAGGATTAATTCAGGTCCTAGCGATGGAGGAGGAGGACACTAGCTGGTTAAAATGATATTATTGCTTTGTTGATTAAACCATCAACATATGCATTCTTCGTGAATTTGATCGCTTTTTTTTTTATTATTATTATTATTATTTCTTTATATATCAATCAGTATTGCTAAGTATAATAAGAGTCCTCGAAATAGATATCTGGGCGATGGATGTATTGGTTATTCTTTCACGGTTAAGGATGTAAGATAATAGTGTGGATGTGGTTGAGAAATAAATTAATATACTATTGATTTGTTGTGTTCTGATGAGTGGTGTGATGACTTTTTAAAGTTTACCAGGAATGTTTACATTTAAAACCAAAGAAGTCTACCCATGTTTCACGAAGACAACAACCATGTGAATCTCAATTAAAAATACTACAAATAAACCATTACTTAGATCGTGTTGGTGAATGACAACATAAGACTAACATTCAATAACTACATACTTGATCATATATCATATTTCATGATCCTTATCTACTACACTAGAATATATCTCTTGGTTGCATAAAAAATAAAGGTAAAAAGAGAAAACAGAAGTAGAAAACTTGAAGCGTGCATGAACACTGTCCTTAAAGATATTTTTCTATTAGTTATTCCTCAACACAAGAGGTCAACAGAGAAATAACTTGAAGAAAAAAAGATTAACAAATATTTTACATGATTATGTTCACATACAAATAGGAAATAATTTCACTATAATTGAAATTAACATATTTTTTAGAGATCTCAAAACCAACTCCCGGATGTACTTAATTTTCACAACACACAATTATCCTTCTTTCTTTTTTTTTGTCTTGAACTTACATACATAGCACCTTATAATTTGACAAAACAAATTCTAAACAAAAAGATTTTGTTTTAAAATTTCAATAAATAACTAAGTCTCAAAATTCACTATTTTTTAAATTTTGACAAAAATATGTTTTTTTTTTTGTCAATATAGTTTTTAGAGCAACAATTTACCATGATTGTGAAAAACAAACATCATTTAAAAAAAAACAATAAAAATATTGATCATCTCACCACAACCGCAAGAAAAATAAGAACAATAAACATGAAAGAGTTATAATAAAAAACCCAAAATCTATTTTTCTATTATCATTTCATATTAATAAAGAAAATTATTATTAAAACTCAGAATCTTGAGCTCATATATAATTATCCATAAAGTAATCTATAATATCATTGTAAAAGTTCTCAATCTTTAAAAAAAATCATAATTTTTTTTATCAGGAGCAAATTTTTTAATAAAGAAACAACAATAAAAATAAATATGTTTTAATTCCAATCATTTGATATAGGTAGAAAAAAAAATTGTTTCTCGAATCTAAACTCTATTTCCTTAGTGATGCATTTATCGATTGTTTCAAGTAAAATATATTTTTCATTGCAAGAACTATTTTTGTAAACAAAAATCTATCATGATATTAAAAGAAAGTTAGAATAATATATAAGTATTTTGTATGTAATTGAAGAAAAACAATTATGTAAAAACCCTATTAAAAGTTTTTGAAAATATAAACTTAATTTTAAATTAGTCTTCATAAGATTATTTTTTCATAATAGGTACATAATAAATGAAAAACAAAATTACTAATATTCTCATAAAACCTTATGATGTTATTTGAGAGCTATAAACAAAATTGAATTATATTTAAAATACCATGTTTATTGTGTTTTATAGTGTATTCAAATCTAAATCCAAAAATATAAAAAATATATATAGAAAAGGACAAGAGTATGATGCATATAAAAAAAACTTAGATGCGATTAGCCTCAAAGCTTAACCCTCACTTGTTTTTTTAATTATTATTATGCAAGCAACATATAACTTATTACTAATTAGGTTGTTTGCCAAAAATCTACTGACAATTATGATGGTCGAAAACTCTTTAGGGAATGGTCTAAAAATATATTTTTAACATATTTTTAATATACCATAAAGGCATCATAAACTACTAGCCGAACCCTAAAATATCTCAAAACCACTAAAAATAAAAACTGATCAAATTAATAAATAAATAAATAAATGGGATCCAATCTATTTTTTCAATAATGTCTATAGAAAAAACACATTCCATTAAATTTTTATTGTCAAATGAAACCCGTTGACACCAAACATGAATAATTTCAATACTAATAAGTGGGCATTCACCAACCTTCTCTCTTATATCTTAAACTTAAAAACTCAAATGTTAATAATATGATTTTTTAAACCAAAATTAAAGTTACATAAACTAAAGGTACTATAGATTAAAATTAGAAGAAAAAAAGATAGTAGATGACCTATACAGAACTTTTTATAGTAAATTTTAGATTGGGCATGTGATTTCTTATTATTTTATGCTTTGGTCTTATTGAATTTTTTTAGTACATTTTAATAAATTGATCATTAATTTAGGCAAAAAATATAAGAATAAAAATGGAAAACAATTTGAGCTATGTGGAATGCTATAGTATTGATCAAAATATAATAAATTTATTTTATAATTGTGAATGTAAATTGAAGGGAAAAATCATGAAACAATCAATATATTCAAATACTATGCAAGTGTATATATATATATATATATATATATATATATATATATATATATATATATATATATCTAAACTCATTTTTTTTGCAAAAATATTTTTTATGAAGAAATTAAAAAAAAAAACTCAAATAATTTAAGGAAACATGCAGGTAAGGGAACATTAAATTGTAAAAGAAAAAAAATAAACAACAAAATAAATAAGAAAAAGAAAGAAGGAAAGACAAAAGGTGAAGAAAGAAGGAAAGACAAAAGGTGAAGAAAGAAGGAAAGACAAAAGGTGAAGAAAGAAGGAAAGAAGTAAAAATAAATAAATACTGAGAAGCTAAAACAAACTGCAAAAGGTGAAAACACACGCTCCCCCTTATTTTCAAACTGGAAAAAAGAAGAAGCGAAACGCCCGGGACCAGTTGTGCCTAACACTTTAGCCAGACAGAGAAGCAGTAAGTAAGATTAAGGCTCATCTCTCTCTCTCTCTCGACTCCAGTGAAAGCGAGAAATGGGGAGCTCATCGAAGGACGACTCAGGCAGCGACGCCGAGGCTTCAAGCGGCGACAAAACACCTTCTAATTCCGGTCTCTTCTCCGAAGGCGAGCGCGTCCTCGCCTACCACGGCCCCCGCATCTACGAGGCCAAGGCATCTCTCTCTATAAGATCTTTCCTTTTCTATTTTTGTTTATTTGTGCCCTATGACTTTGTAACTGATGTTTATTTTCATATATTTTTTTTAAATCGACTTCTTGTTTTTTGGTGGTTTTAGTTTTTAATTGTGATTTTGTTTGTTTGACTGGAAACCTGTGGTAAAGAATGGAGGTTAAAGTGATATTTGAGGAAATTTAAGGTTTTTAAATAGCTTATTGTTGAAATTAGGGTTTATAGAAGCTGGAGTTTTCTTGTTATTGCAGAATACTAACAATTATTGGTTTTAGTGACCTCACTGAACTAAGTAAATTTTACTGTGATCTGTAGTTGCTGCAGTCTAAATTTTTCTGTAATTGGGAGCATTTTAGTGCGGTGGAGAGCAGTGTTGTTTTCTATTGTTGTGACCTTTCAATTCACAAGTGTTATTTTTTTCATTTTTTTCATTTTATTAAAGAAATTAAGATGCCAAGTATTTTTTTAGTTGCTAGGGAACCACACCCAAGAATCAAGGGATTTTAAAATTTTGTCCTGATTTTGGATTTGCTGAAGATGAAATTTGATTTTCATTGGAAGTAATGTTTGTGTTATCTGCATTAAAGGCTGTATTTTCTAATTTAATTTTGCAGACTATAATATATATTTTTGGATAAAGTAATAATATGTTTTTCATTTCTAGCATTTTAACTTTCTTTCTTTCTTTCTTTTTATGTTCTTTTAAATCCTAGGTTCAAAAAGCTGAGCTCCGTAAGAAGGAATGGAGATACTTCGTACACTACCTTGTAAGCTCCTCCAAGCTATTCCTTTCTTAATGACCTGTTCTGGTTTTACAATTTTGAATGACTGAACTGCCGAGTAGTTGGCTGGTACAGTATTACCTTGTTATGATGTAAAGTGATTTTCCTTTTGCTGTTTTACAGGGTTGGAATAAAAAGTGAGTATACATTTTGTTCTTTTCCCGTTACTATATATTTTGGCTGAGAGTTTGGAACTTAATAGCTCAGACTGGAACATTGTGAGGTCATTTTCTCTAATTCTTTTTTCTTCAATCTAATCAAGTGCAAGTGCAAGTTCTTGGATGCTTCATTTATTCATGATGTGAACCCTTCTTTTCCCTTTAAAAGTTAGGATAATATTAAGGCGTTTCAAGAAATGAAGAAAAAATTATGGCTCATTGTAAAACTGCAATAGCAAAAGTAAATAACTAGATATCTATTTTACTCTTTTCATTATTGTCACATTTAATGTCCATTGCACTCATCATATAACAATAATTTTCCAAAATTAAAAGTCAAGTTTTTTTCTGCAAAATTTCATTAGTTTAAGTAAAGTTCTACTTCTTCTCTGTTTTTTTTTTCTTTCATTGATGCTAGCTTTTTGAGTTTTAATTCTATACAATTATAAACCTTGTTTTGAGTGAAACCTAGTCTGACATTTTCCTTCTGCTATTTCCTTAACTAGTTTCCCCCTCTATGTGTTTTTAATTATTTTCTATAATTATTTATCAGATACTGTTTTATCTTTGTTGTTTTACTAGTTTATTATTGTAATTTATTATATTGACATGGAAAGGGTTGGAGAGAAAAGGGGGGTGGGGCAGTTGTTACCATTTGAATGACAATGAAAAATTGATGGTGTATGAGATACATTGAAAAGAAACATTTAATCAATGTCACATTAGGGAAGTAGGAAACTGTTGTCCTATTTAAGTTTAGCTAGCTATAGAATAGTTGTGGCTTGCCAGTAACTATAGGCATGCTAAGCAGGTGTTGGAAACACACGGATTCTAGAGGATCTTCGCTGGTTTTGCTGTTTTTTCTAATTTAATTTGGAAATTATCTTTTTAGATCAACATAGCAGATATAACTTGAGTGAATCGAAGACAAAGGATAGTTTTAGTGTAGAATAAAAATAATAATAATAAAAATTATCAATTGGACAGGTAAACGAGAAGCTACAACTTATAAAAACAAAATCTTGTCTTTGATGTTTCTTCTATTTCTTAGCTGGTGAGCCCTCTTGTTGCATCATTTTCATCTTAACATTCGGTCCTATTGTCGTGTTTTTACTACTTAGCCTCTTTTGAGAATTGGTTATTGTTATCACTGAAAGGTTTGGAATTTTTTTCTGTCCCAAGAAAGTTTTATTTCATTAATAAATACACCCTGTTTCAAAAAGGGACACAGAAATCATTACTGTGGGTTGGACATATTGCCAACAGTTGGGACGAATGGGTGGGCATGGACCGACTAATGAAACACACTCCAGATAATGTCTTGAAGCAGCAGACCCTGGAGAAAAAACAAGGTATAGACAAGAATTTGAAGCCTGGACGCTCCTCTCAGACGAAGCCAAAAAACTCTACTGGTAAGCTTCATTTTTATTTATAAACATTTTTTTTTAAAAAATTGATCATGTATGTGTTAATGTCCAAATGGAGATTCTCGATCAGTTCTGCTCATTTAGCTTGTGCTGTGTGCAAGTCTCCGAGCAACTTTTGGCTGTCTAGAAACCTTTTTCTTTTCTCTTCCTTCTTCCGTGGGGAATCAGCTTATGGGTTCTTATGACAAAGGAAATACTATATTAATGCTCTCTCCCTTTTCAATAACTCATACTGTTATATTTATACAAGACATATAACTTGGGAACTTAACTTTCATTTTGTGCTAATATATGAGTACCCTGAATGTTTGTTCAGGTTTTTATAGTCAGAATCACTTGTTAATATTCTTGGCAATGTCATTACTATGAAACTGCTAGGTGATAGTTAAGCTCGTAACTATTTCTATTTTATAAGAAAATATTTTTTGTTTTGCAGATTCAAAGATGGACAAGGAAGATCCTAAAAGCAATGGTTTGTTCCCTTACCTTCCTTTTCTTTCCCTCTTCATAATCAAAGTTTTCTTTCTTTTATTAAGTGACTATTGGTCGTAATTATTCTCCAGTAGAAGTCCTACCACAAGCTGGTGGATTGTTCTGCTTCTTATACATTGCTAGTCCTAGAGTTGTTTTTGCTGTTTATTTTCTCTATATAGAGGTCCTATCAGGCTTGCACCTGTGAATTCAGGGCAGATGTTCCAAAAAGAGGATAAAAAGAATTTTGTAGTTTAATTATTTTCACCTAAAGAAATTTTTGGTGCCATAGGACCTTGTATGAAGCTTGGCATTGGCATTGCTATCTGTTGGTCTTAGGTTTTATTTTGTCTTTTATTTTCCTCAGCATCATTTTTTTTCATCTAGAACCTTATTGACTTGCATTAGGTAGTGCATCATTGTAAACATTTTGCTAGTAAAAACTGGGACATGACTTCATGATTGCCATAGTTATGGGATATATTTACTCAGCTTTTATTCTATTGCAATCTTGTCATCTTGACATGTTCAAATAAGTTGCATTTATATTTAGTGCTTTTTTTTCCCCTTTACCTGTGGTTTATCTTCAATTTGCCTCTTAAATGATATATGCTTGTGAAGACAGAGAGATTTGTTCTTATGAATTGTCAATGCTGCTTGCAGTAGCAAAAGGGAAGAAGCGTAAAAGTGATTCAGGAATTGAGGTTTGTTTCAGATTATTTCGAATGGTGCCTTAACATACTTCCTTTTAATTTCTGGAGTATTTTTTGGACAACAGTTTTGGCCTGCTACATCTTGTTGTTGCTCTGATCTCTTCCTTTTTGCCCCCTGAATTTTAAGTTTCATATCAACTAATAGCAACCCGCCACACACGCACACAAAAAAAAAAGAGAAGCAAGCTTCAAATAATTTATCCTTCATTGAAGACCAAGCTGAAAATATGTATACCCTCACAGTCAGATCCTCTATTTCATAAATTTCATTGCTCTTTGAGATTCCTCTTAATATGTGGTTTCAAATTGTTAGAAGGATAATTTGCCTGTAGAAAAGCTTGTCAAGATCCAAATTCCATCAACACTAAAGAAGCAACTTGTTGATGATTGGGAATTTGTCACCCAGCAGGATAAGGTATTCACGTATTTTCTCCTATTGCTATTATATTGTATTCATTATGCAAATTGATTTTATTTGAGTTAGTGTGGAAGCCATAGAGTTCAGTTATTTCCAAATAGCTTAATGGTTTTTGCTTCATTGATTATAACCCTGAATACTTATAACTTAAAAGCCTATCCAGCCATTTCGGACGTGTTACCATAATCTATTCTTTGGCAAATTTTACATACAATCTTGTGAACAAGCCTTTGGTAGAACACCCTTTTCACCATATATCTTGATGATTTAATTCTTATTTATTTTCTAGTTTACAATCAAAACAGCTTCTATAATTCTGAACCTGCAATGCAGCTACTTTTCTGTTATCCAACTTCACTTTTCTGGTTGTACTTTTTTTGATAAAAGATTTGGTGATTTTTTTTAGTTATTGGATCTTTCAGAAAAAAAAAAAGATTCAGTGCTTATATTGTTTCAAAACAAATACCAATCAATTGTAGTATTGTTCTTTGTTGAAAATCCTAATATCAACTTTTTTGTCCTTTGACACCTTTGTTGCTCCTGAATGCCATACATCTTAACACAGCCAATGCCAACCCATCCAACACAAGACCATCGTCCCATTGTATGAGCTTGGGATTTTCCCAGAAAATATTTGGCCTTTTACACAGGTTTTATATATTTTAGCAAAAGATTTTTGATTTTTAGTGCAAGTATAAGAGTCTAGTGAAATTCTGCAATTAAAAGCGGAAACTGTGAGACCTACACCCCTGTAGTGATTCCATTCACTCTAGATGTTCTAGATATTCTTTTGAAAATTATCCTTGTTTTGCTTTCTTCATTAGTGTGTTATATGACTTTGTTCTGTCTTATTGCCATTTGTTAACCTTTATGAACTTGTGGTACTCACAAATAACTACATGTAATGGGATTTTTGACAAAAGTATTTTTTCTATTTACAAAATTGAAAGCATTATAGTTTTCAGGATAGAAGATATTTCAACACTGTGCCGCAGTATTTTTTGACTGGTTGAATGTCTTTCTATCGAAATTTTCCAAACAGATGTCAAATGAAAAAAAAAAAAAAATAACCAAGAGAATTTAGTGTTCAAAAACTCAATTTATTGATCAATCAAAATCCATAACCTCCGTTCTAATGTCTAGCTAGCAAGCTTTATAGAGGCACCAAAGTCCGTACAAAATAGAAAATCTAAACCCAGTAGAAAAGGAAATGTTTCTGCTTATCCATCATTGGAGTTTTAGTTCAATCTTCTTTTTAATGATATAGTGCTCTAATTTGTTGAAGAGCCTCTCTTATTAATTGCAGCTTGTTAAACTTCCCCGATCACCAAATGTGGATGATATTTTGACAAAGTATCTAGAATATATGTCGAAGAAGGATGGCATGTAAGTTTCGTTCTAGCTTCTGTTGAAATTACATGTATCGATTATAATTTGTATATGCTAGGAACTGTTTTTGTTTCCTATCAGCTATTTTAGTATATTTTCTCAGTTGCATAGACCACCATAGCAGTGATCTTATTCTCTGTCCCAATGGTTGATGATAGATCAATTTTTAGATGTTTTAAATGAGAATTTCCATTGTATCTTCAGCAGAAATTATATTGATTCTCTTAGTGCCTGTTTGGTATTGCATTTCCACATGTGTTTGGGTGTGTTTCAAAAGTGTGTGTGCCTCAAAAGCATTTAATAGAAGCCTTTTTTTAGTGTTTTACAATGTTTTTGATGTGTTGATGTCAAAAATGAAAAAAATAAAATCTGAAGATAAAATGTTGATACATTTTTAAGTAAAAAACACTTTTGAAAAACACAAAGTACCACAGTATCAAACATGCATTTAAAGGAAAGCAAAAAAAATTAGATGAACATATCTAAGTGTATGATCCATGAACAATACCTTCCATCCATTGATAGTGGAATATCACTGGTGAAGATGTTAATAACTCGCCTGAATGGAAGGATGTAGAATGTTTTAATTTGAATCAGAATGTTAAAAGTAAAAGGTGAAGTGAGAGCACTAGGAGGGAAAAGAGTTGCAATTAAATGGTCTAGACAAGAAACATTTCAAAAGGACTGAATTGCTTGGGATTCAGATTGAGATGAGCATGTATGGGACCAATTAACACTTATATATGCTCAAGCTCAGAGTTGATTTTTCCCAATGCAACATGGATTATGTATACCACAAGTCACAACTGTGCTCTCACATGGGCCTCCACTCCATAAAGGGCATTGATGTCAAAGTGGACATCAATAAATTATTTTGATGATTCTGCAATTATTTCACTTTTTCTGATGTTACTTAAGATCCAGGTCATGCGTTGGTTGCATCAATAATAGTTGCATGGATCATGTTTTCTTGGATACAGGATAACTGATTCCATTGGAGAAATTTTGAAAGGCATACGGTGTTATTTTGACAAAGCATTGCCCGTGATGCTACTATACAAAAAAGAGCGTCAACAATATCATGATACTGTCAAAATTGATGCTTCTCCATCGACTATATATGGTGCTGAGCATTTGCTGCGGCTCTTTGGTATGCTTATCCTAATCACCAGTGCTTTTTAGCCACTTATAATTATTGTCTTCTTTAGTTGTTTGATCATCATATTTTTGTTTGATAAAGTGTTGAAACAATTGCTTTTGACTAGTAATCTTTGATGAAAGCTGATATGGTCACCAGCTGTGCTTCATGACAATGTGCTTTATTTTTTTCTGTCTGAAAAAAAATCAATCATTAGTATCTTTTATATAACCTGCATTTTTTTTCCTTGAGAATTTTATATAGTCTTAATCATTGTTAACAGTTGCAAGTCCAATTTTGTATAATCTTCCTCTGAATCGAATTACCTTGACAGATGGGGTTTTCCTTGAATGTTTAAAGACACCCTTATGGTTAGGTTACAGTTCTTCACACTCTAAGCATTTGTTAGATGGTTATTCAAAGGCCGAGCCTTTCCAAAGTTATTCTCACATTTTAACCAAGTCATGTGTGCTTTTTGATAGAAACCACAAATGCAGCTGGTTTTGAAATCACCTGTATTTCCTTTGAATATCTCACAGCAATGAACCTGAGATCATCTACTTTTCTGTCAAGAATTGAAATGATATATAACTCAAATCAATGTGGAATTTGTTTTTTGTACATGGTGTGCCCTTGGCAAGTAACTTTATTCCTTAATTTAGGAATTTAACATAATGTTAATTTGTCCAGACTTATTCTGTTCACCCGCTACCCGCTGATGCAAATTTTACTACAAGTACATTTCTACTTTTTCCTCATTGCAGTTAAATTACCAGAGCTCTTGGCCTATGTGAACATTGAAGAGGAGACATCAACCCGCTTGCAACAGAAATTACTCGACTTTCTCAAGTACTATCTCCATCTTGCACATTAACTGTATTTTCTTGTTCTTTAGAAGAAAAAAACACTGAAATTAAAATGAAAGAGAAAAGGTTTGGTTCCCACCACTGGCCTCATCTTCATTGTGATTGGCTTCATATCAAAAGCTGACTTCAAACTGGATTGACATGTACACATTGAACCAAAAAGAAAGAGCGGAACACAGGATGGGTGATTGATTTTAGCGATTCTTTTTGATGTTTGTTTCCCTACCTCATGAAGTTGTCATTGCATAACTGGTGTAATAATTCTAGCGGTGTATTAGCTGAAAAAATAATTCCACAGGCTATAAATAGCATGACCAATGGATCAAATTAATGCACTTCAAGTTGGTAAATATCAAAGGCTGCCTTCTTTATATATTGAATTTTTAATTGTCCTGCTTTGACCCGTAAAATTTGTATTCTTGTCTTGCAGATTTCTACATAAGAACCAAAGTACTTTCTTTCTTTCAGCTTATGATGTGTCTAAAGTTTCTGAAGTCAAAGTCAAAGCAAAAGATTAGTGAGCTGCTGTTATGTGTGCCTCGTGGGGAAAGCAGTGGTGGACTGACATGACCAAATTGGTATGCCATCATCTTCCCTTTAACAAGACGGGGAAGGAATGGGCATCCAATTGTTGTTGTAACTGTAGTATTTGTTATTCTTTATTTCCCCCGGGGGGGAAAGGATGCTTAGTATAAAACATCTGGTAGCTAACTCTGTACAATGGCGACGTTACTTGTTGGCTCGGCGCAGGCTTCTTAAATGATTTGGCGGTGCATGCATTAGTCAGTGGTGCAACCATATGTAGTTGTAATTGAGACGGCAATTAAACTACGTTTGCAAATTACAACTTTAACCACCTCAAGCTTGCATTTCAGCTTTGCATGGCATCTCACAGACTGACTCCTGCTTCACGGGTTTGCGTGCTTCATGAGATCGTTTCCCTGCCGAGGTGAGTTCATCGAAATGTCACACTTGAGACTTTCTGCTGTAAGATTGGGTGGTAAATGGGGTGTGGTGATTGTGCATTTGCATAAAAATCAATTCATGGTTTCACTTAACCAAATATGGAAATGTTATTCTCGTTGCCCAGACGGGAAATGAAAGGAGAAAACAGCCAATCACTAGAAATTAAGAGTGGAAATGTGATTCCGAAGTGTAAAGAATCCGCAAGCTAAAAGAGTCCTTTATTTGAACTTTGAAGCTGGAGGAGATGCGAATGATCTACCAATTAACATTCATTGCATCAAATGACCAGGAAAATGGCGACGAGGGGGGCTGAATCATTCAAAGGTTGCTGCCGCCCGCATCTAGCACAAACCTGTGTCACATCTTTCCTTCCTATTCTCTCAAAGGCCTTGTTCTACCTATCCATCTCCACTATCTCTATCATCAGTGAAAAGCCCTTCTAGGCCCAAATATCCAGCAACTCCTGAGTCTCTTCTATGACCCCAACGAGGCTCCCGCTCATTGACTTCTTCCCGGGAGGCCATGCCACCATAAAATAAAGGCTTAACCACCAAATTACAATTAAATTCTGCTCTGGTTCCTGCACTTTGACTTTTTTATGACGGGTTTGAAATCAAAAGCAGGAAGAACAGCAAGTAGAGAGGTTCGAATAAATACAAAGAGCAAGGGCATACCAGTAAATCAAATCACTTGCGCGATGGTTTAGGAGCAGCTCCAATTACGATGAGCAACCCTTCAAACTTGAGAAGTGAAAGTTAGGATTCCAGAGGGTGCACCACAGGTACAGTGTCAATGTTGTTAGCAGCTTTCTCCATCTCTGTTGCAATGAAGCTCACCAGAAAAACATCCGCACCCTAAATGCTTCAAAGCTTCCTCCCACTTTTTATCAGAAGAGCTTGAGAAAATGACATGATGCCCCATTGCCTTTTCAATTAGCACACCTACATGGCCAACCCCACCTAAGCTCAATATTCCTGCTCTGATAACTCGTCACCCCAGCACTCAATAGTGGTGCTGCCTGCTCTGGATCAAGCTTGCATGGTATCCTAACCACAAACCTGTATTCATCATAAATGACTATTCAAACCGGAGATAGGAAATGAAGTTGCTTACCTTGTTTAGCTTACTTTAGCCTCCTTGAGTGGTTCTTCCATTTCTCTCAGTAGCTTTGTAAGTGAGGATCCTTTTCTCGCAATACTTTACGATGTTAGTGTTGTAAAAAAAAGCATCCCCACTAGACCAAATGATGCCTCAACTCCATGGAATTTCCTTGCTTTAGACCCAATTGACTACTCCCCTGTGTTATTAAACTTGACCCGTCCAAGTAACTCGCTGACTTGAAACCTGACCAAGCCATGTTTCATGCTGTCTGGGTTGATCATGCGAGTTAACTTAAAATCTAATTGACCCGACCAAAATTCAAGTAATATCCAATTGGATGAGAATCAATAAGCAATGCCATAAGATTCACCAATTTCAAAGATAAATTAAAAAGATCAAAAAGGCATTCATTGAGCCCATTTATGACAATCAAGCTGAGCAAGCTTTGGGAATTATTTCTAAGGTGATGTCTAGTATGAAGTTGGGTTTCAAATGAGAATCAAACCTCAATCTAAAGGTCTTATTTCTTATAACATTAAAACTTCATGGTTATTCGATATTGGGCAAGACCTTTCTATAAAACCTAGAAGTTGAGCTTTTATTTATACAAGACTTGGGCTTTGTATTTTACTTTTACACATACTTTTAAGTTATTTATTTACTTAGGTTTAACTTTCAACCCATAGTTAATTACGGGTTTGTTCTTGTTCAATTCAAATATATAAATAACTTTACTTATTGGATGGGAAGACAAATTGGCTTTTGAATAAAAATTATGTGAGCTCTCTTGATTTCGGTTATTTATTGAACTTTTCAAACTTATCAAAGAGATCATTATAATGTTCTAACCATATACTTTTGGTTTTTATTTCAAATAATCAATATATAAGGGTTTTTTAAACTAATTTTAGTTTTATTGTTTAAGTATTCCAATTCTTGATTATGGGTCCTAGGCTTTAGCCTTTCTTGTTCATATCAATTTGGCATCAGAGATTGACTATAAAATCATGTTTACTATTTTTTATTTTTTCTTATTCTTGTTTTCGTTATCACTTTCTTTTTGTTTAAAGATTACAATATAGATAATTATTCCTTGCATTAAAATAATATCATACATGGTTTGATTTCATCTTGTGAGCATATTCAAAATAAGTAGCGCAAAACTCATCTTGTTCTTGAATTGCCTTCCTTTTTTTATTTGTGATTTCTTTGATTAAAAATTGACAAAAAAAAGTCTTTAAGAAAAACCAAGTTAGGAGTACAAACACGAGTAGAGTAACACATCTTTAAGTGTAAACATGTAAGGAAGTGTATGAGGTTTATTACTAACATCTTTTGAAAAAATGAATTAGTCTTTCAAAGACGAATCATCAACCTAAAAAAAGGAAAACATGTTCTTTATGTTATAAGCAATGCAACAACAGTTTGAACATATAAATGTGTTGTTTGGTTATATAAAAGATTATATGGATATAAGAGATGTTGTGATTGGTCAAAAAGGCTGAATTTGTGTCAAGTCTTGGGATGGTTTGTTGTTGTTGGTCAAGAGTAGGGAGTTGTTTCGGTAATGGTAGTTTGGTGGTTGTTTTTAGGTTGGTTGGGAGAGATGGGTTTTTCTAGTGATGGGTGGAGGATGTGTTTTGTGTGGAGGTTGTTAGGCAAGGGTTTTTAAAGTGGTTGAGCCTATGAACTTAGGGGTCGAGATAGGTGTGAATAAAGGTGATAAAAGGCTAAAACGATATTGAGAAAAGAAGTGTGGTCTGATGGAGGATAAAAGAGAGAACGAAAAGGTGGCTCTGTGCTGCAAGAGGTAGTTGGGTAGGGCCTAGAACGAAACAGGGAGGAGGTTGGGAGAAAGGTTGGTGGTTTGTCTATGAGAAAGAAAAAAGATCAGTTAGAGTTTTTTTCTTATGAAGGGAAAAAGGTCTATGAGTTTTTTGGTCCCCAAAAACTTCTCTCATAAATCTCTGCCCCTTAGATTTTCTCATCAAAATTTCTCCCCTTTTTTCTCGTGTGTGGATACTTATTTATAGGTAAAAATATTTTGTTTTGGTCCATTTTTCTTACTTTTCAACTCTGCTCCCTTTGTCTAGATTTTTTTTATATTTTAGTTTCTTTTGAAATAGAGTAATATCAACGTCTACTCGAAGAGAAAAACTAATGTTTTGAAAATGACACGTTAAAAGCCAAACACGTTGAAAATACATTTAAAATTTGAATTTTTGAGATGACACTGAAAATATTGAAAACGACATAAATATATCAAAACATATTTTTTTTTATTTTATTGTTGTTTTTTGTTATTTTCTTATTTTTGAAAATATTTCAAAACTATGGTTAAGAATTAGGTAGAAACAACAATGTTGCAACATAAAGCAAACTAAAGCACAAATGGTTTGGCTAGCAAACTATGAGTTATGTTGCAAAAAAGACCCTTGCAAAATAAAGCAAACTATGAGTAAAAAAGAAGCACAAATGGTTTGGCTAGCATAACTAGATTTCCCAATAAAACAATTCAAAGTAAAAATATTTACTGAGAGATAAAAGGAAAACAAAATCTTCGAGTAAAAAAATACTAAACATAGATTGACAAAGTTTTTTTATGAAAATTAAGACACCAATTATCTTTTCCCTCGTCAAACCATTGAAAAAACATAAAAGACAAATTATGACTCATATGCAACTCACATGTTTAAAACTCAAAATATTATATTCATGCAAACCAATCCAAAAGGCATGACCAGATAAATTGTATTTAAACTAATTTTCAATGATTAATAGATGTTATGATTTCATAAAGAAAGTAAAATCAAGGACAACAGAAACACGTCAAAAGAAAACTTATCAAACTAGAGCATGTAATTGATGGATAAGCATGCATATTTCTTATAATGATCCAAACATTTGGCATACTTAGGTTATAAGTAAAAAAATCAAAGCACAATACACTTGTTATAAGAAAGGAAAAATATCGTTTTGACAATTAGATTTGTGCTATGCGCAACACCAATTGTCGTGTAAAAAGTAATTCAAACCAAAAATATCAAGGTAGTGAAAATTAAATGAAAAGACACATATTAACTAAACAAAACTTTTTCATGATCAGCAACTAAAAAATAAATTTTCAAAAAACAACAATCATGATATAATTGCATGAAAACAATAATAGGAACATTTAAATGATATAATAAATAATGACATTCTTCAAAATATAATCCATTTCTCTTGCTATAGAATTATAAATTATGGCATTTCTAGCTTTTTGAACTAAATACACATATGAGCACCAAGCAATACACATAACATGTTTGTTTTTCTGAAATCAAAAACCAACATCCAAAAATATAAGAGATTGTATGTGTGGTTGTGGTTATACTTTATATGTAATTATAGTTAGTGATTCTCATGTATCTTTCTTACATAAAAACTAATGGTGGCAGCATATGCCAATGAAGCTACAAGCAAGACATATGATGATACTACCACCATTAAACTTGGTGCTCTATAGACCGATCCTCTATAAATTGTATGGTCAACCAAAATATATATAAAAAAAGTAAAATAGATGTGTAAAAGAACCTACGTTAGCTCATTTTTAAGAGAAAGAAAAAGAAAATTAACATATAAGCATCGAACTACAAGAACAATAAATGGGAAACAAATACCAATAATATCGGTAAGGCATTAAACTTAGACTGTGTTTGATTTTAAAGAAAAATTATTCCACATTAACAACAATGATGTAAATATTTGAAGTTGTTTCATTGCTTGGATTATAATTTGACCTAATATCTTTTTATTAAAATCATACATACTCTAGTTGATATAGCTATTATGTAACAATAAAAAAAATACTTTCATTTGTTTCAAGGGGAAAAACCAACAAAATGCTTTTAGCAATAGAAACAATTTTTTTTAATTTTATTTAGTTCAGTACATGGAAACCGTATATTAGTTTCAACCATATTATATGCTTTTATTTTTAGAACATGTAAAGAATAAATCACTACTAACCTTATGGAAATGTAGGTTATACCAACATCATCCTAATGAAAAAAAGGTAAAATAAAAAAAAAAAAAAAACACATCACTCTAGCCTTGATCTCTAACAAGGGTAACATCCATGTTTTCTCTTGAATCAATATCAAACCTGACATGAAAGAAAAAAATTACAATCAAGAATGACAATAGTAAAAAAAACTAGATGAAAAAAAAATATGCATAACATGAAGAAGAAAAACATGAGCAAACAAAAATAGAAAAGTGAAATAAAAGATATAAAAAATTGTATGAACAAAAGAGGAAAGTCCAACCAATAGTGTATTTACTTTGGTTAAAATGGAAAAAAAAATTGAGAGAACTATAATCGATGAAGAATTGGAATTATTGCAGCTCCTCCTAACACAGTAAAATATTTATCATGGAATTATATATATAAAAAAGGCTAGCATTGTTTAAATTACATAATTCAATCAACAAAGCATTTATTCATATTGTTAAGCAATTTCTTAGCAATGATTTTAAGAATTACAAAAATGATGCAACAAATTAAAAAAAAATACAATTGTCAAGTATAGAACAAAAAAGTTTGATAACAAAAATAAATTTGGTTATGGCCTAAAATAAATCTTATGAAAACCTTACCCATCAAAATATTTAGATCCTAACTCAACCTCTTAGGTTTCCAAGCATCTCTTTGCAAACAAACCTTTCAATAGACATATTCTCATCACGTAAGTGATATATGTTGTTTAATTAGTAATTTATATTTCTTGCTCTTTTTGTTGTTTCATCCATTAAAAGTCCTATAAACACTCTCATAACAAACTTCGAGTTAGCAAAACCCTAAAAACCTAAAAATGGATGATTGGTCGGGGAGAAAAGGTGTGTTGTTCTTGAATTCAACCACCATTTTTTTGCTCCCTCTGAAAAAATCCTATCATTTTTTTTATCCCTTTCTTATATCTTTAATCCTTTTTGTGCCTTCATTAATGCAAAATTATATTGTATTTTTCAACAAAACTCATCTCTCCATCATTTAAAAAACATGAATAAACAAAAGTTGAAGAAAAGAAAAAGCTCAAACCATCCTCCTAACACAACTAAACTTTTCTAATTGAAAAAAAAAGGTAAAAAAATAACAACACTATTAAAATCTCTAACCATTGGAGTTTGTGCTCATAGTAAAAGTTTGAGCTTTTTTAGTTTTTTTTGTTAATAATATTAATCAAAATGAGAAATGCAAAAGTAATAAGAAAAGGACATGGTATTTAGATATTGTAACTCTTAAATTTCTTGTTACCTTAAAAATATAATGGATTCACTTTGTATTGGTAACTTAAGCTCAATAGCTCAATTTATATTGATCCTTATATTTATTGATATTATTTATCGGTTAAGTATCCAATCTTTTTTTAATCCTCTGTGCTCTCTACACTTCTTGAGATATATTTTTATAATAAAGGTGTATATTTGTCTCTTCATGTTTTGGTCAATTTTATTTCTGCTTATACTAAAATAGTGCTAGTAAATCTCTCTTTCAACTTGATTATAAGCTTTATCTATTTTTAATCTATCCAAGTAAATTGTAGTTTCCATACTAAAATGTTTTTTTAAAAAAGAAGCAAAATCTATTGTGTTTTTTCTTTATAAATTTGAATGATCCAAGCTAGTGCTATTTTTATTATTATTTTTTTTATTATTATTATTATTATTATTATAAGCTTAATGTGCATTTGATAATATAATACATGATGCTTTTTAATTGAAAATAAATAAAAAAATATTATTTCAGAACATAAAAAACATTAAAAAAACACCCAAAAACCATCATATACTGCCAACTCACATAATTTACCTCAGAAAAAGAAACAAACTATTAATTGGAAAAAGATTTCTAAGAGTGACATGGCAAAATAATGGCACCCCAGTGAACAAACTCTTTATTGAAACTTTTTTTCTTGAATCATGAGTGGCTGGCGAGTATGAGCACATAGTGATAGTGTGGATGTGGATGCAATGTAACACCACCACCACTCTCTCTCTCTCTCTCCACAAATACAAAGCCCAAAAGGCAATAAAATAAAATAAAATAAAAAAATAGAGGGGACCAAATCAACCACTAGCTCTTCTCCCAGGCCACCCCACGGAGCCATAGAGCCATTATACATGGCCTGATTGCAATTATTTATTACTTTCTTCCTTCACAACCCCAACCATGGAAACCACCACTCTCCGTCACGCGATTGGCGTCACCAACTTCCCTTCACCATCCCTCTCACTCTCTGCTGCTGCTAATAATTATTATTATTATCATTCTTCCAAATTACCTGTACGAAAACGAGTCGGTTACCATCAATCTTTCCTTTCTTCCAAATTTCCCTTCAATTCCCTATCTCTACCTCCCAGATCCACCGGTTTCCACTACCGCTTCATCCACCGCGCCACCGACCACGACCACGACCACGAGCATGATCTTGATCATGACCACTGCTGTCATCACCATCACCATCATGGAGACAATGATTCGCAACTGACTGGACCCCAAAGAGCTCTGTTGAAATTTGCAAAAGCACTAGGATGGATGGACTTGGCCAATTTGTTGAGAGAACACTTGCAACTTTGCTGCTGTTCAGCTGCTCTATTTATCACTGCTGCGGCCTGCCCTTACATGATTCCCAAACCTGCTGTCAAGCCCCTTCAAAATGCGCTCATGCTCGTCGCCTTCCCTCTCGTTGGGGTACTTTTTCCATCCCAAAAATCACTCCTTTATCTTACTATTTTGTTTTTTTTTTCACTTGCAATTCGTTTGTTTGATTGATTGATTCCAGGTCTCAGCATCCCTTGATGCCCTTACTGATATTGTTGGTGGGAAAGTGAACATTCATGTGTTAATGGCCCTTGCGGGTTTTGCATCCGTTTTTATGGGAAATGCTTTAGAAGGAGGGTTACTTCTCGCAATGTTCAATTTAGCTCACATTGGTAACCATTTTTAAGTTAGTTGTGAATATCAATTTTTTTTTCTTTTCGAGTGATGAATGAATAAATTTGATGTAGGCCGGTAATCTGTTTTGTTATTTGCAGCTGAAGAGTTTTTTACGAGTCGGTCGGTGATTGATGTTAAGGAGCTGAAGGAAAATTATCCGGATTCCACGCTTGTGTTGGATGTAGATGATGACAAGCCTCCTGATGTTTCTGATTTTTCGTATAAAAGTGTACCTGTGCATGATATAGAAGTGGGATCCTATATTTTGGTCGGAACTGGTGAGGTCTGTGATTCTTAAGTTATTTATCTTTCTCATTGCTGAATATTTGAATTTAGTTTTGGTATTGCTAATGTCATGAAATCTCAGTTGAAAGCTTAGCATAATATGATCTGTTCGTGGATGTGGATATATGATTTTAAGCTTTTATGGTTTCACGACATGACATTTTAAGACCGTACAGTCTTGCATCCAAGTGTTCATCAGTTTTAGGCTGTATTATAACTAGATTATTTAAAAATCTGAATGTCAACATACCTCAGAAAGTTTCTTCCTTATCTGAATGTTCTGTTTTTTAACTTCATTATCAAGGTAGGCCGGAACTTTACTGACTTAAGCCTTCGATGTTCAGGGGCAGTGCAGATATAGCCACCTTTCAATGATTAGCTACCTAACTATCCTGTGGAAGTTTGAGCAATATGAGTAGTACCAAGCAAATACTCTTGACTAATATGACATGCCATTTAAGCTATTAGATTGCTGTATTCACATTATTTTATCTTGATTTTTACTTTCTTTTTGACTGAATGATATATTGGGACTCAAGGTTCATAACAGAGGTTGGTGTTATGTTTAGGCTGTGCCTGTAGATTGTGAAGTTTTTCATGGTAGCGCAACAATTACCATTGAGCACTTAACTGGGAGAAGTCAAACCATTAGAGGCAAAAGTTGGAGACAGAATTCCTGGTGGTGCAAGGAATGTGGATGGAAGAATGATTGTCAAGGTATGCCACATTTGATGATGATGAAAATTGATATGCCTTTTATTGTTTTTTCTATTGATCTCCTGCAGAATTGTTTAGATATATGATTCAAAGTATTGTCTGAGCTTTATTCCTTGTTCAACACTGACAATATAGATTTTCTGTTGTGCTGCTTTTCTTTTTATTTCTTTCTAAATTTGACTTAGGCCACTAAACTGTGGAAAGAGTCAACATTGAGTAGGATTGTGCAATTGACTGAAGAAGCACAATCAAGTAAGCCAAAACTTCAAAGGTGGTTGGATGAATTTGGAGAGCAATACAGCAAGGTGGTTGTGGGTTTGTCAATTGCCATTGCTCTCCTTGGGCCATTTCTTTTCAAGTGGCCATTCATGAGTACATCAGGTAACTTGGAGGAAGAGTATTTTTTTCATTTTTATTCTATGTTTAGAAAACCATTTGTGCTTGAGGATTTGTCATTCCTAGAGATGGCCACATGAACAAATGCTTTGATTCAACCCATAATAACTGAACATCATGCATGCTTTGGCTCATTCATCGTGGTTGGGATAGTGCTTTTTTTACTGGTTTAATGATTCACTTAGGGGGTTTAGAAATATGCTGTGGCGATGCTCACACATCTCTTTAAGGGGATCCCAAATACATTTATCATTTTTTTTCTAGAAAAGAAATAATTTTGAATCTTTTTTCTTAAATGTTGTAGAAAAGCAATTTGTTTCCATCACTCTTTGTTATTTTGAGAAATGAATATTTAAAATTTTAAGACCTTTCATAGTAACTTTATTTGGTAAAATGTTTGTTGGCTTTCTAAAAAATTACGATATATTTGTGTATGGAAAGATAACTGGATGAATAAGGATAATCTCACACACACACTCACTTTTTACCTGTGTTAGCATAGCCATATTTTTTAACTTAAATAGCTATACTCATTACATATATCCAAATACACTACTCTAATCATATAAAATGTTTATTTAATTAACTGTGACAATTGTAATTGGAGGATTGAATAACCAAAATGAGGAGAGCAAAGAAAAGACAAAATCAGCTAAAAAAACACAGATAAGAAAGTGGTGGGAAATTGGAATAGGACCAGTGATTTGACATGGTAATGGAATTCGAGGTATATCAGAAGATTAAAATGGTATGAAGCTAAGTTCTTGCAAAAGACAAGTTCCAGCACATTTTATCTTCTATTTTTCAATGGAAATTGTTGGCTTCTTAGGGTATGTAGTGATGTTCTTGCGGTATTTGTTAGGGTTACTCTTTGGAAAAAAAGAAGAATTGAGGGAGCATCTTATATAGCAACAATGAACATGGGGCTGGGTGAATTTTTTTGGGACAGGGGTGGCCCAAGATCCCCTCTTCTCCCCTTGATGCTTGGCTGGTGTGATATATAAATCTGCAGTTTGGTACTCCTTTTTTCTTTTCAGAAAGAAAAGTTTTTGGTCTCTTACTTGCTCCACAATGAATTTGGAAAACTTGGAAAAACTGCTTTTGTGCTGCAACTTTCCATAGATAGTCCTTCTGAGAAAATAGGTTTCTTTTTGAAGATTCAAGCCATGATATGGTTTCCATGTACTTAACCAAATAAACTAAAAAAATGTTGTTTTTCCAACCAAAAACATTTTGTTGTTTTTTCCCCTTGAAACCAATGAAAGTATTTTCCATTGTTCTGCATTAACTAAAATCTATATCAATTGGAGCTCTATGGATTTTAATGAAACATATTGGGTCAACAGTATGATCCAGGTAATGAAAGAACTTCAAATATCTGCAGCCTTAAACACGTAGTCTAAGCTGATATTGCTGGGGGGGTTTCCCCGTTTATTGTTTTGGTATTTTGGTGCTCATGTGATAGCTCTCTTTATTTCTCTCATAGAAATGAACTAACATAGCTTTTTTAGACATCCATTCTAAATTTTTTTTATGCTTGGGTTGATCATGCAGTTTGCAGAGGATCAGTCTACAGGGCACTGGGTCTGATGGTGGCAGCATCACCATGTGCCTTGGCTGTAGCTCCATTGGCATATGCCACTGCTATCAGTTCCTGTGCAAGAAAGGTACATGAGAATTACTAACCATAATCACATAGGAAGTTAAGCCACAACCATATAGACAATATTTCTATATTTTTGATGCAGTAGTTTTAGGAATGATGTCTGAGTTTAGAAAAGCAGAGGTGCTATGCTGAAGTTTGGGTGTTGATTGGCATTGTTCTCAACTTCTCACGACTCCCTACCAGGAACCCTGTAATCACTGTCATTTTATTTGTATGTGAACGAGTTAGGGTACCCTGTTCGTATTAGCTAATCTTCTATTTATGTTAATTTATGCCCTAGATTACTGCAGTGTTACAACAGTGAGCTCAGAAATTAGCACATTAGATTTTTTTTTCCTGGGTCTTACTGTCTCATTTTAAATTATATTATCCATAGATGATGCTAGGTTGTCCATGTTTGATACATGTAATTAAAGTATTAAACATGAATATTTCCTTTTGGAAAATGTTGGTGAAATAATATTTTAAATCTGGTAGGATGAAAAAAAGAAAAAAACTATGTGGAAGCAAAAATTTCAAATTTCGCTAAACTGGAGCTCAATTTCTTATGATTTAAACTTTAACATGTATGGCAATCCTGGTTTAGCTATCTGCTATCTTTGTCTGAAGGGGATATTGCTTAAAGGAGGCCAGGTTCTAGATGCTTTAGCTTCCTGCCACACCATAGCATTTGACAAAACTGGAACATTGACAACTGGAGGGCTAGTATTCAAAGCTATTGAACCAATTTATGGGCATCTGATTGGAAATAACAGGACAAATTTCTCTTCCTGTTGCATTCCCAGTTGTGAAGAGGAAGCTCTTGCTGTTGCATCTGCTATGGAAAAGGGCACTACTCACCCTATTGGAAGGTAATTCTTACAATACTTGTACTTAACACCCTTGCCTCCTCTACCCCCATAACAAGCACCCACACACTCCAACAAAATATAAGTGTAACCTTCCTATTTATTGTTTTTCGTTGCGTCCCCTGTTGATCTAGTATTGGCTTCATGGCTGGGAAGAGTTTTTCAGCTTATTCATTTCTCTTTTCTTTCAACGGTTTTTATCAATATCTTTTGTTATGTCATACCAACTTCTTGTTTTGAATTGTTTCTCATTCATCATCCTACCCTCTATGAAATATGCATATGCAAAATTTTCTTGAAACTCTTATTGAACCATTAGATGCTACAGTGTTTGGTAGCAATAAGTGAAAGTTCCTATTTGTGTTCTAGGGGTTTTTCTTATTAGTGATGCCATATGTACATCTTATGTATATATCAGAGAAAATGTAATCGAAATTAGCTTCTAGAAGTAGGTTTCTAGGGATTCAGGTCAGTTTGGTGTGGAGATGCTTTTGTGGCATATTATAATTTTGGTTGAAATTAGCTGTTTGGTCCTTTCAGTTTTTTAAGTGCTTGGAATCATGTTCCTCATTTAGACACTTAGAAATGAGATTCTGAATTGGTCTTGTCTCATCGCAGAAGCTCATTTTTTATTATCATCTTATCTATATCATGAACATGAACATCAACTTAGTCTTTTCTATTGGTAAATTACAGTTGCTTTTCTGCTTGATACAGAGCTGTTGTGGATCATAGTATAGGCAAGGATCTACCTTCTGTTTCAGTTGAAAGTTTTGAATATTTTCCTGGTAAAGGTCTTGTTGCCACTCTGAATAATGTTGAGGTAGTCTTTTCTTCAATACACTCAAGTCTGCTTACTTTTGAATTTAATAGATGAAGTTGAATTGTTATTTCCCTCTTGATTTCCTTGTTTTAAGGTACATTTTTATTTCCCATGCTGCAAATTGAATTCCAAATATTTCTATTTTCTTATAGTCAGGAACTGGAGGGGGTAAATTGTTGAAAGCTTCTCTTGGTTCTGTAGAGTTTATCACTTCACTTCGTAATTCTGAAGATGAATCAAGAAAGATAAAAGAAGCAGTTAATGCATCTTCTTATGGAAGTGATTTTGTTCATGCTGCTCTGTCTGTTGATGAAAAGGTGAGGCTTCTGAATTGGTTTATTCATGAAAGATACCATCTAACCTGCTTTAATCCCAATTTCAAATCTCCAAGGATTTTGTGACCAGATGAGATTTCTGTACCAAATGCACTTAATATTTGTCAACAAATAGTCACAAATTGGTACTGATAATATTACCATTTTAGTCATAATTAACCTGAATGATTGCTACCTTCTGACTTCAAGTCCGTTTGGGATCACTGTCCAGACAGAGGTTGGTCAAAATTCAATTTTTTTTTGCTTAAAATTAATTTTTTAAATGTTTTTCGGATCATTTTGATATGTTGATGTCAAAATTATTTAAAAATAAATAAAAATGTATATTGTTTTTGGTGCATTTCCAAGCAAAAACCAGCAATAGCACACTTCTAAACACCCCCTTCCTAGTGATATATGCATGTGTTCCTGTGACATGATAAACACCAAGGTGTAATATTAAATGCAAATGTACTTGAACCAGAAACTCAAGTGAGTGTGCTCTTTCACTTTCTTCCACCGTATTGAAGTCTATCCAAGTCATGTGTACATTTTGCATGTCTCAAGTTTTTAGTCTATTAACCCCCCTGAGATTCTTTATAGTTTACTTAAGTTGATCATAGTGGTTCAGTGAACAGCCTTAACCAAGCAAATGCTGCTAGGCCTTTTAGAAACTTGCTTGGTCACAGAAAGAAATGTTGAGGAACCGGCTGGCTATAGCACAGCCCATTGTTTAAAGGATGATACTGGTAAAGTTATGTTCCTTCTAGGCTCTCTTGTGGCGCACAGAGAATGAGAAGAGGAAGTAGCTAGGTAATGCTTCTCTGTGAAGCCTACAATAAAATCGTATACAAAGGCCATTACCCCCACCAAGATAAGCTCATGCTAGAGAAAATTTGTAAATATTCCTATAGCTATTTTGCATGAAATGAGTGCTCAGATTTGAATCTTGCACCATGTGACTGCAACCCAAAGACTTGCAACTGTATCAAGCAATGGACCTTGTTACAGTGATATCTTGTGACCAATTATATATGCTCTGGGGTTCTTACTGCATATGACGACTTTGTAACAATCCTATTCATCTGCATAACAGAAGGCACTGAATGAAGGGTTGGTCAGGCAGCTGTGATTTTCCTGGTTTTAAATGTGACTTTGTAGGTAACATTGATCCACCTTGAGGATAGACCACGACCAGGGGTTACAGATGTCATATCTGAATTGCAAGATCAGGCAAGGTTCCGAGTAATGATGTTAACTGGAGATCATGAATCAAGTGCATGGAGAGTTGCAAAAGCAGTGGGCATCTCTGAAGTTTACTGCAGCCTGAAGCCAGAGGACAAGCTCAATCAAGTTAAGGGTATCTCGAGGGATATGGGTGAGCGTTTACATTGAGTTTGAAATGGCTTTGTGGCTGCGTGTTTTCCCTATTTGGGTTTTCCATGATGTATAAGCTCAAGCAATTTCTTTTTGAGGAATGATCTGAAGTTGATGGGTTCTCAAGTTACTCTAATTGAATTTCTGTAATGTGCGTGGAACCTACAGTGGTTTGCTGAACAGGTATTGGAATTTTGTGACAGGGGGAGGTCTGGTCATGGTTGGTGAAGGTATTAATGATGGACCGGCACTTGCTGCTGCAACTGTAGGGATCGTGCTTGCTCAGCGGGCCAGTGCAACTGCCATAGCTGTTGCTGATGTCCTACTGCTAAGGGATACCATTTCTGGTGTTCCATTCTGTATTGCCAAGTCTCGCCAAACAACTTCCCTGGTACTTGCCATCTTCAATCTCCTTGCCATTTGTTATTTCTTGACATAATCATCATTCTGTACTCGCATTTACACGCAGATCAAGCAAAATGTGGCCCTTGCATTGACTTCAATATTTCTGGCCTCCCTTCCATCTGTTTTGGGGTTTCTTCCCCTCTGGTTGACGGTATGAATCTGTTTGATAATCTGCTTTGATGAAACCTTATTCTTTATTGTTTCCAGAATCTCTTTGTAGTACTTTCAATTCTAGGATTTGGGAACATGCTTGAGACAGATCCTATAGAAAAATGATAAAGAACAGTTTTCCACAATGTGGTGTTTCATTCAATGAACTTTCTGAAAACCAGCTCCCATTAGTTGACGTGTCAAACTGAAAATGGTTAGCTTCATCCTTCCTTGCCCCAAGATGGCATGATGGAAAACTCCTGCATTTAGGGGAAGAGTGAAGCTAGTCATTTTTTGAAATGGGGTATGTGGTTTTATACTTGAGAATACTTGGATAAACTTGTTTTAGTGATCTTGGTTGTCAATCAACAGAACCATGCATGCAGCCAAAGCCATCTTCATTAGCTGCTCAGGTTTCTTTTCAGTTTTCGAGATTGCCTTGCTTTACTTCCAAGTTCATAGTTTATTACAATTTCATCAAAAAGAAAACTAAGAGTTCATCATTTATTACTGATTCTCTTTGGTAAAAACGTTTAGGTTCTTCTACATGAAGGTGGCACTCTTCTCGTGTGCCTCAATTCCATACGTGCTCTGAATGATCCCAAATGGTCCTGGAGTAATGATTTGCCTCAAGTTGTAGAGAAACTGAAATCCAGAGTGATGCTAACGGTGACAGATGACACAAGCTCAAGCAACGTGGAGGCAGCACCTCTGTGATTTGACGTTCTTGAGTTTTCTTTTATCTTCTTTTTTTTTGCTAGAAAAGAAAATATGCAGAGGAATGCATGTCAGAATCATAGATGCAGAGGAAGCCATGTGTTTTTGCAGAAGTAAATATTTTGTCTAATTTTATCCCTTCTTTAAATTGTAAATCATTGTTAATTTACACAAAAAATCAAATGAAGAAACATTTAAAACAGCATTGCAGAGTATTGTCATGGGTATTTTTTGGTAGTTGAAAGTTATATCACAGTCCCACCTATTCTCTTGCCTGCCATTTTGCCTTCAGTTTCTTCCTGGCCCTGTCTGTCAAAAGAGTAACCCTACGACTAAAGCGTGGAAGCATGCATGCATGAGTATGTGTGTTTTTCCTAACTGCTAACTGCCAGCCATGACTGCAAAACAATAAATACAGCGGGCCTACATAAAAATAAATAATTTAGATTTGAAAATTGAAAGACAAGAGACAGTCATCCACACCCAGTTGAGATATAAGACAAACTTATTGAAAGATTTGTTGTTTTCCTTGTTCTTGTTGCAAGTTTTTTCAGTTCCCTCATCAGAACCAAATCCAAGGTTACAAAATGTCTCCACTTTTTACCATTTCCTCCAAAAGACAATTCTTTCAAACATTTTTTTTTTCACTTTTTACCCGTCTCTCTCTCTCTCTCTCTCCCTGTACAGTCCCAAAATTATTCCCTAACCAAAAGAGAAAACAGAAGACCCAGTTTCCTCACACTCTCGATCTACCGTTTCCATTTTTCACCACTTAATTTTACCAACCCGGCGCTGTTATTCACTGCAACACTCCTGAACCCCTCCCCGCTCATGCCCTGATAACACATACCCCCACCTCCACTCTGTTCAATCATGTAATTCCTCACTTCGTTCCTTATCATCTCTTTCATCACCGTCATAAGGTCTGTACTGAACCCCGCAGACCCGCATCCGGGCCGTCCGCCCACTTCCGGGGACGACTCCTGAGCCGGTGCGCTCCTTCCAGTCAAAAGGGGTGTCACTGTGTTGGATTTGGGCAGCTGAGCCTGCTCGGCGACTTGATCGGACACCTCAGAGGAATCGGCCCCGGGTAGAGACAGGCTCAGCGAGGTAGGCGGGTCGTTGTTGTTGTCGCAAGACGACGTCGTTTCAACTGGAGGCATAACCACTCCGGTTCGGGGCAACGGGCCGGTATATATTATAATTATAAGAAGAAGATGGACCGGGCAAGCTGGAGTTGCTGACGTCAGATCCAGAGGGGCTGCCCGGGCTCATGTAGAGCCCTGTAGAAACAGGCACACCAGAACCTGCACTCACAGATCTCTTCAAAGGCTGCGTGTTATCACCATCCAAATTACCATCATACCCTTCGAGGTTGCAGAAATTGCCATCCTCTGCCATTGAAGAGCACTTGCGTTTAAGAGTGGAGTTCCAGTGGATTTTTAATAGCGTTATCGGTCCGTCCGTAGAGAAGACGGGCAATTGTAGCCCACTTGTTGCCGAAACGAGCGTGGGCTCGGGTTATCGTCTCATCTTCTTCGGGAGTGAAGGGTCTGTGCTCGACCTGAGGTGAGAGCTGGTTGCACCACCGGAGTCTGCATGATTTTCCTGATCGGCCAGGAATTGATTTGCTTATCAACGACCAGTTTCTTGGACCATGTTTTTGAACTAGTTTTTGCAACGCTTCATCTTCTTCTGGACTCCATGGCCCTTTGATCCTATCCATTTCCTTTCTGGTAATAGCCATATCCTAACACGCAAATCTAAATCTCTTCTTGTGTTCTTTTCTTTTCAGCATAAAACGAGGCTGGCTGGTTTGTGTTCTTGCGGAGGTCGAGGAGACGGAGAGAGGAGGAGGAGGATGAGGGGGGTGTTATCAGAGGGTGGTGAGGGGATTTTATATTTATATGAAAAGAGGGTATGGTAGTTATAAAGCAGTGGGTGGGTGACTGGAAGAGACGGTTAGGGGTAGGAGAAGAGAGGAGTTATGGGCACCGATGGTTCGAGGTAAGCGGTTGGGTTCTTGGGATACAGCTGGCGAATGGACACGCGTCATAATTAGTAGCAGTGTTATGCTTAGGTTACTCGCTCTTTTTTTTTTTTTCTTTTTTTTTTGGTCGGGGAATTTGGAAATGGAGAGCTGCGTCCATCGCACTCTCTTTTGAGACTAGTAGAGGGCGAGTGATTTGGATCGTTCTTTCATTTTTTATTATTTTTTTAATCAACATTCAACATTGTATAATATTTATGAATATGATATTTGCTTGTTGATTGAACAAATTAGAGAAATCACGAATTAAAAAAAAATATAGCTTATATAAATCTTAAAATGAGTTTGAAAAATAGGAGACTCCTACCTTGTGTGTGTGTGTGTCAATAAAAAATAGAATTAATAAAAAACAAATAATTTCTTTTTGATTTTTTGAATATATTTTTGTAAGACTTTTATTTTTGTTTAATAAAAAAATAATGACTTGGTTTTCAGGAAATTGTATTTCATTAATTTTGGACTGCATACAACTTTCATGAGTTGTGAAAAAAAATCAATAATATTTTTTTATTATTATATCAAATTTGATCTCTTCATTACTATATATTTTGTTTTGAATTTGTTTTCTATTTATTCTCATTTTTATCCCATGGAGTTTGATTTGATTTTTTTATCATTTTTTATTTTTACTTTTTTATTTATTACATTTGATCCTTATTTTTTACAATAAAGTGAGACACTAGAAAGTGTTTTAAAAATTATTTTTCATGTCACGGTGAAACATTAAGAACGATCCATCCTCCATGAAAACTAATAAAAAAAACAAATTGGGCTTTAAATAATTTATATTTCTATCAGTATACCATTTTTGAATAAAAATTACACCATCCAATTTTTTCTCTGAGAGAGGGTAGGATTAGGAAACTGGTTTGTATGGGGCGCCGAGTCAAAGCCAAAGTCGACTTCCCTAGGTGTGGAAAGTGGAAATTCCAAAGCTGCGTAGGATAAGGATGCAGCCATTTCGATGAAGATAAAATTTCCATAATTGTACCTGGGAAGTTATAGACCATAATTAATACTCACTTAACCATCAGAAATAAAATAAAAAAATCTTCTTTTCTTGGAAGAAAAAGATGGTAACCACTGGTTGAGCAAGGCTTTATGATGATCATGATGATCTCTCTCCGTTTGACTGAGGACAGCCAGGCTGTATACCACTTCTTCTTTTCTTGTTAATCGTTTTAATAATATATATATATATATATATATAAAAGGGACGGCTGCACGGGAAAATGCTGAGCTGGCAATAAACGACAAATGTGGTCGCCCAATCACAGTGCGGGTCATTACTGTTGTATTTTCACGCCAGCCTGTAAACCTGCCAACGGCCTCTACCCCCACCGACACTTGCCGGTCACCAATCCGCTCATGCTTCGAATCTTTACCTGTACGGGACCCCTAAACTATACATCATCCCACATCGCACGCTCCCATGTCCAGAGACTTTTCCTTCGGCTGCCTGCTTGGTTTTGGTCTCTAGATATTTTTTAAAAACCATGGGTGTAGTAAAACGGTTAAAAAAAGAGAGTAAAATAGTATAGTTTATATATATATATCATGTGTAGAATATGATTTTTATAGTTTGTTTTTATTTTTAAATACTAAGGTTAATAATATAATTAATTTCGGGAGAATGTACAAAATAGTATAGTCGTATTTATTATTTGAATAATGTAAAAGATATGGAATATAGATCTGTATCCGTTTCTGTTACTCGCGGATGATACCTGCCACCTAACTCTGTTGTTTGGTGTGAGTGGTTATCCATACTAATTGTATAGTATTCTTTCTCTTACAGCTTTGACTTTTGACTGATATTCCGGTCGGTGGTAGCGAGGTTGCTGGATTTTCTGGCCGTTCGTTTCGGTTTGCCTGCCGCTGGGATTCCTTCGATAATTTAGATTTTATAGCCAGTGATTAAGCTAGTGAAGGATAATATTGTAATTAGCCATTTAAAGAAAAACCTTAAACATGGGGTGAAATTACTATACATATGCCTTGATTGACTATAGATTATAATAATGAATTTATAATTTTACTATTAATTTTTTTTGTCTTTAAAGTGTACAATAATTTTTTTTATATTCTATTGTATCACTCGATTCACCTCGGTCTCATCCCCTCCCTATACGGTGTGTATGATCCACATACCTTTGATGTGACATCAATTATGTTTTTCTCTTTTTTCTCCTAGAATTCCATGTGTGAGCCTATAAATTTGCACATCATCCCTTCAAGTTTGCTGTCATCCGCCTTATCGATAAATGAATAAAATATTGAAACCCTAATTGATAAGAAAAAAAAAAAGAGTTGAAATTGATAGATGCACATACTTCACTATACGATCACATTACAACATTTTTCCTACTTATTTTTTTAATGATATGTAAATTTGACATACCCGTCAATTTGATAGAAAACAAAAGTGCATATAAAAAAGTTATTTTCACAATCCAGTTTGCGAGAATGCTTGTGAAACTGTGGCTACGGTTATGTATTTATTTAGTAGTTTGGTTGATATTGTTTTTTTAAAGTGTTTTTTTTTAGAAATATATTAAAATGATGTTTTTTATTTTTAAAAAATTATTTTTAATATCATGATCTAAAAATATTATAAAAAAATTAATTTAAAACAAGAAATAAAAATATTTTTTTAATTTTTTTTCAAAAATACTTCTGAAATGCAGTGATAAATTAGGTCTAATGGGACGGGATGTTTGTTACTGCATTTTAAAAATATTTTTTTAAATAAATATTTTTTATTAATTTTTTATTTAAAATAATTAAAAAAAATGTTTTTAAATTATTTTTATGTATTGATATCAAAAACAATCTTTAAAAAATAAAATATATTATTTTGATACATTATTAAATAAAAAATACTTTTTAAAAGAAAAAAAAATACACGACAAACATGCAGTAAAGCTAAAGCACTAGCCGTATCATCTAGCAACTTTTCCAACGAGCAATGGGCTCCCTAGCGATGATGAATGAGGGTGGGGCTGGGATCCAGAACTAGTTATTGCTGGATTTTTATTTATTTTGTACTCTAGCATAGTAAAGCAATCATAAAATATTTTAAAAAATAATCCAATTTAGATATTTGCAAATAATATCTGAGATAATTGAAAAAAAAATTCAATTGTCTAAATGAACGATTGAAATGAATCTTGACATCTTAGGATAATTTGTGTGATCCACTTTATTCATAGTTTATAATTATGAAAAAAAACAATAATTTGAAAGATATACGAGGACAACACCGTTGATATAATATATAAGATTTAATAAAATAAATCCAATAACATTATTTATTTATTTATTTTTACAATATTAGTGATTTCGTTTTAAGAATTTTTTTTTAAAAAATAAATATTTTTTCTTGTGATATTTTATTTTTCGTATGCTAAAAAAACTCGTTATTATTGCGCCTCTGAATCCAAGAAAGAACAAAACCTTGAAAGCATTGGAAAATGTGAAGGTCATGCTGTTAAGGGTCAATGAAGTGTTTGGTACGAATGTTAAATCGGATAAGATGTAATTAATGCATGACAGTGGCGAATTATCTCCGTAGATATATACTCCTCTTTTATTCCTAATGTCAAGATTGCAAAAGGAATCCAACGGCTGTGGATATCATTGTCAAAACGGTTTCAAATCTGGCTTCCTCTCTCACCGGACAACTCCATCTCCGAAGGTGGTGCGAGACCCGCTTCATTTGCCAACCAAGATGATGCACGCATGCCGTGGTTGTCCCTCGTTTCAAAAAAAAACATTTATTTATTTTAATTTTAATTTTAAATTAAATTTTTTTAGATAACTTTTATGAGTTGAGACAAAAAAAAATATTTTTTATAAATATATTATTTTAATATATATTTTAATAAAAAATATTTTTAAAATCAAATTCACCGTACTCTTAAATAGACATGCAAATTGTTTGGGATTGAAGCTGAAATTGTTTTTAATTTTTTTTATTTAAAAATATATTAAAATCATATTTTATTTTTGTCTTTTAAGAATTATTTTTGACATCAAAATATTAAATTAATTTTTAAAATATATATATATATATATAAAAAACGCTCTTGAAACAACAATCGCTAACCAACTGATGAATTGTAGTATATCATTTTCTTTTCTAATTTTATTTTAAGCTCACTTCTTAGTTTTGATAGGCTATTACAAAATATTGTATTGCACGTGTTAATATTTTACCAGCCAACACAAACATTGTTTTCAAATACAATGTCGTCAAATTACTAAAATTCAAATATTATTAAAATCTTAAAAAACATTAATTCTTATATTAAGAATTTTTTATATTAAAAAACATTTTAAAAAGCCTAACCATTTATTTTTATTTTTAAATAAAATTAACCATCTCGGGTCAAATGACTATTATTAAACATGATAAAACTTCAGGGACACCTGTCAGTGACCCCCGCGTGTCTTCTGTTTTTTTCTTGCACAGTTCAGTGATCCGGCATGTGCACCAGAGAGTTTCTTGGTCACGTGCTTGATCCTCTCTCTGAAAGGAAACACACGTGCGCTTTGCACCCTCTGGCGCAGCAGGGTATATCTTCATCAGCACGTTGACAGTTTAGTCCTCGTTTAATGTGGAATCAAAACTTGGGTTACTCTGTAATTAAATGCGGAAGGGCATGATAGAAGAGGGTTTTACTTTTACCTAATAATATAGTTACCTCGTGTAAAATGTAAATCCAGCCACCTAGATTAGGTTAGTAGGATTTAATTATTATAGTGTGATTAATGTTTCTTATAAAAATATTTTTTTTCAGAAATATATCAAAATATTTTAAAAAAATATATATATATATATATATTTGATATCAGCACATAAAAATAATCTAAAAATACAAAAAAAAATTATTTAAAATTTAAAAATAATTCAAAAATAATTTTGAAACACATTGCCGGAGTTACTTGGTCAATGATGCTAAACAACTACTTTATTTTTCTTTGTGGGCCTAACTTCACAAAGGAGTGAAACCATGTTTTAATAAAAAAGTTTTAAGATTTTGTAATTTGAAAATATAATTGAAAATAAATAATTCTAAATATTTTTTAATAGACTTATAGATTTTGATAGACCTTAAAACTCATTTAAAGTGAAAATAGGGTTGTTCATTATGGTAGAAGAAGGATAAAGAATGAGTTTGCTTGACAAATTTGCAAGAGGATCTTACACAAGTTTAGTGAACTAGGAGAATGAGTTTGCTGGGTAAATTTGCAAAAATACCTTACAAAAGTTTAGTGAATTAGGAGAATTCGCTATGATATGTTTCTTTGCATTAAATGCCTCTTTTTTTATTTTTAACAACATTTTTGAAGAAAAAAATAATTTTTTATTTTGTTTCTCGTCAAAATTATAATTTTATAGTTTTTTTATATCATTTTGATGTACTAATATTATAAATAATTTTAAAAAAATATTGACTCATTTTCAAACAAAAAGAGACATTTTTAAAAACCAATTATTATTAAAAAAAATATTGACTCATTTTCAAACAAAAAAGAGACATTTTAAAAACTAATTATTATCACTCTCAAACACCCTAAAAAGCTTTTAAGTGAAACAAAAGAGAAGTATGACTTATAGATTTTGGTGAGACCCTAAGCAAAAGGATCTGACACAAGTTTAATGAATTAGGAGTATTCACCATGATATGTTTCTTTGCATTAAGTGTGTTTGTTTTTGCATTTTTAAATCATTTTGAAGAAATTTAAAATTTACTTTTAATGAAATTGTTAAAAAATAAAAAATATATTAATACTAATGAATTTAAATAAAATACACGTGAATCTAAGTTGGTTAGTGAAAAATTCAAAATCATATGTTTTAAGTCTTTGAGTTGAGAATCCAAAATTATCTTTGTTTATGTGTTGCCTTGCTTTTGGTTGGCGCAAGTCACAATGTTGTTTAAAGAAGTGTTTGTTGTAGTAATAAATTTATTTTTAAGTTGTTTTTATTTGAAAATATATCAAACAAATTATTTTGATACATTTTTAAATAAAAAAAATTAAAAAAAATCATTATTATACACCTGAAGACTCCCTAAATATTTTTAAGTGAAACAAAACAAGAGTTTGAAATCAAACAAAGAACTAACAAAGAAACTTGCAAGAGAAGTATGCAACTTGAGAACCAATTCAAATGACAAAATAATGGTTTGCTATATGTTGAATGAGATAAGGTATGGTAGTTATGAGTCTTTTGTATGAGCCACTTTCAAAACTCAATTATATTTCATTTATAGTTTTTATATAAAATATCAAAGTAGATAATATGTCATTAGCTATAACCTATTTTGACCATTTACGATGGGTTAGGTTTCTTTATATCCAAAATTTATTCATTCTTCATAGATAAAAAATTAAATAGATATTTATACCTTGTCTATCAGGTCTTAAATATCCATATGGATATCCACTATACAATTATTAGTTATTATTCAATAAAAAATTATTAAATGCTATATATAACATTTTTTTTAATCCAACATAATACATACAAATCTCAGATTTGAGATAACACAAACACACATCTAATACAAATGTATATCTCATAATAGGTTTGGATCGAGTTTGGCAATATCTATGTCATATTCATTATCCATCGAGTAAGGTAATTATCAAATAAAAATCACTCATTTATATTAGTTTAGTTTGATACGCATTGGGTTTTGATTAAATTTTCAACCTTATTAAAAAATAGACATAGAGGTATTGATACCAAGATTAAAGTTTTAAATCATCTTCATAGTCAACCTAAATTTTTTTTATGATGATTTTCTCTTTACTCTCTCATTATTCAAGGATTAAAACTTAAGAAAAACAAAGTTTTAGAATCGAACTGCAAGAACCTAAATTACAAAAAAATAAAAACAAATATAAAATAACTTAAAAACTCAACCACCTAAATATAATTTTTATATGGTCAGTAATTGCACTATAGATTAAACAATGGGAATGTGAGTCTTGGTCTATAATAGTTGAAAAATGAACGTGTCAAATCTTTAGTTTCTTTATTAATTTGTTAGAGGGTTATATATATGTATTTGTGAACATAGTTGTCAAACCTGAATTAGGTCATTGAGTTAGTTTTAAGTTTATTATTTTTGTCTAAAATGATATTATTTCAATTTTCATTTTTAAATCCATGGTTTTGACCTAGCCAAGTTTGGCTAGGTCATGCAAATCATGGGTCCACTTGGAAGTCACCCAAGTTTTTTCAGGTTAATGTCAAAACTAATTCAAATTCAAGTTAGGCTAAGATCATATTTTAAGTAGTCAGTTTCACAAGTCAACTTGGTGGATATACAAGAAAATATTTTCTTATTTTAAAAATTTATTTCAAATAAATTTATTAATTACATCTAAAGAAAAAACAAGTTAAAGAATTAGTTTGAAGGGCTAGAAAAAAATGAGAGCGAGAGAGAGAGAGAGAGAGAGAGAGACAATAAGGTTATTGAAGCCACATTAGAAATTGGTATGATATATGTACCACCAAGGAAGAGAAAAGTGGTCAAGACTCAAGACTATTCGAACATCATATATGGTCTTAAATATTGTCTAAATACGACAACAAGTCTAACACAATGACATATCTAATATAATTGCCAACCTTTTTAATTTTTTTAATTATATTTTTTTATTAAAATACAAAATTCTCCCTGAATTAACTTGATAATTACTAATAAAGCAATGTAAAATTATATAAAAGCTCCTACAATAGTTTAATCAATCTTGACTTTAAAGGTAATGTTGTATAATAAAAGAGATCATGACTTACAATAAAGATAGAGTTTCAACTTACAATATAAACTCTACAAATGAAAAGTCAATAATAAAATGTCTTTAAATGAGTTAATTACCTTCAGCTATTAAATACAATATTTAACTACAAAGGCTTGATTCCTTTTTTGTTTTTTTCAATTTTCTTTATTTGGCACATATCACCTTAAAAATCCTATAATACAGAGGTTTTTCTTGTAATTTCTAAAATTTAAATCAATAAGAAACATAAGTTCTCATTATTTTATCTTATTTCATTCATGTTTTCACTCGATGTCTAGACAAACAAATATAGATCTTGACTCAACACCTTTTTTATTCTAAAAAAAAACATCTATAACATCTAAAATGACATGTAAAGTCAAAGAACACTTTTGCATCTCACTTTCTTAAATTTCTTGTGTTGTGAAAGAGGAGTACAAGTTAAAGGGATTAAGTGGTATTGATAAAAAAATATTTTATATTTTATATTTTAGTGTTTCCCATTAAAGTTTTTGAATAATTACTTTGCTTCTTCCTTTTTCTTTGGTTGATATAATGATGGAAAAAAAGGGACAATGGTTTGTGAAAAAGAAAAAATAAATGATAATTTTGGAATATTATTTTTCATTTAGAATAATTATAGTAAAAAAGATGGTCTTCAATCTAATTTGTTTTTGGCCATTTTTTTTTATGATTTGAATCCCATTTGAAATTGAAATCAATACCATTAAAAAAACAGTTCCAACACAAGAATTGATTTAACTATGTGAACTGCATTCAATTCACAAGGTTCTGAAGATCCTATAAGTTATCTTATATAAAGAATGATATGTTTTGATCCTAATTTTTTGTCCAAATCAAAAGTAATAAATGAGCTAAATATTAGGTATAACATAACTTATATGAATGTAATTGAATGATCATGAGATGATTCATCACCTTAGTTGAAATGAAAAAAAAATCCACATGTTTTCAAATAGTATTAATTATGAAATTCTTACACAATGTGGAACTAGATTTGAAAAGAGGTTTGAATCTTATTATGGTATTAAGAGTAAAAGTTATTTAGCAAAGCAAACACACTCTATGCTATAATGCTTAGATTATAATATCCTCGTTGAAAGAATAATAATTACATTGAAAACATGATTACTAATATGTTAAGTCAAACAAGATTTGACTTTCTTAATATTTAGAAGATTATAACATGTTTTTAGTCATTGTATTCAACCTTCAAATATAAATCAATCACGTTATTGAATTGAAAATAAATTAAACTATTTAATTTACTTAAACCTATTTATTTAACATTGTGATTTATATTCAAGCCAACTTATTAGGAACTTAACGAGTTACACATATTAAAATCTTTGATAAAAATTAAACTAGAAATTGATTAATTGAGTGTGACTTGATTTTAAATAAGTTTTAAAAATTAAATAGTAAAATGTAATTAATATAAATGATTATAATTCTAGATCTAGAGAAATATCAACTAGAGACTTCATTGAATAAATTTATAAAACTATCTTAAAATAATATATATGATATGAACTACGAACAAATTGATATTTTATCATTTATACCGTTATTAGATTCCCCTTTAAATATAATACTTTGCCGTATATTTTCATATGAGAGTTGTACAAACTATGTTACAAACAAACACCTAAAAACACACACATAAAAAAAATTAACACTTAACACTCAAGGGCATAGTGATCCATTTCTTCTAAAAGGTTTTTAGGTGAATTTTCACTGGTGAATTTTCACTAATAATATATGTGAATTACTATTATATATTAGACAATTGAATGACTTGTGAATTCTAGCAACACAACTTTGAATAAATTAATTAAATTTTAGAAAAAAAAACATTATCTTTGAATAAACTTCGTTTAAACCTTAAATGCTTAACTGCTGTAGTTTTAATTTAGATTAATCTTTAATGACAACTATTAGTAATAATTAATATAGTTGTTTTAATTAATTACCATAACTGTTATAATTTATTACAATAACAATTATAATTTATTACTATAGCAGTTGAAGCATTTCCTCTAAAAAGATAACACTACTGCGTGTCATAATCTCATGCTTCATCTAAACTCTTATTCTTGTCTTATTTACCATTAGTTAAAATTATATATTTTTATTATTAAATGAAATCAATTAATAATTGTTTTATTTGCCTACCTTATTTATTTTTTGTAGTATTCAATTAATTTTATTATTTAACACCCCGGAAAAAAACAATAATTTTTTGTTTACTGTGGTATTTGTTTTTAGTTGTGCTAGTTTACTATTTAAAAAAAAAACATTTTTTTTAAATAATTGTGCCCGGTGATAAAAACACCCTTCTTTCTAGCTCAACGACCACCATGAAATATCATAATATAATAACATTTATTTTTGTTTGCTTTTATCATAACTGTTTTTGAGAGTAATCTAGGTCCGTTTATTTTTAATATTTTTAATATTTTTATATCATTTTCATGTGCTAATATCAAAAATAGTTTTTTAAAAATAAAAAAATAAATATTATTATAATATATTTTTAAACAAAAAATAATTTTAAAAACAACCTCAATTATACTTTCTAAGTACACTATGATCCCTATTTGTCATTATATGTTTCAAAAATATTTAAAAAATAAATAATTTTTTTATTTATTTTAAATTAAAAATTTTTAGTATTTTTAAATCATCTTCCTATATTAATTTCAAAATTAATTTTTTTTAAAAATAAAAATAATATTATTTTAATATATTTTTAAATAAAAAATACTTTTAAAAATAAACTTGTGATTCTATTAATAGGAAAATCCATCATATCTCTAGTAATTTATCACGCCGCAGGGTGGCCTTAAGTGATAAGACGTGCATCACGTGAACATCACAAGGCCCGAATATCACCGTCCAATTGTGGTTCTTCTTCTCTGCTAAATTATCTGAACCAAGTTTTGGAAGCACGTGGAAAACGAGCGGTATTAGGCACCGCGTACGTTCTCTCGTCCCGTTAACAGACAAACATGACAGTTGTAGCAAAACACATGTTAAATAATAAACGTGCCACGTTAATAATAGAATTGATAGTTCAACACGCGTCCCTATATACTCTCATGTCCGGTTTCGTGCCACGTCGACAGGTTTATTGAATCTCTCACTATAACTTTGTCGTTTATCCCTTGCGTTGAAATGAACAAAGGATATACAATTATTTATTTATATTTTATACGACTTTATTTTATTTTAATTATGGTTGCTGTCTCCTTTAGAACCGTCAATGAGATGAGCGGAAGGTAGTCCACGTCACGGATAACTTTTGACAGCTATAACGCATAAATCGTTTTATTATTGTTTTTGTCCTTTTGTTTTAAAATTAGTTATTATTTTTTTTTAAAGAATAGAATGAAAAAGACAGCATCTCTATCTTTTTTGAGGAGAGAGGATGATACCTTCGATCCCATGATTTCCTCCACAGTAAACCGTATGCGTCTATCGTACTTTGCTTCTTTTTTTTTCTTCTTTAGAAAAACTCTTTTTTACCCCCGTATTCGTTTTTCTATTATTAAAACCCAACGGTGCGTGTTGGCATCTCGAGGAAAAATGTAAAGAATATAATAAAGAGTACAAAATGACACCGTTTTAAGATATGTGGGCCTTATCTTTTTTAATGCCGGTGCCACAAGCTGTAAGAAATTCAATAAATTGATTGCTTGTGAATAGAGCCTGAGTTTTAAATTGATCAGATTTTTTTTTAACTAATAGACTATAGCTTACAGCTTAATTACATTTTAATGTTATTTCTATAAACCATTTTAATGAGATCATATAAAGTAAATATAGCCCCGATTTGTGCAAATTAAACGAATAAAACCTAAAAAAGTATATTTTAAGAAATTATCTAATCAAAAGAAAATAAAGAATCATGGGAGCTCAATCAAATGATCGAGCCGTGCATTACAAGAACTACAGCTTTATTACAAGGATGTAGATTTTCTTACATTTTTATATATAAAGGTCTGCTAGCAGGATGATTTATTGACTTTAATCCTCTCATGTCGCGAGATGTTTGGTCAAGTAGAAGGTCCAGTACCCGAAGGGTTGTTGACTATATTCCTCTTTGTTTCGTAAATGATAAACATTTTGAATATGTTAGGTGGGACGTGACGGTGTTAACTGTATAAACTTAAAATAAATATCGTCATGCTGTTGATTTTTCTTTATATAATATAAAGTTGGACTACAACATCTGTGTTTTAATCAAAGAACTGCCATCCTAACTTACTATAACACAAGAAATATATTTTAGTGTGATTTACTGCTTATATAAACATGAACAGTAAAATATATTAAAAAAACCCTAATTGTTTTAGTGTTGCAGGAAAGAAAGGGAACTAGAATTCTTTTTTTCTTTTATATGGACTTATTGATTCAAAGCAATCTCCTCTTAGGCAATAAAAAGAAGAAAAAAAAGGCAAGAGCTACAATTTGTTTTTTTTACTAATTAAAGTGGTTTAAAGTAAATAGTAATAATAATAATAAGAAGAAGAATACAAGAAATGGCTATTCCAATGACTTCTTGGTGTAAAAAATTGGTAATTTTAAGCAAAGGATCCGAGCTATAAAATCTTCATTAGAAATCAGAACCAAAATAAAAGAATCTATTTCAAGAATCAATTTAAAAAACTACGAGATAATAACTATATTGCATAAATATTAAAGAAAAGAAATACCCAGATGATTCTAGGAAGGAAATAAGGTAGAAAAAACAAGAGAATAAAGGAAACATGACAAGTCCACATAAAAATAGCAGGAGAAACAAAGCAATAATTAATTAGAATGAATAACTATTTTATAAAATAAAAAAAATTCTATTATTTTTTTAATAATTTTTATTTCAATTTAACCCTAATATTCACATCTACCAAAAAAATATTTTCAAAAAATTAAAAAATATCATTAACAATCTTAGTTTCAAGCTCCAAATATTGTAGATATTTTTATATATTATAAATATCCAATTACAAATTTATAAGACCTAGAAAAAGGCCACCCATCAAGTAGCCCACAAGATATTACTATTCATCAAGTTTTGGACACTGAAAGTAGTGAATCAGACTACTGGGTTTTTTTTCTAGTAAGAACTTATGAAGATTAAGGGCTAAAGATTGTAGCATAATAAGTTGAAATAAATGCTATATATACTATATTTTTAAAATTGATTTATATTTTATATATTTATTAAATGTAGAATACCCCCCTTGACTTGCCACTCATCTTTTCGGTGTTGTCAAATGGCTTGAACTTCATGATCTTTGATGGGGCTATGAACACTATGGTGCTATAATAAGTTTTATAATTGAATTTTGAGACCCTATCTAGAAGACTTCAAATTTAACATGGGTGATCTTTTCTCAATTTTATATATTGTTTCTATATTTTAATCATTGTGCCATACAATGCATGCATTCATCCCCTTGAAAAAGGAATTAATTTGTGGGCGCTAGCAGCTTCATAACATTGCTGCTCGAAGCTTTAAGTTTAGTGCTCACCATAACACACACACACACACACACACACACACACACACACACATATATATATATATATATTTTAGTGCTCACCATAACATATATATATATATATATATGTGTAGAGAGAGAGAGAGGGGGAGAGAGAGAGAGAGGGAGAGGGAGAGAGGGAGAGGGCGAGACTTTGCAAACGTAAAGCAGGAGCTTATGATTGAATATAGAAATACGAGAATATGAGTGTGGAGAAAATATCGTCGTCCTTGAAACCTAGTGGGCATTGAATCCTTGTTAGTTTTTGAAAGGAAGCAATGATGGGATCGAAGCAACAACTATGAATTTTAAAGCTTTTATCATCATCCCACGCCTCCCTCGAACGTAGTTTTATGTTTACTTGGCCAAAAGCATTTGTAGTTTATTATTATCGATTCCTTTGGCCGACCAACCTGCCTCCGTAATGTTTTTATAATTTATTTTATTTTATTTTATTTTTGACATCAAATCATTTACGAGCTTTTTTTTTATTATTATTATTCTCTTTTAATGCCTTATCTCAAAGGCAAGCACTTGGTGTAGAACATCTACATCTCATCGTTATTGAAAATTAGAAGAAGTTAGCTACTAATTAATTATATTTTTGAATATGCAAGCTGATCACATGAGATATTTTCTTTTAATTCTCTTACAACAAAACTATTGAGGAAGATTGATTATTTGGTAAATATTTGAAAGTGATTCATATTTGTCATTGCATTTCAAAAGCCCTTAAAAAAATATTTTTTTTTAAATTTACATTAAATTATTTTTTTTATGTTTTTATATCATTTTCATGTACTGATGTAAAATATTATTTTAATATATTTATAAATAAAAAATACTTTAAAATAATCCCACCAAAGCTATAGTAAACGGGGACAAAATATGGGCCAATTAACAATCCCACACGATTTTCAAGCCATTAGACAATAAAATTGAAAAACAAATCTTGGAAAAGGAAAAGGATAGTGGACATGTCGTTTCCATGAATTAGTGGAAATGAAACTACCAAAAGTCACTCATGCCTGCCTGCCCTAAGAAAAAGTTATGGAAGGCAATCCATTGATTGTCCTCCAAAGGCAATTCAAACGACCTAGAAGATGCAGACAAAAAGTCCCATATTATCTCTTAGGATTTTTTTTTAGTTTTTATAATTTATAGTAAGTTTGAAAAACATATTTTAAAACTTTTTAGCTATGTGAAAGATTATAAATATTGTTTTTTATATTTTCATATTAAGTTAATGTAATGAATTTGATTTTTATTGTAAATATAATATAAAAATATATTTTTTATGATAATTTTTAATTTCAATGAAATAAAATTAATATCATATAATTATATTATGACAAACATAACACATTAAAATGCCTATAATAAATTGCGGTTTTTTTTTTATATATATAAAAACTAGTTATATATAAACTTGCTGTTTTTCTTTTTCATGAGAAATCTATCTCGGTTTTCAATAGTAAACACGTTTTTGTAATTTTTGCTTACAAAAAAACTGAAAATAACTATTTAATATAATTAACGAAGAGAGTACTCTAAATAAGTTAAATAATTTAGGGGTGCCCTAGCCTCCCTAATAACATGGGCTTTTGTCAAAGTGGTGGAGCCCTTCGTCTCCATTCACGTCTCCTGTGGTTAGGTCAGGGGTCATTTTCCCTGAGAGCTTGAAAGCTTAGTTGGGCCAATCAGCTCAGACCGAAGACGCTAACGCAATCCGAAATAACCCATTCAAAGAAATCACTAACAAATAACAAATCATTATCATATTTCGGTACGGACACTGCAGTGAAAATGGCCTCTCTTCTTATATTATTATCAAATTATTTTCATTTTTATTTTATAGTTTTAGATATTTTAATGTGTTTTTAAGCGAAAAATATTTTAAAAAATAATTCAACCGTACTCTCAAACATATTTGATCGTGTCCAAATTGTTCTGACTGAATTTTCCAAATATACATCGAGATTTAGGCAGCTTTTCAAATGTTTTCCATAAATGTTTTACCAACATAACATATTATTGCATATATATGTTGACTAATCAAAACTCAGCATGACCAGTTCCTTCCATGCACGTTCCTTCCATGCATACCCAGTTGGCCACTACCTAACTTGTAGAATTGACATCACATTTCACTGCATGCATGGCACATTTCACTGCATGCATGGCACAGTTTCTAGGCAACCAAACAGGAAAAGAGAAACAGATCAGAATCATTGATACTACTAACTTTAGAGTTAACCGTTTTTATTAATTAAAAAAAATAAACAAAATAAATATCAGTGAGGAGTGTGGTACATCTTTTGTTGTTTGTGGCCGCCGATACTTTATAATTATATTATTTGGGCTACTCTTCTTTTCTTTCTTTCTTATATATATATATATATATATATATATATATATATATATATATATATAGAAAATTAATTTTAATGATTTAGTAACTGGGAGTTGAGGCCTGCTTGACTCATTCTACAGTACAATACAGGTGGTGGCAATTAATTAACTTGTAAGGCCATTCATGTATCATTGCCCCCATGCTGACCCCCAACTAACGTACGACTACTTTGGTGGGCAAATTAAAAAAGAAGAAGAGAGAAATGGAATTTGGATTCTTGCAATTTCCAATTTATATAACTTAATTAAAATAATTGAGCTGAGTTGACATTTCGTTTCAACAATATTTTTGAAAAAAATTAAATTTGTTTTATTTTTATTTTTTACTTTAAATTAAGTTTTTTTCTTTGTGTTGCCGATGTCAAAAATAATTTTTTAAAAAATATAAAAATATTATTTTGATATATCTCTAAAAAAAAAAAAAAAAAAACACTTTAAAAAGTAACCTTCAACCACACTTCTAAACATGCACATCCAAGCCCATTGTTCTGCTCTTTATATTATTATCATTTAGGATTTGAATATGAGATGGATAGATATTATTAGAATGTATTTTTAAAATGCTTTGGAGCATTGAAAAAAAAACCGTATGAAGCATCAAAATAAGATCAATAATGCAAGTTAGAGAAGCTTCGATGTTGATCGTTTTTAGAGTATATTATAAACTACTCTATTTAGATTTGGGAGCGCAGTTTCAAAAATATTTTTGAAAAAAAATAATTTTTTTTAAAATAATTTTTATTTTAAATTAATTTTTTGTGTTATTGGATCATTTTCATGTGCTGATATAGAAAATAATTTTTAAAAAATAAAAAATATAATTTTGATGCATTTCAGAATAAAAAATACTTTTAAAAACAACCATAATCGCAACTACACTCCCAAATAAAGACTTGGTTTCGAGAATGAACAAAGACATTTTCTGAAATAAAATAACATTAAATCAGATGCTGTTAACATTTTAACTGATTTACGTGTTTAAAATAAAAAGGACTCATCAACTCATCTCTCAAACTTAGAGGGACTGATTTATAACTCTAAAATGAAATCTAGAGAATGTGATTCATGAAATAATGCAGAGATTTTCATCATGCTGTTTCAGAAGCTGATTAAACACCAACAAATTAATCAACCTGCACACGACGAATTCACTCACCACTCATCAGAATCCTGAGAAAAACTAGCCCTCTTGGAAGATGAAGTTTTGATTGTAGTTTCAAACCTCTCAACATCATGGGGTCCCGAGCATACAGGTGTAGCAAGAAAAAAACCCTAATATTAAGAAGCTGTGTGGGAGGGTGGTACAACCGTTGTTTCCTTTTTTTTTCTTTTATTTTAAATGATTTTTTAGTATTTTTTAAATCATTTTGATGTGTTAATATAAAAAATAATTTTTTTAAATAAAAAAAATATTATTTTAATATATATTTTTAAATAAAAAATATTTTCAAAAATAACCACAACCGTGCTCCAAAACCGTCGTAAATGCTTATCTTCAACCTCCCCAGAACACAAAAATGAAAGCTCGGAACGAATCCCAAATGAGATTGACATCATTTAGTTGAAGTGGGTGCTTGGCACTAATGAAAAAGCAGTGGGTGACTGACAAAAAGTATATAAATAACTCACCAAACACTTTCAATGGAGAAACATAATTGGGTCGAGGAATTCTTGTCGCCTTGAATTCCTTTCCTCCTGTAGCATGCCGGCATTTGTCTCTGTCACGCACAGATTGTAAACATTTTCAGAATCATATATCTGTCAAGGCTGGGGAGATGCTCCATCATTGACCGGAAAGAAATCCATGGAGATTGTTTATTCAACTTGAGCTCCTCAGTGAAACCATGGCTACCGTTGATTTGAAGAATTCTCATATTTCATCCTCAGCTTTCATATATAGCTACAGGTTATTACATATTTTTATTTTTTTTAATATTCAGTAACTTAAATGACTATCTTGTAATTATATTAGTTATTTCCAGGCTATGGTATTTACACTTATTATTCACTATATATAATTATAATAAATAGAAGTAACCATAGTCTTCGACATTCGTGAAGAGGATGGCAGGTTTCATTAGGGGAGCACCCTTCGACAAACAGATATTGTTACGGGCCTTGGATGGGCTTAAGATGGGGCCCAGAATGCTCAGGGTAATGCTTGTCATGAACTAATTAATATGTTCACACTTGAAGACCTATTAGATTTTGGCCTGGTTTTGATTTTAAGTTGAAGTCAGCTTTCATTTATTAAACTTATATCTTTCTCCGATCAATAAATTAAATAAATCATATACATATAACTCTCATATGAACATTGCCTATCTTCTCTCTCCTCCATTTTTGTCTCTCTTTTTATTTTTTTTCAAATAACTTCATTGGAAAGTCTAAGTAAAGTTTTCAATTAAATTAGAAAGAAAAAAAAATCAAAGCTAAAGAAACACAATACTTTTTAAACCTTTCAAAAAAATAAGAGAGAAATTCACTAGCTAACAGTGAAGTTATTGTTTGGCCACAATTCAATCATAAAAATATTATGAAGATAGCTTTATTTTCTCAAGAAAAACTCGTTGAAGATAGTTTGTCCTTTAAATATAGCAAGAAGAATAAATCAAGTCTGGTTTTGATTTTTTTTATTTGATCGATTCTTCTTCTACTGATTTTGTGATATTATGATATTGCTGTGTGATTTACGGTCTTTAACGGGTATGATGATAAAAGACTTGTAATTTACATAGCGGGTCTCGAGTTTGAATCATGACGTATATTATTTATAAAAACCTGAAACAACATGGATTTTACTTACTCACCTGGACTTTCAAAGTGTATTTTTTAGGAAATAGAGTTTTCTCCTATCCAAAAACAATTGTGTGATTTATGTGTTTTAGAGGGTTTGTTTTAGTAAAAATAGAAGGAAAAACAAAAGATTTTTAGGAAAAATCTTCCACCCTATAATTTTTTTTGATCATCATAATGGTGTTCAGATTCTAAACAACAACCCAATAAGCAATCTATCACACCTGTTTCCTTAACGAAAAAGAAGAGTACATTACGGGTCATCCACTTTTGTCGCAAGAGATTAAAACAGCCTAGGCATGGACCTAAACGATTTATTTATTAAGATCAAATGCATGGACTCCTCTATTTTTTTTTAATATCTATTTTTTATTGCTTTATGTTACGTTTTATTTATTTATTAAAGTTTGATGCATTAACATGAAGATTTTATTCTGTTTTTTTTTTCTTTTTAAATTTAATTTTAACTCTTTATGATTTATCAAAAATATATTTTAGATGTTATTTTAGTAAATATTATTCAATCTTTATATTTTTAATAAGACTTTGTCTGTCTTTTTACAATATTAATAATTATTTCTTACATACCATCATTATTTTTTGTTTAAATATCGAATTTTTTATTATATAATTAAATAAACATTATTTTAGAGAATTGATATTATTAAGCTTAGTCAAATCCATGATCAAAGTTATGGATTTGATGCTTAACTTGTGCTGGGTCAATTGAAAATATCACCATCTTGATTATCTTGATTTTTGAATTATTATATTTGAATTTTGTATATATATTAAACTTTTGAATTATTTTTTTTGTAAAAAAATAACATCATTTTATATAGAATTTAACATTTTGTGTTAAACAACTCTGACAAAACATTTCAAAAATAAAAATAAGTTAATATAAATGTATTCATGACTAAAATTAATACTAACTCCATAATTAATGAGCATTTGTCAGGTTAACCTTCGAACCAATACCTTTCGAGTTTTTATAAAATTAATTATTTTATTTGTCTAAATTCATGCACAATTGAGTAGATTTGGAAATACAATCTTAAGATTTTATTAAAAAAAATATTTAATCTTTGTTAATTATAAATTGATATAAAGCGATTTAATTAACATGGTATTGTTCAATGTCATTTTGAGAACAACTCCCTGTCTGCAAATTCTTTTATTTTCTCAATAATTTCCTACAGGTTTCTATGATACTTGATTTTTGAGCTGCAAATCATGTTTGTTCTACCTAAGAATCATTATAATATCAATCAGAATATTTTTTTTTCTATTTCATTTTATTTGATTGCAAGTAACTCGAGAATTACATCCTAGATTAGTGCACTTCATCTTTTCTAAATAGAGCTATGTATAAGCTATATATATATATACCTCCCCTACTAGGGGAGAAAACGAAGAAAAAAGAAAAAAAAAGAGTAAGAGAATGAAAAAAAGAGAGACAACCAACAAAACAGGAAAAAAAAACAATAGGAAAAGAACGTCCATTCGACCAACACATAGCACATCCATCATTATCTTCATCGTCTTCAGCAAGAAAGAGAAAGACAAAGATAAATACCAACTTTGTCGGCATTTGTCATTGTCTCTAGAACCAGTGATCACCGGGTGTGCGCCAAAGCTCCAGCAACATCGTCTTTAACTGTCAATGACACATGTAAGTCTTAATGCATTCCTCTTCACTTTGCATTTTAATAATATAGTCACTATACATGCCCTTGTTATTTTTTTCAAGTTAATTATAATTCACTTACACAATAAAAAGCTCACACATTCCTTTTGTTTTGATTGAAATCATGAATCTCAATCCCCAATAAATCATATTACATTACCTAAAACTTCATGGTTTTAGGTTTTTTTGGTTATCTTCTATTAATTTTATATAGGATTATCTTGGTCATGACTTAAGCCATAGTTTTGGAGGCATTTTTTAATAGATGTTTTTTTTTTTTATAAATAAATGTTTGTATTTAATTTTTATTTTATTTTATACAAATAAGCTTTGTTTTATCCGGACTTATTTATTTTAAAGTAATATTTATAATATGTTTATCCTCGCATAATATTCTTTTCTTTTATTCAATTAGTTTTACACGTGTATTTTATTTTGATTCTCCCTTTTCTTGATTTAATACACAAATTCAATAGACATGAATGGGTAAATATCTTATTTTGTATATTAATTTATGTAATTAAATACTTGCACTCGCTTTTCGATTCATACTTTGAGTTGTTTTAATGAAAACAAATATTAAAATATGAAGTATACCCAGACTTTTTTTTTAAAAAAGGAAAATTTATAACCTGGAGTGAAGTATTGCTGAATTGTGTGCGGCCTCCATGCTTTGAAATCCCAATCTATGGACACAGCTTAAAACAAAGCACAGAAGTAGAACCAGCAAGGCATTGACCAGCTGCCTGGTGGATTAAAATAAAAAAAAAATAAAAAATAAAAAAATAAAAACTATCTGGGGAGGGGAGTCTTGACCTTGATCCTCTAGAATAACCAGATGACCGGGCTGTATTTTATGAGATGAAAGCTGGACCAAGTCAGTGCCCTCGTAGTCACGGGGCTGATTCCCATTACTCAAGGCGCCAACTCTTTTCATGATCTCCTCGCTTCAATGCAGCCCTATCACACATCTCTTTCTCTCTCTAGAATTTAGTTTTACAGTAATAACTTAAAGAGAGAGAGAGAGGTTTTACAGTAATAAATTGAGTGAGAGAGAGAGAGTTTAGAGTGATCAATTGAGAGAGAGAGGTTTTACAGTGATCAATTGAGAGAGAGAGAGAAGCACAATTAACTAGTGGCCTAGCATGTGCAATTAGCAGTAAGCTTTTTTGACGAGGTTAAACTAGCTTTTTGTAATTACGTGACTGTTTTGCAATGTTTTTCAAAATCATTTTTTAAAAAATTTGAAATTTTTTATTTTTTATTTTATTTTAAATTATTTTTTTGTCTTTTTAAATTATTTTGATAAACTAATATCAAAAATAATTTAAAAAAAATAAAAAATATTATTTTAATATATTTATAAATAAAAATCACTTTAAAAACAGAATAAAAAAATTGGTTATACAAATATATTTTTATGAAAAGAATGAGGTCGGCGATGGAATGGTTCCCACCGAGCACAGGAAAAACACCTGAGCAACCTTCTGTGTCCTTTGGTTTTATATCTTCCAATTTTAGGCATCGGTAAGTATAGCCGTATTTGTTTTGTTTAAAAACATATATTTTTATACTTTTAAATTCTTTTAACACAATATTAAAATTCTTTTTAAATAAATAAATTGTTTTAATATATTTTCAAATAAAAAACATGTAAAAAAACCCTCATTTTAATATAAAAAACTAAACGATCATTTATGCAGTCAGTACTCTTTTACCATATAGCTCATCACTGTCTAATCTTGTCTGTTAGTCAATGCAAAGAAAATGGGATAGTTTAGAAAAGCTCAGTTATGCAGTGTACTACTTTACCTTTCTTTTTTTACGTAATAATTTAATTTTTAAATTGCAATTATGCCACAGCCACCAGCAATTAATAAAACTACGGAAAACTTTATCAATTTATACAGTGATGAAATAATCTTAACACCATGAATATATATATATATATATATATTGTAATTTTCGATAGTATTTACCCCCCCAACGGAATCTAGCTTATGTTATTTTAGGCCTCGTTGCTATTTACAGCGACTAGGAGTCTATAAGCAGTTTAACAATCATCAACTAGGCGTAAAAATTGGTGGTTGACTGAGTAATGTTACTTGCCCAAGAAGAGAAGAGGAGACACGATCCTTTCTTCTGGGACACAGAATCGAAGCGGCTGTTCTCCTCAAGAAATCCCGAATATGGAGATATTGACCGCACAAATATGGTCCACAGACTTCCCCCCCCGCAAACCCTAATTTTACCCTAGCAAGCAAACATGGGAAGCCCTAGTTTCTTTTCTCTTCACGGCAATGGGATCGTGCTTTCGTATCTTTAATGTGAAACGAAAGGGTATTCGATCCAATCAAAATTGGTTTGCCGGAACATGTTTTTTCAATCATGGCAATATTGATGTTCATGGCTCATTGGTGTTTCAAAATCTGGGTATATTTTTATGCGATATGCTTCTTCTTATCATGTGCAGGTTTTATCGTCTCATAATGGGCGTGTAGAATCATTACACATGGATGGCAACACGTACCGTACCATTCACACCCTTTTCCTTCCTCTCTATATATATTTAACTACGCTAACCAGGAAGAGTTTGAGATTAACGTATTTGTCTTTATGTGATTTTAGTGGTTGTTAAAATGATAATTATTGGAGATTTATATGGTCATTAATTTTAGTGTCCATGAAAATAATTGAGATGCATATAAACTGACCTAGACATCGACATTAATAAATTTTTTTTTTAACTACGATGTGTCTGGTGATGTAGAAAAAATGGGTGTTTTGAGTGTTTAGTTAATGTAGAGTTTTGAAAAAAACACATGGACCCCACTAAAAAATGTGTTAAAACTACTGATTCATGGAAAGTAACAAATTGTTGCTTTCCGTGCGTTTCGTCTTGCTCCTTTTCACTTTTCAATGTACAATATTTTTTTCAATGGGTCTTTTTTTCTGGTTGTTAAAGGGTGCAGTGAAATTTGTGTCTGTGACTGAGAGTAATGTATGCTTGCTGTACCTTTGTTTTTTTTTACTATTTTGAAGAGCTGGTGCGTGCTTTATTAAATATTATAATTATTATAAGTAATTTCACTGGTTGAAAGCAATATGAAAAACTTGGTAACTAAACACTAGAAACTGTTTTTCATTAATCTCAAACTCAACCACAGTTTTAACCAAACACTTCAAAAATTATTTTGAATCGCAGCTAAAATGTTTTTCATGAAAACTATTTTTTTAAAATCTCAACCATAAAAACAAAAACAATATCAAACACACCCTTAGTCTTCCAGAAAGTCTCAGCAAACATCATCATACAAGGGACATCTTCTTCTTACCTTTCTCATAGTTGTTCTTACCAGCTTTCGACACATATATATACACACACACAGGATAATGCTTTTGAAAAAAAAAGTTTTCAACTGTGAAAGAAGGGATTTAATTTTGTTTAACACGATGAAAGGAGGTATCATTATTGAGATACTAGAGAGAAAGTGATCAGTATTTCCTAAACTTGTTGCGTAAAGTAGATGGTCCACCGGACAAACCAAGCCCCAGGTATTTTAATCTTGGCTCTATTGAGATTATTAATCAGGAGCTTCAGCTACTTAATTAGTCAATCGCCTACTTTAATGAGATTAGCAAAGGTTCCATAATTAAACTATGTTAAAACCTAGCTAAAATGACGAGGAAAAAAAGGAAAAGAAAAGAGAAGGATGATGGTCGATGGGATGACGCTCTCCCATGCCTGCACAGCTGTAGATCCTGCTACAGTACAAAACGGTGTCACTCTGATAAGTCACTACCGGCAATGGACTCTCCTTTTCTTTCCTGCAGACAAGTACAAGGAGAAGCAACAGGAAGCTACGTTGAATACAAGACGCAAGAGGCCAAATGCGAAGTGACTCTGGTGTGAATAAGGCCAAGGGAGATCTACTGCAATCTACTGCATGAAGTGGAATTTCATGTAAAGGCTAAGATGGACCTCCTACTCTTCTTCACCGTCAGAAAAGAAGACAACTTGGATTCTGACGTGTAATCAGATGAATCAATCAATGTTTTCGTTGAATTTTGGTTTCGATCCAATTAGTGTCTTTGAGGGTTTTGGAATTTCATTTCCTTTTTGTCGGTGTTGAATTAGTCTCCGGTTTGTAGGTCAGCCGAAGTGTGATCGTCCGTTCGGCCGGACGAGGCGGGCCTTCCCTCCGTTGCAAAATCCGGGACAAAGCGGCGGCGTTTTTGTCTGGTAGAATCCGACTGTCGGCGGGCGGAGTCGGCAGAGGCCGATTCATGCAAGGCGTTCGGGTCCCGTGCAATTTAAAAACGGCGTCGTTTTGATAAGCAGCAACGTCGTTTAGCTCTGTGGAAAAAATTATGACCTTGAGCTCACCGCAGGAGACCTTAAACCTTCCTCGGTACAGTGGAGGTCAGCAGTGGAGTATGGACAATCCACGATCACCCATCGATCCGAATCAGGGTAAGTATGTATTAGATTCTTTGTGGGTTCCTTATTTATACGTACCACTCGTCGACTTCTTGTGTTTCCTCCATGTGGGATAGTTGTTAAGTTAGACACGAAGCTATGCCTCACCTTTCCTTTCGACTCTTTACTTTGACATTTCTTTTCTTCCTCCATTTTGTATCATTGACTAAACTTTCTTATAGTTTATTGTAGTAAAGGCACAATTAACAATAAAGATCAAAATGTTAAATATGATAAAATAACACAATCAAATAACAACTCATATGAAAAGAAAAAATTGCCCTTATTTTCCGTTATCTTCCGTCACAATCCTTTTAGTTTTTAGAGGTTTTATTTAGTTTAAATTTTATTTTCTTGTTATTTAATTACATGTATGTATTGATTTTCAGTTTTATAAATAATTTTATTTCTTGTTATAAAAAAATACACTAGAAATTCATGCACATTATTTTTTTTTTACTGTTTTTATCCCACCTCGAAACAATGTCTTTTTACAATACAATGTCTTTTTTATCTATAATATTTGATTTATTCAAAATTTGTTTGATGTATTTTTCTTTTATTTTTAGAACATTTACTTTCATAATATTTTGGAATTTCAAAGATGTTTCTAATTTTGAGATTATGTTTGTATTGTATAATTTAAATTTCATTTTATCTTGAATTTAAATTATACTTGTTAAATTAATATTTTATTTTTTCATATATATAATTAAATAAAAATGAACAATTACAAGCCGGGCGGTGCAGGAGCAGTACCGAAACTGGGACGTCAGTTCAAACACAAATCGGAGCAGGGACGGGACCGAGGATCGATAACTATGAAAACTAAGCGACTTGATTTGCAGCAATTATATCGTTCGGAATTGATGGGTTTTTTTTTTAAAAATCCAAATAGCTTGGAATTGATATTTATATCGTGGATAATTATTTAATTTATTAGTTTTAGTATTTTATTTTATTTTATTTAGTCAAGGTAGTTAGTGATCAATACTCGCAAAAATAATTTTGTTTAAAAAATTCAGGGAATTTAAATAAGTGATTTTGTTTAGAAGAACTACAAAATAAGTGATTTTGTTTAGAAATACTCTGAAAATAAATATGCAATATGCAATAAAAAATCTAAATTTTTTATTTTTCATTTATATAGATGAGAGGTTGAGATATATATTAATGATAATAAAAATATATATATTAATGAAAAAAAAATATATTAATGAAAAAAATATCACCCACAAATACAATTGTCTATGGAACATCAATTTTGTTTCTCCACTGGAACGGCAATTACGAGCATTTTTGAGGGGAGAGTTTTGTTGGTGGCTGAATTTTATTTTTAATATTAATATATCAAAATTATTAAAGAAATATTTGAAAATATATAAATTTAGTAATTTTAAAATAAGAAATAATTTTAAAAAGTATTCTAACAGACGGGAAAAAAAAAAGCAGGGAAGGGAGATTTTTCAATTGAAAATAGTAATTGAAGAAGAATCTTTGATGACAATTAGTCCCATCATCAGTCCACCTTATTATAAAATGTACTATTTTGGAATGATTTGGTTTTCGCTGGGCCATGGAAATAATAAAAAAACGGCAAGGTTTGATCGACATTACAAATATGTACTATGCATTTAAGTGAGACTTATCTTGTGTTGGGCCATGAAAATTATTAAGGTTCCATGTAAGAAATTCCACTTTGTGGGTTCACCTTCAAATATCTGCCATCTCCGAGCAGCGTTGCAGAATAGACACCAAAAGGGGCAGAAATTTATAAACTGCCACTCAAATTTCCAAACGATGGAGCAATAAATGAATTCAGAAACTCAATAATGGCAATTGGATGGGGATAGGTAAGGATTTAGAATATAATTTATATTATTTTTTAATATATCTCCTCAAATGAAAGATTTTTGAATTTGAAACTTGTACAGACCACGCGACTCGTGTTTAATTTTTATAAAATAAAAATAGTGAGATTCAAACTTATAACCACTAGATCAACAAATCTCTAACTATTTTAACTAAAAACTTAAACTAATAGTTAATTATATTATTCTCTAACATTTTGGACCACCCGAACAATAATGCATGCAACCACCGATCATATGGCCATTGAGCTTATAGCTGGTTTTCATTATTGTTTTTTCGTGGCACTTGTGATCAATACTTGACTTCATTCCCATTTCTGTTTTTTTTTTTTTTTTTTGCCAGCAATTAGACAAGCTTGAGTTTGACATCACATGTTAATGTATTGTCACGTTGCAATGGCCCTATAAACCAGAAGAAACAAGGAGGTAAGAACAAAATAAGTGAAGTGGAAGCTTGTCCTGTAAAACCACAACATGGATTAGTGTCAATTTGCAATCTAGCTCAGGAAAATTAACATGGGTCACTGGCCTCCTTCACACTAGCAAGATACCATAATAATATGTTAATGGGCTCGACAAAAAACAGGGATTTGAAATGTCAATACAACGCTAAGCAGTACTGCAACCTTGTAACAACACCATCTGGATGTCTTGTAGCAAAGATGCCATTCTTGTCCCCATTTCTTGCCTCTTCAATGTGAACTGTGAGGAGAGAGAGACCAAACAAATGGTGGTGGCAATTATTCATTCATCTCTCGTAAACCTTAATTTATATACCCGCAGATCAAACCATTTTTCTATCAGAGAAAGTTTCGGTTTGGTGGGCTGTGCATCTCTGTATCCACGGCTACATTTCTTTCTTTATTTATTTCTTTGACAACTTCGATCACATGATGGCATCATAAATCTCACTTACACCTCTCCCTCTCCCTCCCTCCCTCCCTCTCTCTCTCTCTCTCTCGCTCTCGCTCTATAGGAGAGATGTGGGATCGTTGTGAGAAATCATGAGCTTCCAAAGTGTTCAGCTCCATTTATGGTGGAGGATTCTTGCACTACAACTTTTACTTCTTGGAGTTCAGTCTTTCGGGCTCAGCACGGATGGTGTTCTTCTGCTTTCTTTCAAGTATTCTATCCTTAGCGACCCTCTATCCGTGCTTCAAAGCTGGAACAACCAAGACCAGACTCCGTGTTCTTGGAATGGAGTTACCTGTGGATCTCCTGGAGCAGACAGCACTTACTCTCGTGTCACAGGCTTATCTCTCTCAAATTGTCAGCTTCTTGGTTCAATTCCAGCCAATCTTGGCATGATTCAGCACCTCCAAAATCTTGATCTGTCAAACAATTCTCTTAACGGGCCCTTGCCCTTTTCACTTCTCAGTGCAACCCAGCTTCGGTTTCTTGATTTGTCCAGTAATATGATCTCTGGTTACTTACCAGAGACCATAGGACGGTTGCAGAATCTTGAACTTCTCAACCTCTCTGACAACTACTTAGCGGGAACCTTACCTGCCAACCTCACTGCTCTTCATAATCTAACTGCTGTTTCTTTAAAGAACAATAACTTCACTGGTAATCTTCCAGGTGGATTTCGAACCGTTCAGGTTTTAGATCTCTCTTCAAACCTTCTCAATGGATCTCTACCTCGTGATTTTGGTGGTACAAATCTCCACTACTTGAACCTCTCATACAACAACCTTTCCGGTCTAATTCCACAAGAGTTTGCTAATGAAATCCCATCTAACACTACCATTGATCTGTCGTTCAACAATCTGACAGGAGAAATCCCGGAATCTAGTCTTTTCTTAAATCAGCAAACCAGTTCTTTCGCCGGAAATCCTGATCTTTGCGGCCAGCCATTAAGAAGTCCGTGTCCGATTCCTTCTTCAGTAACTTCACTCCCAAATATATCTGCACCTGCATCACCTTCTGCAATTGCTGCAATTCCAAAAATTATAGGCTCCAGTCCAGCAACCACTCCTCCGGGCGATTCACCAACAGGGTCGACTGGGTCAAGATGAAGGTGGCCTTAAGCCAGGAACCATTATAGGCATCGTGATTGGTGACGTTGCAGGAGTTGCTGTTCTTGGCATGGTTTTCTTCTACGTATACCACTATTTAAAGAAAAGACGGAAGGTTGAAGCAAATATCAAGAAAGAAGCCACCACTGCAAAGGATAGCTGGTCATCTTCATCTTCAGAGTCAAGAGGGTTCACAAGATGGGCATGTTTACGCAAAAGAGGAGAAAATGAAGAGGATTCTGAGTCTACAAGCACCGGAAAGGAAGCAGAAATTCTTGACCACAGTCAAAGGCGGACAGGCCATCATGAGCAAAACAGAGAAGGGACATTGGTGACTGTAGATGGTGAAAAGGAGCTTGAAATTGAAACTCTACTTAAAGCATCAGCTTACATATTAGGTGCCACTGGCTCTAGTATAATGTACAAGGCTGTTCTTGAAGATGGGACCTCATTTGCAGTTCGAAGAATCGGTGAAAACCATGTAGAAAGGTTCAGAGATTTCGAGACACAAGTCCGTGCCATTGCCAAGCTGGTTCATCCAAATCTTGTTCGAATTCGTGGATTCTACTGGGGCGTTGATGAAAAGCTCATTATCTACGATTTTGTCCCTAATGGCTGCCTTGCCAATGCTCGTTACAGTAAGTCCTCTAGTCCCAACTCAAAATTAGATCCGAGTCTTCATTGTTTCAATCTAACAGGTTAAAGCAGTCTTTTTTTTCACTTTCCAAGTAATTATTTCCATAATACTTGTCGGAAAATCACCATCTCCAATTTGCTCGTTCGTTGCATTGCATGAATGCCGCATTCTGACTGTCATGAAGTTTGCTCAGTCGCCGAGCAACAGACCGATAGGTTTGACGGTGGAGCAGGTGTAACGTAACCTTTGTTTTTAATGCAATCTGTGGAAGTCAACTATGAAACTGACCGAGGGTGCTCATATTTGCTATCGTTAGCCCCACAGCTTACGTTATACGTTACCTGTAATCCCAGACCAAAATTAGTGAATCACTTTCACCCCGTTGAAAATGACCACTTGTTACCTTTTTGACGCACTTTCTCCCTCGCCAGCTTGCCACGTGTAAGATGCTCCAATATTCTGATTTGCGGTCACTTTTTATGTTACAGGGAAAGCAGGCTCGTCACCCTGTCATCTACCATGGGAATCCCGGCTGAGGATCGCCAAGGGAGTGGCCCGTGGGCTTTCATTTCTCCATGATAAGAAGCACGTGCATGGAAATCTGAAGCCCAGTAACATACTATTGGGCTCTGACATGGAGCCTCGGATTGGAGATTTTGGGCTCGAAAAGCTCGTGATCGAATACACAAGCTGTAAAGTTGGAGAGTCAGCTCGGAATTTCGGGAGCAACAGGTCGAATGCATCGCGCGATAGCTTTCAAGATTTCGGAACCGGGCCTAGCCCAAGCCCAAGTCCAAGCTCAATCGGAGGTTTATCTCTCTATCATGCTCCAGAGTCGCTTCGAAGCCTCAAGCCCAATCCGAAATGGGATGTCTACTCTTTCGGGGTTATCTTGCTGGAGTTGCTGACGGGGAAGGTTGTGGTTGTTGATGAGTTGGGCCAGGGAAGTAACGGGCTTGCAGTTGAAGACAAGAACCGGGCCTTGAGGATGGCTGACGTGGCGATTCGAGCTGACGTGGAGGGGAAAGAGGATGCCTTGCTGGCTTGCTTCAAGCTAGGGTATAGCTGTGCTTCTCCTGTGCCGCAAAAGAGACCAACAATGAAAGAAGCCTTGCAAGTGATTGAAAAACTCCCATCTCCATCTGCATCATATCCTTATGGTCATTGATGATTAATAATAAGAATCTGAGCACATTGTAAAGAGATGTATCTATCGTTGACTTTTAGGACGTTTGTCTGTCTCAAGGTTTTAAGTTGTAGTTGGGAAATGATATATTATTGGTAGATCTATATATGTATGAAGCTAATTTTCACATTTTTTAACTCAGTCTATTCCATTTTTTATTTTATTTTATTTATCTTTTTTTTATCTTTGAGCTTTGGAATTGGTTCAATGCATGGATAGTGTTTTTTTTTTTTTTCTTATTCATCTTATTTTAATTTACTAACAAAATCATTTTATTGGATGATGAGATAGTAAATTATTGGAATAGTTGAATATTAAATTTTGATTTCCTCTCATTCTACTCCTTACTCAAAAGGAGTCTAATCAATAACTTTCAGGATGAACATTCCCCTACAAATGAGATATTCTTCACCTTGCCATCAAGTATTGCATCATTGTCACTCTAAATATGATGTGATTACTAAGAATAACGTAGACAATTATAATAGGCTTACAAATTTAAAAACCATATGTAGAACATATAAAGCATCCTATAGCTTGTAACATAAGACATCAATATTATGTGCAAAGTCCCTACAACAATTTTTCATGGATTTGCTTGAATATAGTACCTTAGCTTTTATACCTTCACTTTTAGAGATAATCTTTTGAACTTTCCAATAAAAGCAATAGTGTTTCTCAATATCTCTAATGAATCATGTAACAACCCCAAATTTTTTTCTCCAATTTGTTTATTTGTTAATCTTTACCCCTATAAAAGGGTAAATGAAGCATGATTTTTTTTCTCTCTCTCTCTCGCCGAAATTTCTAACAAAATTTCGGCAGAGTCTCCCCTATATCGGGAGATTCCAATTTATCAATAACACAACCTGCACACAATTTGGATCACAGCTCATCCATAATCACATTCATGTTTAATACAATTAACTGCATAATTCATTTCAGAATATGCTCATGACCATATTCATTCCCAAACTTCATCTTACATCACACGCATAAGATAAAAATTAAAAAGCCAGTTCGCACATGAAGATTTCACATATATACATATACATAAAACATAACATAGTTTAATATTCTAAGATAATCTAGTACTTTCTAATATCCGGAGCATAGGTGGATACATTTAATATTCCAGAAACAAAATTTACAAAAATACTATTCTATACAATTTACATGTTCTTCTACATATCAAAATTTCACCATAACTCCCTAAGTTCCTAACTTATACAAAAAAGAATTAAGGTTTAAAATTCTATTCCTGACGAGAATGGGAAGAACCTGCAAAATATAGATTTTCCACATAAGTAAAACAATTTAGTAAATACTAGCAATTTACAGAGAAATTATACAACATATCCATCAATCTACACCATATACAACCATATACACCATTTTTTTTTGATTATATAAAAGAAAATTTATTTCTTTTAACTGCTTCGCTTTCATCTCAGAAAGCTTATCAAGTCTATTAATTTTGCCGATATCGACTTCACCCGCCGATATCATTAACTATTCTGAAACCGAATAGCTAATCAAGTTTATAAATCATGTCGATATCGACGTCGCCCGCCGATATCATTAACTATTCTGAAACCGAATAGCTAATCAAGTTTATAAATCATGCCGATATCGACGTCACCCGCCGATATCATTAACTATTCTGAAACCGAATAGCTAATCAAGTTTATAAATCATGCCGATATCGACGTCACTTGCCGATATCATTAACTATTCTAAAATTGAATAGTTAATCAGGTTTATAAATCATGCCGATATCGACGTCACTTGCCGATATCATTAACTATTCCAAAATTGAATAGTTAATCAGGTTTATAAATCATGCCGATATCGACGTCACTTGCCGATATCATTAACTATTCTGAAACCGAATAGTTAATCAAGTTTATAAATCATGCCGATATCGACGTCACTTGCCGATATCATTAACTATTCCGAAAATCGAATAGTTAATCAAGTTTATAAATCATGCCGATATCGACGTCACTTGCCGATATCGACCAGCTTGTTTCTTTCTACACACACATATATATTTATTTATTTATTTTCCATCCCCTAACCTTTCTTTTACCCGTTTTCTTTTCCTCATCAATAAGCACCAAATTATAACTTATAGTTCAATAACTAGTAAAGAAAATAATTATTAGATAAAGCAAATATAGGTATCAAGTACCTACCTGCTGTGAATGTTCGACTTGCGTTACCCTGTTGTTGTTGTTGTTGCCCTTCACCCGCGGTTCTTCCTGAAACCACAAATACCCACCATTTTTTTTTATATTAATCCACATATCACACACAACAACAATAAAAATGGTAATAATATTCATTTCCCTTTTACCAATTCTTTTCTTTCCCACTTATATTCCTCATTATCATCCTTTAATTTTTCAGCTCATTTATAGTCCAAATGGACATCATGAATTCAATTTTTATCACCATTTATTCTCTCTCTTTTTTTTTCTGAATATCAATACACATTTTATGAAGGGAAATGGACAATTTATACCCTTAACATGGTTAAATTTTTGCTATTTTTTTCAACTTGTCCGAACTGTCAAGACAGCTTGACCTCTCCTCAGTGTTTTACCCATATCTGGAGTTCCAGAACTCCAAATTAGACGGGGTTGGATTCGTTGGAAAGCTAACACTCCCAGCTACAACTTCTATGAAGGGACCCTCTCTTAATTATGTATTTTTCAGGTCCAAAAGTCCCTCACAAAAAGGGCAACGAAACTGTCCAGTTTTGAAAAAAAAGAAAGTGTCTCCAATTCATCTTCAATCCTTGATTTCTCATCAATAACAGCCATGTCTTCCATTTATTCATGAAATCCTACTCATTTATGCATTTTCCTAACATTTTGTGTTAAAAACCCTAATTCCCAATTCAAGAACAATCATGAACTTCTACTCAAATTGAAGTTAATTTCATAGAAATTGGAATTAGAACTCCTTACTTGGATGAAATCTAACAATTTTGGAAGAATCCTAGCCTTCTTCTCCTTGAAAATACCCTAGCCACTCTTCTTCCTTTCTTCCCCAATTTCTTCACTTTCTTCTTGTTACTTCTCCACCCAATTGTGCTCTTCCACTTTAGAAATCTAAAGCTTGTATGGGTTTACTATTTTTGGGGTGTTTCTCTTGGTTTTTATGAGATAAATTTTGAAATTCTTCCTCTCCTCTTTCTTTTCCTTCCCGCTGAGCATGGCTGAGAAGAGATGGGTATTTATAATCCCATCTCTTCTTAATTCTATTTTGACCCCGTTTTTTTTTTGTATAATAACAACATACTAATTTTTAATTATTTTTTTTAAAATCTCCTACCTCTATGTATACGTTATTCTCGGGTTTCACAAATCATTTGTATCTCTATAATGAAATCTCTACGTATTCCTATGTATTGAATGAGTTCTTTATATCTATATGATAAAATCTCTTTATTTCTAAATGAGATCTCCATGTCTCCGCAACAAAGTTTCCATGCTCTAACAAATTGCTCCATATCCTTATAATGAAAGTCTTTCATGTCTCTTTGTAGAACTCCACGTATCCATACAATTTCTCCATTCACAACACTTTACCATCGATGCATAATTTTCTTCACCTTAAGTGAAACCATTTTCCATCCTATAATGAATATAAAAAAGCTAACTAAACTTTCATCTCTTTTCCATGACATGTTAACAAAAACCCACACGTAGGTAACATGGCATGCATAAAACAATATGATGGAAAATTTATCCCTTCTACTTTCACTAGTTAAGTGTTTTAAACATAAATGTTTAAAAACCAAAACATCAAATTATGATATAAAATTAAAAAATAAAATGATATGTCTATTTAAATCAAGCCCTAAATAAAATATCTATATTTGTTTGATTAATGTAAACAGACCGGAATTGTCCAGTAAATGAACATACAACTATCATTTTTTAAGATATGACCTAACCCATCGTGTTGTTTGCTACCTTTTAGGCTCAATCCAATAGAGACTAGTACTTTCACACACCATAATACATAGTTATGACTTTCAAAAAAAGTCATTGCAACTATGTGTTTTCTTATGCTTATGTGTCAACTCTTAGTATGAAAGATTTACTTTTATAGTAAATAATTATCTCCTTAACCTCTCTTCTTATAGGGTGCCAACCTTTTTTGGTCAATCATCCATGTATTCTATAACCTTTCCATTGATAACATAATGAAGCATAATAACTAAAAAAAAGTTCAAAGTTATTTGTGAGGAAAAATAAGTAGTCTTTATCATTACTCCACTCTTCACAAAAAAAACTCATGTGATCAAGGTACATACATCATATCACTAGGTAGACAAAATAAGTTCACTCAAGAAAACATAATTACAAGTTCATACAAAAACTAAACATATATTTTTATACGCTCTTTATTCTCCTTTGTTTTCTTATATATTCATCTATTTTCCTAACCTAAATTGAAAGGTAACCTATTTTGATAGAGGAGTTGTTTTCTAAGGAATACCAATATTATATTCAAGCCTCAACACTTTAACTTAAAACACAATAATAAAAAGCCTAAATTGAATATATAGTTTTTCATAATTTCATATTAGTATTATTACTACAATTAGATTTATAATAAACTAGATAATTTTTACTCATACTACACTGCAAGTCCGATAAATTACAAAACAAGGTTTAAAAAGATATCAAAGCATTATTAACGTGTTTTCAAGAAGAAAACAATTTAAACAGTGTAGAGATTGATCTTATATAATCTTGTTATCTTGGCAAGTCCAAAAATAACTTGGATAATCAAGAAAAAAAAATATAGTTTGATTGAAACAAAATTAAGATAATATTTTAAAAAATATATGGAGATGATAACATGTTGAATTGACTTGGTTTAACCTAAGTTAACATGTCAAAATTTTACAACTTACGCTATGAAACCATGATAACCTTATAAAAAAACAAATCAAAAAAATATATATCTATGCTTAATTCTCAATCAATCTATTGTTAACAAATACATTTTTTTAAAAAATAAATTAAAAAAAACATGAGTCAGCCTCAAATAACTACCAAAAATAGAGTATGAGACCATTATGACTCAAAAGAGAAAAAACTAAAAATAAATTATGAAACTTGATTCTTATTCAATCTAACATTAAATAATAAAATTAAAAAAACAATATATTAAAAAAATAGATAGAAAAAAGAGCTAAATTGTAACCTGTCAAACCTTTGAACTAGAACATGAGAATGTACAACCTCATAAAAATTAAATTAAAATAAATTATAAAGTTTAATTCTCAACAAGCCTAAATGATAAAGAATGAGATTGAAAAACAATTACAAAAAAAGAAAGAAAGAAAGAAAGAAAAACTTAAATAAATCGATTTAACCAGTAAAACTCAAGGAGTAACTAGGTTAGTACTTAAAATATAATTCTTTATTTTTTAAATAAATTATAATAAACTTATTAATAGTAGATTCTTAAATTACATAGTTCATCGTATGTGAATTATTTTATACTTAATATTATATACCATTTTTTTATATAATTTGCTGAAAATCTCTTAGCTATATTATTTAGCAATGCTCCAAGTATAACTTTGATAAATATATTATTGATTGTTTTTCATATCATTAAAAATATTATGCTAATTGGTATAATTATTTTTATTCATATTATTCTTCTTATATTCAAATGGAAACAATAACAAAGAAAGCAAAACTCATGGGTGCTGTTTAATAATCCAAGTTTAAGGTTGTATACTAAAATATTAAAAATATAAATTGTATCCTTATATTTTTTTTTAAAAAAAAATACATATTATTCCTATTAAATTAAAACATATACTTAATCATCATTTTTTAGTGGTTAAAATAAATTCAAAAATTATTATGATAGAAAAAAAATACAATGAATAAGTGGATATAATATATTCTACATACTCTATACATATTTCATTTTTAAAACTAATACAATTTTATATTATATGATCTTATCATTTTATTAGTGAGGGATTTATTTTAAAAAACAATGATAAAATATATAATTTAATTATTGTATTATCATGAACTTTTAAAAACTTTAATATGGACTAATGTAGCATGGATACAATTTAATTAAAATTATTTTTATTTTCTTAGTAAGAAATTTCAATATACCTCATAAAATTAAAACCTATAAAATGAATTTTTAATTTTTTAAAATTAAAACAATAAAAAATATTGATCTGAAATTTAGGTTTAATTGTTTTTTTTATCTTTGAAAAAAATTATGGTTATCATGAGGCCTAAAGAGCCATTGTTCAAAGCCCACAATGATTTTTTCTCCCATAAAAACGGGAGCCCATAGGTATACTCGGATCCATAAAAACCCACCCACCGGAGCAGACAGCAACGGCTAGTTAGTTCCATGTCAGAGACTTTAGCCATTTTGAATTCCATAAGGAGCCCGCTCTCCTCTCTATTTAAACTCTCTCTTCTCTCTCCAAACAAAAAACACACGCACACTGAGACTCAAAAATCGAGAGAGAGAGAGAGAGAGAGATGGCAACTAATATCGGCATGATGGATTCGGCTTACTTCGTTGGCAGATCTGAGATTCTCTCTTGGATTAACTCCACTCTTCAACTCAATCTCTCCAAAGTCGAAGAAGTGATTTCCTTACTGATTCTCTTCTTTCTCTCTAATTTTGCCCTAATTTGTTCTAATCGGTGATCTATTTTGTTTTGAATTTCTCTAATCATGTAGGCATGTGCTGGTGCGGTGCATTGTCAGTTAATGGATTCGGTTCATCCAGGAATGGTGCCAATGCACAAGGTCAATTTTGACGCCAAAAATGAGTACGAAATGATTCAAAATTATAAGGTTCTGCAAGATGTGTTTAACAAACTTAAGATCACTAAGGTTTGTGTATGCAAATTTTACTTTCCAGATCCCTTGAAAGTTTCGTTAGTTTGATTTTGATTGTTTTCTTGGAATTTTGTTTTTTAGCATATAGAGGTGAGTAAGCTGGTGAAAGGCAGGCCGCTCGATAACTTGGAGTTTATGCAGTGGATGAAGCGTTATTGTGATTCTGTCAATGGAGGACTTGTCAAGTAATTTCACAGTTTATTTTTTTGTTTGGGTTTGCTTTGGTTGAAGTAAATAAATTTGGGGAATTGTTGTTGTGTGACAATGTGGAGTAAAATTTATTGAAATTGTGGAGTCTCTTTTCTTTTTGAGTAATGGGATTAGAATGGCTTAAAAGTGATTTAATTTATATAAAATAAGGTCTTTTTTTTTGAAACGACACTTAAAATTCAAGAAAACTTGTTGAATTGCAATTTTTTAAAATCTATTTTGATGCCCCCAGAGTGAAAAGGTTTGACATATTTTTTCCAGTTTCAACCTGTTTGTCAAAAATTTTTATGAACTGTTTTTACATGCTAAAATTTTGTCCATCTCTTCTTTTAACCTTTGTAATTGCAAATCTTTAGTCATAGAGCAAAAGTTTGCAACCAGTTATAATCAATACATGGAAGATTTTATGAAGTTGCTTAAATGCTCTGTGATTTCTTTTCCTAGATCATAAATAATAGGACACCTGTACAAGGTTTGAAGTGTTTGTTCTCACCGTGCTGAGAGCCACGGGTTTGTATTAGTAGTTTGGTGTACACGGAGGAATTGGTGCTTACTACTGATATGAAGCTACCTCATACAGTGGTCGTGATTTATACGAAGACCTCTATGGCTTATAAGCCGTACAAGTGTCAGATATAGACTTACATATGATGATCTATCTATAAGAGACTACCCTGTTGATAAAATTGTCTTCAACATTCTAAAAAAATATCGTTTTTTAGAGTTTTTAGTATCCTTTTCTGGTAGATGATTGCAAATTTCCTAGTACTTTGAAATGATTTCTGATGGTATACGAACAATGATCTTTGTGAAAAGAGTCCCAGTTTAATCATATGCACGGATGATTTACTTGTCTGCTTTTGTGGTTAGTTACAATCCACTGGAAAGGAGAGAGGCTTGCAAGGGAGGAAAAGAAACAAGCAAGAAATGTCTACCGTCTCAAGCTTCAAGCAAGGGCTCTACAGCTGCTCCCAAAGTCCAGGCTTCTCACAATGCTCGAAGGAACGATGTGTCCTCAGCACATCCTTCAAATCAATCTGTGAAGGCTTCTAAACCTCCTAGTCCAGTGGCTGTATATGATGCAGAGGTATTACATTATTTTAAGGAACATGATTTTCATAGCATTTAGAATCTAATGATGCAAATTGATAAGCAGATCACCGAGTTGAAGTTGTCAGTGGATAGCCTCGAGAAGGAGAGGGACTTCTATTTCGCAAAGCTGAGAGATATTGAGATTTTGTGCCAGAGCCCTGGGATTGAAAACCTACCAGTAATACTTCTATGACTATCAGATTTTCCTTGTATAACTGAGCAATTTAATTATCCTCGAGAAGTTCTAATCTGTGCCCTTATGTTTTTTCCACAGGTTGTTGCAGCAATGAAGAGAATCCTTTATTCTACCGACGATGATGCATCATCGGTATTGGCAGAAGCTCAAGCCATGGTGTCGCTTCACCAGAAGGAAGCAGAGCACTTGGGTCCCGTTGCTGAGAAATCAGCAGACGAAAAGGAGAACTCCGATCCTCTGAAGAGAAAGAACATTGTGAATCTTGATGTCGACGCTGTAGGCATCTCAGCATTGTCACCGAGGCAAAGGCTTTCCGATGCAACAGACGTCCATTGCAGTGGGTCACCTCTTATGACTTACTGAATTTTTTTTTACCATAATGTTTTCTTCAAACATATGTAGTAGCAGCAGCAGCTCAGCTACAATATTTGCAGCACCTTCTACCAACAATTGTATCTCAGGCAGTAATAATAGCCGGACAGTTGATTCAACAACTTATAATTGTTTTGGGTAGAGTTTTTCTTGTGCTGTGATCAGGAAGAAATAGCTATCATGTGTTCTTGGTTCTTTCCCAGTATTTCTTCTTCTTCTGCTCTCATGTGTCATTCATTGCATACTCGGAAGAAAGTAGTAATGATCAAGGTTGTTAAAATTGTTTTTTTGATATGACATGAAAAACATAATTTAAAATCAGGTTGTAAAATTGGATTGTAAAATTACAAGTATATTTTTTAATTACATATTAACAATTTCAGCCGTTAAATTAAATTATATTAAAATCTGATAAAGTGAGTTAAGAATATTATAATCAATTAGTGATCTAAATAAATAAGAAAGATATATAATTTAAATCAAGAAATCAATGACATGAAAAAAAACTCAAAATCAATTTTTCTAATATGGTCAAATTATTAAATGATAGTAAGTACACAAGAATCCCGTGACAACTTAGTTGTTCTCATTATCACAAGTCATAATGAATCTTTTTTATGTTGCAAGCTAATGAGTCTAAATTAGTAATTAACTAACATAAATTTAATAATTAAAATAAACAATGTTTAATGCGCCAGAAAAAAAAAATTAGAAATAATTTTTCAACATTAATTAAATAAATAAAATATAGTAATAAAAACAAAGTTTTCATTCTAAATTTTTTCCTTTTGATCTAAATCTCTAATTTTCACAAATTCTTGGTAGATTTCAATCATGCTTTCAAACACATAATTCTCTCTCATATGAGTAAATTATTGACTTTCTCATATATATTTGAAAATATTGAGATATCTAGCTTTCCTCCAATCTAGAATCGCAACAAAAATTTATTTTTAACTCCAGATATGTCAAAAACAATACATCAATGTTTAGTTTGACAGATTTGACAAGATTCATCGAGCAATTTTGACTCTACAAAATAATATGTTTCTGAGCTTTGTTTAGCCTAATAATTTAACAAAATATATTTTCATGTATATAATATTTCCCTATAAAATTTCATCTAGATCCAATATATAGCTTGAAAGATATGATTAATCTCATAAAATCATCAACAATTATTATAAGGTCAAAATTTCAAAACTAACTTGGTTGTTCATATCATAAATTTAGTAAACTCTTAAAATCAGACAGATTTTTTTGATTTTATCGATTTTATTGAAATATATATTGACTTATAAAATCATAAGATTTTAACAGTTAACTCGCGATTTTGACATGGCAATGATTTATTTATTTATTAGGATACGTGACTAGGTAAAGTGACATGTGGAGGTGTTTGCATGTTACAAGGGCCCGGCCTTTAGCCTAACTTATCGTCCCCATGAAGACCAAGTGACAAATGGCCACCTTTACTTCCACCAAGAAAGAATCAAGAGAGACCTCCCTATTTAAACACTAATTAGGAACAATAATTCCTCCTAACATTCCCACATTAAGGTTTCAAAAAAAATCGATCGCAGTGATCTTCAAATGAATACGCACACAAGAGAGGTACTTTCTCATCAGCTTAATATGTTTTGAGTATAAATGAAGTGCAATATCTTTTGTAATTTCCATCTAGTTTTTAATGTTCCCTTCCTTTCAATAACCACTGCGATGCCTCTTGCCAGGAGACGGAGGCTGCCACCACACAAGGTGTACCGGAAAAAAGGGTAGAAACAGTAGATTATACGTCATCCCCAGGGCAAGGCCAAGAGATGAGGAGGGTGGTGGTGGTTCATCAGTCCAATCACCATGACAATCCAACTACAAGTGGTGGGATCTTGGCTGGTGCCGCAGCTTCTGTAGCATCCACCCTGGAGTTCGCCAAGGATGCTGTCTCTGGAAAGAACAGAAATTGATCATTGCATGAGAACCGAACCTCTTCAAGGTTCTGTTTATTATTATTCTACAACTTCGACTTCAGTCAGCACCACTATTTGTGTATTCATCAATCCTCTAATAAATTTTCACTTTGAATTGTCATCTCTATTTCATTCTATCTAGCCTGCTTGCTAATACTTCACTGTGCCGCAGTGAGATTTACCATCTTTCTTTCTTCTGTTTTCTGTGGAAAGACTAAATCATGTCACAGAAAAGCAAGAGCAATCACAGCGAAATCGATCATTAACCAGAAAATGAAAATACTATTTTGTTAAGGATGAATCCTACTAGGCCTTGCATGATGAACACAATCCAGGCAAATGCTGGGCCCGGACAAATTACATTTTGCAAGAGATTTCTACCATTCTACATATCAACTCTCCAACGTCTTCCCAATCCACTAAAATGCAGGATTCCACTCTCTCCAAAGAAAAAAACAGTAGCATTCATCTAAGTTCTTCGATCAAGAAGAAACAACTGCTTAAAATGCACACAATTGTAAGGCGCTACTAAGCAATGGTATAAAATTCAAAACCTTAGAACACGACATCACACCCTAGAAGTTGGCATGATGGTGATGAGGTCAAACCTCTTGCATTACAAAATTGTAAGGTTGTCAAAGCCCAAATTTCACTATCACAAAGAGGTTTATTTGCACCATTACATCAAATATAATCTGTTTGACTCAAAAGCTTGTCAATGAAGGCAACCGAAGGAAACCAAGTTACCATGAAAATGAATAACTTCATCGGAGAAACCCCAGATATACATAAATGGTTTACTTCACTGGCTCACTTGGAAAAGTAACACATTCATATTTCATGTAAACACTGAAACGCTATGAGCTGTTTTCAATTCCCCCCATTACTCTCTAGATGTGATAACAATAAGGAGATCACAGCAATCAAATATGAGGGAAAACTCATCATAACCTGCATGGATGAAAAACGCATTTCATGGAATTGTAGGTTATGGAAAGTTAAAATAGAAAAGAATGGGACATAAGATGTATGGTGAACATGAAGTTTAAATATGGGAAGGGACCGTATATGATCCGTATTGAGTTCCACACTACAAACACTATAGTAATAGGAGGATACATTTTTAATGTAATGCTTTTCAACTTCAAAACTTGAAGCATTGACATGGTGCAACTAAAGAATGGACTACTTCATACATGTTTCCCGTTTCAAACCATTTTCAGCATGGCAAATGGTAAAAATACTGATGGATGTTAAGAAAACATAGATGTTGATAGGAAAATTGACCAAAAAACACAGCTAGAAAATTGATTAATTCACAAGGAAATACTGACGAAATGTTTTTGCTTATATTTGACTGTTAATATTACCGACAACAAGTTATAATTGTCGTTTATGTTGGTATTTACTAACGGGTATTTCAGTTGGTCTTTTGTAGACACCATTACTTAAAAAATGATTTCATTGGTAAATACTGGTAGTGAACACAGAGAGAATTATAATGAAATTTAAAAATATATGAGGTATGATAACATGATGTTTATTTTAGAGAATTACCAATGGAATTACCCATGGATATAGCTTGTTGGTAAACACAGTTGGATTTGTGGGTAGAATTACAATAAGATTTAAAAACTATTCATATGATGATGTAGAATTTTTTACCAATAGAATTGCTATATGGTAAACAGTTGTGCTGGAGGAAATAAATGCAAGATACACATTATGTTTCTCTGCTTTCATTTTCATTTTCATGTTTTTTCTCCTTCAATTCAAAACAAAACATGATGTAATCAAAATCTAAAAGTAAATCAATGCCGTGTCGAAACCGAAATCATGCATCTGGCTGTTCATTACGTACTGCGCCACCTAATTCCTAACCAAATTACTATGTTCTGTTGAAAATTATGCATTTTGGCTGTGCACCATAATAATACTTCATTTAATCATAGATGTTTTGTCTATTTCTTAACAACTGCTGTCGGATTGTTGGCACAGCATGGCCAACTGCCCTTCTCAGCTCTGCTCATGTTAAACCCTTTCTATACTTTCTTACCTCATCGCCATGAATTTCCATCCTAACAGAGCCGGTGAGACCAGTGGGTCCCTACTTGAGATGCCCAATTTCTACATCCTGATCAGACCACTCAAGATTTCGAGCGATTAAAACGTTAGCCATTTAGCTAGTTAAGAGAGGGTAACTGTAATTCTAGTGACCATTACCCACCTTCATACGTTAGACTGGTGCATGCTCGTGTAATCTATGATTCACTTATTTCTCCTCGCAAGGTTTTGAATACAATCTTAAACCGTTGTTTCTTTCCTCTTTTCAGGGACTCTTCTTTTTCCAAGTTTGACCTTTTTGATTTGAAGCAAGTGAAGAAGTTGACATTTTGATTTTAGAAAAGATGGTTTGCCTCAGTTCATGCTAAGAGATTGTTGTGAGCTTATTCTCATCGAGAAACAACGCCAAACCATCGATGACTATTGGGTTGTCGCCATCATTATCCCTGAATAATTTGCAATTTTTGCTTTAAGAGATCATCACTGTTGTTCCCGAAAGGGAAAAATCCTTGGAACTGTTTTGTACACAGTAAATGCTGCATTGTTAATATTTAAAACATTAATGTACTCGAGCAGACTTTACAGAGAACATTAATTCTGACTTCTGAAACTTGAACCACAAGGCCGATAACTACTGCACATGCCCATTAGTAGAATCGGCATTGGGTTGCTGTCCGAGGGATTTAATGTTGAGTTTAATAATTTGAAGGTCAAGCTGGTAATGCATGCCATTTGGTCCTACTGGGAAATCCAAATTTTCAAACTACAACCATTTACAACTAGGTTTTAACTATCACATGATCCAGAATCATTATTGCAAGGGGCTAGGTTCCTTGGCTGTTGCAATGCACATTCTCCCCAGGTTTCCTGCCAGAGTCATGCATACTCAAAGAGCCTCCTCTCTTCTTCGCTGGGATTGTGAGAGGAATGAAAATCCAAAATAAAACAGAAGCTTTGATTTTTACAATGATACACCTAGTTTTCCTGAAGTTTTCAACATCAAAATACAGTGAAATGACTAGTGTAGTGATTTACACTTTTAGTTCTTCTCAACTGCCTAAACTAATGTTTAGTTCTTCTCAACTGCCTAAACTAATGTCTGACTGCCAATCACAAGCTTTGATTATGATTGCTCTGTCTTCGAGAGTTGGATTCGTGAATCCGTGAACCCGCGATTCTGCATATAGTTTAAACCAACAGACTAATAAATATTTTACATGACACTCCTAAAACAACTAGAACTCAGCTATGAATACACAAAGCTAGATGGGAAGCCAGATGATTATTAACATTTCCCAGAAAAATGAAGAAACTTGGGTTAAATCACTTAAGCATCTATCCGGAGTTTTTGGTTGAACACACCAAATATTTTACTCCATTATATGCCAGAACGTCAAATATGCAAGCACTGATTTTTGGTCTTACTGTTCACACATTACTGGAGCCCTCATTGATCTTTGGAGCACAATAGACAAACAAAACACTATCAATGGCTTTTCCAACTCTATCTATGGTTGGACTTCTAACAAAACACTATCAAAACATTAGTTTTAGTAGTGTTTTACTGTGCCTATTGTCTTAAGCTGAAAATATCAAACCATCAATCTATTTTCCCAACTCTATCTATGGTTGGACTTCTATCAAAACTAATGTGGTTGAGGTGAACAAAAACAGGATAATCTTGGGTTTATTTAGTAAACCACGCAACATTTAATAGAGGAATGATTCCAATACAGACATCATGGTCATGCCTATAGGAAAAACATCGCCACCTTCTCATCCTTTCCGAAACAATGAGATCACTAAAGATTTAGCCAGAAATGCATTTGCTAATTCATTCAACATAAAACGTCTGCGCTGCGCCTCATGCACATACAGTTAATACGCTAAAGAGGAAAATTATGGTAGCTTGAGACATTAAGACAAAGAAAGATTAATGAGGACTGCTAAGCATGTCCACACACATACAATTTAGTGAAGGCAATCGCATCTGCTGAACCTGGGCTCTGCTTCTTTTGAATTGAGACACTGATGCTAATGAGTGAGATGATGTCACAGCCCATGAATCATTGGAGCTTTCAGAGTTGAAAGATGCATCAATGACACCATTTGGACTGCTGGGTTTAGACAGATACTTGCGCTTGTGGCATTGGTTTTGACTGCCTGATAGCTCTATAATGAGCTTGTAACACTCATTCACTTCATCCTGTTATAATGTAGCAACCAGAATTAACCAACAGACCACCAAGTCCAAAACATGTTCACAAAACAGTCGATTTTGGATCGCAATGAAACAGAGGAACCAAGTTAATAGCATACGAACCTCATTGGTTTTGAGCACAGCCATAAGCTGATTTTGGGATTCCAGTTGATTACAAGGATCAACCTCCTTAACAACATGCAGCATTGTCACAGTAGCTAATATAGAAGGAAGATAGTTCATGAACCTTGAATCTGAAATCAAAATCCAACGTCGGAAATCATGAGTTTGAAAGAAACTATAGCATTAGTTAAGATTCATGTCCGATGGATCGAGTGTTTGATAGAAGTGAATCCATTGAAGGGCAATCAAACAATTGACTTTTCATTTGCTTACCAGAAATGACAGAAAGAAGTAAACGCTCACACCTCCATAAAAATTCCCAATGCAAGTGGGTTTTTAATCCAAGTCTCCTTATAATGTGATCAAAGAAAGAAATTGAGGTTACAGGATTCATCCTCCATTGAAGAGTTGACAGCACCAGCAGCTCCATCCTCTTGATGGTTTTGGCTTCAAAAATGTATTTTGCATCCTCCACCTGAAAAAAACAAAGAAAACACCAAAACCCTATCATTGATAACTGAAGAAAACACAAAATCAAACATTGATAATTAGTTCAATAAACACACTACGAGGACATTTCAACCAAACACCAAGATTGCAAAATTGGCACATACTTGCAAGTCTAAAAGAAGTGGCACATGGGTTTCCTCCACTTTAGCAGCGAGAGACAAACAAGCCACAGCAGCAAGTTGACCCATCCATGGCTTCTCACTTTGAAACCTTGAACTTGAAATGAACCTATCAAAGTAGTTAACAGCAAGAACACCAGTCAAAGCACTGAACCCATAATGCGCCTTTACCCTCAAAAACCACTCAACAGCCTCTCTACGAGCCACCATTAAAGATCCATCTTTAGAGCCTCCACTATCAAAACGAACATGGGTCTCTTTTTCTTTGGAGATTAAAGACAGTAGCTCGTTTTCTTCCCAAAACAAGTCTTCCTGAAGCAACGCAGATGATAAAGTTTGCTCCTTTTTCATATTTTTATCACAAATTTCATCATCAAAACCACAAGAATAGTCCTCTCCAAATCCTTCCTCTTCACAATAAAGCCCATCAAGAACCAATGCTGGGCTTTGTCTATGCGTCTCTTGCTCTTGTAAGAAAGGCATCTTCTTCATAGAAGAAGAGATTCAATCCTTTTCTCATTATAGAATACCATGAAAATGAAAAGGAAGATAAAATCTCTCAAGCTTGTCTTTGTATCTATTGCATATCTTTCTCTCTCTTATTAGGCCCTACTGAGATGGAGTGATAGAGAGAGACAAATAGTGTGGGCAAGGGAAGGGTTTTCTTCTGAGAACCTTTCACGCCTGTCCCCTTTTTTTCGTAATTAATTTCCCACTACCTTGCCTCTGTTACTTTACTACCAATATTATTTTTGTATTTTCGTTATTACCAGTACAAATAAATATTAAAATCAATGGAAAACCTAACCCTTCCCAACCCCATTATCAGATTGGGGAAGCTAGATCCGATTTGGCTAGTTTTTGCAAGATGAGAGGAGTCAGTACACTTTTTATGTGTTTTCATTGTCGATTCAATAATATTTAAAATTTTAAAATAAAACAACAAACTTTGAAATTAAAAGAAATAAATCCTCCTAATTTATCTCCAAAATTAAACTGTAATCACAATGACAAAAGGGTTTCTTAAATTGAATATGATGTACATACAAAGATGTAAATTGAATCGTCATATATATATATATATATATATATATATATATATATATATATATATATATATATATTGTTCATCCAGACAATATATATATATTTTATGTGTTTTCATTGTCGATTCAATAATATTACACTTTTTAGTGCAAGTTTCTATTGTTCATCCAGACACAGATTACTATTTTTCCTTTATTCCTTTTTTTTTGGTATTTTCTGTTATTTTTATTTGTTCTTTGGATTAGATGATTTTTATGATTTTACTATTTGCGCAATGATAATGATAATTTTAGTGATTATTTTTTAATTGTGTTTTTTTATAAAAATCTTTTGCGTTTTTTTTAATGATTTTTCAGGGTAATTTAATTATTTTCATTATTTTGACACTAATGTCGATAATAATTTTAACTGTTATAGTAATGATAATGACAATAACATAAGGATAGATATTTTTGTCTTGTGTGAATAGAATTTTTTTTATATATATTTGTTATTTGATTATTGGAGGGTTTTTTATATTAATTCATTTTTTTTTAATTCTTAGACAATGTTTATTTTTTATTCGTATTTATACATCTATGCTTTTAGTTTTTTTTTAAGTTTTTTTATTGGGATTTTTTTAATCGGTTCAATCCTGAAATTTGAATTTATATTGATAATCATTTTAAAATTAATATTGCTTCCTTTTTCTCTTTATTCATTTTTTTTTGTTTTCTCTTATTTTTATTTGTTCTTTGGATTAAATGATTTTTATGATTTTACTATTTACGCAATAATAATGATAATTTTTGTGATTGGTTTTATATTGTTTTTTTTTATAAATATTTTGCTTTTTTTAATGATTTTTTAGGGCAATTTAATTATTTGAATTATTTTGATAGTAATGTTGATAATAATTTTAACTGTTATAGTAATGATAATTACAATAACATAAGGATAGATTTTCAATTTATGTTTGCATCTTTTTGTGGATAGAAAATTAACTACTTTTTTTTAATACTGGTTATTTCATTGAAACTTACTAAACAGATAAATTTATATCCATTTAAAATTCATATATTTTATAGAAAACTTGCATTTTGCAAAATTTATATAAAAATTTATTATTTTATCTAAATTTATGTTATAATAAAAAAATCATACATAATTAATATTTTTTAACATTGAAAAAATATGGTTCCGCCGCGACGAAGCACGGGTGCCATGGCTAGTGTGTGTGTGTGTGTCTATATTGAGTTGATGCAAGGCTTTCCAAGCATATGAATGATATTTTATCCAAACCAAGCTAACAGCTTGTTTATAAATGTGGTTGAAGTTGTTTTTTATGCTTGTTATTATCTATTATGTTTCTCTTGTATCGATTACTATCAGAGCCTAACAATTTTAGGTTCATTGCTTGTTATGCTATAATCATTTTAATACTTGTTTGTTCGTTGTGTGCTATTAATAGTCATGGTAGGCAAAAATCATGAAGTATGACGTGGACAATAATGGGTTAAGAAGCTTACTCCTAGGAGAGAAACATTTTGAGAGGTCAATATAGAGGACATGTATAATAAGATTATAAAGTTGAACCATAGGTTGGAGGAGAGAAACCTATGAGACCAAAACTAGGAGAACAACCATGAGTACTTAGCAAACACTGAATACCAAAGGCATGATCAAAGGAGACAATCTTTTAATTAGGAAAAGAATATATCTGCGGATTTTGGATTTCATATCACAATCCTTGAGTTTATAGAAATTTTACAAGCAAATGAGTTCACTAAACTAGTAAAATAAGGTTGAGAGAATTTTTTTAGTGCATAGAGGTTCTTAAATATATGGAAGTGAAGTTAATGGTATAATTAATGATGTAATTGGGAAACATAACGATGTTAATGACAATCCTAATAAAACACATGGTATGCTAATAGAATTTGTAGATTTGTGTTGTGAGGTCGCGGTCACACAAAGTAATTACCCTAACTTAAAACACATAAGATAATATAGAGCAAACAATAGATCAATCCCACGATGAAGGTTTAGTTTAGATTTTCATGTTATATGTTATGCAATTGAGAGGGTTTGGTTGGTGATTATCTAGACTAATACAGAATTAAACAATCAAGCAAAATTAAATAAAACTAAAATTTATCAATAAAACAAACTTTTGTTGCAAGTAAATATTTATCTATGGAAATCAGATTCGTTCCTTGAAATGAAACTTCAATTTATATTCTAATTTTTTTTTTATCTTTTTCTTAATGTTAGTTAGTAAATAGATTTGTTGTCTAACTAACCATAACCAATGAACAATCACAATGTTCACACTAATGATTTAGTTAAATGTTATCTTTAAAAACTACATAAAAATTTATTAATCTATATAATAGAATTATTTGAAATTCATGTTGATTTGTTTAAATGTTCTCTCTAAGATTAATAATGTAGATCCGCCATAATTATTAAGCTTAGTTGTTTCACAAGTTTATATACTATAACTCTAGTTTTGATAGTAAACTTAGCAATAAATTGTTTACAACAACTTAGAAATTGCTATAACAATTAAGATAAATAATCATAGAAAATATACATAGAAAAATAAACATATTCATTCATCATATAAAGTGAAAATAAATGGAAGAATAAATCTCATAGTTCTTGAAATTTGAAGGTTTATGTGTCCTTATAACAAAAAAAAAAAAATAGTTTAGTCTTACATATCTATTGAATAACTACTCAAAAAATAGAAAAATATTTGAACTCAAGTTTTTAGGAGAGAGGAGTATTTGTGTATTCTTTATTCTAACTGCACCCCTCTCTCTTCTTCTTGTCATTCTTCTTTTTTATAGCCTAGAAAACTTCAGTCTCTACTTTACAAAATACTTCTTCTTTAAGTATGCAATCTTACATTTAAATACTAGATTTTTGTTTTAGATTGATTGCCTTGTGAGTTTTATTTTTCTTTTTAATTTCACTATTTAGTTCAAAATTCTAAGTTATCTTCTCATTTATTTTTTATTTCATATTTGTTCTTCATTCCCTTAATAGCAAATTTTTATTCTTTTGTTTAATTGATTTTTTTTAATGATTTTAATTGTTCTTTTCAAATTTCACCCTTGTATTCAAAATTATAAGTTTTCCTATCATTTATTTTTCTATTTCACATTTAGTCTTAATTCTATTGATTTCTACTCTTTTTTTTTATCCTTTTCATATTTTTTTAGTTTTATAATTTGACATTTGATTTATTGAAAATTAGGCTTCGTGGTTTTCCCAAAAGAGTGCTTCCAATTTAGTGACTTGAATCACGAGTTTGAAAATTTAACAACAATTGACATCAATTTTTTTGTTTTGCATTTTGTTTTCAAAATTTCATCATTTGACTTCGTTTGTTTTGAAAATAGGCTACATAATTTTCTATGATATTTTTTCAAGCAACTTGTCTCAATCTTTTGGTTGGTTATCATATTCGCATGAGCCGCTAGTGAGATTTGATGATCATACCAATGTTTATAGGTGTTGTTTTTAGGCTTTTTTTTATTGAATGTTTTTTCCATATTGTTAAGGATTGCTTTTTTTAATTTTGTTTCCATAATGTTGGTTTGACCTTAAGTCCAAGGGTGCAGGTTTAGCTCGCTAACTCAAGGTCAAACTTATGGTGCTTTATTTATTTTTATTTTTTTTAATTGTGTCTCTCAACATTAAATTATCTTGGAATTCAACTATGTGATTTTTCTCATTTTGAAAAATATTTTTTTATTTTTGTTATTATTATTACCTTTTCTTTTAAGATTTGGTCCATATACTGTCAATGTGTTTTTCTATCATATAATTGAATGAACATAGCTTTTATTTTTTATGTGCAGAGAAAAATTGGACACCTATCTAGTAGTTTCTGAGATGGAAAAGATACCATCGGTTAAAGTGCAAAATAAGAATAAAAAGACTGTTTTTTTTTAAATATAATAAATTAAAAATATCAATGAAATAGCGCAAACAAAAAAAGTATTTAATAATACAGTTTGTGTATATTATAATTAAAAAATATAATTTTATAGCTTATTATTATTCAGAATAACGTTTTAAAATATATATTAAATCAAAAGTAAATTGGATGTTGGAAAACCTACGAAAGCATGCTAGGACTATACCGATTCCTTCCGTCACATTCCAAAACAAACGCGTGTGACCACATCGTCATGGATGTTGGATGTGCTTGACACGCGCTGATGCATGTTTGGTTCTGGAAACAGGTAAAAGCGTTGACCGTAAATAAACGGGGAGTGTCAGAATTTGTAACAGCAGTCTATGCATGCGCTAAAGGGTGTTTTTGGAGTTTTCTTTTGGTTATCGAATTTGTGGAGGCGTGGGAGCTGGCTAGCACTGATTATACAGTGCTGACGTGTACCAACAAAAGATCTACCACCGTTTCCTTTTGGATAATGCCATTTTATTGTTGACACGTGTAACAACAAAGTATTATTTTACTTTCCCGTTTTTCTTAAGAACTTGAATTTTAAGAAAGTTCTTAAATATATTAGATCGATGTAAAAATGCATTTTTATATTTTCAAATTCTTTCAAAAGATATTTATTTTAAATTAACGCATACAACTTTTACAATGATATTTTTGTTAAACAATCAAAAGCAAACTAAAAGAGAAAATAAAAAATAAAAAAATCTAGAATTTCATTAATGAATACTTAAATGCTTGATTAATCACTTAACTTAAATACAAAGAGACTATATATAGGCTAAATAAAGAAATTATTCTCCCCTTAATAAATAAAAAACAAAAATAACTTTATTATCTTAACATCTCCTCTCAAACTCATGACACGACACCCACAAGCATAAAGAGTTTTCAAATATAAAATGAAATCGGGAAATAGAATGAGACTTGGTAAAGAAATCTATATTATGCAAAGAATAAGAAATAAAAGACAAAATGACGGTGTCATATTTGAGGTGATGACGAGCAAGATGATAATCAATTTCAATATGCTTAGCTTTATTCATGAAAAATCAAGTTATAAGCAATGTGGTTTTGGATCAATTTTATAAGTGAATCAATTTAGTCCATAATGAGCCATTTGCCCTGCGCTCCGCTATAGGAAAGAATCAAATTTTTTTAAAATGAAAAAAAAACAAAATAGCAAGAGTTTTTTTTAATAATATATTTAGCTAAAATAGTTAAACTTGATATAATTTTTGTGAAGTAATATTAAAAAAAAATATTTATCAGATAATTTTTTGTGCTTAATAATAATGTGAAGTAAAATAATTTTACATAAATAAAATGAAAAATCAAAGACAAGTGCATCAACAGATTTATGGGGGCAGATAATTGATGAAATCCATTAAAGATGAGTTATTTGTTTTCTATAGTAAACTGATTAATTGTTGGTTCTACTTTAATTGTTTGGTTAAATATTTAATTGACAGGTAATAAAACTACAATTGATAAAATTTACTAAAAATGAGTTTTTTATATTTCTTATTCTTATTATTATCATTGAAGGCAAAGCTAAAAAAATATTAGCAGCATAAAAGAAAATATTTAAAACATATTTAAAAAATTAGTATTAATATGTTAATATGAAACAAATATCAAAATATATAGTTAGTTTAACATATTTTTAAGAAGAAAATACATTAAAAATAATTATTATCATTATTTTCAACACCTTATCCACAATAAAATTAATATATAAGAAAAACTAAATAATTGAAAGAATTTAAAAAATTAAAAGAACAAAGGCCAAAATGAATAACACAAAATATGACCAATTTCAATTGAAAGATGAAATTGAAACAATTAAAACCTCAACACCGAAAAAATAACAGGAATTAAAAAAAGAAAAAGAATAAGGGCCACAATGAAACATAACAACTGATTTTTTTAATTAGTTGTGTTGTTTATGATTAAATAGAGTTTATAAAGATTTTATATATATATATATATATATATTATTTTAATGTGTTAATATTAAACAAATATAAAAAAAATATAATTGGTCTTTCTGGGATATTTTTTTTTTGTATTTATGTATCTATACTTTTAGTTTTGACTTTTAACTTTTATTGTAATTTATCTTTGTATTAAATACAACTTGCGTTAAAAAATAGAGTAAGTTTAGATTTGATGATGTGAAATGAGAGTGAAACTCTCTTGTACATGTATTATGAATCTTCAATTGTTAGTGATTTGTTATCTTTGTGTTTTTTTTTACATTTGTTTTGTTTATATATGACTTTATATATTTTTAGTTTAAAGTGATTTTTATTTAAAAAGAGATTTAATATTTTTATTTATTTTTTAAAGATTTATTTTTTATATTATTATATTAAAAGTATTTCATAACACTAAGATTAAATTAATTTGAGATTTAAAAAAATATAGTTCATTACACACACACACACACACACACACACACACACATATATATTAAGGCGTTAATATTTAATAAATATCAAAATATATAATTATTTTTCAGAGAAAAAACATTTAAAATAATCGTTATCATTGTTTTAAATATTTTATCCATAAAAAATAAATGTATAAAAAAACTAAATAATCAAAGGTTTGTTGGCTAATTATTTCGCTCAGATATATAACATCATAAAAGAATCTAGGACTATTAACATTTTTTTACATGTTAAAAAATTTGGTTCTGACAGTGACGAAACGCATAGCAAGTGACTTGTATATTTTTTCACTGTACATAATTTGACCCATTTTTTCCACTTATTTCATCTATGTGTGACCTCATATTTTTTTATTTATATGATATTAAATATGCAATATCATACATAAAAAGCTATTATAGTCAATTTGTAACAAACAACATCGACTGATGAATTATTTCGGTTATTATTCTCATTGTTATTCGCATGATTATTAAATTGTTATAATCATTGTTAATAATAATCAAACATTTTTCCTTGTCCATTGTTTTAGTTAAGGCTACCAAATTTTTGTAGTCAAATCACATTTTTCTCACTTTAAAAGCTAATAACTATTTTTTTAAGTTTAAAAAAAAATAAGCACAAGATAAAATGACAGAATAGAGTGATGGATGATTTCGTCTGTGCAGTCTCTTCGAGAGCTTTTTTCTATAGAACATTAACTATACTTTAAATGGTGTAAAAAAAAATTGTAGCAATTCATAGTGTTTTGTTAGAATAGCTACAATAATTTTCTCACACCATTTAGAATATAAATAAATAAATAAATAATGGTAGATTCATTAGAGTTATTTTCTACAAGTATTTAAACTCTTTGTAAGTAAATAATAATAATAATAATTATTATTATTGAAAGAAAAAAGGGGTACGGGATAAGAAAGGAAAATGGAGGGAGATATCATTTTAAAACGAGTACATTGTTATTCACGAGAAATATGTAATCGGAAACACCAGTGCGCTATAAAGGGGGGACAACTCATGCATGACTTCCCAGAGAGAGAGAGAAAGAAAAGGGAGATCTTTATTTTTGTGGCCGTATTTGTTCAGTATTGGAAAGGTGAAAAAAGCTTAAATAATTAAATAAATAAAGTGAAAGGACCAAGCTCAGGAAACTTACCATCTCTCTCTCTCTCTCTCTCTCTCTGCTGCCATCAACAGATCATAACTGCTGCTGCCGTCCTGCCTGCCTGAAACACACGCCGTACTCTATTTAATTATCCAATATTTTCCCATTCATTGCCAAATAATTGCCATCATTTATATACACTACCTGCTTCTTCTCTGCATCTAACGACTGCATTCTCGATGGGGCAAATTGCCGCTACTTGTTTAATGCTAATAGTATTTACCATTATTATCTATTTGTCATTTTTTTTAAAAACAATTATTTTGGATTTTTAAATTAAATGTTTTTAGTGTTTTTATTAAAAATATTTTAAATAAAAAATATTATTATAATATAATTTTAAATGAAAAACACTTTAAAAAATAGTATATACCATACTTTTAAAAAAAATCAATTACAATAACTTCACTCCCCATTAATTATGTTATGTTTTCATCCATAATAGCACTTGTCTTCGATAGCTAACAGTTAAATAATTACAAGAATATTTAACTCGCTTGTGTACTGGTAAATCAATTATTAATAAAAATGAAGGGGTTATTTATTTCTACAATATATGTTGAACTAAACAAATTGCAGGTGGATGGTATATAACTAGATTTTTTTTTATTCTAAACAACTAAATTGTTTTCAAAAATAAAGTTTTTCAATTCAACTTGAGGTGTCTTTTTTTTTTATAGTGCAGTTTGATGAGAGGTAATTTAGTGTTTTAGTAAAAATAAGATATTATTAATATAAAAAAATATATATATAAAAATTGACGCGTGCAATGGATGTATTGGTGTGTGGAATGTATCTGGCACTATTTGAGTGGTGCGTGAAGAGGCATTTGGTGGCCAAATTATGGCTTCTACACCGGTGTTCGAGTCATCTTAATAGCGCCTTTATCCTTGAATGGTAAGTGTTGTGTATTATCTTAAAAGCTAAACATGCTCACGGTTTAGTTATTGTTTACCAAGAGAGAAAATATCGTGGATAATAATAGTAGTGCTTAATTTTTGGGTGGGTTCTGTCTGGTGACTCGGTCAGATCAGTCGGTTTATTTGTTTTTTTTTCTTTTTTTGCATAGTGTAATAATGAATTTGTCTCTCGAAAAAAACAAAAATCAGGTTTGAGAGGGAGGGACGATCCAGTAATTAACCAATTTTTTAATCTTTTTTTTTGCCGGTTTACTGTTGGTGCGTTATCGGAAACGCCGTCCGTTTCCACCCTCACATGTGTTTTGAACGGTGCGTGCAGCTTACTCCGACGTCCAAAAATATCCAACCAGCGTCTATAATGATTTTCAGGTTTTCAGGCACGTTCTCTTCCATCTGGTGTGGTACGCGTGACTATATGGTGGCTAGAAACGTGTCAATAGTCGTTTGAATTCCCTCCTTTTCTCTCTCCTGCATACACAAGATGACGTCAGTGTAACTGTTTTTTTGTCAAATTTCATTTCAGTCCCTGAATGTTTGATTTTGTTTTTCTAGTCCTTATTGCTATTATATAGGTTTTAATTTGTTTCAATTTTGTCCTTCAATTGAAATTGATTATATATTGTAGTTTCAATTAGGTCTCCCATTCTTTTAATTTTTGGATTGGTCTAGAATTCTTAATATTTTTGGTATCAAAGTTTTGATTTATTTCAATTTTATCATTCCATGCAAATTTATTATAAATCCTTAATATTTTCAGTATCAAAGTTTGATTTTTTTTTAACTTTTATCCTTCTATGCAAATTAATTATAGATTTCAGTTTCATTTCAGTTCTAACTCTTTTAATTTCTGGTTTTGTTTTAAATTATTTAATTTCATCGATATCAATGTTTGGATTGATTTCAATTTTGTCTTTTAAATTAAATTTATCACATATGTTTTCTTTTATTTTATCCCTTATACTTTTAATCTTGGATTTTATTTTAGCTCCTTTATTTTTTATACATATTTCTTACATAGTTCTTATTTCTGTCCATGTTTATATGTATATGCTCTTAGTTTTTCTTTCCATTTTTTTTATTTCCAAAGTAATTAAGTTTTTCTATTTAATGTCCAAATGTGTATTGGTCATTATTTGAAAATTAATAATTATTATAATTTCTTTTTTTTCCTTTACGTTAATTAATTTCTTAAAATCTAATAATATTTATTTTTATGTTGTCATTTATTTTGTTTTTTGATTGCTTTTTTGTTAATATTGTTAGGTCTTGAATTTTCTAATTATTATAAATAAGACATTCAATATATATATCTAACCTAGAATTTTTTAGGAAAAATCTATTACAATTTTATTAATTAAATATTAAAATAGCTAAATATAACACATATAAAATCAATTAGTTTTCTACATTAAAAAAAGCCCAGCACAATGCGCGGGCAAATCATCTCGTTAACATCTAATTTGACACCAACAATCTTTTTCTCTCATGTTTGATTTTTATGTCTCACCCTCTAAATTTTCAAAGTAGCCCTTCATTTATTATTTTTTATTACATGTTCTTTGTTTTTTTTTATTATTCTTTGCTTTATTTTAGATAATTTATAAAATTGAATTTTATTTTCAATTTTATCATAATTCATGTTTTTTTATGTTTTTTATTTGGTCTTCATTATTTTCATTGCTATTTGTTTTATTTGAGATCATTTTTAATTCTCGTGATTTCCTCCTACTTCGGTTTTTTTTTCTATTATAATAAATCATTTTGTTTTTTTTTATTACTATTCATTTTTCCTTACTTTGGCAAATTCTCTAAATTGATAGTTTTCTTCAATTTCATGTTTCAGCAATAAACTCCCGAGTCTAAGATTTAATAGGTTATGAGTTTGAAAGATTAAACCAGAGTTTAAATATTCACCTAGGTTTGGTTAGTAATTTTTTCCTTCTTTCTAAGCTTATTTTTTTTTCAATTCCATGTTTCAGCAATTATTTAAATGAATATTGAGCTTAATATTTTCATTTACTTTCTATAAAGTTTTTTCACTAATTTTAAAAATAACCCTTGATTTTTTTATTTGTTTGTTTTTTCTTTAAAATCTAGATTTTTTAAAAAATGCGATTTTTTTTTTAAGCTAAATTAAATTAATTAATTTAATATAAATATGAGATATTTACTTTATGATATTTTGTTTGACTTGTTTTCTAGGACATTGCTCTAATGATGCAATGCCCTAGATGACTTGTTTTTATAGTGTATATTAGCAACTTATTTTTTGTGGTTAACTATTGCTAGTTTAATTTTTTGTTGATGTTTTTTTAATCATGTTATTAAATTATCTATATTGTTGAACTCAATCAAGTTAATGACTCGAATCTCATAATTTTTATTTTAATTTTAAAAACATTAAAGTTGCCTAGACATTTTTTTTATATTAGGAAAAATTTAACTCGGTATGCTTCGTAGCGCGTACTACCAATCTAATTTCAACTACTAGAATTTACTCATTTTAAGTAATTGATTTCAAATAATTCAACTATTAAAGATCTTATTATTTTAATTACATATGAATATATAAATACAGGTCCGGGTGATTTACTATACATGTATCAATTTTAACACATATATTAAAGGAAAAAAAACATATATAAATATAATTATAACTTCCAACATATTTGAATTTGAAGTGTTGACAAGCGAATAAAAGAATGAGAGGTTTACCGAGTTGTCTAGCCTAGATAATAACTAAATTATTGTCCTTTTGTGTTACGTCCTTGACATAATTAATATCCCTTACCATCATGATGAACATGTGGCCTTATACAGCTAATTTAACTAAAATAGCTCTTTTTTTATTAATGAAAATTTTTATTTATTTATTTTGCATGTAAAGAATTCATGAAACAATAATTTTAAAAATCTATTTAATAGTGCAATCGCATTGCTTTTAAAAATGAGTTTGAGTCTAATAATCATAAAATTGCTTTACATCTAAAAATCAATTTTATAAAAATTATTATTATCATATTATCGAATATACTTAAATATACTCACACCTTATAACCAATCACTTAAACATGACTAAATGATTATAGAATCACAAAAAGTTAATACCATGCTGTATCATCCGAAAGACTGATAGATTCTTGATCTTGTTACAGGAGTCAAGAGACTGGTTTGCCTTTTTTTATATATATTAATGAGGGCATTCAGGCTAGTTTGTATATATCTTAACTAATCCTATAAAGTCCTGAAATTAATGACCATGCAAGTATCCAGTAGTTATCATATAACAACTATAGAGCTCCAACCTCACAGGAAGAACAAACCTCTTAGTTCTATTCTATCATCTACTAGATAGTTTGATTTTTGATTTTTGTTTTTTGTTCAAGTTCAAGTTTGTGAGAGAACACTGGTTATAGAAAACTCTAAAAAGTCCAAAATTGTTTTCCATTGGTTATAGAATCTTAAATGAGAAGGGAAGGGAGAGGAAGAGATTAGAAAATAAATAAATAAATTAAGATGACATTTGTGTAACTTATGTTATATTATATATGAAGATAAGTTTTATATTTTGAATTCATCTAGAATGTAAATATAATTTTTCAAACCACATAAATAAAGTAAAAAAAAAACAATAAAGTTATAGAAGATTTAATGTATTTGAAAAAAAATATAAATTGATAAAATATCTAACATATTTTCTTAATTTATAAAGTAAGTTTAATTAGATTCTCCTTATGGGAAGAAGGTAGAGCCCATTTAAGTTAAAGGCTACTTGGATAATAGCCTAAAATCTTCACTTGACAAAAATCATTAAGAATAAATAAGATATATGTTATATAGAATTTATGAAATAAAAATTGTCCATACTTAATAAAAAATTTCAAGTATAAAGTGGAATTTCTTCAAGGCTTACTTATCATATATGTATATATAAAAAATAATTAAAATATTATTTTTTAAAATACTTTAAAAGCATGTATTTATCCAATAATCCTAAGCCGATTCTAGTGGCAGCAGAAGTTAAGAAAAAAAAAATAAATGCAAATTTTTTTCTTGCTTTATTTAATTACGTGTCAAGTATAATCATCACTTTCCAGATTAAAGAGATAATATTTATACACTCTTCGTCGTTTCCAATGCTTGAGTACTCGAGCAAGCCCGGATTCTGAAAAGAAGAACTCTCTCCATGTATTATTCATCAGCTTCTTTTACGCAGCATTTTTCTCCTTTTGAAATGCTGTGGCATTGTACGTTAAAGGGACTCTGTTTGGCAGCCACCAGGTAGGAAGAAGTGGTTTCTTCTTTGCCAAAGAGATTCATGTAAGGCTCTTTTAAGCTTTCACTAATTTCTTAGCACGAGCTGCGAGGTACAGAGAGATATCTAGGGTTTAATGAGTGGGAGGTGGATGCCTGAAGAGGAGAGTGTGATCCAGCGAATACCAACTTTCAGATGTTACATCATTTCAGTTATATGGCTATCGTGCAGGTTAATTTCATTCATTATATTTAGCTAGTTTACAAGTGTGTTTTCCTTTGAGAAATCATTTAATTGATGTATTTTTTTTTATATGTTAATATGTGTCAAATAGTCCATATCTTTTTTGTTTTTTAAGTTCTTTATCACCCAGCTTTACTTTATATTTGTCAATAGTATCACTCTTCAAGATCCAATTATAATTTACTTTTGGGTGAAAATTTTATTAGTTTCTATGTATAATGGATTCGGTTTTACTATTGACAGTCTCCTTCTTGTCATGATCTATTTCTAGGTTATTATCCAAACACACTGTTTCATTGACAGTCTCCTTCAATTTTACTATCAACTGTCCCCTTAGTATAAACCATTATTGGACTATTCCCTAAAATCTACCAAAATAAAACAAAACAAAAAAAATTAAAGGGGTTAGCATCGGTAGAAGAATCAAAGGTGGATTAAATTTAGACATTTTTGAGAGTCTGATTGTATATCTTTTGTACCTAAAAATAAAAAAAAAATGCAGATTCAAGGCTAAATAATTTATTACTTGAATAAATCTGCGTAAAAATCAAGTCAAAAGGCATAATTATATTTTTTATAGGCCAATTTGATTTAATCGTGGGACAATTTAAAGTATAAATATGTTTAGGAATTAATTTACAGTCCAATTAAAGGATTTATTAAGTTAAAGAACTTGATTATATTTTGAATTACTCAAAATAATTTTATTAAGGGCTTAATCAATGAAAAATCAAGTTCTTCAGCTTAATTTGGCTCAATTGAGGAGATTAGAATTTTCGGATACCAAATTGATTGTTTTCCAAGTCAATTGTTTGGAGTCTAGGGAAAAAAATGAAAAAAATTGAAAGTTTAATGGTCAATTAAGGGTCAAATCATATAAATCTGAAACTAGAGATCAAAGTAAAAAAGGCACGCAAAGCTAAGACTGTTGTTGAAATTTTTGTGGGGATACAATTGCATAAATTTAAAAGTTTAAAGCCAATTGGGGGGGGGGGGGCAATTAGAGCAATTACAAATTAAAAGAACAAAATGCACTTGCATTTCTCCCAAAACTACAGCCTCGCCACTACGCGTATGCCACCACAAAAACACTACCGCAAGAAGAAACCCACTACTGCACGCAATGGTTACCTCCTGCGCCTATAAATAGAGCAACAACCATGCATGACGGGGGGAGAAAATTTACAGACAATAGACATAGAGGCAGGGAAGAATTTTGATAGAAAACATGCAAAAAAAAAGAGACCAGCAACCACCACCCTTCCTCTTCCTCATCACTGACAGCCACTCCCTATCATTGGCAGTCTCTCTTGTCAGCCACAATCAAAAGCCAACAACCATGGTTTTCTTCAAAAACCAATGACAACCATCTCTCTCTCTCTTCTTTAACAACACCTCCCATTCGGTGAACACCGATTGTTCCCTTAACATCGACGACTTCTCCTCCACACCAGCAGGCTCAACTCTTTTTCTCCAGTGCCAACGACAACAAACTCCAGCACAAACGACCCTTCCGACACCTCTCCCTAACAACTACAGTCCACCATTTTTTATGCCACAACCACTAGCAGTAACCACCTTGGCATTCTCTACCCAACGGCATTGGCAGGTGAGCCTCTCGTCACCCTCATTTGATCACCTTATTCCTTACTGTTCACGTAACACGTGAACAGTGCAATAATTTTCATTTTTTTATTCTTGGGTTAGACATGCTCTCGGCCTAGCCCAGTTGTCTGGGCTGGCCCATTTTGTTGGGACACGTCTATCCAATTTTTTATATTTTTTTTAAAAAATAATATAAAAATCGCCTTTAAAACAAACAAATAAAAATGTGTTGTTTTTGTGCATAAAACCAAATTTCCAAGGTTTTTACAACTATTTTTTTCATAAAAATAATTATAGCATATTTCTCATGTTTTGAAAATGAAAATTGGATATTGTAACTAGTTTACAATTATCCATTGGAATTTGGAAAAAATATAAAAAAACAAATAACAATTATTTTGTGTTAGTTATAGAGGGTGTAAAATAACATTGTAAAGTACATTCGTAGATAGAAAAAAAATTTAAATGCAATGTAAAATAACATCGTAAAGTGCAACCACACATAGTAAAAAAAAATATTTAAATGTAGTGTGAAATTTTTTTTCAAAATTAGAACTGTTAGGTTTTTAACTTCCATAGAGATAGAAACTCCCTCATGAAAAGAGATCTACTTCAAGCCTTTGAAAAGACCAATGAATAAAAACTGACTTAGAAAACACAATCAAACAACAATGCAACTTATCTTAGGTAGGGTGCACTGGGGGTGATGCGTCTTTCTCTTGCACAATAAGTCCTCTTACTTAAACTCTTACAGACCAATAGGCTTACTAGTGACCTTAATACGAGGAGGTAACTTTTAAGAATTATATTTATAATTTTACAATTATAAAATCCTCTTTTTATCGTTCATTGTCTCCTTCTCCAGGGATAGCAAGGTGTGAAGCATGAAAAAACATCGTTGCAACAAATCTAATAGAAAGCTTCATGAAATGATATTGCACTAGAGTGGCTTCGAGGTTCATTTTTAAACAATTAAGTTAGAAAATATGGATCAAATATTTTGATTATTTTCTCTCTCTTACTCTTCATTGGCTAACTTCATCTTCTTCTAGAAGGTGACTACTAAAGCTTACTTTAAGAGTCCTATTATATGAATGAATTTATTGTGTTTTATTAGACAAAAACATATCTTTAAAGAATGTAACATGTTTTGTTTTTATTATTGTATTAAGATGAATATCGTCATCACTTGACTTGCTTATAAGAAATTGATAGTGCATTATTATTATAAACATATCCAATAAAAATACATTTGATAGTTTTAGGTTTTCTCTTGAAATTTGAAGGATCAAGTACTATCATTTATACAAGATACCTCTACACTAATATATATTATATTACGACTTCAATCATATAGAAAAGTCTTTTACCTTTGCACAATTTATATGGTGATTTTTGTTGACCTTTGAGTCTTATATTTATATTTTGATGATAATAATAAAATGAAAAATTAGACTAATAATATGCTTGGTTAATAATAAGTTTTAACTTGTTTATATAAAGATCATATCAACAAGCATGAAGGATTTTATGAAGAAATCAATGAAAATGTCCAAGATTTAAAACGAGTGAAGACTAATAATTAACTATTCATTTTAGTGATTATGCAAATCTTTATATTTTAAATTAATAAAAAATTTAAAATAAATTTGCATACTTCACTTTGCATGCATATAGTATTTCTTTTAAAAACATATAAATAACTCTATTTCTTGCAAAAATACAAGAGGATTACAAGTGTGTGTGTATGTCTAAGCTACTTTCAGAAATAAACCAAAAATAAGAAGTCATCAATTTTATCATACTATTCACTTTGCATGCATATAGTATTTCTTTTAAAAACTTATAAATAACTCTATTTCTTGCAAAAATACAAGAGGATTACAAGTGTGTGTGTGTGTGTCTAAGCTACTTTAAGAAATAAACCAAAAATTAAAAGTCATCAATTTTATCATACTATAAGGTTGTACTAAATTAAACCTTCATATTCTATCAAAAGAATATAAATTCCTACACTCATTGCACTTAACTTTCATATATTGTAAGTGTTACTGAGTGAGCTATAAAGATAATAGATTCAATTGTATTATCTACTCTTTGAGAGAATATTGTTACAAATCACATAATTATAATCCCTTAAGAGTTAGGATAAAAGTTCTTGGTATTGATGAAGGATTATCACCAAGAAAAATCTTGAAGAGGACATATCTTCACGTTAAAATATCTTGGCGTGGATTCATCAAGTGGTGATAAATCATGAACAGAGAATATCTTCATGTAGTGCAATATTTTGGTGTGGATTTATCAAGTAAAAATTATAATCTTGGACTAGTAAAACAATACAATACTAAAGACCGGTTTAGTGCTTGAGGTATAGATGTAAACTTGTTAAACCACGTTAAAAATCGAGTTTACAATTCCAATCCCTTTACTATTTAATTTATTTAATTTTTTATATTGTTAGTTAATTACTTTTAATAAAATTATTTACAATATTTATTATTATTAGTGGAACACTTAATTCACCCCATTTTATATATTATTGTTATCTTAATCATAAAACAATAATTGATATCAGAGTCATGTTCTTATTCTTATAAGTTTGTATAGATTTAAGTAGAATGACAACCACTAACTATAATCTTTAAAATGAAGGATCATCTATCTCTAGGTCATTTTTATATAATGGTAATGATTATGCCTATTGAAAAGCTAAGATGATAATATATCTTTCAATCAATTGATTATGATTTAAGGTTATCTATATAGATTAAACCTCATAAACCTTCTAAAACTGAAAACAATGTTATAATTCTCGAGGCTAAAAGTGAGCAACAAATGGTGATAAAATTTCTATATATGATCTTAAAGATATGAATAATTTGAATGGTATGTTAAATAGAAGAAAAAAATAAAATCACATTTTGTAAAAATGCTAAAGACATATGACATGGTTTAGAAATAACACATGAAGGAACTAACTAAGTTAAAAAAAAAGAAACCCAAAATATTTATTTAGTTTATTAAAATGAATTATTCAAAATGCTTTCAAATGAATCTATAAATAATATGTTTATAAGAATGACAATTATAACTAATAGTTTGGAAGTTCTAGGTAGGATTTATATTAATACCGATATTGTAAGAAAAATTCTTAAGTCCTTACTAAAGACTTAGAAAGCAAATGTGATGAAGATTTGATAAGCTAAAGACCTCACCAAGCCTCAATAAATAATCTCATCAAATTATTTATGACACATGGGAATGTCAAAGGAAATAAAGAACTACAAGAGAAGCCAAATAAAAATTTGATGTTAAAAACTATGCAACATATTAAGGAAGAAAAAAAAAGATGATGATGATTACAAACTCCTCACTAAAAATTTTGTCCTGAAAATAAAATGGATTAAATTAATATCTAGAAAAACAAATTGTGTGAAGGGTGAAATTGAAAATAAGTAAAAAAGTGTTGTGATAGTTGATAAGAAGAGAGAAAAAACAATTAAAATTATAAGTAAAAATTAAGGTTATATATGAATGAGGGGTTAAAGTGTAAAAAATAAAGAAAATGGAATAAAACACCCCCATTCCATAAAGGCTAATTGCTGCTGAAACAAAAAAAAAATCTTGATTTTTTGTCTTTCAAAACTCTTAGACAAAATCACTATAAAACTAAGGGATTGAAAGGAGATTGAGACAATTACTCATCATTAAACCTATAAACACTTAAATAAGAGAGAGAATTAAAGGAAACCAAGGAAAAATTTGGAGGGGAATACAAGACTACAACGAGAAATATAGGGAGAATTTAATTGTTTTTTACAAGTTTGAGATATAAAGATTAGATTATCACTCGATAAAAAGTTAAAAACATAATATAGCAAGCTCATATGAAAAGGATAACAATTGAGGTTGAATTCATGCAATTTGTGTTAGGGTTTTATAGTAGAAAATTGAGGGAAATATAAAATGATATTGAATTGAACAAAGTGGGTTGTAGATTAGATTGTGTTGAGTGCTAAATCAGAAAGAAAAAAATATAAAGAAAAACAAAGTGTCCTTGAGAGTTCAATGACCATGTAATAAGGGACAAAAATGCTTGTAATAGAATTGTGATAAATTAGCGTGTGATGTTGTGAGGAAAATAATATTTTGTTAAATAGCTTAGTTACATTATAAAATATTATTAGAATGTTATATTGTTAAGATTTGGGAATTCAGGAAGGATAATGCATTTAGAGATGAAGAATTATTGTGTATTGTTTGATTTCACATGTAAGGGAGAGCCTTGATAAAACAAATACGAATAAATTATGGTAAGAGAAGAAGTTGTATTTAAGTGCAATAAAAGTTGAATCAAGTTCTCTTTCCTTCATTATAAATGTAGTTTTGTATTCACCTTTTCAAAGAAGATAATACAATCAAAGCTATATTTGTATAATTTTAATTATGAATGAAATGAGAAATGATATTCTTGAATGAATAATTTAAGTTAACTAGAATTGACCATCTTCTACTTTGTTTTAAAATTGTTTTGATATAAGACTTAATGTGGTGATTATTATAAGAAAGAAATTTGAATATGCATGTATGTTAGGGTGAGTTATAAATATATATTCTTTAGGACACTAATGAAAAATTAAATTTAATAAAAATTGAACTAGAAATAAAGGTAAAATTGTTAGAAGTAAACCTAGAATAATATTAAATGGTATAAGAATGAAATGAAAACTAATTTGGTAATCTTGTTGATACAGGAGAAGCCATGTAAATATGCAAAAATATAAAGGTATTACTCATACTCCTATAACAGGCAAATGTCATGCACCTTATCACTTTTCTTTACCCATTTTATTGTATTTTGTTATTGTAAATGTAATGATATATCATGTTTGTAATTATGATTTAAAATAGATGAATTTAGTTTCTTGATAATGAAACTAATGACTAGTAAGGGAAAAAGAAATAATTTATTTAATATCAAAGTACCCTTATAATTTATGTATCTTGTTATTCATTCTAAGACCATCTTACTACATCAAAACCTAAAAATGTAAAATTTTCAAACCTAGGATTATATGCAACTTTTATAGAAAAAATAAATTCACTAAAATTATTTCTAATCAATTTGATTTTTTTCATGCAACCAAAGTTGTTGGAACAATATCAGTAATGTCGTCATCATTGCTTTGAACTAACCACCGTCACCATCAATGCCACACACCAGTTAAAGTAACAAAACCACATTATGCTCCATGCTAATAATAACACATCAATGACCTAAACTAATCATTATCACCATCAATAGTCTACCATCATTTGTTAACTACCCCTTCCTACATCCTTTTCACCAACACCGGACAAAACCTATTCAACATTAAACCATCCACAATCCTTTAGCCTCATAACCCATTGTACAAAATACCTAAAATCATCCCCATAACCTATCATCACCAAATCAACCTTATATTTTATGCTTCAAAGCTCACAACCACAACGACGATCTAAAATAGCCTTTTACTTGATACTACCGGTAATGCCAAAATAAGATAACCCCAACCAATTATTCAACAACCACATCTTGTTTTTTATCCTATATCTTCTATTTTCTTTCATTCTCCATGAACTATGATTTAGGTTGATTTCTCTTTAGTTGGGTTGATTTATCTCTCCCTTCTTTATCATGATCTAGTGTTGTTGCTTGAGTTGATCTTGATTTATAAATATGGATGGCTTAATTTTGATGTTGCAGGTGAATTTGGTAAGGTTGTTAGATAATAGGTAGGTTTTGTTATTGGTGACAATATTGGTCTATGGGTGGTGGGTGAACATGGGATCTAGTTGTTGTTGGAAAGTAAACCTAGATCTTATTGCTAATGGTGTTGTAATTTAAGGAACATGGAAAATATATGCGGTTTTCCAATAACAATAGCATTTCATGAATGTTGTTTGAATCAAACAAACAACATCATCACTAAAAGGAATAGCAAAGAGAAGAGATAAAAGAGAGAGGGAAATGAGAAAGATTTAGGAGGGAAAAAAAAAGATATAGTTTAGGGACTTTGGTGATTCACTATAATGATGGCATAACTATAATAAGAGAAATTAAAGGAGAGGGGAGAGGTGATTGTGGTGTCTGAAAGAGATAGAGAAAGAAAGAGAAGTAAATAAAAAATGGAATAAAAAAAATTAAATGAGGGATATTCTAGTATTTTCAACCATTTTAAATCTAGCTTTGATTTGGTATGTAAAGTGTAATTTTTAAAAAGATGAAAGCAAAGTGTTATCATACTAAAATATCGAGGAGAGTCACAGTAATTTCCTCATTTAAAAAAAAATATGACATGTAACATTTTGCTTATTTGATTAGATGATATGTCATCCATTAGTTTATTTCGTAATACCAAAAAACCAAGTTTCAAGTTTTAGGAGCTTAACAATCCAATTTTCAGCTGTGTTTTATTAGAAAATAATGCTTCAAAAATATATTAAAACTCAATAAACTCATTTTAACTATAAAACATCACATAATCACCTCAAAAAAAACAAACTTGATCCGAAAACATTCATAGGTCCACTATTTTTAGGCATTGGAAAAAAAACCATCTTTATTCAAATCCTCTTTTAAAGATGAACATATTCACACCATGGTTAGCTTTTTGTGATATAATGTGACCAAGAAGACTCTTTCTTTATCCTCGTTTTGTTTTATAACTTTCTCTCAACAACCATGGACTAAAAAGAAAAAAAAGTTTAGGATTAAAACGTGAATTTTTAGAACAATTTTTAGGTTTGTTAGTTCAAGTTTTCATTTAACGTCGGAATATTCTCTAACACGAAACACAAGTGAAAGAATACAAACCGGAACAATTCCTAAAAACAAAACCATGACAACATAACTTTCAGAACAAAATTAAAAAAAAAAAAAAAATAATCAAAGCAAAAACAACTATAAACTTGAAGGAGAAGCTTATGCATATTAACACAAACCAGATTTGCCTTTCCCGTTGTGAACTTATTGAAGGAGCAAGTATCTGCAACTTTATATGCTATTGATCATGGCAAATAAATAGCTGTAAATGGCCAAAATATATTTCCCACTCCACTCGGAATCGTGCTGGTTAGTGGCTGTTTTCACAGCTCCCACGTTGCAGAATCAATTAGAGAAAACACACCCTGAGAGCGCTTTGCTTTGCCACCCACTCGACCAACACTGCAATTTATTTGAAACAAGAAAAATCTTCGCTAATCATGGCTTTGACTAGTCTTGAAAAAAGGGCAAGCGACAGCACAAACCTGAAATCGGTGCCCGGTTTGACTATTCCACGCCATGCTTTAATGGTCAATCAATTTGACAAAAGGTTCGAATCATTGAGAGCTGGTGGTGGGATATCCACTCCGACATCGTTTTCCAATCACACTATTCTTGAGATAAACGTCCACTACAAAGCTGGCCAGCTTGCATGTCTTTGGTAAGAATTTGGCACTCAAAAGCTTGGAAGAAAGCAAAAGATCAGTGGCAGCTGGGAGCAATGTGTCGTCGTTTCCCGTGCTTTGTCAAATGTTTAGGTTTACGACAGATAAGAAGCCAGGTCCAAGTAAAAGGTCAGATGTAAGATCTGGTCCAAACCACCAGGAGACATCCATCGCCGGTGGTGGTTCTCTTTTTCTTTCTTTTTTGAAGTTCGTTACAATCATTAGACCATGTTTGTCTGTGTTGAGTCAGCTTTTATCATTTAAAAAACAGACATGACTCCTATTAATTAGGAAAATGCTCTGTGAAAAAAGAATAATAATAACTAGGAAAGAGGAAGCCATGATCAGTAGCACCAAGGTGAAGGTAAATATTTAAATAATCTGCAGGGAAAAGCTTCTTGTTGGGCCTGGATTGATCAGAATAGTTTGCGATCCATTTCATGTGACTGTCATTTCTTTTATTTGGGCTATTGGCCCATATCAAGGAAGCCCTTTTCACACATTTATTTGGGCCTGACCACATGCCCTGCCATCGAAGTGGTTAAACAGTCACAGCCCTCCTTTTTCACGTTCAAAAGTAACAGGAAAATAAAAGTGGAAAAGCCACCAGAGACCATTGATACGTTGAAGATGAGGCTCTAAACAGCTTTTGTTTATGCTTTGTTTTTTTTAAAAAAGTACTTTTGGTTTTAAAAAAAAATTAAATTAATGTCTTTTTGAGTATTTTTTAATGATTTTAATTTACTGATATAAAAAATAAAATTAAAACCTAAAAAATAATAATTAATTTGATATTTTAAAGATCGGTCTGCTGCACTGCAGCCTAAAAGAAGAAGATGCGCGTTTCAAAACTTTGAATAATAATAGCTCTTCTAACGTATTTGAAGTTTTGAACATGGTTTGAATTAAGAGTTGACCGTTGACTTTGAATGCAGATTATTTGTAGGCTATGAAAAGACTCCCCTCTTAATTTTGATTGTCAAAGCGGTGCTGGGTTTGGCCAGTTCCTCATTTTTGGCCGGTTCCTCATTTTTTCTTGGTAAGGAAATCGCTAGAAAAGAAACTGGCTAAAAGTTTTTAGGTTATGGGTGACTGAAGATGGAATTTCATTTGAATCTTCAGAGTTAATTCAATAAAATATTTAAACATCGAGAACGTGTTTTATATATAAGAAAAATCATTATAAATTTAAAATCACACACACATTGAAGAATAAAAATAATAAAATAAAATATTTAATAAAAAACAAGAATAAAAAATTAAGTAAAGTCAGGTTAACATGTCAAACCCGCGTCAAAATCATGCTCCCCATGAAATAACAAAAAAATAAATAAATAAAAAAAACAAAATCAGTTGTGTGAGTATACTAACAAGTCCCAAGGTGAACGAGGTGAACGAGACTCATTAAAAAAAACTTGAAACTATATACATGTGCTTTGTTTTTTCAATAAACGGGATGAACAAGACATCATTTTTCCAGTATTCTTTTTTATATAAAACAATTATAGATAACGAGTTATCTGTATCTTAGAATTTGGTAACTAGAAGGTGACTAGAAAATCAAGCTTACACCTAAAATTATATTTTCAACTATTTTTTTTTTATACAAAAGCTCCTCGAATACCTTTTGTAAATTTTCTTATAACTTCAAATTTGACCCAAAAACAAAAACTAGCTTAAAATCCAAAACTTTTCTATGTTAGATCCATTTTCTTAGACAATTTAAATGTGAAAGAATAGCGTAATAAACTCTTCTCATCTAATACAACTTGTTGATACCAAGATCGACCATTTTATTGTCAACTGAAGAAACCCAAATTAAAGGTTCCCTAACTTTTAGTATTTCTCTTCCAATTAGAAGCAATTGACCTTTAATTTGGGCATAAAATAACAAAATTGCTCAAACTATATTTTATAACAAAAAAGACATTGTCCAAATCGCAAAAATAAAATCATTTAGCTTAATAGAACCCCCCTTGGCTTGGTGTTTTGTTGATATAGTAATAAAACCACTAATAAATTTTTGAAACAAGAAATTGTTAATTAGTCAAATAATTTTCTAGATCAACTATGCTTTACTTGTTCATTGTTTCTTTATTTCAATAAGAAAAAACAATAATTAAGAATATAATCCCAAATGAAAATAGATAGCTACCCCACAAGTTAAAATTAATATCAGTGTGCAAGTGGGGTCTTGGCCTAGCGGTTGAAGGGACTTGTTTCCTTCTTCTGCACCAGGGTTCAAGTCCCACCATGCACGCCTGTCACCCCCGCGGTGCCTTACATGCTCACTGGGTTTGCAGGATGTTCAGTGAGTCCGGGGATTAGTTGTAGTACGTGTAAGCTGGCCCGGACACCCCGGTTATCAAAAAAAAAAAATTAATATCAATGTTCAATATTCCAATACCTAACAAAGACTTCCAATATTTAAGAAGGAGCATACCATTCCAATAGATGTTAGGTAGATTATAATTAAAAATTTAGTTTAGAGTAGAGACAAGTAGCAATCTTGGAGGTCAAACAAGATATAAATATTGTTCCATTAAATGTCACTTAAAAAAGAAGTGAAAGAGTAAAAAGCTAATGTTATTTTTCATAGTTGGATGAACTATTTATAGTGGTATAAACTAAATTGTAACTTATTATGTAGTTTTTTTTCTAATTACATAAACCCTAACTTATCTTGCAAATATTAGCTAACTCTATAAATATTCTTACTCTAAATAAGATTGAATTTTCTAGTTGATTGCATGAATTTTGGTTGCGATAATTAAACAGTTTTCTGTGATTGATCATGGCTTCTAAATTACCGATTAATTATTTTTTTAATAGATTTTATTATTCATGATTGGTCTCTATCTTTATTTTTTGTCCTTTTCTTTTCTAACATGCTATACACATTGAAAGTCAAGCAATGAAATATAAACTTGTTTACATACTACACGTTTTTCTAATCAAATATTGGATTTTATATCTAAAAAACCATCCAACTTCATTTCTTTAAAATGATGCTAAGAAACTATGAAGAGGCACTCAAACTCTTAACAAAAATAAAAAATAAAAAAAAATAAAAAAGTGTTACCAAACATATTCATTGCACATTTCAAGCTGTTTTTTATTTAAGAAAATTATATTAGTAAGAGAAAAGGGAATTTCCATGGTGCTGAAAAGAAAGAATCAAGTTTTTTTAGATTATTCTCAATTAATTTCACAAATTCCAAAACATGATACACAAATTTAGTAATCCAAAGGTTTTGACTGATCAGCTACCAGATGGTTTGAAAAGAATCAAAGTTTTGATATAATAGTATATGACCGGTTCACGAGAACGCGGTCGGAACCTAGCAGGGTCCCTCGCCTGTCTCTCTATGTGGCTGACGGACCCCAACCCCGCTTCCCTCTGTTCCAAGCAAGTTCCAGTCAAAGGCATCAATCATCCTTTTTTTCTTTTCTTTTTTTTAAAAAAAAACAGAAATCAAGTACTGCTTCGAAGAAAAGCAACCCTTCTTTCATTCCTATATCAAGTACAAATAAGACATTTCGCATCCTGCTTTTTCTTTAAACGGCCACGATCACTCCCGCTCGGACACGCAATCCTACGCCCATCTAAACACAATACCTAGTGAGTCGGTTCTAGGCGATAACGACGAGGACTCGGTATCTTTTGACAGGGTGACTCGCTCACCCGTTTATTTATCACCACTTTCGCTTGTTCCTCAACACGCCCTCCCCCTTTTCTCTCTCTCTCGCATCTGGAAAACCTGAAAAGCTAAACTGAAACGAAGCGGGGTCAGGGTATAAACCAGTTACTGAAGTGGCGCGTCTCTTTACTCACCAAATGGGCCAATCGTCTTCCACCACGAGTTATCCTACCAGTCAATTTTTAATCTCACCGGAACCATCAGATTCCACCGACGGAATCAAAATCGGTCCTCTTAGGGACTACACGGAGGGCATACCAGACGAGTGTTTAGCTAGCATCTTTCAACTCCTCAACGCCTCTGACCGCAAACGCTCATCCCATGTCTGCAAGCGATGGTTCCGCGTCGATGGTCAAAGCCGGCGGCGGCTTTCTCTCAATGCGCAATCGGAGATCATTTCTCACGTACCTTCTATATTTACTCGATTCGACTCGGTTGCTAAACTCTCTCTCCGCTGTGACCGGAGATCTCTTAGCATAAACGACGATGCGTTGCTCATGATTTCTATCCGGTGCGAGGGTCTGACGCGGCTCAAGCTTCGTGGATGCCGTGAAGTAACAGAGGTAGGTATGGATAATTTTGCTAAAAACTGTAAGAACTTGACGAAGTTTTCTTGCGGTTCGTGCAATTTTGGGGCTATAGGAATTAATATGCTGTTAAAGCATTGTATTAAACTTGAGGAGCTGACTATTAAGCGGCTTAGAAATGTCAATAATGGGAACGATGTGGTCGTACCCGGCGCGGCTGCTTTAAGTTTGAAATCGATTTGTTTGAAGGAGTTAGGTTATGGCCAATGCTTTGAACCGCTTGTGGTTGAGTGTAAGATGCTTAAGACTTTGAAAGTGATTCGTTGTGCAGGCGATTGGGATAATGTGCTTGTAAAAATGGGGAGTGGGAATACGTTTTTGAGTGATGTTCATTTAGAGAGGTTACAAGTGAGTGATATTGGACTTGGAGCCATTTCGAAATGTGTAAATATAGATAGTTTGCATATCGTGAAGAATCCTGAGTGCACGAATCTAGGGCTTGTTTCTGTGGCGGAGAACTGTAAGAAGTTGAGGAAGCTTCATATTGACGGGTGGAAGATTAATCGGATTGGAGATGAGGGTTTAATGGCTGTTTCGAAACAGTGCCCAGATTTACAAGAGCTTGTCTTGATTGGTGTTCATGTTACGCATTTCAGCATGGCGGCAATTGCTGCTAATTGCCGGAGATTGGAGAGGTTGGCATTGTGTGGGAGTGGAGCTATTGGTGATGCGGAGATTGAGTGCATTGCAGCCAAATGTGTGGAATTAAAGAAGCTTTGCATCAAGGGATGCGATATTTCTGATAGAGCAATTGATGCGCTTGCTTGGGGGTTTCCGAATTTGGTTAAGGTTAAGGTCAAGAAATGCAAAGGAGTTACTAGTGAAGGTGTGGATTGGTTGGCACGGCGCAAAGGATCACTTATCGTCAGTTTTGATGCTATTGAAAGCGAGGGGTTGGATGCCAGTGGCAGTGATGTTGGAGGTCAAGAAAGTGGCGTGGGAATTCCGGTGACGGGTGGGAATGTAGTCGTCGGGGATGGCCCTTCAGTTAGTAGTGGGAGATTGGCTCTGTTTAGGGCAAAGTTGGGGCTTTTTGCAAGTAGAAATTTAGTGCCTTGTGCCTTTCACAGGTCATCATATCATGGGGATAATTCAAAAAACAATCTGTGAACGATCTTTGTAAGAGATGGTAAAATGAGAAACCAACTCTTGCTCCATTTACATGATTCTTGTTTTTATCAGGGTATGTTCTTATGATTCCTCTTTCTGTATTGTTCAATTTTTGCTAGCAGTTCAATGAAAACAGCAACAATTTCTGCATATCATTTGCTTGTCTGTTGTCTTTCTCATCGCACTAATATTTCTGCTCTTACATTTGACACCTCAAGGAATGTTGCTTCCGAACTCATTTCATGTGTTGAGCACAATCCGCCCTTCTAGATTAGCATATGTTGAATCACTATAATAACCCCCATGCCATAACTTCCATCTGAAGAGTCTCTTCAGTTTGCCCCCCTTGTTATCTTTTTTTTATTCCGGTTTCAGCCTTCGAATTCTATTTAGTGTCTATTTCAGAGTGGTTGAGGCAAGTTTGAAAGCTAATTTGAAATTGCTTTTTGTGCAGAAATATATATATTAAAAATAATTTAAAAATATCAAAAAGTTTTTAATTTCAAATAAAAAATTTAATTTTTTTCAAAATCGTTTTTCTATTCCCAGGCACCCCCTTATTCTTTTGAAGCGCCACGGTTTCCTATTTTTATTCTTTCAAAAGACTTTGTTTTTTAGTACACCGCCAGCAATTTCATAGATTTTTAAAAGAGTTGAAGAGTTCAAACCAACTCCACTAGCTCAGAGGAGATATCTTAGCTGTTGCCAGATTTTTAGGCAAATAGTTGAGGCGTACAATTTAGAAAGACCAGGCAAGTAGTTGTGATGATGACTCCACCATGGAATATAGACTCCAAAATTCAAAAGTCTTATTTTTTTTGGAGGTTTCCGAGTTTGGTAACTGATGGACGAAATTTCAAGGTGTTTTGGGATCAGGGTTCGGCTCTTCTCTAATTATTCCTATTTGTTGACATTTTCCACGAACCCATCTCGATCTTGTGTTATAATAATTAGCTTTTGTAACGAATTAAAGGGTGGAGATCTTTGATTACTTGATTGACCTGCTTTGATTTTCTATTAGGGCCTAGTCCATGGTGTGGCTTCTTTTTCTTGCTATTTATTTTAATAGTTTCAATTTACAAGATTTTTTTTTTAATATTGACTTTATTTTATTAATCTAATTTTTTGTTGTTTTACTATTAAAAAACTCAAAGAAAAATTATTTTTTCTTAAAATGTTTTTTAATAGTTTGATCAGAGGAATTTTATGGCAGTCATACAATAACTAATGACTTGAATGGAAGAGAGAAAATCATAGATTATAATATTCTTATCATATCTAATGAGTCATGAATTTTGTTCTCTCATTGGTGAATATTTTTGTATTTTTCTTTAAAATAAAATAAAATAGTATCTTTAATATAGTATTACTAATTACTTATTATGTACCATAAAAATTCTCCGTTTCACCCACCATATTGATATGTTTCAAGGCTTGGAAAAGTTTTAGTGTTAAGGCTATCGATGCGGGTTGGTTGAGAGGCTGATCTGTGTGTTCTTAACATTTGGCTAAAGGTGGAGTGTGTTCAGAGATGGAGTTGTTGTGGGTAGAGTGCTGGGAGTCTCTTGTGTATATTTCAAAAATAGAGTAAAAAATTAGGTAAGAACAACCATTGACCTGGGTTTACTTCGGATAAGTAAGAAGTTTAGTATTGAAATTATGATAATAATTATTGTTATTTAGATGATTTTAGCATTGAGAGTTTTTTTATTATGATATTATATATATATAAAAAAATAATAAATATTTTCTTCATTTAACTCATGGCTACTTATACTGGCCAATATTTGTGCTGATGAAAGGCCAAGTGTAATGAGTTTAAGCGTGTGTTTGGTTTTGTAGTTGTTATTGTGGTTGAAGTTTAAAAAAACAGTTTCATGAAAAGCAGTTTTAGCTACGGTTCATAACTGAAATTGAAGTGATTGGTTAAAACTGTAGTTGAGTTTGAGGTTTAGTGAAAAGTAGTTTCATGTGTGTTGGTTACCATGTTTTTCATATTGTTGTTAACTTGTGAAATTACTTTAAAGGACATATACATAAACTTTTTTTTTATCAATTTTTATTTTTTGATTTTATAAATTATTCTTGATCCCACTTTTTTTTTATGCCAATTAATCAAGTACATTTTGTTTTTTATGTCATTTATTCAAGATCCCAATTTTTATTTTTTATTTTTATCAATTATTCTTGATCCCACTTTTTTTCTTGTTTTTTATGTCAATTAATCAAGTATATTTTGTTTGGATTCTTTGGCTTAACTCCGGATAGTTGCTTTTAGCTTAACTCGGGATAAATTTATGATTTTTATTTTCATGACTTCAAATAAATATAATATCGATAAAATATAATTTATTTTTAATATGTTAGAATTTCATGAATGGAGATAATTTACTCAATAAAATCATGAAAAGATTTCACATAAAAATAAGTTTTTTTTTGGTTGATGATATTAGGATTTTTATCTGATTATATTTCGATATTAAATTAGTGTTTTCAATTAAAAAATATCATGAGATAAAAGATGCAGGAGTTGACTTTTTAGGACACGTGTCATAAGCGAAGGGACCTAAGTATAAAAATATATCAAGTAAAGTACCAAATAAAAACCAAGAAATAATAAAGGTGCTACTTGAAGAGATACCCAAAGTCTAGGGACTGAATGTGTAAAATAATCCTGAGAAACAGCTACTCGATGTCTCGATCAGGTACAGGAGCGAGGGGGCAAGTGTCTTTCAAAAAAGAATAGAAATTCCTAAACCTGCTCTAAAACCCTAGCATTCACGACTACGACATGGCGCTCTACCTCTTCCACCTTCGTCGAACCCTAACTTTACTCTCTTCCACACTGCAACACCCTTTCCACTCCTGTCCCAATCGCACCATCTTCCATACAGTCCCCCATAATCATTTCCCGATTGCAGGTTTTCACGGGAACGAGTGGGTCGACGACGACGACAAGACCAGGGAAAAGGTACAAGCTATACGAGGACGGAGACGAAATCACTGAGGACACGATTCTGTTCCCAGATTGCGATTACAATCACTGGCTCATCACCAAAAGGCAGATGTGAAGGAGAAGGGGAGCAGTGGGGATTTGTTGCAGAGGACGAGAAGTGAGCATGATTGTCAAAATCGTAATTTTGATACGACACGGAAGGGACTTTGAAAACTCGGATCGTAAGATTAAATTGTAAAATCACAACTAAAATCGTGTAGGTAGAAAAATCATAGAATTGTAAGTAAAATATTTCTGAATATAATACAATATAATTATGGTCATAAAACTTCATTAGTTAAGATTCATATATAATTCAAAATAACTTAAAAATACATTACAAAACAATTATGTCCATAGAATTTCATTAGGTAAGAACTAACAAATTTAAAATAAATATTTTACTGATGTGCTATATAAATTAAAATGAGTCTCATGATCGTCATTTCCCTCCTTAGTTTTAATACATTCATCAAAAGCATTATTATTGAAAGGATTATTAGTACTAATATTGATACCAACACCGATATTACTAGTACTAGCTCTAACTCCAACAAATTATTTCAACATCAGGACATAAAAATGATTTGAAAGCATCATTTTTTTTTAATTTAAAGTAAAAAATAAAAAAATTGAAGTATAAATTTTAAAGTTAATATTACTGATTTTCAAGAGTGATTCCATGATATATATATATAATCAACACAACGATTTTATTTTTTTATAATATATATTTTTATATTTTTTTAATGTGTGTGTGTGTATATATATATATATACACACAATTTGTCCAGCGGAAATGCTGGACAAATAGCATTGTCCCACATTGTTTGTTCAATTTAAATAATCTTCACTCTTCAGCCGAGGCAAGCAAGGTTTAAACTTTTCCTTACTCAATTTATCCCACATCGGATAAATAATTGAGAAGGCAAACTTTTTTGTGTATAAATATAAGAGGCGAATGAGTTGGCTTTAAAATTTTGAAGCAGCAGGATCGTAAAATTAGACCGATTCAATCCGATTTTTAAAATCGGTCCGATTTTACGATTTTGACTGATTTTGATCGAGTTTGACCGAGTTTGATCAAAATCGATTTTTCTATCCGAGTTGACAAGGTTTGATGAGTTGACTTGTAAAATCGGACGATTTTACGAGTCAACTTGCGATTTTGACAATGATGAAAGTGAGGGAACTGTTGCAGATGTGAAGGAGAAGGGAAGTAGATGTGGTGAGGACGAAGTGAGGGCTTAATTTGGAATTAATTTCCAATGGTAATTTTTGTGGTGCAGTAATGAAATCGTGGTGGTAGACAAGAATGAATAGTTGTTTTTCTTGAAACATTGGTTCGAAGATTTTTTTTTGTGGGATTCACACAAAAACTTCAACTTTTAATACTAACCAAATATTAATAAACCACAAAAACAAACACCCATTAAACTTGCTGATGAAATTTGTCCTGGAACGACAAAGTGGCAGTGATGGCTTATTGAACGATTTCAAATTTGCAGTGTCGATGAAATCAACAACATCCAAGGCTCGATGAAAACACTACTCAGCATCAGTGCATGTCTAGCAATTTGACAGAACATGAATTTTTTTTTACTCGGCAATACAGAAAAAATAGTTTTTAAAAAATAATATAAAATATTTTTTTAATATATATTTTTTTAAAAATAATTTCACCATTCCAAACAATTAAAAGAAAGTTAAATCAGCTCGGTGTTGCATTGTATACAGAGATTAAAATTACTGTGGATTGGAATAGTGAAATGACAATTTTACCCCTCAGTGCGCCTGAGTTTTAACCTTGGAATCAGGGATAATTTCTTCTTTTTTTTCACATTCCTGTGCATAGTAAAATAGCGATTTCTACCCCGTAATAAAACAAAAACACGTTTTGCCTGCAGGGGTTAACTGATCTATACACGCTTTCAATGAACAATGCCATTAAGGGGTAACTACCGATCTACCCCCATAAAAGACAAAAACATTGAATTGGTAGTAGGGGTTAGTCGGTAATTGACACTTTCTTTAATTATATTTTCATCCGAGGTGAACAATATTTATGGTGCGTTAATACTGATTTACCCTCATAAAAGAAAAAAAATAAAGAATTAGGCTTAGGGGTTATTCGGTAATTGACTATTTTTGAAAATAATTTCCTGTCGACTGCAGCAGATACGCTGCCGGATTTCAGGCTCACGCCCTCTTCGAGAGGCGCGTGATGTCTACTGTGACAGTGAAAAAATTGCATTCGGCGTGTCACCGGATGCGCTGCCATGTCCTCCACCTTATGGTGGAGCGCGTTTCCTCCAAAGATGGTTGGATCTGTTCCCATTGGCGATCGAACGTTTGTTTCCCCTTTTCTCTCTCCTACCGGCGACAATGCTCGGCAATCCCGGTGTTGTTGACATTTTCATTTTCAGTTCCTAATCTTTTGATTGTATTTTGTGGTCCTGATATTTGTTATAGAAGTTTTGCTTTGTTTCAATTTTGTCCTTCAATAGAAATTAATTAGATACTGTAGTTTCATTTTGATCCTCACTCTTTTAATTTCTGGATTTGTGTTAAATGCTTAATATATTCGGTATCAAAGTTCTGATTTCTTTCAATTTTATCCTTCAATGGAAATTCATTATACATTTGAGTTTCATTTCGGTCCTTAGACTTTTAATTTCCGATTTGATTTGAAATTCTTGAATTTTTTCGGCATCAAAGTTTAAATTTGATTAAATTTTCTCCTTTAAATGAAATTGAATATACATTTCTTTTTTATTTTGGCCCTTATACTTTTAATCTTTGGTTTTATTTTAATTCCTTTATATATATATATATATATATATATATGCATGGACAAAAATAGCAATCATTTCGAATATATATATATATATATATATATATATATATATACATGCTCTTGATTTTTGTTTTAAATTTTCATGATTTTCTCTGTTATTAAAGTTGTTTTTTTAAATTTAATGTTTAAATTTTAATTTGTGTTGGTGATCATTTGAAAATTGATATTTAGTATTGTTTCTCTTTTTAAAAATTTCTATTTATTCTTCATGTCAAATAATATATTTAAATGTAATAAAAAAAATTTGTCATTTTTTTTGGGTAACTGTTTTTTTTGTTAATATTTCTAATTATTATAGATAAGGCATTCAAAAAAATGATAATGATTATTTGTAAGTTTTTTCTTCTTATAAATATATGAAAATGATTATATATTTTGATATTTGTTTAATACTAACGCCTTAAAATAATATTTTTTTTAAAATAAAATCATAATTTATATTAGTGTAACAAAATATTTTAATACAATAATATGATGAATAAATATTATAAAATTAAAACAAATCTTTTTTTAACAATAATATCATGACCAATAATAATTAGAATATTAAGTATAGTATTTATAATGACAACTTCAGTAATTATAACAAAAACTCATTGATCAATGTTATTATTGTGAGGAATAACTTCTGTTTTTTTTTTTGTATGATATTTTAGATTTAATATCACATAAAAAAATATATATGAAACCACATGTTGACAAGACAAGTAGAAAATTATGCCAAATTATCTACAATGATAAAAACAAAATTGCCAAATTTTTTAACATTTAACGAAATTGTTGATGATCCTAATTGTTTTTACAAATGTTATACATCTAAACTAAATAATCAACTTAATTTTTTTTTAAGATTATGTAGTTTTTACATGTATTTATTTTACTATAGATAGGACATTTAGAATAATGATAATAATTATTTTTAAGACTTTTTCCTTTATTAGTTTTTCTTGCAAATGCTATATATTTTAGTTAAATAATCAACTTAAAATTTTTAAGATTATGTAGTTTTTATATGTATTAATTTTACTATGAATAAGACATTTAGAATAATAATTATTATTATTCTTAAAGTTTTTTTCCTTAAAAAATAGGTGAGGCTAATTATATATTGTGATATGTTTTTGATGTTAACGTCTTAAAATATATAAAAAAAATTGAATTGACTGTTCTTTATAAATCTCATATGAATTTAATCTTAGTTTTCTAAAATACTTTTAATACAATAATATAAAGAAAAAATGTGATTTTTTTTTGTTGTATTTTTGCTATTTGTCAAATACATTATTCATCAAATAGTTAGAACATGCCAACAAACAATTACTATGTTGCAGACAACAAATAATATATCTTTATTCAATTTGATCAATTGCGGTTTTTCTATATAACAATTAAATTATTACCCTGGTAATTAAAACGAAACTGTCAATCAAATTGTTTGTTGCGTAAAACAAATCACTCATCTGTGTAAAAATTCATCGATTGTAATTTTACTATTTGCTAATGATATCATTCATGAAACAATTAAAACATACACAATAATCAATCAGTATGTTATAGGATGCACGTGGTTTATTGATTCCAATTGTACAATCTACCGATTAAATAATTAGCAAAATATTTTTAACAGTAACAACATTTAATCACTTTTAGTCGAAAAAAAAACTTATTTTGAACAAATTTTATTAATTACAATATTAAATTAATCAATTATAACACACATAAAATCAATCAATTTTTTATATAAAAAAAGAGTTCAACACAGCGCGTGCAAGTTAGCTTGTTATGTACAGTGAAGGCTGTGCTGCCGTTTAGGGCTGAAAATTGTGACAATAGGCATGTGACTTTAAAATCGTTAAGACACCAAAAAAATAAAACATAATCGAAAATCCCCATCTCTAAAACCCTTCCTTTCCGGTCTGTAAATATAACTCGAGCCGCCTCTGTCCTCCGTCTCCCTTGGTTGTTCTCTCCTCGGAAAAATCATGGACAAAAACCTCCTGGCCACCAGAATAGCCGCCGCGTCGGATAAGGTAACTTCCTTCTCCGTCTCGTTACCCATAAGCATACTGATTATGATTTTACTTCACCTAAGGCTAGCAATTTGCGGAGTTTGAGCTTGTTATGAAAGTAGTTTTTTCTTTTCTAATAAAGAGAAAATGTGAAACAGGTGCTTGTTGATGTAGTGAAGTTAGCTCAAAAGCAAGGAAGGAGAGGTAGTCAAGGAAGCTGGAAGCAGTTTTTAAATGTTTATGAGAGGAAGTTTGGGTCTGGCTTTAGTGATCCGGCCAGAAGGTCACGCGATTCACTCGTTGCGTTTCTTCAAACTTTTACTGATGACGATGGTTTGAAGGTGTGATTAATTTATTACCACTTCATTAAAATAGATGTTAATTGAATATTAAATTTTATCAATGTTTTTGTTTTCAGTTTGTTGATAATGTTATTCGGTCGCTTTCGAATTGTGAGATGTTGAAAGAAACTATGAAAGAAGCTCTGGACAATGAGTCACCTGAACAGGTATTGCCCATCAAGCAAGTGGTCTTATAGTTTTTAAATGTGTTTCTCTTTTTTCTTATGCGTAGATCTGTTTTAATCATGGCCTTACATTTGTGGCTTTGCAGAGGCTGGTTCGTTTAACTCTTGAACATCCACTTTACCTGCCAAAGTATGCACTTCCATCGTTTGAGAAGGTCTGCGATAATAGTTAAATGTTGTTGGAAATTGTTTGGCATAGCCAGTTTGGGTTTTCTTTCTTGTTAACTTGTGGAAATGATGTAGCAGGGATGGGCAGTAACGAAGGTCCGGAAAAAGCCCAAGCTGCTAAGATGTAATAAAATGCTTGCTGTTGATTGTGAGATGGTTCTCTGTAAAGATGGTACTGATGCTTTAGTGAGGGTGTGTGTGGTGGATGAGAATTTAAAGGTATAAAAGATCCCATTTTGTTTCGGCTTTTGCATGTTTAGTGTAATTTAAACCCTTCAGAGATATCTGTTTTGTTATCATTGAGGTCTAACTGAAATGTATATGACTAAGTCATAAAATATACATGATTATTTTGGCACCTTTCAATACAGTAACTTGGACTTTATCCACTTAGGTGAAACTTGATGAATTAGTGAATCCATGCAAACCAGTTGAAGATTATAGAACTGAGATTACTGGAGTTACTGCCGAAATTTTGGATGGAGCTTCTTCTTCATTTGCAGATATACAGGTTTATTAGTGGTTGAACTATTATATCAGATTATCATTTGGTGCTCTTTGTCTGAAGGTAATTCGTGCATTTTACAGGTATCCATGAAGAAGTTATTATCGAGGGGAACTATTTTAGTGGGCCATAGTTTATATAATGACCTAGAAGGTATTATGTCGAGCTCTTTTTTTGTTGGGTAAATGATGATAGAACTTGATGTTCGAACTCGTGTTGCTATGTGGTCATATACATTGACACTCTCCCTTCTGCAATCTGTTTATTGCTGGCAGCACTAAAGTTAGACCATGCAAGAGTGGTTGATACGTCATTTATTTTCAAAAGTTCAGATGGACGTTCACCTTCCTTAAATAATTTGTGTAAGGTAAGTTGCTTGCATGTATACATGCTTTTGTGCTTTCTGTGATACAATTTAAGAAATTGAACCATCATATATTCACCAGAAGGCAAAGAAAGCAACTGTCGGTGGTTTGTAGATGCATGGCTGATTTTTCATCTGTTGTTGACAGACTGTGCTGGGCTATGAACTTCGCAAAGCAGGTGATCCACACAACTGCTTAGATGATGCATGTGCTGCAATGAAACTTGTTCTTGCTAAGATCGAGCGTGGAGTTGATAATTACATCCCATTGATTCAACCAGATGTAAAAATTGTGAGTTAGAATATATGTTTGTTGTGCACCTCTATTTTTGATTGGCGTGATCATCAATAATTTATTTGTTTGTTTTGTGATTGTAGATTCCAGAAACTGAAATGGCAAAGCTACTTCTCCACAAAATACCAGTTACTGTCCCCCGAGAAAAATTATGTGAACTGTTCCCTGCGAACTACACAATTGAAATCAAGGTTGAGTATATTCTGCATGCATTATTGTTTTTCTTTAGAAGATAATACCTGATTGTATTCAATAACTGATGAAGTTATTATCACATATGATAATGTGGTTGTAATTTTTCTTTATCTGTCACGATGTTTTCATTGTAAATTATAGGTTGTAGGGCTGTTTATGATGTCTCTACTTCTCATCTTTATAGCAACTGCATTATGGTTGTCCATAGAGTTTCCATCTTACCATATCTTGACTTGATTAGCATTTGCCAGAAGAAATAGCCACCAAAGTAATGATGACGATGATGGTGATGAAAAAGAGTTACTTATATGATTGTTCAGTGGAGATAATGCTCTTTATGTCTTATCAATTTTAATCATGCATGTGAAAGTAGAGAAAAGAGTTCATTTTGATGTCTCCATATTTAACACATTTGAAGCAAACTTGAAGAAGCTATCAAAATTGTATGGATCTTGCATTATTGGTTTGAAAAGGAATCCACTATTTAGTGTAATACCTGTAAGAAAGAATTTGAATCATTGCATTCCTCCCAACCTTTACAATTTCAAATGAATTGACCTCAGACAGCCTTTCTTGGTTGAATCTCGGAATTATTAAATTTTGATTTATCGAGCTCATTCCCTTTTGTATGCATCCCCATACTTATTTTTTAACGTATGAATAATTTTGTGGCAGACACATAAGGTGATTCAAGGAGTGGGATATTCTGTGCTTGCCATCTTTAAGAATCCAGAAGAGGCATGCCAAGCATTTGAAAATTTGATTGGCAGCCTAGAAAAGGTATTTGCTAGTTACTGTGCCATATCTAAATATGTATACATATATTAGTTTACCGCTAGTTTTCACTTTGGAAGATAAGTTCTGTTTCAAACAGTTCATTCTTGATCCACTGAGTATAGAGCATCATGAACTATAGTGCTCTGCAGTGGGATTCAATTTTCTGCTGCAACCTTGCCTTAAATATGGTTGAATGAGTGAATTCAAATTCTGTAAATATATGCACCTAATTTATGCGTGTTTGGGAGACTGCCCCCCAATTTTCCAAGTTCTGGATTTTTTGTATGCTGAATGGATGTTCTCTTATTTCAGGATACTTCCGGCCGGCCACAGAAACTAGTAGCAATTCAACTTGACACAGGAAGATCTGCTGGCATTAGGGTTCGCAAAATGACAAATGATAATTTTCTTTCCCATGTTTCACAGAAAAAAAGACCTTTTGAGGGTGAGGATTCAGGTGATCCCAAGAAACTGAAGATAGACCATTGTGATGACCACTTGAAAGAGATTGAAAGACTGAAGCAAGATATAAAAACAAAGGATTTTGAAATCACCGCCCAGGATGAGATCATAACCGAGCTGAAAAGGAAATTGGAAGAAAAGAAAAAGAAAAAGAAAAAGGAATGTTAAGAATTGTCAGACGAATTTTTAAGCCTGTTGCAGCTCACAAGGTAGTTAATCAACCTTGCTTGCTATTGACAAGGCTGCTAAAGAGAATAGATTACCAGGGCAAAAGAAATGCGATTGAGAAATCCTGGATTTTGCAGGGGCCCAAGGTAGATGTCACCAGGTAATAAATACCAAGGCGGATGTTATCTCCCCCTTTTTTTTTTTTCTCCAATTTCCCTTCAGATTTGATTCCCTGCCAATTAAATTTGTTGTTTATGTAGCTTTTAATATGCTTTTAGTTGCATAGAAAGGAGATGTTCAACCTGATTATGTTAACAAAAATCTAAAAGAACCGCGTAATTTCCTGTAGCTATCTTTGTTGGAACATTGTTTGTTTGTTTATTTATTTTTATTTAATTTTATAACATGGTGTTTATTGACATTTAGTCCTTGTAATTTGTTCTTCCTCATTTTTTACAGGACTACCATAGCCATGATGCCATTTGGATGGTTCATGATTTTGTAGCACGCACGGGACTAAAGTTAAATAATAGTAATAATAATAATAATAATAAAAACAGCCTTGTTATATGAAACAAAATCGGTATCTCAACTTATTTGTTAAATTTTTGTTCAAGATGTTTTTGTTCAAGGTTAGTTTTTTTTATTTTTTAGTTTGGGAATCAAGTGTTTTGTTTCAAGATTTTATTTTGTTTTTATTTCTTTTCTTAGTTTAAAAGAGGAGAAAGCTAATAGAAAATAGCAAATGAGAAAATCATTGGTTAGCTAAAGATTTTACTGATAAATAAGATTGTTTTTACTGTCAATAATTTTATTTTCGACAAAAAAAAGTTTTATGGAAATGTTTTTTAGCTTTAATCTTGTTTGAAAAAGTAGACGGGTCTCAGATACAAAGTCGAATAGAAAAATAAAATAAGTGTATTTAGCTCCTTATTGAAATTAATAACAAAGTGACTATAAATAGGCATTATATAGTGCATAATGAACCCACTAACTCATGATTCTAGCAACACAAGCATCACTTTCTTAACCAACTGAAACAGATTTTTAAAGACTAGGTCTATTATGACTAAATCAACATAAAACAAATAATTAAATAAAACAATAAAATAAATAAACAAACTTTAACACCCTCTCTTAAAGTGTAATTTGCAGATAACAATTTAAAAGGAATCATCCTTCTGTAGTACTCTTAATTACTACTGATCTTGAACAAATTCCAAGTAAACCATACAATTTCACAAATGTAGCAAGTTTAAGGGGTTTGGTGTGTATATCTGCAACTTGATCTTCACTTTTGCAATAAACTAGATTGATCGTGCCATCATTGCAGAGATCTCACAAGAAATAGTATCTCACATCAATGTGTTTGCTTCTTCCTTGTAACACTGGATTTTTGGAGAGTTTGATTGCTGAGTTGTTACCACAAAATACTATTGTAACTCCAATTTACTGAAACAGTAGTATTCAAGGATTCTTCTTATCCAAATAGCTTGACAAGCACAGGCTGTGGAAACAATGAATTCTGCTTCTGTAGTTGATGAAGTAACAATTTGTTGCTTTTTTGAAGACCATGAAACAACACCTATGCCCAACATAAAAAACAAAACCTGAGGTGCTTCTCCTGTCATCTTGATGACCTGCATAATCGCTGTCAGTAAACCCAACCAACTCCATCTTTTCACCTTTCTTGTAGAACAACCCAAAATCCTTAGTTCCTTGCAAGTAGCGAAGGATCCTCTTGGCTGTTAGTAGATGCATTTCAGTTAGATTCTTCATATACCTATTAGTTAGGCTTATAGAATACATAATGTCAAGTCTTGTCGCAGTTAAATACATTAAATTGCCAATAATTTGCTTGTAAAGTGTGTTGTCCACTTTCTTCCCTTCATGATCTTTGTTGAGCTTCAAACCGAATTCAGTTGGAGTGCAAACAGGATTGCAATCCTTCATATGAAATCTTTCCAAAATATCGTGAACATATTTCTTTTGAGAAATAAAGATACCATTAACATACATTACTCTATGCCAAGAAAATAATGCATCAAACCAAGATCGGACATTTCAAATTCAATCATCATAGAACTTTTGAAATCTTTAAACATATCAGCATCATTTCCAGTAAATAGAAGGTCATCGACATATAAGAGGTTTAAGCACTTCATCTCTAATTTTAACAAACAACGAATGCTCATATGTGTTAGAATTCAATGTGAGATTAGCGGATAAGAGCAAGATTGTTTAATTACCAGAGATTTCTCATGTATTAGCCGTAGTGTTTGAGTTTATATTAGATCTATTATTCATAACAAATTTTGAATTTTAAAATTTGTTTTTATCCAAATCTCTAGGATGTTAAGAGATTTATAAGTTTTTCAATTCATGTACTTTCCATATATAGGCATTTCGAATTCAATAAAATTAAGGTGAATTGTTTCAAGTTTCGCTTTTTCCGAGTAGTCTTCGCACTCGCCAAAGTTATGCCTTGTTCTTCTATTTTGTCAACTGCCGATTTTGATCTAAATAGTACTTGTTTAGAACACTTACCGTTTAGATCAAAGAATTCCAACAAAGGGTATCGTAGCTGACATCTTCATGGATCCGTGGGGTTCTTTGGAGAGACAAACATAGAGTTTAATTGAGTGTAAACACAAATGCCTTCCAGCTTTACTTTCAAAATCATGTCAACCTCCAAATAATGCCGTTTACAATTCCAGCTTTTTCTGAGAAAATTTATCATGTACATCTAGTATTGTCAAGATGAAGTTTTTTTGCATCCCAAGGATTATGGGAACATTGTAAGCGATGTCGATCCAAATCTACTAATGCCGAATCCAACGTTGGTGCGTATAAGGGCCTGCGTGAAGAAGAAAAATTGAAAAGGCATGCAAGTGCTAGAATTCTGGCATGTTCATTCGAATTGCACCATATTTTCACTAAAATTATGAACCCGGAAACACTAAAGCGTACTTCCCGGACAAGCCTGTGTCGAATTTGAAGGCAAGAACAGACAAACCTGTGTGTTGCTGTGTTATCCAAGAGAGAGCCTAATCATAGAAGACTTGAAAGACCATGAATCTCACAAAGTGCATTCTCGGCAATATTTAGAATGTAGTAAAACCAAATGACCATTGGGGAAAGACATTTGAAGATCATAAGATTGTAGAAAAGCTTGCGATGTTCGTCCGAAAAATTCGGCAAAAATCTCAAGAATAGAAGAGTCTTGCGATTTGGTAAAACCTTCCTATCATCAGCTGAAAGACAAGGCAACCGCATCCAGAGCAAAGAGTGATGAGGGATGATGCTATGGAAATGCATTTCAAGCAAATCGAAAGGAACAAAGATCAAATGCAAGAAAGCATTTCAACAATGGTAAGAATTTTTCTAAAAATAGCTTCAAAATTCTAGTCAACAGTTTCCACCATGTTCTTATTGCACAAGAACAAATATGGTGAGAGAGCAGTGCTCGTTTAAAGAAAGCGACCTTAGTCATTGTGATTATTAAAAGAAGTTTGGCCACAATGAGAAATTTTATAGGTCAAGAACAAATCGCAGCCTACACAAAGTGCCAGTTTCAACTTTTCAAGAAGGTAAGGAACATGAGAGCTGGTAACATTTGTTTTTATGGCCTTGCAGACCAAAGAACAAATTCTGCAAAAGAATTCATGGTTGATTGACAAAGAGGCCAAAACTACCCACATGATTAAAGTACTTTGTCGATTTTCTCTCTTCAATTGATCATACAATTAGACCAAAAATCAAGTTGGGGAATGGAGACATTGTGCAAGCAAAGGGAAGAGGTAGTCAAAGCCGCACAACCAAAGGTCAAAGTTACTCGCATGTTCGCACATCCTGCACTGAATCAAAATTTACTGAAAGTGTTGCTCAAATGCTTAGGAGATAATATGAGGTAGTTTTATGAAAATTTGCTTTATTATCTGATTTAAAATGATTCAAAGAATAGCAAAAATTAAGATGGAAGGAAAATAATTTTTATTTGAATATGGATGTTGTGAAAGGGCATGACAATCATCAGTGTGTTATGGCAAAGAGATGGTCATGCTAACCTTAAATACAAAGAAGGTTATGCATAATGAAAAGTGACAAATGATGGGTGATCAGTCAGCAAAAGGCTGCAAATATGTGACATAGATGGGAAAATCGTAGATGGTGATATGTTACATGGAATCCAACAATGTCTATGAACAAATTTCGCTGGAATCCACAACACATGAAGGCTTAAAGATGATTTTACCTAACATGGAGCAAATACTAGTGTGCCAGATGTGAGGGTCGCTGAACAATCAAAATGTTTTGGAAATTATGAACCTTGAAAAGCCGAGGGGAGGATGTCGCCGAAACCGTCAAGACTTTTAATGGCAGTTCTGATGCCAGAGGAATGTTATGTTAGGAGAATGCGTACATGAAGACAGGAGGAGCAACATTTGGAAGGAAACCCTGATAGTGTGATTTGGCCAAAACAGGCTGATAAAGTCTAGTCTATCATGACTTGAAGACCAAGGTAATTCCAAAGAAGTCCGGTTTCGAGCCAGAAGCTAATGCCCAGCAGCCTCTATGGAGGAGTAAGAATCAAATGTGAGATTAGCTTTGGATAAAGATTACGAATTAATGAGGATTCATGTTAGCCGTAGTGTTTGGAGTTTAGCTAGATCTATTATCTCAACAGATTTTAATTTCGTGCTTTTATCCAAATCTCTTATGTTTTTCAATTCCATGCATATTGTGTCACTATATATAGGCATTTCAATTCAATAAAACAAGGTGAATTGTTTCAAGTTTCCGCTTTTTCCGAGTATTCGTACCCGCCAAAGTTATGCCTTGTTCTTCATTTTGTCAATTGCTATTTTGATCTAAATAGTACTTGTTTAGAACACTTACTGTTTAGATCAAAGAATTCCAACAATATGGACATTTATGGAAGCCTTCTCTTAAGAAATAAGACTCAATGTGACTATACCAAGCTCATGGAGCTTGTTTTAATCCATATCCAATCTTAATATGACCAAGGGGTTGATCGAAAAATACCTGCTCCTCCAAGTTTCCATGCAAGAATGCTGATTTGACATCCAGCTGGAAAATAGGCCACAAATTCTGTGCAGCCAATGCAATTAGCAACCGAATTGTATCATGTCTTGCAACAGGAGCAAAAACTTTCGTATAATTAATTCCATATTCTTGCTTATACCCTTTAACTACCAATCTTGCCTTATACTTATCAACTTTACCATTTGTATGTTAATTTGATTTTGAATACCCACTTATGCCAATGGATTTTTGTCCTTGTGGAAGATCAGTATCATTTCTTTTCGATGGCATCAATCTCATCATCTATTGTTTTTCTCCATTTTTCTTATTTGACAACATTTTCAAAGGATGTAGGATCACAATCATGCAAACAAAGCAAAATGGGTAATTGGATCTTCAATTTCAGTTACCTCATAGTCTTCCATCCAAGCAGGCCTCTTACGAATACGAGGACAAGATTGAGCTGTTGCAACAGGAGTTTCTGTCGTGGTTGGGAAATTTTCAGCACCTCCTGTTATTGACAAAAATTTCAGCAGCTGTTATGTGAGTTTCTGAGCATGGCTCCAACAAAATAGCTGTTGGTGATGGCCCCATTTCTGTATCCATTTCAAGAACAGTATGTATAGGCTGCTGCCTATCCCAGTCCCAAGTTTTTGCCTCATCAAAACAACATCGTGGCTGGTCATAATTCTTTTTGTGAGTGGATTATACAATTTATAAGCTTTGAAACACTCACTCATGCCGAGAAACACACATTTTTTTACCTTTATCATCTAGTTTCTCTCTCTTCTCATTTAGGACATGTGCATAGGCTATGCAACCAAAAATTCGAAGTAATCAACAACAGGTTTCCTCCCACTCCAAGCTTCCTCAGTGTTGTGTTCTGAATAGAAAAAATAGAACTTCTGTTCAGCATATGAATGCTCCAATTTACTGCCTCCGGCCAAAAATTCTTAGGAATTTTTCCTCTTTCTAGCAGACTCCTCACCATGTTAAGGATTGTTCTGTTTTTCCTCTCGGATACACCATTCTGTTATGGTGTATAGCTAGCTGTGAGTTCCTTTCGAATGCCATGCTCTCCACAAAAAGGCTTCAAATTTCCTTGAACAATTCTCCACCACGGTCTATTCGGAGGGTCTTAATGGGCTTTCCTGCTTCATTTATCCACTTGAGCTTTAAAGCTTTTAAACATATAAAAAGCTTCTGCCTTGTGCTGTAAAAAATAAACCCAAGTTTTTTCGTGTAAAATCATCAATAAAGGTGATTAAGTATTTTTTATCTCCATTTGAAGATGGACTAATCGGTTCACAAATATCAGAGTGTACTAGCTCGAGAGCATGCTTTGCTCTCCACGATTTGCCTTGAGGGAATTGAGAACGATGTTGTTGCTAACAACACATTCTTCACATATTTGAGAAGGAACGTCAATTTCTAGAAGTTCTTTCACCATATTTTTCTGTTGAAGTGTCTTTAGGCCACTAAACTCAAGTGGTCATAGCGAAAATGCCAAAGCCATGAAGAATTTTTTATTTCAACCATGAAACAAGGCTAAGATGTCACAATTTCTAATGGAAACAACCTATTTGAACTCATTTTTACTACAACAATTGCCCCTTTCAAAGGATCATAAATTTCACATACACTATTCTGTATAGTTATCATATACCCTCTCTCTTGCAATTGACCAACACTCAATAAATTGCTTTTTAAGTTAGGAACATATAAGACATCAGAAAATTGTTTCTACAAAACCATTCTTGGTTTTAATTTCAATATCACCCTTTCCCGTTGCATTCATAGTAGAGTTATCACCAAAGCTTACTGTAGAATTAAAATATTCATTTAAATAAATAAAAGAAGACTTACACCCACACATGTGATTGCTGCAACCCAGTATCCACAAACCAAATTTCAGACCCCAACTTTTGCTTCTACTCTTGAGTAGTCTCCACAACCATTAATAAAGTTTCTTCTTCCCTTTGTTCGGCTAAAATAAGATGGTTCACCTTTGTCATTAGGCATCCTGGCATAGCATTCAGAACGATAATGCCCCAAATTGTGACATCTAAAACATTTAACCTTGGATTTGTCAACTAGTTGAATCCGTCCTCTGCCTCTGTTTTGCCCTTCAACTGCCCTTAAGTGTCCCCTCCCTGCCTTTGCCAAAATTGTCAACAACCCTGAAGTAGTTTTTGTAACCATCTCCTCTGTCTTGGCTCTCCTTGTCTCTGCTCGTCCCTCTGCCTCTTCCTTGAAAATTTATGGAATGAGAATAAGTTGCAGCTTTCAGGGCTTGCTCATTTGTATGTGAGCACCGAAGCATTTTTTGTTCATGAACAAGCAGGGAGATTTGCATTTCATCAAGGGAGAGTTTTCAACATCTTTTGACTCTTCGATTGAACAAGCCACATAATCAAATTTTGGTGCCAGTGAACGCAATTTTTTTTTCCAACAATCACATTATCATCCATCTTCTCACCATAGAACCTCATTCTGTTGCATATCTCCATCATCCTGGCATAGTAATTGGTGACTGGTTCCCCAATTTGCATTTGTGGAGTTTCAAAATCCCGACGTAGGGCTTGGAGTTGGGCACACTCCACCCTTGTAGATCCTTGATATTTCAGCTTCATGGAGTCCCATATATCTTTGGAAGTTTCTTTGCTAAGAATAGTTTCCAAGATGGGACGATCGATTGCCTAAAACAAGTAATTTTTTGCCTTCAAAGCTTTAAGCTTTCTCCCTTCTAGCTCTGTCTTTTGAGCGTCTGTCAAGACTGCAGTTGGTGTAGGGACTTCAATTCCAGCTTTAACAATCGACCAATATTCCTTTTGACCGAAGGAAATTCTCCATTAACATGCTCCAATGGTCATAGTGACCATCAAAACATGGGATAACTGCTTGCATAAAGGTTGATTCTATTGCCATCGATGTTCTTCATGATTTTGGTGGAGAAAGGTTGTGGCCGTGGCTGTGAGAAATTTGGGTTTCTTAAATTTAGGGATTTTGGCTCTCTCGTCTAGTCACAATTAGGAAGAATTATGGATTTTAGGGATTTGGGTTTCTCTCGTTTGCTCACAAACGAGATTTGTAAGGATGTTAGGGTTCTCTCTTCTGCTGATTTAGAGAAATTAGGATTTGGGTATTTTTTGGCTCTCTCTTGCCTGTTGAAATGTGGGCACTCTATTTGGGATTTTTGGCTCTCTCTCTCGCCTCGCTACGAAAGGGATTTAGGGATTTTTGAGGGTGTTTTAGGCTATGATACCACTGATACAAAGTGAAATAGAAAAATAAAATAAATGTACTTGGATGCTTACTAAAATTAATAATAAAGTGCCTATAAATAGGTATTACATAATGCATAATGAACCCACTAACCGATGATTCTAGCAACATAAACACCACTTTCTTAGCTACCTAAACAGATTCCTAAAAACTAGGTTCATTATGACTAAATCAACATAAAACAATGAAATAAATAAATAAACTTTTAACAGTCTCAAAGTTTTATGTTTGTAATTGAGTTGATTTTGTACTGTATGGAAAATTTATCCAAGTTTAAAACCACAAATGATTTTTTTTAAGGCTTATAAAGGGTTTTAGGTGTTTTCAAATGAAAATCTTGTTAAAAAAAAAGGTTTATAAAGTCTTGTTTATTTTAATATTATTTAGATATTTGGTGGTCGGAATCTAGGTTTCTGTATGACACTTTGTCTACTACTCCAAGTTATAAGTCAATTATGTTCTTAAGAGAAAATGGTTAAACGATATATTATTTGCCTCAATATAGAAAAAAAAAATAATTCTCAGACGTATGGGCCTGTGTTTTTAGCCGAGACATACTTGAGCATGGGTTTCTTGCCAAGTGCAAAAACATCTGACCTCTTTTTTTTTGTTATGTTTTCTCTTTCAATTTTTTGTTTAAAACTTGTTTCTTTCTGTGATTTTTTTAATTTGCATTTATTTGGTTCATGGACAAGACAATCTCACTCAATATGTTTGGCCAAGGGGTGGTAAAACACCACTTACAGCACCGAAAAAAATATAAAATATTTTATTTTAATATATTTTTAAATAAAAAATATTTTAAAAAATAGTTTTTATTGCATTTTAAAAACAATTGCTTATTGATGTTTGCTATGCTGCCGCACAAGACAACAAATATCTATTTGCCTTTATACGTCTTTCTTGCTCATCTATTCTGTTAAATATTTGTAAGTGGTTTTAGTTTCTCCACAAGATGAGAAAAAAATAGTTTAAAGTAAAATAAGCATACATTCATCCTCGCATTTTCTTATTTGAATTAAATTTAAAATTATAGGGACAATTTTTTTATTTTACTAAATTATGAGTGATAAAACAATGGAACAGTAGAGAAGGAATGTAGCAGCCAAAAACCTTGTGGTCTGCCGTCACATGCATTAGGGTTTTATATCCTATATGAGTATACAATTTGGTCCCATAATAAATGTTAAATATCTAATTACATGCCTAAGGTTATTCACATTCCATAATAGGAAATATTACAATCTTAATATATATCATAATACCCCCCCTCAAGTTGGAGCATGCAGGTCCCGGATGCCCAACTTGCACAATAAAAATTCATATTGTTGCTTTCCCAAGGCTTTTGTGAATATATCAGCAAGCTGTAAAGATGACGTAACGAATTTAGTCGTAATACTCCCAGCAACAATGGCATCACATATAAAGTGACAATCAACCTCAATATGCTTAGTGCGCTCGTGAAACACAGGATTCTGCGACATATGGAGAGCCGATTGACTATCACAATGAAGAGACATAGGGGTCGGATGAGACACGCCAAGACTTTCCAAGTAAAGCTTTAAGCCAAGTCAATTCACGAGTCGTCATGGCCATAGATCGGTATTCTCGCTCGGCGGAGGAGCGAGAGACAATGTGTTGTTTCTTGGTTTTCCAAGACACCGGGGAATCACCAAGAAACACTATCCAGCCCAGTAAGTGATCGCCGAGTAAGGGGGCAACCAGCCCAATCGGCATCACACCACCCGTGTAGCCGCAGATCACTTTCACTACTAAGAAATACGCCTTGACCCGGATTACCCTTAAGGTACCGGACTACCCGTAAAGCAGCTTCCCCAGTGTTCCTCCCGTGGACACTCGCATGAATTGGGATAAAATATGCACACTATATGAGAGTTCGGGTCGAGTGAAGCAAAGATAAATCAATCGTCCCTACCAAGCGACGATATTTTTTCCTGGGATCGGTCAATGCTGTACTGGTGGACAAAGCAAGACGATGATTTTGTTCTAAAGGAACAGCTGCTGGTCGAGCCCCTAGCAACCCGGCTTCGGAAATGATGTCAAGTGCATATTTGCGTTGACAAAGGACAAACCCAGCAGGATTGCGCGCCACTTCAATTCCCAAAAAATATTTTAGGCATCCAAGATCTTTCATGTGAAAGCAGACACTAAGATAGTCTTTGAAAGTCTGGATATCACCCGGACGATTTCCAGCAATGATGAGATCATCAACATACACAAGAACACTGAGTTGTACTTCCCCTTGCAGATATGTGAATAATGAATAGTCGGAATAAGACTGCTGGAAACCATAGCTCGTCAAGGCTTGTGAAAGTTTAGCAAACCAAACGACCGAGGAGCCTCGTTTCAACCCATAAAGCGACTTTCGAAGTTTGCAACCGCCCCAGCTTGTCCCAACGCGAAAGCCAGCGGAAATTTCATGTAAACTTCCTCCTGAAGATCACCATGCAAAAATGCATTATGAACATCCATCTGATGCACCGCCCAATTCTTCGCTGCGGCCACCGCAAGAAATACCCGTACGGTAACCATTTTTGCTACAGGCGCAAAAGTTTCCGTGTAATCAAGACCTTCAGTCTGATGGTTCCCTAGAATGACTAGTCGAGCCTTCAATCGCTCAATGGTACCATCAGAATTATATTTGATCTTGTACACCCACTTGCATCCCAAAGCTTTCTTCCCCGCTGGGAGACTCTGAACAACCCAGGTCTCATTATTTTCAAGTGCGGAAATTTCACGCTGCATGGCATCTCTCCAACCTTCGTGTCTTACCGCCTCCGAATATGACACGGGTTCCTGCTCAGCTGTGATAGCTATAAGAAAATTTCTATGGCGCACAGAAAATTTGTCACAATTCACATAATGTGCTAAAGGATAGGGTGTACCTGAAGGATGCAGTGGGACGGGTGGTGAGAGAGATGGACTCTTTTGAATAGTGTTGGTGACATAATCATGTAGTCGGATGGAGGGATACCGCTGACGATGTCCTCTTCCCATATCAGAATAAGTGGCAGATGTTTCCAAGCGGTCGACCGGTTCAGTGTTGTCTTCCAAGCGGTCGACCGGCTCACCAGGATAAGTGGCAGATGTTTCCAAGCGGTCGACCGGTGAAGTGTTGTCTTCCAAGTGGTCGACCGGTTCACCCCTCTCATTGGAAGATATATCCTCCGGTATAAGATCATGGACCTCGTCAGGAGTAGCGGGGACCATATCAGTAGTGAAGGGCCCATCAGTAATTTGAGCAAAGGGAAAGACGTCTTCTGAAAACACGACATCCCGGGAGACAAAAAAATCCTGTCTTTCCAAATCATACAGGCGCCATCCCTTCTTCCCATAGGGATAACCAACAAAAATACACCGACGACTTCTATTGGCTATTTTATCCCCCGTCTTCTCATGCGCATAACACAAAGAACCCAAAACTCGCAAGTGATTATAGGATGGTTCCTCCCCATGTAAGACGTGATATGGTGTTTTTTCCATCCAATACCAAGGAGGGGGGTCCTATTGATCAAGTACCCAGTGGGTCAATACACACTCTCCCCCAAAATTTAATTGGAAGACAACCTTGAAATCGCAGAGCGCGAGCTACATTCAAAATATGTTGATGTTTTCTCTCCACACGCCCATTTTGCCGTGGAGTGCTCTGCATAAGAAGTCTGAAAAATAATTCCTTGATCAAAGAAATACGATTTCGTACATGTAAATTCTGTCCCGTTATCACTCCGGAAAATTTTGACTTTCCGAGCAAATTGCCTCTCCACCATGGCAAAAAATCTTTTAAGCATACTAGATACTTCTTTCTTGTCAACAAGCAAATAAATCCATACAGCACGGGAAAAATCATCAACAATAGTTAAAAAATACGAAGCACCACATGAAGAAACTGTTCTATATGGTCCCCATAAATCACAATGAACCAGTTCAAAAATATCCAAAGTCTTATTTTCGCTAACAGAAAATTTATCTCTCCGCTGTTTTGCTCTTTGACAAACATCACAATTTTTATTCAAACTGTTTTCCTGGTTGCTAGAATTAACCTCGGGAACTAACTTTGTTATTCGCAGTGAAGGATGCCCCAATCGCTGATGCCAGAGATCCAGAGACGCTTTATTACTGATCTTCATTGCATTAATCCGCGGTATCCCTTTGAAATAGTAGAGTCCATCTCGTCTCTCACCCGCACCAATCAGCATCCTCGAAGTGTGGCCCTGTATAACACACAATTTTTTAGTGAAAAGTACAAAACAATCATACTCGATCGATTAATTGCGTCACGTAAATTAAATTGCAAGTAAGTCCCCGGCACATAAAGGACATTTTCAAGGCACAAATATCCGTCAACAACCGTCGTTCCCTCTTTGACCGCCAAAGCACTACTTCCATCTGGTAATCCAACCGGACACTGATCAATTATTTTTAAATCAGTCAGTTCCCCAATTGACCCGGTCATGTGGTTTGAAGCCCCGGTGTCTAATATCCAAATCGAACCAGTATTTGTCCCGATTAAATTTTTCAGCTTACCGGTCATTTTATCTATTATCTCCTTCGGCTCACCCAAAATCACTCTCAATTTCGCCCATTGCTCGTCGCTCAAGCCTGCCAGCGACGAGCCACCTCCTTCGGCTGCGACAGAGCTTGAACCTCCGGTGGTCTGTGCAGCGTTGGCACGGTGGTTTCCCTTATGACCCCGGCCTCCTCCTCTGCCACCGGAGTACCCTCTTCCACGGCCACCTTCTCTTCTCTCCTCTCCCCTGGGTCTGTCACCCCACCACTCGGGATAGCCTTTAAGAGCAAAGCAAGTGTCTTCCCCATGTCCAGATTTGTGACAGTATGAACACACCCCCTTTTCTCTCCCGTCGGTCATCCCTGTCACCCGAGTTATGGACCCTTGCTGTCGACCGTGGGTTCGACCCATAAAAGCCACAAAATCACCCGAATCATCTCTGCCCCGAGTCATCCCTTTCACCTGTTCTTCTTGAGTGAGGATGGAGTACACTTTGTGCAGCCCCGGCAATGGGTCTTGTGCCAAGATGTTCGATCGAGTTGTCCCGAACCGCTGCTCATCGAGACCCATGAGGAACAGGTGCACTTTCTCTTCCTCTCTTCTCTTTTCCAGTATTGAACCTAGATTACACGTGCACTTTCCACATTTGCACGCGGGCAATTGCTCAAAATTGCCAAGCTCATCCCACAATTTCTTCAATTTCCCATAGTAATCCATAATAGTCATTCCCTTTTGTTTGCAATCAGCCAATTGAGACCTTAATTGTTGAATTCGGGGTCCATTGGTGATGCTGAATCGGTCCTTGATGTCCAACCATAAATCCCGTGCAATCTCTACATGGGAGATGGTTGATCGGAGTGTGGATTCGATAGTGTTTCGAATCCGTGACACCAACGAGTGAGTTGATTGTCCACCGCCTTCACAATCTTCCGATTCTTCACTGGGTTGTTCAATTGACCCGCCGATGAACCCGAATTTCTTCCGGGCTCTCGTGGTCGTTTCGGAACGAACGTGCCCACTCTTCATAATTGTCCCCCTTCAATTGGACTTGAGTAATTGTCAATCCGGGATTATCAAGAGATGTAATGTCGTATGGTGAGATTGTTTTTCGATTCTCACCGGAGACACTCTTGCTCCCGAATCGACTCGTTTTGTCAACAGAGACATTCTTGTTCCCGGACATGGATTCTGCCATGTATGCTGCTTGATTGTGTGTTTTGTTTCAATTGCAACCTGGCTCTGATACCATGATAAAACAATGGAACAGTAGAGAAGGAATGTAGCAGCCAAAAACCTTGTGGTCTGCCGTCACATGCATTAGGGTTTTATATCCTATATGAGTATACAATTTGGTCCCATAATAAATGTTAAATATCTAATTACATGCCTAAGGTTATTCACATTCCATAATAGGAAATATTACAATCTTAATATATATCATAATAATGAGTGTTTTTATATTTTCAATAAATTCAGTTCATCCCCTTTAAAATATACAATAATTTTAAATTGAAAAAGGCATGATCAAGTTTGTACAAGAAAAATCACGTAAAACAAATCTAGTAGAACGCACAAAATTGATTGCAAATCCAATAGAGGGAAGTCTTTTTTTATTATTTAAAAAAAACTATTTCCGGAGAGAAAAAGAGAAAAGAAATCTTATGAGAAAGAAGAAGAGGACTTTCTACTTCTAACCTAATGGAGTAACTTGGAAGAATTTTATTTTGATAATCAATACTCTAAAATGCTTTAAAAAAATAAGCTAATAAATACATAGAAAATCAAATTAAAAAATAACAAATATAAGGGAATCTATAAACTAAAGGATTTTATATATTAAACTCAAGTGATTGAATTGGTTGCTAAGGAGACATGTTATCTTTGTCAACTTCTTATATTCAAACTTCGAGATTAATTGACAAATTTATTAATTTCTCTGAAAAAAGCCTAAACTAATACGAGGAGTGGTTTCGGTAGATAAATAAACAAGCTAATTGTAAAGATATTCCTTAATGTCCAATGGATTTGTTTTTACAATAAACTTGGGGACGTGTAGAACCATTATTGGTGTGTGGACTCAAAAATATATATAAGAACATAAATTTTATTAAAAATATTCACCTTGTAGAGAGTTAAGTAATAATAAATATAGTTATTTTCTCTTGTAGATAACTTTTTTTTAAAAAAAAATTAGAGTGAAGTAATGACAAATTATTGATGAGAAAGGAATTGGATCTGTGGTTGGGGGACGAGATATGGTGATGAGGGCCAGACAAAATGGGGTAAAATATGCATATATTACCACCAGTACTCTCGTTCATATTTTCGTGCTCTTAAACTTTGAAGCATGTCCTCCTTGCAAGCCCCCATGGAGGCCAGAGGAGAAGAGGCGTAAAGTTTGAAAGACTGCTTCTTGACTTGATTAGTTCTGCTTACCGGCGAAACGCCAGTAGATTACAAGCATGCAGTTTGGAAAAAAAAAACATGAAATTCCTTTTTATGAATCAATAAATTAACTTCAAGAATTGAATATGTATTGGCCACCTCATGATGCATTCGTCAAGCAGTATCAAATGCCTTCAAACAATAATTGAGTAAGGAAACAGAAGTCAAACCGCAGGAAAATGGTATAACTTTCAGGGTTAATGACATAACATATTGCGGAAACGAAAACAATGAATTCAATAAACTTATCTTACTTGCGATTATGCCTATCCTCACAATTTACTCACGTGAGGGGTAAGCCTTAACCGTGTCACTCGCTTTCATCGTCTTCATCTCCGAAAGTGAAAACCGATGCATCAGCAGCGATTGCTTTAATGTCACTGGCTCCTCCAGAGTTGAGGTGATGAATCTCGGTGCCGGAGGCAGGGTTCCCAGCCCCACCAGCTGCTGGTTCCTTAGAAGCATTTATCTGTGAAGGTTCATGACTTCTGAGTGACAGTTGCTCAGCAACTTGTGTTAAGTTCCTCATTTGTTCTGTTGTGGTGTTAGATGCATGACCAGGTTGGGAAAGTCCAGTTCCAGAAGCAGCTTGAGCTTGCCTGCTCTTTGAAACCCCAGTTTCCTCTCCCTCACTGTCTGAGAATACATCATCATTCTCAGCCATGTCACTTCGGTTGGAATGGCCTGCAACTCCACCATCTGTGGCTGCAACATGACCTGAGCTACTAACATCAGATCCCTTGCGGGCCGAATCAACTTTAGACCTTGCAGGTAAAGTTCCATCATAGTCTATCATCACAACTTCAACCTGGAAACCTGGAGAGGGCAGTTTTCTCTGCAATGAAGAGCCAGAAAACCATCAAAAGCAAGTCTAAGAAATAGAGTAAGAGATCTATCTCTTGTTGAATGATGTAACAACTAAATACGAAAACCAGAAAGATTGAATTATTAAATACCTTGTCAAAACCATCAAGATCAGAGCCATTTAAAAATTTTTCGATTCTCTGTCATTGATGTATTTATCCAACTGAATTGTCAAAAATGAAAAGATTAATCCTCGAGAACTGGAGTTACAAATAACAAAGCTATATGGAAGCAAATGGGACCCATAAACATCAATGACAAGAAAAGATTTATCAACTTTGGCTTATCAACTGATTAGAGTACATTGGATAGAGGTAAATTCTTTCAGCTTATTTCTTCATATATGTTAAGTTGTGAACAGATACAAGTTTAACGTGTGGATGTTCACAAACCAGTAGAAATCTCCTTGGCGATCATGAAAATGGATCTTAAAGTCTCCAGCCAGCTCTGTTAGACCTGGTTCCCCTGGTAGAGCAAATACTACCATCTTTTTCTTAGGTACACGGATCCAGAAATCTTCTGGCTGTGGAAGTATGTTTGAGAAGATTTGATAATAAATTTAAAAGTATTCTGGGACAAAGTAAAGAATAACACCAACTATTGAGACCATTGCCAAATAAACTCAATAAATACCTACCATTAAATCCTTGGTTTTTGGATGCTTTCTGGTTGAGAACAGAACCCCTGTGAGAAATAAGGAAAAACATCTCTGGTTATGCTATTATCCATGCACAAGTAACCATGAGACAAAAAAAAACGTATCACATAATAAGACCACCTTCCTCGCTTCCAAGTCTTCTATTGCAAATTTTAGTGATAATAAACAAAAGCAGTAAAATTAATGTTTGCACGAAACAATGGGTTTGCTCGTAAGATTAGCAAACTTTAAAAACAAAGACAAATCACTTATGTGGGCAGGTCAGAATGTGTCGGGGACATTATGGGACAAACACATCACAAGTACAATAAAAATAATTGACAAATGAACCAAAACCTATGAGCAAGACTTATATCATGCACATTTGTGTGAGCATTGAGACATCTTCAATGCAGCTACACTGTTGAAAGATGAATTTGCCACAGGAAAGAGCATACCACTGTTGTTAGAGATGGTAATAGAGGGCCTTATCCAATACGGACATTGGTGAAGCCGGAATCCCCTAAGCATGCACCTGTACAATGAAAACTTGAGTAACCAAGTAAAGCTACTTTTGGATAGTGTGAGAGAGAGATGCCACAGTTATACCTTCGTTCAGGCTGGTTTTCTCCATTGAAATATGTTAAGGTCCGCTCGAAAGTATTTGACATACCGCTGGTTATAGCAGAAAATAATTACTTTTGAGGAATGCAAATAAAAGCAACCCCATCAAAGTCACAAAAACTCGTTAATAAGCATTGTAAAAATGAAATTGACTAACAATCTGACTTGGAAGAACGAGAGCCTTCCCATCCACACATCTTTTCTGGTTGAAGTAATCAATGGCCTCCTCAGCAGTTGGGAAGAACTGCACAGAGAGCGAAAATGAAATAAGAATATGATTGAAAGAAAAGAAACCTACAGAACCACGGAAACAACCGAGTTTCACTAAGCTGAGAGATTCTTAATGAAATACCAATAGGCACCACCTTAAGGAAAAGGAGAAGGCTACATATCATTAAACCTGTCCTGCCCATTCCAGCTTTACAATGAACAACCACCACATTTTGAATGTCTTCCTTCAACCAGGAGTATGCACTTTGACAAAATGATGTAATTAGTTGAAGAGGAGGGCAATTATGGTCATCAAATGGGAAGCACGCTACCTGGAAAAGATTGAAGAAAATATACCAAGTTATTCAAATTCAAACAGCCATGCAAGACAGAATAGTATATCACCTAAAAGGTTTTAACATTGTTACATTTTGGAAGCAATAGATTTCTACCATACCTAAACATAAAAATAATCAATATTAGTAATTTGGAAATATATTGTTATTGACAGATCGCAGTTTATACTTGCCAAGATATTCCTATCTCTTAATATGTTTACAATATCATGGCATCCACAAAATATATACATTACAATTTCTTCATGACAGAAACAAACATGATGTCAATTATTTCTAATAATGTGACTTTGAATAGCTAGGAAACCCTTAAAATAGCTAGGAAACCATTAAAAACTAACCAAGAAGAGAGAGTTTTAAGAGGAAAAAAAAAGGTAATAATAATCAAGACCATCAGGACAAGTGGTAATGTGTTGCTGGAAAAAATTGTGTTGGCAGTGTTTTTAATAAATGAATTTTGTTTTTAATCTACAAATAAAGATTAAAAAAAGTCCTCCAGACTGTATAACAAGTAACCAAAGATCAGTATTAGATCAGTACAAAACCAGGAATGACTATTGGGAGCCATTGATACCAAGAACAAACAAATTATACTGGACAGCGGAGAGTTTTGATCTTTTTCAGATCCATTGTATCGTTTGGCTTTGATGTTGATATCCAGGACAATCAGAATACATAAATATAAGTGAAGAGGAAAAACACACCTTTCCTCCAAATCGTGATGCATCATACAATCTCTCTGAACAAAGATTGTATACCTTGTACTTTCCCTGAACAGAAATCATGATTATATCAGCAAAATGGGATTCCAAAACAAAAAGCATGTGTCAACCATAAGCCTGGCTTAATGCAAGCCAGATTCTTTACAGGAATCCATGAACCATAATTTGCATACTAAAACAATGGATGTAATATATCCTGATAATAACACAGCAGACTAAGACTATTGGTTGGTATAAGAGAGGGATTCTAAAGAGAAAAATTTTTGTTCAGAATCAGAACTGTAATGATTAGCACCTAAAGCCATTACTCTAGGAGTTTGATATCAGGAGTAAAATTTTGGTAATAAAAGGAAAGAAAGGAAAGTATTTCAATACCTAGTTAAAAAATGTTTTACAAAACTCTGCACAGATGCTTTTGGATAAAAAATTCAGCTCTTAGTCAATGACCAGAATGATTCAAATTACCATTTAAGTCCTAGAATGAGTTCTGTCTAAGCAATTAAGCCATATCACGTGTAAGATATTAAGTATTCCACTTGAAGTACTTCCATTTAATGATTAGATCCCTGGACCATTCAAGCATGGTTTAAGTATGCTTGACCTCCTAATGTATATTTTCAGTGTTCCATATATTACATGCAAATATTGAAAACACCCCAGTTCCAGCAGAATCATTAACAACATTCTCAATCTAGTTTTTACACATCCTGTGCATTTTCATAGAGATTGTGTTCGTTCCTCCTCTAATACTTGCAAGATTATATTGAAATTCTATAACGTTGTTTATGAGAGATCCATAATCACACCATCTTTAAGGTACATCCAGATTCACAGTTCCTAACTTTACAGTTTAAATTAATCAATCAGAAATTTTGAACCTTTTTATATAAATAGACAACAGCCTTTTTTTCTATCTCAGAAGTTGTTACCACATTCCCTTGCTGTCATGCATCTAGTCAGAAAATTCAAACAAGATCATACCTTATGATGGGTCTCAAAAAACTTTATCACTTCTTCCATGTGATTTCGATAGAATCCCTGTATTGATTTTCAGTTCATAAATTTTTTAGAAGATAAAATAAAATTCACAATGAAATTGTAAATGCGTACTGGAAAATGTTTTCACCTCAAAGTATCCAAAAAGTCCCAGAGCTTAAGTCACCAGCAGGAAAACCCATAGCAATTATGTTCTCAGTGATATAAGCCATATCCAAATCGAATCCTCCCTCCTGTATATATGTTATGGTGCAATCAACATTACTTTTGGTGAAAACGTCGACATGCATGTCAAAAGTAAAACATGAAGAATGCTAGGCTGTTCCATGCAAGAAAAGGCAAGGGAATCAATAACCTGACCTGTGAGAAAAAATTTAGAAGCAATAACTATCCAGAAATGAATACATGAAAAAAAAAATGTAGAATTTTGATAGATCAATCTCCAGGCAGAACAATAAATGTACAATGAAGAATCGAGTCCACCAACAGAGCAAGTTTGATTTACTTATATTATGACCGTTTAAAAAAATTTGCTCAACGGTAACAGATTTGGCTTTGTAAGCTAACTAATTTGCATACAATTTCATTGATGCAAACACTTTTAAGACAAAACAAAGTGGTGAAAATTTTTTAAATTGCCATGAAATCCATTATTCAGCTATAACTCAAAACAGAAATTAGCGTGTCAGTAACAGCAGCAACATGGGTGAGGTACCTGGTATCTCCGTTTATTTTGAGAAACAACTTGGCGTGCCTTGACCTGCATGGCCTTCACAGCATTTCGAGACGAATCAACCAAACCTTTAGTGAATGATTCAAAAACACCACTTTGCGTAGATGTTGCGTTGCCTTGACTACTTTCCTCGGTGTTCGGAAGCAGCGATCCAAAGCCACTGGTAAAACGAGAGAATGCAGAAATTCCAAAACCTTCAGTCTCCGAATTCGAGCTATCATTTCGGGTGGCGGGAGCCTTTGAATGTTGTTCAACATTACGAGAGTCTTTGGAAGAAGATTCAACAGCAGGAGGTTGAGTAGATGGGTCAGGATCCATTGTGTCGTCACCTATAAACTGCGAAAGAAGGCCTATAATGAACGCAGGAATCCATTCAGTTTGAAAGCTATGATAAATCTGAGGAATCCCCAAGAGAAAAGCAACCCTTCTCACTGGAATTTCATAATCAAAACTAGAGAAAGAAATGTAAGGATCAATCAATTATGGACATGGGGTGGCTTCATTTTGATAGAGGAAACACAATGAGATCTGATGACTGACAAGCATTCTAGCAAAATCAAACAAGATAACTCACCAGATTTTATAGAAGTATTGGCTTCTCTTCTCCTCTTGCTTGTTCAAATTATATCACATCTCTCTCACACGCACATCATAATCGAAGACGTGATGTATTGTTTTGCTGGGTGCTTTCAAGCATCAAACAGATGCAAATGGATCCCTTGGGTTCTGGTTCGGAGGCAAGCAGAGTTGGTATTCAAACACATACAATTCACCTTCAAATCACGATATTTGTGATAAATAAGGATTTCAGAAATAATAATCACCCTCTCACTTGATGATGCATTAGTGATAATTAGTATTTAATTTTATTATCTATAACTATAATCTATTCAATCTTTCTGCTATATATATTTACTTTTATACTTTATCAAACAAAATGAGTTTATTTTCACTCATCTCTCGATTACTTCTTATATTATTTTGTTTGAATGACTAAAAAACAAGTTGCAAAAATATATCAATTCCCAAGGAAAATGCATTCTTGACGCAATTAGACTATTTTTTATTTTCAACATTTTTGCTTATCATTTATTATTTCAATCATTTTTTTATTATTTTGGTTTTAATATAAAAAAATACAAATATATAAAAAATTTGAGAAAAAAACACGTTTTCTATGCAATTCGGCCAATTCTTGGGCATTTCATAATTTTAACTTTTTTGTTTATCATTTTCATGTCAGCAAGTTTTCAAAGGTTGTGATATATATATTCATCTCATCTTAATTCTCAATTATGTCATGGACATCAGAAAAAAAACACATTTGTTTTTTTAAAAACACATAGTTTTCAAAGTATTAATAATGCTAGCAATTTGGCCCTGTAATGAGCTTAAGATAGTGGTAAAGTCATGACCATTTAGTTGATGAATGAGTCAATTTGCCCGCGCGATGCGCTGGACATTTTTATCTATGTAGAAAACTGATTGATTTTATAAATATTGTATTTTGTTATTTTAATATTTAAATAGTAAAATTATAATTGATAAAATCTGTTAAAAATAGTTTTTTTCAACCAAAAAATGATTGAATGTTGCTATTGCTAAAAAGTTTTTGATAAAATTTGTTAGAAAATTTGCTAAGAAGGTGAAATGATTTATTAGAAATTTGTTGTCACGGAAACTCTTGTTAAAAAAAACACAAAAAAAGAAACCCGGTTAAAAAAAATAAAAAAAATGTGAAAAAAGGTCACCGTTTATTAAAAGAACAAAAAAAAAGAGTTTAAAATAGAAATTTAAATTCAAAGCCAAAGTTTATTTTTATAAGAATATTATTATATTAAATGTATTCAAGAATACCGATATTAATTTTTTTTGCAAGAAATTGTAGGTCATTTTCTCTCTCTCTCTATATATATATTTTTAGGTGATAATATTCAATAAATATTAAAACATATAATTAGTCTCACATACTTTATAGTGTAATCGAAATGGGAAGTGGGTCGTAGATTTTTTAATTGTAGATAATCCAGGTAAATTTGTCAAAAAAAATTTTATTAGTTGCCTTTTTTCCCTTGTAATATTATATCTGACACATTATAAATAAAAATATTGTAATCTGTTTTTAGAAATAAACCTAAATTTTCTGCGTGCTATAATTACTTATCTGCCGTCTAAAAAGAACAGTGTAATTGAAACGGGAACTGACTCGTATATTTTTTAATTGTAGATAATCTAGGTAAATTTGTCATTTTTTTTAGTTGTATTTTTTGCCTAGTAATATTAGATATGAAATATTAAAAACCAAAATATTATAAATATTTTTTAAGAAATAAACTTTAAAAAACAGAGCACAAAATTAAAATTCGAAGACAATTTTTTTATTTTTTATAAGATTTATTCCTTGTATTATTATATTAAATGTATTTAAGAATACTGATATTAATTTTTTTCAAAAAATCCTAGATCATTTTTTTCTCTCTTTATACATTCTTAGGCGATAATATTCAATAAATATTAAAATATATAATTAGTTTCACATACTTTAATTTGACATAAACAAATAATCAATATGACATACTTTAAACAATACATGTAATTTTAAGAACAAAATTGAAGCAAATTCAAACATTCAAATTAAATAATTGAAAACAAAACCTAAAATTAAAAGAAATGGGACCGAAACGGGACCGAAATGAAACTAAAATCCATAATTAACTTGCATAGAAGGATAAAATTGAAAGAAATCAGAATTTGGTACTGAAAATATTAAGGATTTATAATAAATTTGCATGGAAGGATGAAATTGAAATCCATCAAAACTTTGATACCAAAAATATTAAAAATTCCAGCCCAATCCGAAAAAATTAAAAGAATGAGGACCGAATTGAAAGTCCAATATATAATCAATTTCAATTGAAGGACAAAATTGAATCAAATCAAAACCTATATAATAGCATTAAGGGCAAGACAACCAAATTACAACGTTCAGGGACTGAAATGAACTTTGAAAAAAACAGCTTAGGTGACGTCATCTGGCACAGGCAGGAGAGAGAAATTGAGGGGAAAATTCAAACGACCATTGACACGTCTCCGGACACCATAGTGATACACGCGCCACCCCAGGTGGAAGATAACATGTCTGAAAATCATTCTAGAAGCTGGTTGGGCATTTTCCGACGCCGTATGAAGCCGCACGCGCCGTCCGAATAACGCGTGAGTGTTGAAACTAACGGCACGTCTGGAGACGCGCCATCAGCTGTCAGCAAAAACAAATAATAAAAAATTGGCTAATGACCGGAAATCTCCCTCACCCGCAGGCGTGTTTTTTGTCTTTTTCAAGGGACAAAATGGTTAATGCATTATTTCAATGAAATATTTAAAAAATAAAAAACCGGCCGGGCCGGGTCGAAAACGGTCAATGACAGTTCAGCCCCTGAAAATGGCGGCATTTTTTTGTCTTTTTCAAGGTTTTTTTTTGTTTTGTTAATACACTGTTCAAATGGAGGAAAAAAAAGGTAGACATACACCCAAGAAGCACCGGGTGAAATGTCCAATGAACAATGACAATGAGTCTGGCGCTACAGTGCCTCGCCGGAGGAAAAATGGTCAATGACCGTTCAGCCCCTGAAAATGACGAGTCTTTTTTGTCTTTTTCGAGGTGTTTTTTCGTTAATACATTGTTTTGAGCCGTAAAAATAAGGTCGACATACACCCGCGAAGCACTCGGGTGAAATGTCCAATGAACAGTGACAATGAGTCTGGAGCTATAGTGCCTCGCCGGAGGGTTGCCGGACGACCGCCCCATTCTCTTTTAGATATATACCAATTATTGACAAAATACATCGATATAATTGATAATGTAAGGATTACTTTGTTAAGTTATTACTTATTACTTATTAATTTTGAAACAAAATATATTAAAAGGCGTTGAGATTTTCCACAATTTCTTTTTTTTTCCTCATTGATTTTTTTTTCTCTTCAATCAGGTCAAATTTTATATAATTTGTTATGAAAATCCAAGATAAAAAAAAAACAATGACCAAAGTGTATATCACGATAAAAATACATGGCCACTCTAAAACTCATGAAAAAAACAATTCTTTTAACTCCCCCAATTTCCCTTTAAATTCCCTTTTCAATTCATATAAAAAGGTTTTTATAGGATGTTTACAATTCATGGCTTCCAGATGAATCTCGGCATCAAGGATCCATGACAAATAATTATTTCCAAAGATATCGAGAGCGGAAATATCAAGTTTTGTCAAATTTGATATTATCTTTATCTATGAAAACAAGAAATAAATTATTAAATAAAATTATGAATATAAAAGAAAATAAAATAAAATCAGTCCCTTAAGATTGCTATATATTTTGCTTTAGAAATACTAGTTCTTCAGAGACTGTATTTAATTTATTTAATTCTTCAAGAACTTATAATACTTGTTCTTCGGGAACTATAAATCTCTTATTATGAATAATAGTGAAAGAAAATTTGCCAAAAATAAATTACAATAATTAGAAGCAAAAATATTAAAATTCATATAAGTTGGTTAGATCATAGTGCTGATAATGTGTTATAAAAAGAATAAATAATTCACATAGAAGAACATAAACATTAAAATATAATCAAGAGAGACAAGAGAGAAACATCTTTCTTATTATGAATTCTTCTATTATTCCAAAGTGTAAAGAATACAAGACAAGTGATCTATTTATAAGAGAAGGAAAATGAACTCAGGGGTTATGGAAATCCAAAAGATTAAACTCAATAGTAATGGACATTCAATACATATAAATATAATTTATTATGAATTTATAATAGCTAAAAATTTAAAAAAGAAAAAAAATTGAGAATTCATGGAAAGAAAAAGTCTAAAGCTTTGCACATTTTTATTTAATCTATCAAATTATCTCATAATAATGAAAAAAAACATATAAAGAATACAACTTTAGTACATTAATTATTGAGCTAAATCTATTAATCATAACAATTTAACATAAATACCCCCAAATAAATAAAGCAAAACAATGAAATAAATACAATCAAGTTAATATGGAGAAAAACACACTACTCCTTGATGCAATACATGCAATAAAAAATGTTTCCAGCAATTCAAACACCAAATCAATGTCTTTAACCCATCCTTAAATGACAAAACTTATAAAGACCAGTCAATTGAAAACTTATACACAAATATCTAGTTAAATTAATTATAACCCATAAAAAATAAAATAAAACAAAATCCTTGGTACTACTTAGCCAAAAATAAAATACATAGTAAAAAAAACTAACTTGTTTTAATAACAATAAAAAAATCATCATCACCAGCACTGCCCCTATCATTAGACAAGTTGCTAGAGCTAAGAATGATTGACTATTGGAGTAGCTACCGCCGATTAGAGATGAGCAATAAAAGAGTCTAAAAGACTATACTATAGTGATAACCTCTAATTTTTCTTCTGGTATAAATGTAATTTTGTCAAACTTTAAAGTTATTCTTTTTTGTTAATGGTGTATAGTCTCTCTATGTCTCATTTATGATCAAATATCATTTGAAAAATATTTATTTTTTAAAATGTTTTAATTTAAAATTATATTAAAAATATATTTTAATATCAATACATTAAAATAATTTAAGAATACAAAATAAAATATTTTTTTAAATATTTGTTTTTACCAAACACCCCGAAGTCTTTACCTTTCATATGGGTAATGTTTAAAATAGTCAAGGAAAGCTTATTTTTTTCTTTAAAAATATTAAAATATTTTTAAAAATGTATTTTCACAATAAAATAATATAAAAGACTATTTTTTATTTTATTGTAAGAAAATCAAGTCTTGCAAACAAAAAAAACACTGCACAGCCGTGTTTGCCATCCCAAACCCTCCCTTAAAAACAAAAGAAAAAACACAGCGCAGATCACAGATTCGGAGTCCAAAATCAGAGGCGCCTCTCCGTTAGAGAACTTATAAAGACCCAATCCAAACCAAACGAGACCCAAGAAACACAAATCAATAACAGACAGAAATGGAAACCGGGCAGCCAAGCGGGACTCTTTCAGTAGACGATCTGTCCTCTCTATCATCAACCCCGGCAACCACTATCTCACGGTGGTCCTTCGCCGTTTCACGGCGGTTCCAACATTTTCTTGACAAAACGGTCCCCTACATCCTCTACCGTTGGATCGCATGCTTAATCATAGTCTTGATCTATGTAATCCGCGTCTACTTTGTTCAAGGTTTCTACATAATTACTTACGGTCTTGGTATTTACTTGCTTAATCTCTTGATTGGATTCCTGTCTCCACAAATTGACCTTGATATTAATGACGGGCCCACTCTTCCTACTCGTGGATCCGACGAGTTTCGCCCTTTCGCCCGACGGTTAACGGAATTCAAGTTCTGGTATTGTACCATTATCATCCAATCGTTATCGTTACTTTGATTTTGACCACTTCTAGGGTTTCATGACTTGATAGAAATGTCTGTTAATTGGATCATTTGGTTGTTTGTTTGGCGAAAGCTAAGGGGTCATGCATACGTGCTTGAATGACTGATTTTGATGTTGGTATTGGTTGTAGGTATTCGATTACCAAGGCGTTTTGTATTGCCTTTGTAATGACATTTTTCAGTGTGTTTGATGTGCCTGTGTTTTGGCCTATATTACTTACCTACTGGGTCATGCTTTTCGTTCTCACTATGAGGAGACAGATTTCGCATATGATCAAGTATAGATATCTTCCATTCTCTACCGGTAAACAGGTATCTGACGTTTTATTTCCTTCTTTCCTTGGGTTTGCTGCTGTGATTGATTTGCTTACTGGTTTTAATTCCGGTTATTTGCTCCTGTGTATCAGCGATATGATGGAAAGAAGGCACCTTCGGCTGAAAGTGCGGATCTTCCTAGGGACTGATTTCAACAGGTAGTCGGAAACTAAAAAAAAGTAGTTTGAAGTGCAGCAAGCCTGATTGTTGACAGGCTATGAAGGCTATGATTGCTGTAGAAGATGTTTTGAAGACCAATATTGGCTCATTGAATGATCGTTGCCTCTTACTAAGTGACTCCCCACGTTTTAATCTGCCATCTTGCCCGTGGAAAGTTTAGCATAAGAAATCATAGTGGTTCATGATGCTCTTTTTTCTGAAGAATTATTTCTTTTTAGAAGAGGGCATGCCACATTTCGTTTCTGTACTGTTACATTACTGATTTGTAGTTTACTGATGGAAATGCCAGTCAAGCAGGGCATCAGGATTATATGCTCAGTCTAGTTATACATTAATCATTTCTCATCAATTGAAAATGTCAATTTCCTCTTTCAAGGATGGATACCCCTTTAAATGAGATTATTGCAATTTTTCTTGTTCTCTTGAATCATTCCTTCTGTACTAAGGACGCAGCACCACAGTGGTTTGATTATGCACAAAATCCCAAGTTTTGTGTGTGGTTTTCATGTTCAGGTACTTCTAGAGGAGCTTGCTTGGATGTAACCCGTGTACTTATTGGCCTGCGGCCATGTAGATTGAAAACATTTAGGATAAATTTGTGCTGTTTATAATGGTGTTTTGCTGCTAATTGCACATTGATCAGAGACTGACAGGGTCATACAAACTGTGATTTCATTTGTGTCATTAGTGATCAGGCTTTTGTGACAAATAGCTTTATTCATTTCAAAATAGATGTTAAAGCAAAGGTCAATCATGAATGTCACCTCTTATTAATCACTGAGGTGCTTAGAGTGATTAGTTGTGGAGCTGCAGTTCCCTCCATGGCTACGACTTAATTGCAAGCACAGGAACCGATTATTACCACAGTTACTAAGCCCTAATTCATTCTCATCAAGAAAACATTGACGTTATAATTCATGGTGTTACAGGAAGTTCCATTTTAGAGAACAGTTATGCAACAAACCCCACGGTTCGAGCACTGGCAGATTTTAGTTTCCTGTTTTCTTTGATGAGCTTAATTGACATTTGCACGGTGTACTCTTATCGGGTTATCAAACATGAATATTAGCAGCGTATCTGCGAATTCTTTCTCAAAGCACCACCTGCCATCTTATACCTGCCACTGCCATTTGAAGTTACATGACAGAAATCATGGGAGGTTTTGCATTGATATATTGCGTAAAGTATGGATATTCCTCGCTATTGTTAGTTTTGGGTTTTGCAAGGTTTTCTTTAGTCTTTCACATTTCGATTCTGAAAAAAACTTAGCATTCAACGAATATGATTGTCTTAGTGTACCAGATGGAAGGCTATTTTGCAATCAGGAATCGTACTCGCATGACATTTTGACGAATTTAAAACCTCCAAACAGGCATCCAGAGCTATGGCAGAAGTGTGTTAGCCTAGTCTCCGATTTAAAAGACCGGTTAAGTAGGTGGTGGTGTTAGCTTTTTCCTAGAGCTTTTGACTTCACTGGAATTTTTTTCTGGACATGGAGCTCGAGGGTAACTTTGTTAGTCAAGTTCGCCTCCTTCACTGAAAATTCAGGCCTTTTTAGCGTTGGAAGTTCATTGAAAAGAAGAAAACAAGTTCAACTTGCAAATTCTAGCATTTATTAGCTTCAAACGTCTGTATATTAATAAATTCATACAAAGAAATGTCAATCCTTCAGGCCAAACAATCCTCACCTCAAGGGATGAGGGGTGTATAAAAAATAACCCTTTCCTAATCCTAATACCTTAATTCAGAAGCTGGAACTCAAGAAAAAACAAATAAAGAATCAAGAAAGCCTCGCTGCAATCAAGACCTCGGCCTGTAATAAGCATAAACTCCAAAGAAGGTCTGTGCCAAAGTGAGCAGTAGCAGCACCACAGCAGCAAACAATGAGACGATTGCCCAGGGATTGCTGAAATAATTGTGTTTCAGACTAGCTCGCCAAGTGTTCCACTTGTGGTTGTAATAGTGGTTTACATCCTCAGACAATCGGGATAAGTAACTGTCATTTATATCGAAAACGACCTCTTGACAGAGTTGGTTGAAGAGGTCGGCAACATCAGCGTCACTGCCAAGCCAATGCTCGATTATGCCACAGTAATGGAGGTAGGCTACATCCTCGGGGGAGTTAATCAAGTTGTCCATGAAGATCACAAACGAGGTAATCTCATTCCCACAATCAATATGGCACTGTTCTAATGCAATAAGATTGAGGAAAAGTGATTTAGTACCATCATGAATCAAGAGACGAGGAACTCGGAGAATCCCCTTTTTAAATTTGACATCCCAGAATCGATCAGTTTTCCGTTTCCTGAGCTTGATACCAGCCTCCCTGAGCTCAGTGACACAATGAATCAATTGCTGGCGTCGCTTATCAGCAACGCGGTTGGCATTTGACCTTCGCTTGATCCAGATTCTGGGCACAGGTTTAGGCCCTGAGCGCAGGAGACTTTTTCGAAAGACATCGAGGCAATGTAGGCCTCCCTGATCAGACAAGGGGTCGAAGGTGGCGGCACGTCCCAAAGAGGACTCCAATCTATTCCTATCACTTTTTGTCAGTGGCTCATCTGTTGGCATCAAAGGATCGAAGAATATGAGGGCAAGCTGCGCTAACAATCCCTTCTGATCAGAATTGTTAAACTGAAGACCCAGAAGACGATCGAGTACAAAAAGCGGAATCTGGTTCTCTAACATTATCATATCTCTCTGAATAGAATGCATTGAGCCACGCATTGCGAAAACAGGATCATTTCTAGGATAGCCAAGTTTCTTGAATCCTTCAGCAACACCTCGAAACAGTTCAAGCATAAAGCAGCCGTCGAGAACCATCATCTCCACAAATTCATTGCTGCTAAGATTGATTGGCCCTGCATAGCAAGATCGAGCTTTCTCTTCGATTTCTCTAACAGTATCCAGATATAGCTTTATATCTTGATTAGTACGCTTCAAGACATGATGAAGGCACCGCCACTTATGCTGATCCATTTGGCGTAGGCGTTTCTTGCCATGGTGGTAAGGCCCCAGGGAGATGATCTGGGGGACATAAGCCTTGTCATCCACCTCTCGGAGGTAGTGGGGGACTCGATAGATGGACAGCTTTGACCATGAACCTGCTTCGTCTTCTTGGCCAGCTTGTTCAATTTTCTTTTTGATTGATACCACCCAGTCAAAATCTGGTGATCTTGTTTCCTCATCTTCATGATTCTCTCCATCACCTTCAATCACAATCTGCAGGGATTCTGATGGTGTCTGCTGCTGTTTTTCCTGTTCCTGTTGAGGCTGTTCTGGAAATTCTAGCATCGGGGCACCAGCAGATGATGTTGGCACCGCCGATTCGAGTGTTTCTCTGAGTTTGAGGGTGATAAGGTACCAACTTAAGAGCTCTTTGTTGAACACAGCAACCATTTTTTCGGGAAGAAAAGAAATTCAGAATTTGATTTTGCCTTGATGACCCCTCCAAACAACTGAAAGCACAATGACAGCTACTATTTCTAGAGGGAAAAAACCGAAAGAAAAGAGAGAAGAACTCTCTTGAGTTGAGTAAGATCTTATCCAACATCGTGAAATAAAATGGCGTTGGATAATAGTTTTTATTTCCTTACTTCTTGTATAGCCCACATGGACCCTTTGCTTCAGAGAAGAACAATAATTTTTAGAAAACTTTTAGGTTGAATGTATTATTTTCAACTTTAATGTGTGCACTCATCATTCCCCCACTTTCTTTCACGTCACAGGCTGTGATCAAATTCTTGCACAACTAATAAGAAGCTGGTAACTCGGTTGAAAAGGGCTCTAATGGATCAGAGTGCACCAGGTTCGGACAGCTGATACTCATCTTATTCCGACTTATTTTACTATTTATTTTAAATTTAATTTCTCAAAATATTTCATTTATTAATAAAAGGGTATAAAAAAACATGGAAATTTTAGTATAATTTTATCTATTATCTAGTTTAATGCTATTGTGTATGGTAGGTTTAAAATCTGAATCTCAATCTGACTGATGATCAAGATGGAATTTCACTAGGAGTTTCCATATATAATTTTTTTTTTAGTTTAAAATTTTAATTCAATTAGATTTTGGAAAGGTCTTGCGATATTAGTCAATATATACAATGTGAATTTTGTTATTTGTTGTTTTTTGGCTTATAAACTTCCTATTTAGAGATAATTTTTTTCCTCGTAATATAAAGATATTTAACAACTTATTTTTTAGAGTTTCCTAGTTCTACAAGGATCTTTAATGGGCAACAACATAATTATCAACTGTGTCAACAATTCTTTAATGTTCCAAAATCCTTTTCTTACAAGGATTTCTTATTTATTTCCGTTACACAAGGAAAAACAGGCTAGAGTGTTTAATGACAAATTACTTTTGGGTTGATCAATTATTTCATGGAATAATCTGAGTTATTTTAAGGTTTTATTTGTTGTGTTCTTTTATTATTTGGATATTTACATTCAGTTTAGGGCTTGTGTTTTAATTTGAGTTTGATTTGCTTAAAATCAATGTTTTAGGATTTTTTTTAGACATTAGGTTTGTGTTAACTAATTATTAGTCCGTGCCCATTTTTTTGCATCCCAATAAAAGTCTATTAGATTTATTTAAGCCGATTATATATTATTTTCTTTACTAAAAAATTCAATAACCATGATGTTTGGAATAAACTTGTGTTTAACGTGATGTAATATATTTTTCTTTGCTAAGACAAAGATTAACAACTGACTTATCCAGATATAACTGACCTTGTGATGTCTTTGTATACTTTTGGGTTTTTGTTTCGCTATAAACAACAAGTTCAAGTTCTTTTCTAATATTTTAATTCTTAGGTACAAGGTATTCTTTAGGTCAATGTTTCTATCCAAACCTGAATTTTAACTTTATTGGGTTATTTATTTATGTTATTGTTGATTTCAAGATTGTTATCTTAAGGAAACTGTATTAGTTGGTATCAGGACTTCACTCTAAAAATAAAGTTATATCCTTTTAACTTTTTGCTTTTCTTTTTATCTCAGGTTTAAATTTCTATTTGACCTCAATCTTCTACTTACTCTTTTGCTTACGACATTGCTATTATATACAAAAAAAAAATACTCGTTGTTTTCATTACTATATCTACATATCAGTAACATTGAATTCAAGAAAAAGAAACAAAGAAGAAAGATGTTTTTAAGCTAAAGATTCAATTATGTCATGAAAATATGAATATAAAAGATATTGAATCAAACTATGTTGGAACCACTTCAAAAATTATATTCCATTTTTTTCTTATTACAATAACATCAACTATTAAATTTGATGTTATTTGGATTTTGTTTGGTTTGCATTTCAAACTTGAGTATTAGATTGGGTAAATAAATTTGATTTCTAAAACTTATAAAATGTGTTTTTCTACTATTGAAATCAACCTAATCAGTATAATAAAGTTATATTTGGGGTATTTGGTTTTAATAAAGTCATTTTACTAGTTTGCATTTGATTTAATTTGTGTCTTAAAAAATGTTCATATTGCATATAAATTTGTTTGCTACTCGTGAAGTCATAATTTTAGTTTCTTTTTTTATTGTTTTCATGTAGTTTTTGCTTCTTGAGTTGTTATATATATTTTGGTTATACTATTAAGTTTATCCAATTGTTTTTGCTGAATTACAAAGTGAAAAGCCTAATTGAGTAAAACACAAGAGAAATAATGTAAACACTAAAGTTATGTAAATATATAAGGAAGTTAATGAGGGAATAAAATTATATTTATCATTAATATATTATACATATTTAAAGGTGTTAGACAACACCAAAACAACACCACTAATTGAAAATCATGTTTTTCAAGTTCAAACTTTAGCACAAAAAATGGAAAGGATGAATGGTAATAGGGGATCTGAAAGATAAGATGGAAAGAAGGGAGAGATTTGATGTTTTGAAAAATAAGGTTGATTGAGGTGGGAATAATGTTAAGAGGCATGAAAGGCGTGTTAATCCCGTTGTTGTTGATGATTTTACAGAGATGGATGATGAAAATGTATTTTCAGGCCATAGAGTTCAATTTAGAAAGCCTCAAAACTATAGGTATCTTAAGTAAGAGATATAGGTAGTTCAACCAAGGAAATGATATGAGTGATTTTAGGTATCATGATGAAGTAGATAGGATTTTGGGTAACATTAAGATAAAAAATCATCATTCATTTCAAGGTAAAAACAATCTTAGGGTATATTTGGAGTGAAAGAAGAAGATGAAGCTCCTATTTGATTGTCATAATTATTTAAAGGAGAAGAAGATTAAACTTATCATTATTGAGTTCATGAACTATGTTATTATATGGTGGGATGAGTTTGTGCTAAGTCACAAAAGAAATCCAAAGAGGTGTATTAAGATTTGGGAGTTTTGGCTAAGAAAGCACATGGTGAGATTGTGAATGATGTGTAGGTAAGTGATGAGAAGGAGATGTCCCATCTTGAGGATGGCAGTGATGATTATGTTGAGTATTTGGTTGAAAGGTAAGCATTTGTTGTGAAGTGAGTATTAAATATGTAAATTAAATAAGGAAATTTGGAGGAGTAAGGAGAGAGCATCTTTCATACAAGTGTCAGAATAAAGTATATAGTTTGATCATTGATATTGAAAAAATCACTAATATGACTAGTATTGATTTAATGGATAAATTAAACTTGTATACTACAAAACACCTTATTCCATATATATTGTAGTTGTTGAATTATTATGGAAAGGTGAAAATATTTAAATAGTTTTTAGTTGTATTCTCTATTGGAAAGTAATGTGATGAGGTGTTATATGATATTATGGCTATACATACTAGTCATTTGTTGTGGTGTAGGCCATGATAATATGATAAAAACAATTATGCATGACAGGTTCAAGAATAAATATTCATTTATGAAAGACAAAAAAATTATAGTTCTTATTTTATTAACACCTAAATAGCTTTATGAGAATCAATTGAAGCTTAAAAGATAATATGGTTCAGAATAAGAGTTTGTATATGAAAAAAGAGTTTTATTTAGTGTTTTCTTCTTTATTAAGACGACTTTGCAAGGTTTTGATGACAATCTTTTATTTTGGGTTAATGGTAGTTTGTTGCCTTTAGAGGGTGTTCTTCATGTTACAAATTATCTCGAAGAAAGAGAGAATGATACAATCCAAGAAAAGGTTAGACAAGAAAAATCATATTTTAATGTAATTGTGCTTATCGTTTATGCTATCATGCATCGATTGTTGGATTACGTTGTAATTTTATTAGGAGTTTCCACATATATTTTTCTATGATAGATTAAAATTTCAAGTCAATTAGAGTTTGGGAAGGTCTTGCAATATGGGTCAACATATGCAATATAAATCTTGAAATTGTTTTTGCTCTTGTGAACTTTTTATAAGGAAATGACTAAATATTGTTTATTTTACATAAAATCCAGCTGCCATGATGTTTTAAATAAGCTTATATTTTGTACAATGCAACCTTTTTTATTTGTTAGGACAAAGATCAACAACTAACTTATCAAGGTATAATAAATATTGTGATATCATCATACAGTTCAAGTTCAATATTTAAAAGTTGCTATAAACAAGGAGTTCAATTTTTTCCCTAATATATTTAGTTTTTAGATACAAAGGTTTCTGTCCAAACATTAATTTTGATTTTCTTGAGTTATTATAAAAAAACTAAAAGAAGTCAATGTTTCATTGTAGCATGTGAATGAAAACACTATGGATTGTAATAGTGTGTTTTTGGGTCGGTTCGATTCGATTCGGTAGGGTTACCGGTTTATTGATTTTTTTTTATATTTCTTTACATAGTAAAATAACCATTCTATCTCTTGAAAAAGACAAAAAACAGTTGTAACCAGGAGGGGTGTCATGGTAATTGCACATTCCATTGCATAATAAAATAATCATTTTATCCCTAAAAAAGACATAAAAACAACATTGGTCGGGAGGTGCCACGGGAATTTCATATTTTTTGAAAATGACTAAATATTAATCTACCCCCAAATAAGACAAAATTGAAGAATTGGTTGTAGGGGTGTTTCAACAATTTACCTTTTTTTTTATTATTTTCCTTTGAATAACATGGGCACGACCCGACATTATTCAACACAATAATAATAATAATAATAATAATAATAATAATAATAATAATAATAATAATAATTTCAGTTTTTTTTCTTACTTATTGTTTTGTTGATTTTTTTGAGTTTTTTTCTCGGGGTAGTTTAATAATTTTTATTGTTTTGGCAGTAATAATAGTGATAATTTTAAATGTTAAAATTTTAATGTTGTTGCTGTTATAATATGGTGCGTTGATCTATTTTATTATATCAAACTTTGCATGTATAGATATCATATTTTGTTTTATTTTTAAATTAACAAATTCTATTAATTACTTTAATCTCAATAATTATAAAAATTGTTTGTTCGGACCGCAATGTAGTGCAGGCAATTTAACTAGTTTATATACTATTTTGTGTCATGGGTTTTGAGATTTGCTATCCTAGAGAAAGACAACAATTTATGCGATTATTTACGTACATAAATGTTATTTAATTTCTTGCCAACTGCTTCGTAATTGCCTGTCAATATGCTTATAGAGTCCCAAGTGGGGAAGACGTGGAAACATACAAGGTGTGAAGACGTGAATTAAAGATATTTCTGACCAATGGCCATACACACAACTACTTATTAAACTAACCACTCCATTTTCCTTTTATTTTGACTTTCCTTCAAATTTTATAGCATTCTTTATTGTAATTTCTTTCCTTCTTGCAAAAATTATAATCCATTTCTAGTTTTTTTTTTAAGAATTTTTCAAAATTTATCGTAACAAATTTAGCATCATACTCCATGACTTAAAATATAACAGTCAACATATCCTAACATTTTCTCAATTATTTACGGTGACATCAATTGAAACATCTTAATTAATGAAATTTATTTAGTATTTTTTACGTGTGAACAAAATGGGGATGTGAAACCCACAACGCAATCATGCTAGCTAGGGGAGGGGGGGGAGGGGGGGATATGCCTTACCTCGACCAAAATATGGTTCCTTTATGCATACATTTTTCCTTTTAAGCTAACCTTGAATCATTAGGGTTGGTGAATGATGGATTGGATGGGCTATTTCTTTTTTTCTTTTTTATTTCCCATTTGTGTTTCTTAATTCAATATTTATAAATTTAGCTGTTAGCCAAGAACTGGCTCGTTGGAATGACATAAGCAATACCTAAATAAAGTTAAGTGATTTTCGTGGTATCAGAAAAAAAAGCTAAAAAATGGATTAGTGTTTTGAACATGTAAAAAATCAAATAATTATTTGATGACAAAATATGAAAAGAATAAAACTACAATACCCCAAACCAAATCATTAATTTTTATAAACTGAATAACAAAATATATATATATATATATATATATATATATATATATATATATTATAGAGAAAGTGTCTAAGAATTTGACACTGCTGTTGTTTCAATGATAATTTTCCTCACACACTTTATTGATAAATGACAGAGGTATTTATACAGTCATTGAGGATTTAGTTTAGCAACTATATAAATGTTTGAAGCTAAATCTAGGGTGCTATTACAGATTACAAAGTAGCCGTTACAAATCATAATTACAATAACATTTGACTTATCAACTAATGACAGAATAACATGCATGATTTTGGCATGAATGCTTGCTGTTTGCCTTTGAAGGAGGATCCTGCTTATGTGTGCAGATTTCCCTTATACACCCCCGTAAGATTGGGCTTCCATCGGCAAGGGCAATCTTGTTGCGAAGAAGTTCAGTGCGTTGCCTGGAAAAAGGCTTGGTGAGGAGGTCTGCTAACTGATCTTGAGTGTGCACATGGTGGACTTTGAGGCTGCCTTTTTGCACTAAATCTTGCGCAAAATGAAGGTCGATCTGAATGTGTTTCATGCGGGAGTTGAAGCTGAGATGTGTGGCTCCAAGATTATCACAGAGGAGCTGAGGAGCAGCAGAAACAGTGAAGGCAAGTTCCTTGAGTAAAGTGGTCAACCATAGTGTTTTTGAGGCCGCATTGGCTAGGGCCCTATATTCAGCCTCCGTGCTGGAGTGTGCAACGGCGCGCTGTTTTTTAGAGCTCGGGTTGGAGCCCAAAAAACTGATGTAGGCAGAGGTGGATGTGCGGTCATCCAAGTTGCCGACCCAATCAGCATCCGAGTAAGTTCGCTGAACAGGAGAGCCAGCTTTGCGTAGGTGGATGCTATGAAAAAGTGTTTGCTTTAGATAGCGGAGAAGGCGCTTGGTAGCTACCCAGTGTGTCGTGGTCGGCTTGTGCATAAACTGGGAGAGTTTATTGCCTGCAAAAGAGATGTCTGGACGCGTCAAGGAAAGATATTGAAGACAACTAATTACTCTGTGAAATTCTGAGGTGTCCACGGCTGCAGAACCATCACTCAACTGAAGAGTGTGAGTTGTAGACAGTGGTGTGGAGATATCTTTGGTACCACTCATGTTCGTGGTGGCTAGAAGCTCACAAATATACTTGTGCTGTGAGAGGAACAAGCCAGCCGAAGTTGGAACTACTTCGACCCCAAGAAAAAAATGCAGGGAGCCCATATCCTTGAGGGAGAACTTAACACCTAGTTGCTTGACAATATGTGACACAAAAACAGAGTTATTGCCAGTTATAATTAAATCATCAACATACACAAGACAATAACACAGATTGGAGTCTTGACGGTGAATAAACAACGATGAGTCAGCTAAGGAACCATGAAATCCCAGTTGTAGAATGGCAGATTTAAGGGCTGTGAACCAGGCCCTAGGGGTTTGTTTGAGGCCATAGATTGCCTTGTTCAACCTGCAAACATGATTAGGTTTTGCCAAGTCTTTGAATCCTGGTGGTTGCAACATAAACATTTCCTCGGTTAATCGTCCATTAAGAAACACATTATTAACATCTAGTTGCCTCAAAGGCCATCCATTCATTACTGCAATAGAGAGAACAACCCTGATGGTGGCTGGTTTAATTATCAGGCTAAATGTATCAAAATAATCAATGCCCGGGCGTTGATGGTGAGCTTTATTGATTGAACATGAATGACAAAGGGGAGACAATACTTTATTTGTTAAATCAGGAAGAGAAATTTTTTTAACAAGGTGATGACCAATTTTGGATGATGGATGCCCAAGGCGCTTGTGCCACCCATCAATGGAAGTCCGTTCATGCACGTTAGCAAATTTTGGTGATGCCATCATGGATGCCGGAAATGTGTAAATGCCATTGTTACATGCTTCTTTTAGTAAAGTTGCCCTCGTGGTCTGGTCCTTCACAAGAAAATGAAAAGGGTGAAGTTCAACAAACACATTATTTTGTAGTAAAATGGTGAACATAAATCAAATTCTTGCAGAGATTTGGAACATAAAGAGTATCACGAAGTGTAAAGGTACGAAGAGGAGATTGTAAAGCTAGGGAACCGATGTGTGAGATAGTCAAACCTGAACCATCACCGAGAATGACTTTGTCAGTTCCATCATATTCAGAATGAATGGATAAATTGTTCAGGTCACCCGTGATATTGTGAGAAGCAGCCGAATCGAGTAACCAATTTTTATCCATTCCATTTGATGAGGTAGTGAAGTTGATTGACGGATGTGATGGATGAATTTGATGACAATTTTTTGCAGTATGTCCCAACTGATCACAAAATTGGCATTTAGGCTGATACCTTTTGTTAAAATTATTGGGCCGGCCTGAGTAGTTGTTGGGCCTACGTCCATCTCTTTGGGCTCCATGAAAGGAGTGATGTGGGCTTTAAGGCCCACAAATGACTTCATTTTTCTTAGACCACGACTGTCTTCCTCCCGAAGCAGAGTACCGTGTCTTTATGAAATTTGCAGAGGCAACTAGTTGCCATGTTGCAGCTTCCAGTCGACGTAGGTAGGCTTCATGACCAACCAACAAATCATGCAGCTCTTCAAACGCTAGTGATGATTCTCGAGCACGAATGGGTCCTACAATCTCCCTAAAGTCAGAACCTAACCCATTTAACACATAGAGTTAGGTCATCATCTGAAATTGGATGATCAATAATGGCTATTTCATCAGCCAAAGACTTCACAACATGGAGGCACTCTGTGATTGATCGAGAGCCCCGCTGGATTAAGGTGATTTCCTCTTTTAACTGCATAGCTCGAGTTCTAGATCGGCTAGCATATAAATTGTTGAGCTTTTTCCAAGCTTCACAGGAGGTTTTTGCCGTAGCAATTAGAGGAGTAATTGAGGGATATATAGATGCTAAAATGGCACTCAGGATGAGTTTATCCTGTCTGATCCAGTGGGTCTTGCAGAGTTCATCTGCATTGGTGCCATCAAAGGAGGGACATCGAAGACTCCCTTCAACAAATTTGAGCAGATCATACCCGATGAGAAGTGCTTCAAATTGAGCACGCCATTGAAGAAAGGTGGAGGGGGTTAGTTTTTCATTGATTTGGGCAGTAATGTTAAATGCAATAATTTGCTTGTCTATTGTAGAGGAAGGTTGAGTGTTGAGGCTAAAGGTTGGGTTTTGATCAGACATGGTGATTGGTTGGATTGGTGAGGTTGGGTTTTGATCAGACATGGTGATTGGCTAGATCAGTGACTCGTTGGAGCTAGGATGCTCTGATACCATATAGAGAAAGTGTCTAAGAATTTGACACTGCTGTTGTTTCAATGATAATTTTCCTCACACACTTTATTGATAAATGACAGAGGTATTTATACAGTCATTGAGGATTTAGTTTAGCAACTATATAAATGGCCTGAATGCTTGTTGTTTGCCTTTGAAGGAGGAGCCTGCTCATGTGTGCAGATTTCCCTTATATATATACTGTAAAACTTGAGTGAATTCTCAACATGATTTAGATTTATCATTTATAGTTTCAACAAATATGTCATTTTTTTATTAGATGTTTTTTTATTAATGTGAATATTCGGATCAACTTGCGTACACATCAACTAATCCTATGAATTCTCGATCATATAAATTTCCATTAACCATTATATTAGCAATAATGTATTTCGAACTGAAATGACAAGAGAAAACTCTTGCAAACCCCTATGTCACTTCTTTTTCGGTCGCTGTTTTGACAAAGAGAAATAGCACATACAAAGACAATCATCCATGGAATTGAATAACTGGCCCCATTGTCGTTTTGGTAAACTTAAACGAAGAAGGATCAGAGTCTTGTGATCGGCACAATAAATCAGCACACAATCTCACGAATCATCAACTTTTTAATCACCTTGCCTTCTTGTTTTGCTCGATTCAGCTAGCAAACATGATACTTCAAATACTGCTGATCTTCTCACCTGCGCTTCCATTAGCCAAGCAAGGTTCAGCAGTGTTCTGGCCATTCTTGACTGGGTAATTAAGAAGATTCCATTGCAACCCCACATCTTCCAGTGTATGTGTTGCCAACCTTACGTTGCATCTTGATGTATCCATGCATGCTCACCCATTCTGAGCTCCTAGCAAGCCGATAATCCAATCCTTTCTATGCGCCATATCCAACGACAACAGCACCGTGGTCTAGAGCTGCCCTACAATCACCGGTGAGCACTCCCTGATGAAATCAAAAGAGAATGAACAGGTTTACGAATTTTGGTGTTAAAAGCCAGAAATAATTAGGCAGCGAGTCACTTACAGACTGGTAGAATTGTAAAGCCATGCCAGTATTGGCTTCACTGTCAACACTAACTGGCTGATGGGCCACGGCTTTCTGCAATGCTTTCTATTCTGGTAGAGAAATTAGCTCCCCTGTTACAATCTGGTTTATTCCATCTACTGCAGCTACTGTTGAAAAAGCCCAGCAACTACCTGCATGCATCAACAATTTCTGTCACCTTGTTCGACTGGTCATGATCCAAGTTTTTATTCACTTGTGTTTTAGGCCTTGCCCAGGTCAAACAAGAGTGGAGGCGAGTGCTAAAATACCTGACTTTCCTCGGAAACTTGGTCGTAACTCAAAAATTTTAAGATTTTTTTTTGATCAAATGTAAGTATATTAAGACCAAAGAAAAATAAAATTAGAGAGCAGAAACAATAGGCAGCTAAAAAGGGAACATTCTCCCTATCAGCAAACTAAAGGGAAAAACAACAAGAAAACAAAAACAAACATCAAAGGGAACACATCAAGCTCGCAGCAGAGCAACTAACTGAAAATCCATACAAGCAGACAAAAAAGAAGTCCACAACAACCCACCAAACCCATAAGACCTGCAAACAGCTCAACCAACATCGATGGAGAAGTGATCTTTTCCATGGAAGTGAAACACTGTGAAGAACAAGACCTGAAATCTCCGGAAAATCTTAAGATTGCCCGGACCATTTCTTGTGATTTGTTGTCTCTGGGTAAATTCCAATCTGACCCGAGGTTTATGTTTATGTACATTGACTGCTATCTAAGTTTCTTAATTTATTTTAATCATCCCCAAATCTTTTATTTTTACTCCAATCACCCCACATCTTTTATTTTTACTCCAATCACCCCACATCTTTCATTTTTTTCTCTCCAATCAGTCCTCATATATTACTTTTATTCCAATTTTCTCTCCTACTCAATTTCATCCTTGAAGTCTATGAATTTTTTTAATATCATCTTATGAAAAAATAGAGAGATAGAGAGATAGAATTGACAATATCAAAATAAAAATAAAAATAAAAATGAATAGAAATGATTTTTTTTTATTAAAACAATATGATAAACTTGAGAGAGTTAATTTTTCCAGAAATTCTTAGAACCTACCAACTTCAATTTTCACTTAATAACATTATCTTTTCCATTATCAACACTATATATAATAAAAATCAGAATTAAAATTAATTTAACTATCTCCTATTTTTTTCGTAATTTTTTTTTATCACTCTAATCCCTCTCAATTATCAAGTCTCTTCTTTCTTTGATCTTTTACATCTTTGATATGTGTAAATAATAACGTTCTAGGTGATGTCAAAACTATTCTACACTCAATCTGTGAAGACATATATGGAAATGCAGATATGCAGCAGCTAAGAGATTTGCTGTTACAATTCATTAACACATATTCCATGATCTCTGCACATAAATCATGGATATATATATATAGCAAGTAGCCGTTAGAATTAATTCATTGTAAATGTAAGATTTGATGTATAATGCCTATTTAAAGGCATGATCAATTACAGCAATACAAGCAAGTTTGATAATTCTTCATGGTATCAGAGCCTTCAATCACTATGGCGTCTTCTTCTTCAACAACTCAAACAGCAACCCCTGCATCTTCCCTTGAGATTTCACTCCCGAAATCACACCTACCTGAAATTGCTATTAAACTAGCTTCAAACAATTACCTTTTGTGGAAAGCACAGGTTATTCCTGTTTTACGTGGCTATGGGCTTCTTGGATATGTGAAAAATGAAGTCCCTTGTCCAGCGTCAACCATCACTGGTGAAGATGGTGTGATGCAAATGAATCCTAGCTGCAGCAGTGTGGCTGCGCACTGATCAATTGATCTTGGGATGGATCAATAGCTCACTCTCGGATGGACCTTTGTCTCCAGGTCATCAACAGTGAGACTTCGCATGATGCATGGCAAGTGTTAGAGACCTTGTATGGTACTCACACTCGAGATCGCATTCAACAGATCAAAGGCGAACTACAAACCTTGACAAAAGGTATGTCTTCACTGGAAGATTATTTACACAAAGCAAAATCCTTGGCTTCGTCTCTTTGTGGTGCAGGAAAACCAATGGATGATGATGAATTCATCATTTGCATTCTTCGGGGGTTAGGATCTGAATTCGATCCCATAGTAGCAGCATTGAATGCTAGAGATGTATTTCCATCTCTTGAAGGAGTTATTGGCAAACTTTGCGATTTTGAAATTAGAATTCAAGGAGCACGAACAACTGCTCCTCCTGTGGCTTTCTATACAAACCGTGGACGTGCAGCCTCAAGGTCATGGATGAATCACAGCAATCGTGGCCAAAATCACAGAGTTTCCAGTGGAAGACATAACAACACCTCACTACGAGGTAAAGAGACTCGTTTCCCTCATCAAAATGGGAACTTCACTGGAAATCATCCAAGACAAATCCCTCAAAAGAATAATCGTGGACGTGGTGGCATCACTTGCTTTCGATGTGGAGGACCAAACCACAAAGCAGATGGGTGTTTTGCTCCCGAAGAAGAGGCTGATCAGTATAAAGCCTTTGCTGCAATCAAAATTGGTGAACCGGCAGAAGAGGCATGGTATACCGATACTGGAGCAAATCAACATATGACACCAGACACAAATGAAATTCAAGGTATTATATCTCATCCTGGAAATGAGTCTGTTATGGTTGGAAATGGTTAGGATTTATCTATTACTGATACTGGGCACATGCTTCTTCACGGCACTAATTTGCAAGCTAAAAGATGTTCTTGTGGTTCATGCAATTAAGAAGAAACTTTTATCTGTGTCTCAATTTACAAGGGATAATAACTGCTATTTTTTGTTCTATCCATGGGGATTTTTACTTAAGGACATGAAGACGAGGCGGGTAATCCTTAAAGGTTTCATGAAAGATGGGTTATACCCGATCAACTTGAAGCAGCTCCCTAATTTTCCAGTCAGTTTTTTGGCAAATAAAGTGACTAGCACTCTGTGGCATGCACGACTTAGCCATCCTTCAGCCAATGTTCTTTCAAAATTATGTTTATCATCTATGAATAAAAATGCCTTCTGTGAAGGTTGTGTTTTGGGAAAATCAACAAAGCTACCGTTTGATTCAAGGAAAACATATGTTACATCTTTTTTGCACACTTTGCATTCAGATGTTTGGGGTCCTGCGGCTGTTCCCTCTTATGATGGATATCGATTTTATTTGGTTATTGTGGATGAATTCTCACGATATATATGGTTCTTTCCCATGAGTAGAAAATCTGATGTAGCAATTATATTTCCTTCTTTTCTCAAGCAAATGGAAACACAATTTGAAACTCATGTTAAGATATTCCAAAGTGATGGGGGTGGTGAGTTTGTTAATCAAAGCTTACAGGATTGTTTCAAAACTAATGGCATTATTCATAGAATTTCATGTCCAGGAACACCAGAACAAAATGGACTGGCTGAACGACGTCATCGACATATCGTAGAAACAGGATTAACAATGTTATCCCATGCGTCTGTTCCCAAACTATTCTGGACTGCAGCCTTTCGAACTGCAGTGTTCTTGATAAATCGGCTACCTTCCTCTGTTTTGGGTTTCAAATCACCTCATGAGATGATATTCGGTTCTGCTCCAGTCTATGATCACTTGAGGGTGTTTGGGTGTTCTTGTTACCCTTTGCTAGCCCCTTTTGGCAAATCTAAATTGGATTCCAAATCCACACAGTGTGTGTTTCTGGGGTATTCAACAAATCATAAAGGGTATATTTGTTTTGAACCTCACACAAAACGGGTCTATATTTCAAGGCATGTGAAATTTAATGAATTGCATTTTCCCTACAAATGCATGCAGCCAAGTGCCACTCCTGCACATCCTACGCAGCTCTTTAAAAGGAAAGAAATTTCCTCACCTGTTGAAGACAATAGAGGACACATCTCTTGCCCCGCAAGTCATAGCCGAACTTGTGCAAGATGAATCTGCCCACAGTGAATTTGCCCATCATGCATCTAACCAGCTTGATCTCATTCAAGTTCAGTCCCAACAGCAGCTGGACGACTCACTACAGCATGAAGGTACTCAAATTCAATCACAACAAATTGGCATGCCGACTGCTCCAGTTCCACAAAGACAGCATCACATGATCACAAGGACTCAAACTGGGAAACTAAAACCCAAGGTATTTATTTCTTCAAGACATCCAATTCCTATGTGTTTTCTTGCTGATCTTGTTGCCCAGCCTCAAGAACCATCATCTGTCAAAAAGGCTCTCCAGAATCCACAATGGCTTGAGGCCATGCAGGCTGAAATTAGTGCCCTTCATAGCAACACCACCTGGACATTAGTACCTCCAAAACCAGAAATGAATGTTATCAGCAGCAAATGGGTATTTAAAATCAAGACACGATCGGATGGATCTATTGAAAGATACAAAGCCCGGCTAGTGGCGCGTGGATTTACACAACAACCAGGACTTGACTATGATGAAACATTCAGTCCCGTCATCAAACCAAGCACTATTCGGCTCATTCTCAACATTGGATTGTCCCAAGGCTGGACTGTCAAGCAATTGGATGTAAGCAACGCGTTTCTTCATGGTGATCTCGCAAGAGCGCATATATTTGGCTCAACCTCCAGGTTTTGTAGATTAGTCAAAATCAGATTATGTTTGCCATCTGTCATAAAGCACTCTATGGATTGAAGCAGGCTCCTCGTGCATGGTACCTCAAATTCAATACCTATATTCAGCAAATGGGATTCATACGATGCCCCTATGATCAATCCTTATTTTACCGCACTCAAGGGTCAGACATTCTTCTCTTGCTCATCTATGTTGACGATATCCTCTTAACAGGCAGCTCATCATCGCAGATCACCAAACTAATTGCACACCTCTCGGCTGTGTTTCATATGAAAGACCTTGGTGACATTCACTACTTTCTTAGGACTCCAAATAGCCCAGTGATGAGTCCTCCATCACCATTACACAGACAAGATATTTGCTATCTCTCCTTCAAAAGTTTGGCCTTGATGGTGCCAAACCAGTGACCACTCCACTAGCATCGGGCTCTTCTTTATCAGCTACTGATGGTGTGCCTTTAGCTGACCCATCCCACTATCGCTGCTTGGTTGGTTCCCTGCAATATCTCACCTTGACCAGACCCGACATTTCCTTTGCTGTACATCAAGTTTGTCGATTCATGCAAACCCCTCATGACACTCATCTGGTTGCAGTTAAAAGGATCTTTCGATACTTAAAGGGCACACTTAATATTGGGCTACACTACACTCGCAATTCTGCTCATTTACTTCATGGTTTTTGCGACGCGGATTGGGCTGGTTGTAGGGATGACCGACGATCCACTACTGGTTTTGCTATATTTTTAGGCAAAAATTTGATATCATGGGGAGCGAAGAAACAAGCCACGGTGTCTAGATCAACAGCTGAGGCAGAATATCGTGCCTTAGCTTCCACAACAGCTGAGCTCATGTGGTTTGTCCATTTACTCAAAAATATTGGCTACCCTGTCCCTCCTCCGCAGCTCCACTGTGATAATATTAGTGCTATTCATATGGCCAAAAATCCAGTGTTCCACCAACGAACAAAACACATTGAAATAGATGTTCATTTTGTTCGGGAACGAGTTGCAAGTGGTGCTCTTTCATTGGTATTTATTCCCGGCTCAGAACAAGTTGCGGACATCTTCACCAAATCTCTTTGTGCACCAAACTTCGTCTTAAATCGTGACAAGCTCTGCATTGGTCCAGCCCCACCTTGAGCTTGAGGGGGAATGTGAAGACATATATGGAAATGCAGATATGCAGCAGCTAAGAGATTTGCTGTTACAATTCATTAACACATATTCCATGATCTCTGCACATAAATCATGGATATATATATAGCAAGTAGCCGTTAGAATTAATTCATTGTAAATGTAAGATTTGATGTATAATGCCTATTTAAAGGCATGATCAATTACAGCAATACAAGCAAGTTTGATAATTCTTCACAATCTACTATTCCATTCATATGGGATTTCAATATTTTTTAAAAAACTTTAATGGAAAATAAGATAAAAAAATAAAATTTATTTCATTCTTACCGGTTACATCATGATATTCCACAGACTTTGAAGATGAACTCATAATTTATACAAAATGGAATAAAAAAAGAAAGAAACGAGGTTTAATTAATACAAAGCAAAGATTTTTAGTGGAATTGAAAAAAAAATAAACCTCTTTGAAATTTGGCGTTTCTCTTTTTACTGACAACAAAGAATTCTTGAGAGGAAGTTAAACCACCTAAAAGGTCCAAAACCTTCAAGTCAAAACTACCATTTTTTATATGTGCAAGGAAAATAAAATAAAAACTACCATTCTGCCACCAACCAACTCTACCAATTCAATTTCAATCACACTAATATTTTTTACTAACGAGAAAATGTTGTGCATCATAATCTTTAATCTAAAACTTGAGTTCAATCAACAAAACTCAAACTCGTGATCTAGATGAACATTGGATGCAAATATAGATATAGATCAAATATGTGATTCATGCTATGCCGCAAGTCGAGCCAAACCTTTTCTAATGCTGAAAATGAATTCATTCGACAATAATTCAAGACAACCCAGTTTAATAGCTAAGCCAAGATATGAGATTGAAAGAACACGTAGAAAAAAAATAAAAAAAATAATAAAGTTTAAAGTTTAATAACTCTATGTCAAAGATACAAATAAAAAATATAATGCTGAATAAGAAAATCAAAGTCTACTCGGGGTAACTTGACAAACCCACAACCTATTATATGAGATCAAGATAAATAAAATCAAAAGAAAGACCTAGTATAAAAACATAAAAAATCTCCGAGCTAACCTTTGCTTGAAAGAAGAACAATAATTTTTAGACAACTTTTAGGTTTAATGTATTATTTTCAAGTTTAATGTGTACTTATCATTCCCCAACTTTCTTTCACATTACAGACTGTGATCAAATTCATGCACAACTAATAAGGAGCTACTAACTCAGTTGGAAAGCGCTCTAATGGATAAGAGTGCACCAGGTTCATACAGCTTATACTCATCCTATTTTGACTCATTTTACTATTTGCTTTAAATTTAATTTCTCAAACTTTATCATTTAATAATAAAAGGGTATCCAAAAAACAGTTAGAAGAAAGAAAATTTGATTCTAGTATAATTATATCTATTATCTAGTTTAATGCTATTGTGTATAGTAGGTTTAAAATCTAAATCTCAATCCAACTGTGAGTTTCCATATATAATTCTCTATGTTAGTTTATAATTTTAATTTAATGAGTGTTTGGAAAGGTCTAGATAATAGATATAATTATACTAGAATCAATTTTTCTTATTAGATATGAGTTATGAAATAGCATTAAACTATGAGTTTTGTTATTTTAGAAAGTTTGGTCAACATATACAATATGAGTTTTGTTATTTGTTGCTATTTGACTTATGAACTTTCTATTTATAGATGATTATTTTTCTCGTAATATAAAGATATTTAACAACTTATTTTTTAGATTTTTCTAGTTCTACAAGGATCTTTAATGGGTAAAAATATAATTTTCAATTGTGTCAAGAATTCCTTAATGTTCCAAAATCCTTTTCTTACAAGGATTTCTTATTTATTCTCACTACACAAGGAAAAAGGGCTAGAGTGTTTAATGAAATATTACTTTTGGGTTGAATTATTGCATTGTAAAATTTGTATTATTTTAAGGTTTTATTTGCTGTTTTATTTTATTATTTGGATATTTACATTTAGTTTAGACTTGTGTTTTAGTTTGAGTTTGATTTGCTTAAAATCAATGTTTAGGTTTTTTTAGACATTAGGTTTGTGTTAGCTAATTATTAGCCCATACCCATTGGTTTACAACCGAATAAAAGTTTATTAGATTTATCTAAGAGGATTATATATTATTTTCTTTACTAAAAAAAATCAATAAACATGATCTTTGGAATAAATTTGTGTTTGACGTGATGCAATATGTTTTTCTTTGTCGAGACAAAAATTAACAACTTACTTGTCAAGATATAACCGACCTTGTGGTGTCTTAGTATGCTTTGGGTTTTTGTTTTGCTATAAACAACGAGTTCAAGTTCTTTTCTAATATTTTAGTTCTTAGGTACAAGGTTATCATTACATCAATGTTTCTACCCAAACCTGAATTTGAACTTTCTTAGGTTATTTATTTACTTTATTGTTGGTTTCAAGATTTTTATCCTAAGGGTTTGTATTAGTTGGTATCAGGACTTGACTCTAAAAATCAAGTTATATCATTTTAAATTCTTACCTTTCTTCTTATTCTAGGTTTAAATTTTTCTTTGACCTTAATCTTTTACTTAAAAGAATTGAAGGGCTTCTAGTATTAAGTAACCAGAGACGAACGAATGCATTGCTATGCTTTATATAGAGAAGGCTGTTACAAGAGAAAGAAGAAATATCTACATAATTGTTACAATTGATAGGAATTACATAATCTTCAAAGTATCTTCAACATCAAGGACTCTTCAACATTAAAGACTCTATTGTAGATGATGTAGAACTCTGTTACAGATGATGTTGATCTTTATCCTTATCATCCCCGCAAACGAGCAGGGAGATTCAACACTGAGAGTTTGTCCCTCAGAAAACAGAATCGGTCAGCTGTATGCCTCTTTGTAAATATATCTGCAGGTTGTAAGGAAGAAGGGACATGTTGTACGAGTATGTCTTGGTTAGCCACCTTTTCTCTTACAAAGTGATAATCCACTTCAATGTGTTTAGATCATGCATGAAAAATGAGATTGGATGCGAGAGCAAGAGCACTGACATTGTCACACCAGACAACAGGATCAGATTCAAGTGAAATTTTTAGTTCACACAAGAGCATACGTAGCCAATATACTTCAGCTGTTACCAAGGCCAAGCACCTGTATTCAGCCTCTGTACTGGATTTGGACACTATAGGTTGTTTCTTTGCTGACCAAGAGATGAGATTAGGACCCACATATACACCATAACCACACGTTGAACGTCTGTCGTCTGGATTGCCAGCCCAATCCGAATCACAGTAAACATTGACAGAGAAGGATCCCAGTTTGTAGAAGAGGCCATGATCAAGAGTATGCTTTAAATAACGAAGCACTCGTTTGGCAGCTGTTCAATGAGTATAAGTAGGAGCCTGCATGTGTTGACATAGCTGGTTCACGGAGTATGCAATGTCAGGCCTGGTGAGAGTGACATACTGGAGGGCACCAAGTGTTTGCCTGTATTCAGATGGATTTTGGAGAAGTTCTCCATTGAATTTTGACAATTTAGAACCTGAAACACAGGGAGCTCGATATGGACGAATGCCAAGAAGTTGAACACGATTTAATAAATCAATGATATATCGTGTTTGGCGAAGATGTAGACCAGAAAAATTGCGTATGGCCTCAATACCTAGAAAATATGATAGCTGCCCAAGGTCCTTCATAGCAAATTCACATTGCATTTTAGTAATAAGAGATCAAATGAACTGTTGATCATTGGAGGTGACAAGGATATCATCCACATATACTAATAAAAATGTATGAACGGAGTCTTGGTAATATGTTAAAAGAGAGGGATCAACTTGTGAGCTGAGAAAGCCAAGAGATAAAAGAGTAGAAGATAACCGATTAAACCACGCCCGTGGGGCTTGCTTCAAGCCATAGAGTGATTTGTGAAGTTTACTGACAAATTAGGGGCGCATAGGGTCTTCAAAACCTTTCGGCTGTGTCATATATACCTCTTCTTCTAAAATGCCATGAAGAAAGGCGTTGGAAACATCCAGTTGCCGAATATCCCAATCGAAAGAAACTGTAGTTGCAAGAACCATACAGACAGTGGATGGTTTAATCACAAGGCTGAAAGTCTCATGAAAATCAATACCACTTCTCTGGAAATAACCAACAGCCACTAATCTTGCTTTGTGGCGATCAATGCTTCCATCAGGTCTACGTTTGAGCTTAAATACCCATTTGCATGGGACCACATTTTTACTAGGGGGACGAGGACATAATGAGCATGTTTCATTCTTCAACAATGCCTGAAATTCACTTGCCATTGCTGCATGCCATTCAGGTATAGCAGCTGCTTGACCATAAGTGCGAGGCTCCGAGATTACCACACCTGCATGCAAAGCTTGAAGAGGGTGACGGGTAGTATAGTGCAGTTGGTAATCAGGGAAGGTACGGGGTTTAGAGTGTCCCGTTTGTGACCTAGTAATGATGCAAGAGGGGGGATGGGGAAGAGGAAGTTCACTGGAAACTATTGCAGAAAATGATGTGTCATGAGAATCATTTGAAACAGTATGCAGAGGAGATGGGGGATCGGGAATAGAGGAGATGGGATTATCATGAAAGATGCGAGCAGGGGAGTTGGAGACAGTGGTAATGGAAGGCACAGATAAAAAATAAAATGGAGGAGAAGAAGAAAAAGGTAAAGCAAGAGTATTCGACATACTTGAGGAGTCCAAACAATTGTCGGGTTAGTGAAAATGGATTGTTCATGTGCAGGAAAAATACCTTCATCAAAAATCACATTTCGGGATATGTATACCCGCCTGGATGATGGATCAAAGCACCGAAAACTTTTGTGATTAGAGCAGTAACCAATGAAAATACAAGGCTTGCTACGGTATGATAATTTATCAAGTGAGTAAGGGCAATTGACAACTAAAAGTACAAAAATAGGAAAAATCAGGTGGACGTAGAGACGTTCATAGTGTGAAGAGTAATCAAGAATTTTGGTGGGTAATCGATTAATTATAAAAATAAACGTGAGAAAGGCATCGACCCAAAAGCTTTAGGTAAGCCAGATTAAGCAAGAAAAGTGAGTCCCATTTCCATAATATGACGATGTTTTCTTTCAGCGAGGCCATTTTGTTGGGATGTGTGTAGACATGAAAAACGATGAAAAATACCACTTGTAGTTAAAAATTGCTTAAAAATGGTAGAAAAATATTCACCCCCATTATCACTTTGAAATTGTTTAATGGTGTAATTATATTGTTTTTCCACTAAAAGCTTAAAATTAACAAACGTAGAGTAAACATCGAATTTATATAAAATAGGAAAAAGCCAACAAAACCGAGTGTAGTCATCAATAAAGAGTACATAATACCGACAACCATTGGACGATGGAGTGAAAGTACTCCAAACATCAGAATGAATTAGTTCGAGTGGTTTTGTTGATTCTTGTGAAGAATCTAAAAATGGTAATTGTTTAGATTTGCCCAGTTGGCAAGACACACAAATACCCTGTTGTTTATTTTTGGAATTAATAATTGGAAGAGAAAATTTAGAAATAACACGATGTAAAATAGTTGTCGAAGGATGTCCCAAACGACAATGCCAAGTGGAAGTAGAAGCCTTGACGCCAACAGTCATAGTAAGAGCATGTAATTTGGATGAGGAAAGTTGACGAAGGTTGATTGGGTACAATCCATTTTCACTTGGCCCCATCAGAAGCGTGTTCCCCGTCAGGATGTCCTTCATAGAAAAATGAGTGCCGGTGAGTTCAAAAAGAACATTATTATCTTTGCATAATTTATTAATGGAAAGGAGCTGAGCCGAAGCTTGAGGACAACAAGCAACATTTGTTAAAGTGAGAGTAGAAGAGGGAGTTTGAATGGCAGCAGTGCCAGTGTGAGATATATACAAACCTGTCCCATTACCAATACCCTCAAAATCATCCTCATCATAAGGTTGAGCCGTTGCAAGATTGGTAAGATCAGAGGTTACATGAATGTTGGCACCACTATCAGCATACCATTGATTTTGATTGAGGTAAGTAGTATTAGCCTCAGCAACCATGGCAGCCAAATCTGTTGGAGGATGTCGTCCTTGAAAAGAATAGTTCATTTGATTTAAACAATCCAGTGCTTGATGTCCATCTCGTTTGCAGATCTGACAGGAAGAGCGAGAACAAGAGGTATTGGACGTAGCAGTTGATGAAGAAGAGGGCAGGTGAGGTAATGGTTGCCAAAATTGAGAGAGACCAGGACTGGAGCCTTTTGATGTTCCTGAAAAATGAATCTTGTTGCTATTACGAAAGCCTGACTTTGAACCAGGTTTATGAGAGTAGAAAGCGTAAGATCCCGTCTCCTGTTGAATAGTTTGACTATGGAATTTTTGCATGAGATCAAAATTCAGCAACTCTGCATGGAAGTCTGAGAATGACATAGACTTTTCCTTGGCAAGAAGCATATATGTCGTGACAAAAGAATGGAAAGAGGAATTGAAACCATTGAGAATAGAGAGAATTAAATCTGAGTCATCAACTGGTTTCCAACAGGAGATAATTCATCAGCAAGGGATTTAACTGCATCTAAGAGCTGTTGGCATTGCATGGAGCCTTGCTGTAAAGATTGTAACTTTCTCTTGATAAGAGAAATACGAGATGTAGAAGGTGCAGCAAAACGTGCACCAAGGGCTTGCCAAGCAAGCTGAGAGGTCTTAAGACCATAAATGGTGGAAACCACCGCAGGAGATAATGAAGATATAATCCAGCCAAGAATCGTTTGGTCTTTATACTGCCAAACCACATAACCAGAATCAAGAACACCTTGGTTTTGATGTTTAGTACTAGAAAATTGAGAAGGACTGGGTTCTGAACCATCAATTATGCCCATGAGGCCATAGCTGCGAAATAAAGGGAGCAACTGAGCACTCCATGCAAGAAAGTCTGTGCCATCAAGTTTAATGGAGATAACTTGAGCTGGAAGATGAAATGCAGCGGAAGAGGGGGAATCTTTAGTGATAGACATTGGATCAATAGAAGCGTGAGCTAGAGATTGCTCTGATACCATAAAAGAATTGAAGGGCTTCTAGTATTAAGTAATCAGAGACGAATGCATTGTTATGCTTTATATAGAGAAGGCTGTTACAAGAGAAAGAAGAGATATTTACGTAATTGTTACAATTGATAGGAATTACATAATCTTCAAAGTATCTTCAACTTCAAGGACTCTTCAACATTAAAGACTCTGTTGTAGATGATGTAGAACTGTGTTGCAGATGATGTTGATCTTTATCCTTATCACTACTTACTCTTTTGCTTATGACATTGCTATTATATATAAAAAATATTCTTGTTGTTTTCATAACTATATCTATATATCAATAACATTGAATTCAAGAAAAGAAGAAGAAGAAGAAGAAGAAGAAGAAGAAGAAGAAGGACATTTAAAAGCTAAAGCTTTAATTATGTGGTGAAAACACGAATACAAAAGATATTGAATCGAAGTATGTTGCAATCACTTCAAAATTTATACTCTATGTTTTTTTATTACAATAACATCAAATATTAAATTTGATGTTATTTGGATTTTGTTTGGTTTGCATTTCAAACCCGAGTATTAGATTATGTAAACAAGTTTTATTTTTGCAATTTATAAAATATGTTTTTCTATTATTGAAATCAACCTATTCAATATACCAATATACTAAAGTTATATTTGGGGTATTTGGTTTTAATAAAGTAATTTTACTACTTTTGCATTTGATTTAATTTGTGTCTTAAGAATGTTCATATTTCATACAAATTTGTTTGCTACTCATGAAGTCATAATATTTTTTATTCCTTTTATATAGTTTTTGCTTCTTGAGTTGTTACATATATTTTGATTATGCTATTAAGTTTCTCCAGTTCTTTTTGTTGAATTACAAAGTGAAAAGCCTAATTGAGTAACATACAAGAGAAGTAATGTCAATACTAAAGTATTGTAAACATATGAGAAAGTGAATGAGGAAATAAAATTTTATTTATCATTAATATATGATGCATATTTAAAGGTGTCAGACAACACCAAGCCATCACCACCAATTGAAATCATGCTTTTTAAGTTCAAACTTTAGCACAACAAATGGAAAAGATGAACACTGTACTAAGGGATATGAAGGATAAGATGGAAAGAAGGGAGAGATGTGATGTTTTAAAAAATAAGGTTGATTGAGTTGAGAACAATGTTAGGAGGCATGAAATGCGTGTGAGTCCCATTGTTGTTGATGAGATGGATGATGAAAATGTATTTTTAGGCCATAGAGATGAATTTAAAAGCCTAAAACTATAGGTATCTAAGGTAGAAGATATAGGTAGTTCAACCAAAGAGATGATACGAGTGATTTTAGGTACCATGATGAGGTAGATAGATTTGTGTTTATCTACGGTTGATTGTCGGGGATTTATATATAAAAAATAATCCTTTCCTAATCCTAATACCTTAAATTCCGAAACTGCAACTCAAGAAAAACAAACAAAGAATCAAGAAAGCCTCGCTGCAATCTGAAGAAATTCAAGCTTAAAGAAGAGAACAGGGGACGGGATGAGAACAAAGAAAGAATTTTGAATAATTGTCACTCCAGTGTTGTTTTCTTATTCATTGTTTACAATATAAATATTGATACAGGAGTTAATGTTATTTACAAATAAAGCTATATAAGGTAAGCACAATTAATTTTACATATCACAAAGGGAAGGTCAACAAATCAAATTGATTGAGAATCAATTTGGTTGAGGAATGTCGTTGCTTGTGATCTGCATGTCGTTGCTTGTGATTTGCTGATTTTCATCAGCAGATTCAGTGGGAGTGATATCTTCATCTTCTTTAATATCTTCTTTACCTCCCCTCAAGCGTAACGGAGCAACGTGAAGATTGAGCTTGGACTTAAGAAGACAGAACCGATCACGCCTCAGACCTTCGATGAAGATGTCAACAATCTGATGAGAGGAGGGAACATAGACGGTAAGGAGGGCTTTGCGAGCAACCAATTCACGAACAAAGTGATAGTCAATCTCAATGTGTCGAGTGTGAGCATGGAAAATAGGATTAGCAGCCATATAGATAGCAGAGAGATTATCAACATAGATGCAAGGTGCATTTTGAACGGAAATACCAAGTTCACGAAATAAGAATCCAAACCTGCGAATTTCAGCGACCACGTGGACAAGAGCACGATATTCAGCTTTAGTGCTAGAACGAGAAACAATAGACTGTTTCTTGGCAGTCCATGTGATAAGATTAGGGCCGAAAAATATACAAGCACCAGTGGTGGATCGTTGATCATCTACAAAACCAGCCCAATCAGCATAAAAAAAACTACGGAGACTGAAGTCATCGGATTGGTGAAACACAAGACCTTGCGCAATTGTACCCTTAATATATCGAAGAATCCACTTAACAACCTGAAGATGAGAAGAACGAGGGTTGTGCATAAACTAACATACTTGATTGACAATAAATGAGATGTCAGGTCGTGAAAGAGCAAGATATCGGAGGCCACCCACCATGCTGCGATAGGTAAAGGGGTCAGATAAGGGATCCCCATCCAAACACGACAATCGAGTATCAGATGGTAACGGTGTAGGACATGGTTTACACTTAGTCATGTTAAACCGTTTCAGTAAATCAACCACATATCGAGTTTGAGAGAGGACTAAATGATCAGTGAACCTTGTAATTTCCATGCCAAGGAAAAAATTGAAATCTCTGAGTCGAGACTTTCAAAGGTGGAGCACAATTGATCAAGAAATTTATGAACGCGCTGTAGATCATATCCAGTGACAATGATATCATCCACATAGATAAGTACATAGATTTTGCAGGAAGAGGAACGATGAATGAACAATGATGCATCTAATTGACTGTGTGAAAATCCCTAAGTGAGGAGAAAGGCAATGAGATGTTGAAACCAAGCTCTAGGGGCCTGTTTAAGGCCATAAAGAGCCTTATGGAGCTGACATACAATCTGAGAACGTGAGGAATCATGAAAACCAGGAGGCTATTTCATATATACAGCTTCTTGTAAGTATCCATTCAAGAATGCATTCCAAACATCAAGTTGTTGGAGAGACAAATTGGAGGACACGACCAAAGATAGGATAGTCCGAATGGTGGCCGGTTTAATTACTGGGCTAAAAGTCTCTGCATAATCAAATCCTTCCTGTTGATTGAAGCTTTTGGCCACAAGACGAGCCTTATAGTGATCAATGGATCCATCAACTTTTTGTTTAACTTTGAAGACCCATTTACAGCCAACTATATTCATCTGGGACGAGGCGGAACAAGAGACCATGTTTGATTTCTCATGAGGGCATCATATTTATCCTGCATAACAGCTTGCCAATGACTGTATTTGAATGCTTGAGTAAAACTCGTTGGTTCAATGGTCATAGGATTAGAGCAATCAACAGAGAGGGCATGAGGTAAAGGGTGTGGGGGTGGCGTGAGAGTAGAGTGGTTTGGGTTCAAGACCAAATGGAATGATGGTTTTGAGACTCTTAAATTTTTGATGAGGGTTTGGTGTATTAGGAGAATTAGGGAGGAGAGATGGGTTAAAAGGTGAAGAGGGAGGTGTTAACAATGGTGAGGTATTGGGAGGAGTTGGAAACCACTACTGTTGGAGTGGGGAAGAGATGTGGTATGGATGGAGATGGTGGTGAGCTGGCAGAGGAGGTAACTTTTGAGGAGTCAAGGAGAGGTTGTGGGGGTGGTGTGTATGGATGGAGATTGTGGTGGATTGACAGGTGGAGAGTCAAGGGTAATGGGTTCGTGACGGGTTAGGTTTTTGGAATGTAGAGTTGTGGAGAAGGTAGTCTGGGCTCAATGTTTGTGAGAACAACATGTGTGGTTTGGACAATTGATGGGAGATGAGGTTGTTGGTATGGGAAGCTAGCCTCATCAAATATCACATTCCGAGAGATGTAAATCTGAACTGAAACAGAATCAAGACAGCGATAGCTTTTATAATGATCATCATAGCCAATAAAAAACAGGGAACAAATTTAAAAGGATAATTTATGTTGGTTGTACGGGACCATATGAGGGAAACAAGCGCTGCCAAAACTTTTGAGAAATGTGTAATCTGGTGTACGTTGAAGTAGTTTCTCATAAGAAGATATGTGATCAAGTTTAGGGGTTGGCGGACGATTAATCAGAAAAACCGCAGTGGAAAAGGCTTTCCACCCAAAAACTGTGGGGCAAGCAAGACTAGGCCAACAAGCAGAGACCCATTGAAACAATATATCGATGTTTCCTTTCCACCACTCCATTCTATTAAGGAGTGTATGGGCATGAGATTTGATGAGATATTCCATGATTCTGTAAAAAGGTCAGAAATAATTTGCTGGTAAATTCACCTCCACCATCAATCTGCAGTTGTTTGATGTGAAAGCTAAACTGATTTTCCACCAATGTTTTGAAGTGGATGAATGTAGTAAGAACTTCTGATTTCTTAGCCAATGGATATATCCAAGTAAATCGTGTATGATCATCTACAATGGAGAGATAGTAGCGATAACCAAAATTTGAAGAGATTGGTGCAGGGCCCCATAAATCAAGATGTAAAAGTGCTAATGGAGACTGAGTATGAGATTGTCTGTCTTTAAATGGAAATCGACAAGATTTTCCCAACAAACAGATATAACAATTTTTATTGGAGACAATTATACCATCAAGTGGTAAATGGTACTTATTCAACAATGCAGTAAAAACTGAATGATATGGGTGTCCAAGTTTGGCATGCCATACATCTTGTGTGGTTTGCTCTCCATAACAAGCAATCTGACGAGTAATAGAGGGATATGTTTGAATATGATAGAGGCCGTCAAAACTACTACCAATAAAAAATACCTTCCCCGTTTTGTTGTCCTTCATAGAAAAACAATTAGCATCCATTTTAAAATAACAATCATTATCAGAGCAAAAATGACGGATAGAGATTAAGTTTTTGCTAATAGCAGGTACACACAGGACTTCATTAAGATTTAATGATTTATGTAACCAGATTAATTTTGTGTTGCCAATATGGGTTATCGCCAAATGATTACCATTTCCAACAATTATTGTATCTGTTCCTGTGTATGGGTGAGCATCAGGAAGGGAAGTTGCGTTGGTTGTCGTGGTGAGTAACACCCGAATCAAGGCACCAATTCAGATTTGTTACATCTGCAGTAGGAGATGGCGACATGGCAAAGTTCTCTACCATATATGCGAGAGGTTTTCGGTCTAGAAAAAAGCGGGCCATGTGCCCTGGCTTATCACACCTAAAGCAAATTATTTCACTTTGTTGGGTTTGTGGGGCTTTGCCTTGTGGTGTTGGAAGCAGAGGAGGACGACCATCAGAGAGGGTTGCAGGGGAAGAAATGACGGAAGATTGTGGGTCACGATGCTGTGAGCGACGGTCTGGAGACCAAGCCCCTTGATCTTACTCCCAGTGCCGTGTTTTTCTTGTTTCTTGCCCTTGATTCCAATTTCTGCCATGACCTCTTCCAAATTTGTTGTGATTATGCCTGGGTAATTTTGAGTTGAAGCTGTGTTCGTTGGGCACACAGTCAGCAGCCATAGCAACTCCTGTGGTCAAGGTAAGAGACATCCGTTTCTGTAAATGTTCTTCTCTTAGGGCTAGATCATAGAAATGATCGAAGTCAATGTTAGGATGCAGGTGAAGTGTTGTGGCCAGCTCTTTGTATTCGAGACCCAGTCCATCCAGAACATAACTGATGAATTCATCATCATCCATCGTTGCTCCGGATTGTATGAGAGAGTCAAAGAGTGATTTGGCATAATTAAGGTAATCAACCATTGTTGTGTTGCTGTCTTTCCTGAGTGTGCAAATTTGATCTCTAAGAATTCACACACGTGCTAGCAAGAGGTGAGAGGCGCTTAACCAGCATACTCCAAGCTTGATTTACAGTGCTACACGGGATGAGAAGGGTTTTGATAGAGGATGAGAAAGTTGCATCCAACTCAGGACCAATTTATCTCTTGCCAATTCTAGGTGCACAGAACCTTCTTCTTGCAATTTGGGTGGTTCTGTGTTGTTCTTGATGACTGTTGTGAGGCCATGCATCTCCAGTATGTCTTCAAATTGTGATTTCCAACTTAGATAGTTGGTGCGATCCATGGGACCGTGAAGAGGGATGAGATATTGAAGGAGATGGGTAAGGGATGGGATGAGCATGGAGGTTTTGACATTTCAGAAATTAGTTTTGACATGTCAAGATTGCTTGATTCTCCAGATTTGGGTGTGTTTGCCATTGATTTGTGTAGGATCGAGGTATTGAGGGTTAGCTCAAAGAAGCTCTGATACCATGAAGAAATTCAAGCTTAAAGAAGAGAACAGGAGATGGGATGAGAACAAAGAAAGAATTTTGAATAATTGTCACTCCAGTGTTGTTTTCTTATTCATTGTTTACAATATAAATATTGATACATGAGTTAATGATATTTACAGAATAGAGCTATATAAGATAAGCACAATTACTTTTACATATCACAAAGGGAAGGTCAACGAATCAAATTGATTGAGAATCAATTTGGTTGAGGAATGCCATTGCCTGGGATCTCATGTCGTTGCTTGTGATTTGCTGATTTTCATCAGCAGATTCAGTGGGAGTGATATCTGTAGAAAAATAAAACACAAAAGTCAACAAAAAAGTCAACTGTCACTGTTTTATTGAATCAAGAACAAGCACTGTTCAAATCAGAATCTGGGATTTCTGAGAAAATTGAAGAACACTAAAGAACAACTAAGAAACAAATTCTGATATCAAGGGGCAGAATCAAGGTAAGGTTACTGTCATCCCTCTTCTTTATTTTTAGTAAAAACTTGAAAGGATTACAAGAGTTCTAGTTGAATACAACTTCTTCTTGTACTTGATTAACTAAGAATTTAAATTGAACTTAATCCTAAAGAACTTGATCAACATGATCTTTATTCAGGAAAAAATAAAACCAAGCTAATTCAATACTAAACTAATACTAATGCTTGAATTAAACTAGGACTTGATAACATAATCTTCAATCTTCAACAGTCGTGTCCTTCACTCTACTGTCTTCACCAGTCTTGGAGTCCAGGAATTTCAACAATATCTTCATCTTCTTTAATATCTTGTTTACAATCAAGACCTTGGTCTGTAATAAGCATAAACTGCAAAGAAGGCCTGTATAAAAGTGAGGAGTAACAGCACAACAGCAGCAAACAATGAGATGATTGCCCAGGGATTGCTGAAATAATTGTGTTTCAGACTAGCTCGCCAAGTGTGCCACTTGTTGTTGTAATAGCGGTTTACATCCTCAAACAATTGGCACAGGTAACTGTCATTTATATCGAAGTCGACCTCGTGACAAAGTTGGTTGAAGAGGTCTGCAACCTCAGCATCACTGCCAAGACCATGCTCAATTATGCCACAATAATGGAGGTAGGCTACATCCTCGGGGGAGTTAATCAAGTTGTCCATGAAGACCATAAACGAGGTAATGTCATTCCCACAACCAGTATGGCACTGCTCTAATGCAATAAGATTGAGGAAAAGTGATTTAGTACCATCATCAAACAAGAGACTAGGAACTCGGAGAATCCCCTTTTTAAATTTAACATCCCAGAATCGATCAGTTTTCCGTTTCCTGAACTTGATACCAGCCTCTCTGAGCTCAGTGACACAAGGAATCGATCGGTGGTCTCCCTGAACTGATCGACGTTTAGGCCATAGGCGCAGGAGACTTTTTCGAAAGACATCGAGGCAATGTAGGCATCCCTGAACTGATCGAGGTTTAGGCCCTGGGCGCAGGAGACTTTTTCGAAAGACATCGAGGCAATGTAGGTCTTCCAGAACTGACAAGGGGTCGAAGCTAGCGGCAATGTAGGTCCCCTCCCTTTCTGTCATTGGCGTTGGCGTCAAAGGATCGAAGAATTTGAGTGCAAGCTGCTCTAACAATCCTTTCTGATAAGAATTGTTAAGCTGAAGAAGCAGAAACCGATCAAGTACAAAAAGCGGAAGCTGGTTCTCTAACATTATCATATCTCTCATAATATAACCCATTAAGGCGAAAACAGGATCATTTCTAGGATAACCAAGTTCCTCGAATCCCTCAGCAACACCTCGAAACAGTTCAAGCATAAAGCAACCGTCGAGAACCATCATCTCCACAAACTCATTGCTGCTAAGATTGATTGGCCCTTCATAGCAAGATCGAGCCTTCACTTCCATCTCTCTAGCAGTATCAAGATATAGCTTTATATCTTGATTAGTACGCTTCATGACATGATGAAGGCAACGCCACTTATGTTTATCCATTTTGCGCAGATGTTTCTCGCCATGGTGGTAAGGCCCCAAGGAGATGATCTGGGGGACATAAGCCTTGTCATGCACCTCTCGTAGGCAGTGGGGGACTCGATAGATGGACAACTTTGACCATGAACCTGCTTCGTCTTCTTGGCCAGCTTGTTCAATTTTCTTTTTGATTGATACCACCCAGTCAAAATCTGGTGATCTTGTTTCCTCATCTTCATGATTCTCTCCATCACCTTCAATCACAATCTGCAGGGAATCTGATGGTGTCTGCTGCTGTTTTTCCTGTTCCTTTTGAGGTTGCTCTGGAAATTCTAGCATCAGGGCACCAGCAGATGATGTTGGCACCGCAGATTCGAGTGTTTCTCTGAGTTTGAGGGTGATAAGGTACCAACTTAAGAGTTCTTTGTTGAACACGGCAGCCATTTTTCCGAGAAGAAAAGAAATTCTGAATTTGATTTTGCCTTGATGACCCTTCCAAACAAATGAAAGCACAATGACAGCTACTATTTCTAGAGGGCAAAAAACAAAAGAAAAGAGAGAAGAACTCTCTTGAATTGAATAAGATCTTATCCAACATCGTGAAATAAAATGGAGTTGGATAATAGTTTTTATTTCCTTACTTCCTGTATAGCCCACATGGACCCTTTGCTTGAGAGAAGAACAATAATTTTTAGAAAACTTTTAGGTTGAATGTATTATTTTCAACTTTAATAAGATCTTATCCAACATCGTGAAATAAAATGGAGTTAGATAATAGTTTTTATTTCCTTACTTCATGCATGGCCTACATGGACCATAGTTTTTATTTCCTTACTTCTTGCATGGGCCACATGGAGCCCTTTGCTTTATGTTAGAGAAGAACAATATTTTTTGGAAAACTTTATGGTTGAATGCATTATTTTAAACTTTAATGTGCATTCATCATTATTCCCCAACTTTCTTTCACATCACAGACTGCGATCAAATTCTTTCACGTCAAACTCGTTATTTTTTGGCATGACTCGAAAATATCATATGAATTCAGATTATAAAATTGTAAAATCATAAAATTATAAGTAAAATATTTCTATATAAAAATTATAAAGTTGCAAGTAAAATATTTTTATAGAAAAATTATAAAATCATAAGTAAAATATTTCTAAATACAATATAATACTGATCATAAAACTTCATTACTTAAGGTTTATACATGATTTAAAATAACTTAAAATATAATACAAAACAATTATGTCCATAGAATTTTATTAGGTAAAAACTAACAAATTTAAAATAAACATTTTGCTGGTTTGTTAAATAAATTAAAATTAGTCTCAATACCTTCACTTTCCTCGTTATTTCTAAGACATTCATCAAAAGCGTTATTATCAAAAAGATTATTATTACTACTACCGATAGTATACTTCATAATGTTTCATATGTACTCTTCATTCCAAATTTCTCAATAATATCTGTGTAATTATGTAATTGTTTTCTAGACATGGTGGAAGAGTCTATATAATACTATTAAGGTTGAGAGCTTAATTTAAATCTGATGGATATCAACTCAACATAACTTGAATGAATATGAATTTTTTAGATTCAATGGATAATATACAGGGTATGGATATGGTCAAACTTAACCCAAAAACTGTCTAAACTTAATCTCAAATATATATTTATATTATATAAATAATTTTATAGAATATTTAATTTTTTTAATACAATTTGATTATAAATACCTTAAAATTGATATAAAACTCACACACATATATATAATACTTATTATTTTATCATTTAATAACATATACATGCATCAAATACACACACATATATATATTATTTATTTTTTTGGAATAATATAATGGAATAATAAAATTATAACTCTAATGTTGTTTTGCCACCTTTCTTATGTATAAATAATCAAATGCTTTTTATTTAATTTGAAGGCATGAATTTACTTCCTATCCTTTCCAGTATCAACAATATTTTTAAAAGCAATTTTAAAGTCTTTTTTATTCAACATTAATTTTAACAACAACTTCAATTAAACACATTAAAAAATTATTATAAAAACAAAAAAAAGTAATCACATCAATTGTTGTTGAAGTGGAAAATTTGTATACGGATAAAGCTCATCACAACAATTGCTTGGAAAAGTAGGTGGAAAGAGTAGGGGAAAGAGAAAAGTAGGTGGAATGACCAGAATCGTAAAATCAAACCAATTTGATTTGATTTTATGATTCTATCCAATTTTACCGAGTTTAGGCCGATTTTATTGAGTTTTGAATTTTTAACCCAATTTTACCATGTTTATACATTTGACTTGTAAAATCGCATAATTTTACGAGTCAAAACACAATTTTAACAACCTTTATCAAAGTGCACCTGGTTCGTACAACTGATACTCATCCTATCCGACTCATTTTACTATTCACTATAAATTTAATTTCTCAAAATATCTTATTTATTAATAAAAAGGGTATCCACAAAAATAGTTAGAGGAAAGAAAAATTGATTCTAGTTTAATGCTATTGTGTAAAGTATGTTTAAAATCTGAATTTCAATCTGACTGTTGATCAACATGTAATTTTACCAGGAGTTTCCATTTATAATCTTCTTTTTAGTTTAAAATTTTAATTCAATTAGATTTTAGAAAGGTTTTGTGATACTAGTCAACACATGCAATATGAATTTTGTTATTTGTTGTCTTTTGACTTATGAACTTCCTATATAGAGATAATTCCTTTCCTCATAAATATAAAGATATTTAACAACTTATTTTTGAGATTTTCCTAGTTCTACAAGGATCTTTAATGGGCAACATCATAATTTTCAATTGTGTCAAGAATTCCTTAATGTTCCAAAATCCTTTTCTTACAAGGATTTCTTATTTATTTTCACTACATAAGGAAAAAAGGGCTAGAGTGTTTAATGACAAATTACTTTTAGGTTGAATTATTTCATGGAATAATCTAAAATATTTTAAGGTTTTTTTTTTGTTTTATTTTATTATTTGGATATTTAAATTCAATTTAGGGCTTGTGTTTTAGTTTGAGTTTGATTTGCTTAAAATTCCATGTTTTAGGATTTTTTTTAGACGTTAGGTTTGTGTTAGCTAATTATTAGCCTGTGCCCATTGGTTTTTCCAACCCAATAAAAGTCTATTAGATTTATCTAAGAGGATTATATATTATTTTCTTTACTAAAAAATTCAATAACCATGATGTTTGTAATAAACTTGTGTTTGACGTGATGCAATATGTTTTTCTTTGTTGAGACAAAGATTAACAACTGACTTGTCAAGATATAACTGACCTTGTGATATCTTCGTATACTTTGGGTTTTTGTTTTACTATAAACAACTAGTTCAAGTTCCTTTCTAATATTTTAGTTCTTAGGTACATGGTATTCTTTAGGTCAATATTTCTACCCAAACCTGAATTTTAACTTTCTTGGGTTATTATTTACTTTATTTTTGGTTTCAAGATTGTTATCCTACGGGTTTTTTTTAGTTGGTATCAGGACTTGATTCTAAAATCAAGTTATATCCTTTAAATTTTTACTTTTCTTCTTATTCCAGGTTTAAATTTCTTTTTTACCTCAATCTTCTACTTACTCTTTTGCTTACTACATTGCTATTATATACAAAAAATATTCTTATTGATTTCATTACTGTATCTACATATTAGTAACATTGAATTCAAGAAAAAGAAAGAAAGAAGAAAGATGTTAAAAAGCTAAAGATTCAATTATGTCGTGAAAACATGAATACAAAAGATATTGAATCAAACTATGTTGGAATCACTTCAAAATTTATATTCTATATTTTTTTAGTATAATAACATCAAATATTAAATTTGATATTATTTGGATTTTGTTTGGTGTGCATTTCAAACTCGAGTATTAGATTAGGAAAACAAGTTTGATTTCTGCAACTTATAAAATGTGTTTTTCTATTATTGAAATCAACCTATTGAATATACTAAAGTTATATTTGGGGTTACTAGTTTTGCATTTTATTTAATTTATGTCTTAAAAAATATTCATATTGCATACAATTTTGTTTGCTACTCATTAAGTCATAATCTTAGTTTCATTTTTTATTGTTTTTATATATTTTTTGCTTCTTGAGTCGTTATATATTATTAAGTTTCTCCAGTTGTTTTTGTTGAATTACAAAGTGAAAAGCTTAATTGAGTAAAATACAAGAGGAGTGATGTAAACACTAAAGTAATGTAAACATATGAGGAAGTGTGTCGTAACGATGTTTTTTTTCCGTTTCATGCCCTGCCATCCCCGTTGAGGAGAAACAACGCACGGTGAAAAGAAGGTGATATTATAGCTGTAAAATCATGACTATATATCTTTATGAGTAGCCACTTAGTATTAAGGTCACTCGGAAACCTATTGGTCTACGAGAGTTTGGGTAAGGGGACTTATTTTACAAGGGAAAGACACATCACCCCCAGTGCACCCTACCTAAGGCAAGTTGCATTGTTGTTTGATTGTTTTTCTAAGTTTGATTTTTTTATTTGTTGGTCTTTCGTAAAGCTCGAGGTAGATCTCTCTTCGTGAGAGAATCTTTACCTCATTGCGAGTTGAAAGACTAATCAAAGAGAATTTTACACTATATTTTAAAGACCTCATTTTTTAACTATCTGTAAGTGTACTTTACAATGTAATTTTACACCGTGATAGCTAAAATAAAATAATTGTTAAATTATTTTGATATTTTATCCAAATTCCAACGGATAATCATAAACTGGTTACGATATCCAATTTTCATTCAAAATATGAGAAAGCTGCAAAATATATTTTTTACAAAAAATATGCTTGAAAAAACCTTGGAATTCGACCGTATGCACGAAAATAACATTTTTTTTTGTTTATAATTTTTTTTCCAGCACCCCTTTCTTGCTTTCTTTTTTTGGGTTTGGCCGAATGGCCCACCCCTTTTTTGGTCTAAGCTTCCCCGCCCAAGTGGGCCGAGAAGCCCATGTATTCTTGGTGGCTCGGTTGGAAACTATCCAGCCCGGGCACCATGTCTACTGTTCATATGTAGTGAACAGTGGGTGGGAGTGAATTAATTCACTCACCGCTATTCATAGTGAACAGTGGCAAAAAATGGACGAAGATGGGAGGCTCACCTAGCACTGCTGCCGGATAAAGAAGGCCGAGATGGTTCTACTGGTTGTGGTGGTGTCGGAATTGGTGGCCGGGAGGAGCGTCGAAAGCTGGCTGGTCTGCATTGGAGCTTGTTGCCGTTGTGTTGCTGGCACTGGAGAAGAAGGCTTAGCCTGCCAGGGAGCTGCTGGCGGGGGGAGGAGTCGTTGGTGCTGAGATAACAGCCATTGGTGCTAGCCAGGAGCTGCTACTGGAGGAGAGAGAGAGAGTTAGATGTAATTGGTTTTAGAGAAAGAAAGATGTCGGCTGAGAGGGAGACAACCACTGTCAATTGAGATAGAGAGAGAGTTGTCGTAGCATCCTACCGGCGCCATGGGAGATGAAGGGTGGAAGTTGTTGGTTGTTACAGTGGAATTTTTTTTACACTCTCCTAAATTTTCCGTGCTGCCCCCCAAATTATGTGCATGGTGTGATCTTGTATTTATAGGTGAAGGAGACAACCCTTCAACTGCCCATTGCATGCAGCGATGGGTTACTGCCTCCTGAACTTGTAGTGGTGTGCCGTGCACTGTTTAGGTGACTGAACAATGCAAGCACGCCTATAGGTTTTTAATGATTTTGGGAAGTTAAAAATGTGGTTTGGTCCCTCAATTTGTAATTACTCTAATTACACCCCCAATTGGTTTTAAACTTTTAATTTTGTGCAATTGTATACCCGTCAAAATTTCAACATCGACTTTAGCTTTGCGCACCTTTTTTATTTTGGTCATCATTTTTGCTTTGTGCGATTTGACCCTCAATTGACCATTAAACTCTCAATTGTCTTCATTTGACCCCTGACTCCGCACATATGGCTTGGAAAAATTCAATTTGGTCTCCGAAAATTCCATTCTCAATTGAACCCAAATTAAGCTCAAGAATTTCATTCTTCATTGATTAATCCCTTAAATTAATTTAACCAATTTAAAGTATAATTAAGTCCTTACACTTAATTAAATCCTTCGATTGGACCCTAAATTAATTTCTAAACATAATTACACTTTGAATTGGCCCATGATTAATTCAAATTGATCTATAAAAAAAAATTATGCTTTTCGACTTAATTTTTATGTAGATTTGTCCAGTAATAAATTATTTAGCCTTGAATTTACATTTTCCTTTATTTTTGTTCACAAAAGAGGTACGATCAGGCTCTCGATAATGTATATATTTCCACCTTAATTTTTCCTACCTACATCAGCCTCTTTTATTTTATTTTTGTTAATTTTGGGTAGATTTGGGGAATAACCCAAAATTAGGATATGACAAAGTGAATAGGGAAATAAAATTTTATTTATCATTAACATATTATGCATATTTAAAGGTGTCAGATGACACCACCAATTGAAAACCTAAAAACATTAGGTATCTAAGGTAAGAGATATAGGTAGTTCAACCAAGGAGATGATATAAGTGATTTTAGGTATCATAATGAGGTAGATAGGATTTTGGGTAACATTATGATAAAAAATCATTTGTTTTAAGGTAAAAACAATCATGGATATTTGGATTGGAAGAAGAAGATAAAGCTCATATTTGTTTGTCATAATTATTTAAAGGAAAAGAAAATTAAACTTATCATTATTGAGTTCATGATTTATGTTATTATATGGTGAGATGAGTTTGTGTTAAGTCACAAAAGGAATCCAAAGAGGCGTATTAAAACTTGGGAAGAGGTGACGGCCATTATGAAAATATAATTTGTCCCTAGTCATTATTATAGAGAATTGTACCAAAAGTTACCATATTTTTGTCAAGGTAAAAAAAAGTAATGATGAGTACCATAATAAGATAAACAACGTGATGATTCAAGCTAATGTATTGAAGGATAAAAATATTATTACAATTAGGTTTTAAATTAACTAAATTGCGAGATCATGAATATTATAGAGTTGTAATACTATATGGAGTTGGATTATATAATGCTTATGGAAACAAAAAAGTGGAGAGATAACCAAAGCATAAAGGTAGTTTACAATTAAGCCAACCATTAGGTTCTTCATCACATTGAAAACCTAATTGGAAAGGTTATATAGGGGCTATCCAATTTCAACCAAATATGAAGATAGAATTGAGATTCCAAAAGAGAATAACATTTTCACCAATAGTAAAGGTAAAATTAAAACTCCTATAAATTATAATCATGACATAGAATGCTTTTATTGTTTAGAAATTAATCATGTTGTTTTGCAATTTCCAAACAAACAAGCTTTGGTTATGAAAGCATATGGTGAGTTTGTGAATGATGTGGAGGTTTACAGATGAGAAAGAGATGTCCCATCTTGAGGATGCTAGTGATGATTAGGGACAAACTTGAAAGTTTTTTATTGAAAAATATAGATTTTACAAGAAAAAGAATCAAATTTGATGCAGAAATAAAACAAAACCAAATGATAAGGAATGAGATAGAAAAATATTTTAAATTAAGAAAAGGGTGAGAACGACTAAAAATAATAATAGATAATATTCAATATAAAAATAAAATGATAATGAATGAAATTGAAAGAAAAAAATATGTCAATAAATGATTCAAGACTAAATACATCATAATTAAAAGAAAAGGAATCAAATATAATATAAGAATTAACTAAATAAATTATTGAAGATTAAATGCATTGCAATTAAAAGAATAAGGATCAAATCTAGTATAAAAATTTAGTGTTAAAGATCAAAATTAAAAACAAAACTCAATAAATAATTTAAGACCAAACACATTGTAATTAAAATATTGATGATCTAATTTAACATAACAAACATATAACCAATTTGTTTTTTTTGTTTTGCAATGGCCTTCATGTTTTTTCATGAGAGGAGAGGAGAGAATGTGAGGGAGAGAAACTTGTAGTCGGAGATTTGACGGGTTCCATAAATAATCATGCGTCTCACCACATAATGAGGACAATAAAACACATCGAAAGCCACCCTGAAAAGTAAAACAATGAAATTTATATAGCTCGGGTGATGCCATTTACTGGCACGTGCTAATTTTGAATTAAAATAATATATATATATATATATATTAAACGAACCAATTATCTTTAATCCCACATTAGCAAAATACTTTTAACGTGCCGTGAAAATATATTCAGTGAATATTATTTTTATGAGCATTTAAGGACTTAACTTGTAAGAAAAAGGCGAAAAACAGAGATGTATCTGAAACCAAGGAAAAAAAATTTAAGGCTCATTTGTTAATTACACCATAGAAAAAATATATGAAAAATATCAATTAACCCTCTTCTTTAATGTAATTACAAACAGATCCCATTAAAAACACATTACTACCTTTAAACCCAAGCTTGCCCACCAATTATTAAACCAGAAATACACTGTGCAAATCCGCTTTGAATATCTGATATCTATATAGATATAACATGCAAATAAAAATTCAAGCTACAGGAATAAAAAGAAAATTATAATTTAAATTTATACTTCTGTTATGAATTTGAAACCGATGGCTACCAACTTTGTTGGGAGAAGTAAAAGCCCAACTCATAATTAAAATAGAATTTATTGTCTAATGTTTGAAGTAAAAGCCCAACTCATAATTAAAATAGAATTTTTCTTGTTCTCTTGAATCATTCCTACTTCTATACTAAGGACGCAGCACCACAGTGGTTTGATAATGCACAAAATTCCAAGTTTTGGTGTGTGGTTTTCATGTTCAGGTACTTCTAGAGGAGCTTGCTTGGATGTAACCCGTGTACTTATTGGCCTGCGGCCATGTAGATTGAAAACATTTGGGATAAATTTGTGCTGTTTATAAAGGTGTTTTGTTGCTAATTGCACATTGATCAGAGACTGACAGGGTCAAACAAACTGTGATTTCATTTGTGCTATTAGTGATTAGGCTTTTGTGACAAATAGCTTTATTCATTTCAAAATAGACCTTAAAGCCCTAATTCATTCTCATGAATAGACAATAACAAATAGGTTAATCATGAATGTCAGGCTGCCTATTTCACATGGCACTCTTTTTAATCACTTAAGTGCTTAGAATGATTAGTTGTGGAGCTGCAGTTCCCTCCATGGCTACAACTTAATTGCAAGCACAGTAACCGATTATGACCAAAGTTACTAAGCCCTAATTCATTCTCATCAAGAAAACATTGACGTTGTAATTCATGGTGTTACAGGAAGTTCCATTTTAGAGAACAGTTGTGCAACAAACCCCAATGTTCGAGCACTGGCAGATTTTAGTTTCCTGTTTTCTTTGATGAGTTTAATTGACATTTGCACGGTGAACTCTCATCATGTTATCAAACATGAATATTAGCAGCGTATCTGCGAATTCTTTCTCAAAGCACTACCTGCCATCTTATACCTGCCACAGCCATTTGAAGTTACACGACAGAAATCATGGGAGGTTTTCCATTGATATATCGCAGAAAGTATGCATGTTCTTCGCTATTGTTAGTTTTGGGTTTTGCAAGGTTTTCTGTAGTCTTCACATTTCGATTCTGAAAAAAACTTAGCATTCAACGAATATGATTGTCTTGGTGTACCAGATGGAAGGCAATTTTGCAATCAGGAATCGTACTCGCATGACATTTTGACGAGTTTAAAACCTCCAAACAGGCATCCAGAGCTATGGCTGGAGTGTGTTGGCCTAGTCTCGGATTCAAAAGACCGGTTAAGTAGGCGGTGGTGTTAGCTTTTTCCTGGAGCTTTTGACTTCACTGGATTTTTTTTCTGGACATGGAGCTCGAGGGTAACTTTGTTAGTCAAGTTCGCCTCCTTCACTGAAAACTCAGGACTTTCTAGCATTGGAAGTTCATTGAAAAGAAGAAAACAAGTTCAACTTGCAAATTCTAGCATTTAGCTTCAAACGTCTGTATATTAATAAATTCATACAAAGAAATGTCAATCCTTCAGGCCAAACAATCCTCACCTCAAGGGATGAGGGGTGTATAAAAAATAACCCTTTCCTAATCCTAATACCTTAATTCAGAAGCTGGAACTCAAGAAAAAACAAATAAAGAATCAAGAAAGCCTCGCTGCAATCAAGACCTTGGTCTGTAATAAGCATAAACTCCAAAGAAGGTCTGTGCCAAAGTGAGCAGTAGCAGCACAACAGCAGCAAACAATGAGACGATTGCCCAGGGATTGCTGAAATAATTGTGTTTCAGACTAGCTCGCCAAGTGTTCCACTTGTGATTGTAATAGTGGTTTACATCCTCCGACAATCGGGATAGGTAACTGTCATTTATATCGAAAACGACCTCTTGACAGAGTTGGTTGAAGAGGTCGGCAACATCAGCGTCACTGCCAAGCCAATGCTCGATTATGCCACAGTAATGGAGGTAGGCTACATCCTCAGGGGAGTTAATCAAGTTGTCCATGAAGATCACAAACGAGGTAATCTCATTCCCACAATCAATATGGCACTGTTCTAATGCAATAAGATTGAGGAAAAGTGATTTAGTACCATCATGAATCAAGAGACGAGGAACTCGGAGAATCCCCTTTTTAAATTTGACATCCCAGAATCGATCAGTTTTCCGTTTCCTGAGCTTGATACCAGCCTCCCTGAGCTCAGTGACACAATGAATCAATTGCTGGCGTCGCTTATCAGCAACGCGGTTGGCATTTGAGCTTCGCTTGATCCAAATTCTGGGCACAGGTTTAGGCCCTGAGCGCAGGAGACTTTTTCGAAAGACATCGAGGCAATGTAGGCCTCCCTGATCTGACAAGGGGTCGAAGGTGGCGGCACGTCCCAAAGAGGACTCCAATCTATTCCTATCACTTTTTGTCAGTGGCTCATCTGTTGGCATCAAAGGATCGAAGAATATGAGGGCAAGCTGCGCTAACAATCCCTTCTGATCAGAATTGTTAAACTGAAGACCCAGAAGACGATCGAGTACAAAAAGCGGAATCTGGTTCTCTAACATTATCATATCTCTCTGAATAGAATGCATTGAGCCACGCATTGCGAAAATAGGATCATGACGCAGCAGAAAATCAAAGGAGAATACGACCAACGTCAATATTCCGTAAAATCAAGGAACATGAGATTGAATCTCAAAAAAACTCAGAGTTTATTTCATAAAATGATAGTTCAAGTCGGCTGCCAGGTTTACAAGCATACTTAAGGAGAAAACCCTAGCCTAATTCAATACAGAAAAGGAAAGGACATAAAACATTAAATTTGCCATAAATGACAAATTTGAGGTAAATGCAGAATATGAAAGGACTATGAATTCTAAGAGAGTACCAATTGACCAAAGTCAATTCGGACTCTTAATTCAAAAGTTATTGCGAAAACGAAACTTTCCTAAAATAGCAAATTTGACGATTTCAGGCCGAAACGAAGGAATTTGGCCAAAATTGGGTCGAGGACAGCAGCAAAGCTGCTGACTTCTTCCGTAAACGTCGAAACGCATTGACTGGGTGAGTTTCGCGTCATTCCGACTTCGACAACCCGGTTGCCGAAATTCAGTTGCCTTTGAATTTCGGGTGATCCCTCTTCAGCATGTATGATTCCGCAACTTGTTCTACATCAGATCATTTCTAGGATAGCCAAGTTTCTTGAATCCCTCAGCAACACCTCGAAACAGTTCAAGCATAAAGCAGCCGTCGAGAACCATCATCTCCACAAATTCATTGCTGCTAAGATTGATTGGCCCTGCATAGCAAGATCGAGCTTTCTCTTCGATTTCTCTAACAGTGTCAAGGTATAGCTTTATATCTTGATTAGTACGCTTCAAGACATGATGAAGGCAACGCCACTTATGCTGATCCATTTGGCGTAGGCGTTTCTTGCCATGGTGGTAAGGCCCCAGGGAGATGATCTGGGGGACATAAGCCCTGTCATCCACCTCTCGGAGGTAGTGGGGGACTCGATAGATGGACAGCTTCGACCATGAACCTGCTTCGTCTTCTTGGCCAGCTTGTTCAATTTTCTTTTTGATTGATACCACCCAGTCAAAATCTGGTGATCTTGTTTCCTCATCTTCATGATTCTCTCCATCACCTTCAATCACAATCTGCAGGGAATCTGATGGTGTCTGCTGCTGTTTTTCCTGTTCCTGTTGAGCCTGTTCTGGAAATTCTAGCATCGGGGCACCAGCAGATGATGTTGGCACCGCCGATTCGAGTGTTTCTCTGAGTTTGAGGGTGATAAGGTACCAACTTAAGAGCTCTTTGTTGAACACAGCAACCATTTTTCCGAGAAGAAAAGAAATTCTGAATTTGATTTTGCCTTGATGACCCCTCCAAACAACTGAAAGCACAATGACAGCTACTATTTCTAGAGGAAAAAAAACAAAAGAAAAGAGAGAAGAACGCTCTTGAATTGAATAAGATCTTATCCAACATCGTGAAATAAAATGGAGTTGGATAATAGTTTTTATTTCCTTACTTCTTGTATAGCCCACATGGACCCTTTGCTTGAGAGAAGAACAATAATTTTTAGAAAACTTTTAGGTTGAATGTATTATTTTCAACTTTAATGTGTGCACTCATCATTCCCCAGCTTTCTTTCACGTCACAGGCTGCGATCAAATTCTTGCACAACTAATAAGGAGTTGGTAACTCGGTTGAAAAGGGCTCTAATGGATCAGAGTGCACCAGGTTCGGACAGCTGCTACTCATTCTATTCAGACTCATTTTACTATTCACTTTAAACTTAATTTCTCAAAATATCTCATTTATTAATAAAAGGGTATAAAAAAACATGGAAGTTTTAGTATAATTTTATCTATTATCTAGTTTAATGCTATTGTGTATGGTAGGTTTAAAGTATGAATCTCAATCTGACTGATGATCAAGATGGAATTTCACCAGGAGTTTCCATATATAATTTTCTTTTTTAGTTTTAAATTTTAATTCAATTAGATTTTGGAAAGGTCTTGCGATACTAGTCAATATATACAATGTGAATTTTGTTATTTGTTGTTTTTTGGCTTATAAACTTCCTATTTAGAGATAATTTTTTTCCTCGTAATATAAAGATATTTAACAACTTATTTTTGAGAGTTTCCTAGTTCTACAAGGATCTTTAATGGGTAACAACATAATTTTCAACCGTGTCAAGAATTCCTTAATGTTCCAAAATCCATTTCTTACAAGGATTTCTTATTTATTTCCGTTACCCAAGGAAAAACAGGCTAGAGTGTTTAATGACAAATTACTTTTGGGTTGATCAATTATTTCATGGAATAATCTGAGTTATTTTAAGGTTTTATTTGTTGTGTTCTTTTATTATTTGGATATTTACATTCAGTTTAGGGCTTGTGTTTTAATTTGAGTTTGATTTGCTTAAAATCAATGTTTTAGGATTTTTTTTAGACATTAGGTTTGTGTTAGCTAATTATTAGCACGTGCCCATTGGTTTTTGCAACCCAATAAAAGTCTTTTAGATTTATCCAAGAGGATTATATATCATTCTCTTTACTGAAAAATTCAATAACCATGATGTTTGGAATAAACTTGTGTTTGACGTGATGTAATATGTTTTTCTTTGCTAAAACAAAGATTAACAACTGACTTCTCAAGATATAACTGACATTGTGATGTCCTCATATACTTTTGGGTTTTTGTTTCGCTATAAACAAAAGTTCAAGTTGTTTTCTAATATTTTAGTTCTTAGGTACAAGGTATTCTTTAGGTCAATGTTTATATACAAACCTAAATTTTAACTTTCTTGGGTTATTTATTTATGTTATTGTCGATTTCAAGATTGTTATCCTAATAGTTTGTATTAGTTGGTATAGGACTTGACTCTAAAAATCAAGATATATCCTTTTAAATTTTTACTTTTCTTTTTATCTCAGGTTTAAATTTCTATTTGACCTCAATCTTCTACTTACTCTTTTGCGTACGACATTGCTCTTATATATAAAGAAAATACTCGTTGTTTTCATTACTATATCTACATATCAGTAACATTGAATTCAAGAAAAAGAAACAAAGAAGAAAGACGTTAAATAGCTAAAGATTCAATTATGTCATGAAAATATGTACAAAAGATATTGAATCAAACTACGTTGGATCCACTTCAAAAATTATATTCCATGTTTTTTTTATTACAATAACATAAAATATTAAATTTGATGTTATTTGGATTTTGTTTGGTTTGCATTTCAAACTTGAGTATTAGATTAGGTAAATAAATTTGATTTCTGAAACTTATAAAATGCGTTTTTCTACTATTAAACCTATTCAGTATAATAAAGTTATATTTGGGTATTTGATTTTAATAAAGACATTTTACTAGTTTGCATTTGATTTAATTTGTGTCTTAAAAAATGTTCATATTCCATATAAATTTGTTTGCTACTCGTGAAGTCATAATCTTAGTTTCATTTTTTATTTTTTTCATATACTTTTTTCTTCTTGAGTTGTTATATATATTTTGGTTATGCTATTAAGTTTATCCAGCTGTTTTGCTGAATTACAAAGTGAAAAGCCTAATTGAGTAAAACAGAAGAGAAATAATGTAAACACTAAAGTAATGTAAACATATGAGGAAGTTAATGAGGGAATAAAATTATATTTATCATTAACATATTATAAATATTTAAAGGTGTTAGACAACACCAAAACGACACCACTAATTGAAAATCATGCTTTTCAAGTTCAAACTTTAGCACAAAAAATGGAAAGGATAAACATGGTAATAAGGGATCTGAAAGATAAGATGGAAAGAAGGGAGAGATTTGATGTTTTGAAAAATAAGGTTGATTGAGGTGGGAATAATGTTAAGAGGCATGAAAGGCGTGTTAATCCGGTTATTGTTGATGATTTTACAGAGATGGATGATGAAAATGTATTTTCAGGCCATAGAGATCAATTTAGAAAGCCTAAAAACTATAGGTATCTTAGGTAAGGGATATAAATAGTTCAACCAAGAAAATAATATGAGTGATTTTAGGTATCATGATGATGTAGATAGGATTTTTGGTAAGTTTAAGATAAAAAATCATTCATTTCAAGGGAAAAACAATCTTGGGATATATTTGGAGTGAAAGAAGAAGATGAAGCTCATATTTGATTGTCATAATTATTTAAAGGATAAGAAGATTAAACTTATCATTATTGAGTTCATGAACTATGTTATTATATGGTGGTATGAGTTTGTGCTAAGTCACAAAAGGAATCCAAAGAGGTGTATTAAGACTTCAGAGTTTTGGTTATGAAGCACATGGTGAGGTTGTGAATGATGTGTAGGTTAGTGATGAGAAGGAGATGTCTCATCTTGAGGATGTCAGTGATGATTATGTTGAGTATTTGGTTGAAAAGGAAGCATTTGTTGTGAAATGAGTATTAAATATGTAAATTAAAGTAGAAAATTTAGAGGAGTAAAGAGAGAGCATCTTTCATACGAGGTGTCGGAATAAGGTATATAGTTTGATCATTAATATTGAAAAAATCACTAATATGACTAGTATTGATTTAATGGATAAATTAAACTTGTATACTACAAAACACCTTATTCCATATATATTGTAGGTGTTGAATTATTATGGAAAGGTGAAAATATTTAAATAGTTTTTAGTTGTATTCTCTATTGGAAAGTATTGTGATGAGGTGTTATATGATATTATGGCTATACATACTAGTCATTTGTTGTGGTGTAGGCCCTGATAATATGATAAAAACAATTATGCATGACAGGTTCAAGAATAAATATTCTTTTATGAAAGACAAAAAAATTGTAGTTCTTATTTTATTAACACCAAAATAGCTTTATGAGAATCAATTGAAGCTTAAAAGATAATATGGTTCAGAACAAGAGTTTGTATATGAAAAAAGAGTTTTATTTAGTGTTTTCTTCTCTATTAAGACGACTCTGCAAGGTTTTGATGACAATCTTTTATTTTGGGTTAATGGTAGTTTGTTGCCTTTAGAGGATGTTTTTCATGTTACAAATTATCTCGAAGAGAGAGAGAATGATACAATCCAAGAAAAGGTTGGACAAGAAAATTCATATTTTAATGTAATTGTGCTTATCGTTTGGTTTTATGCTATCATGAATCGATTGTTGGATCAAGTTGAAATTTTATTAGGAGTTTCCACATATATTTTTCTATGATGGATTAAAATTTCAAGTCAATTAGAGTTTGGGAAGGTCTTGCAATATGGGTCAACATATGCAATATAAATCTCAAAATTGTTTTTGCTCTTGTGAACTTTCTATATGGAAATGACTAAATATTGTTTATTTTACATAAAATCCAGCTGCCATGATGTTTTAAATAAGCTTATATTTTGTACAATGCAACCTTTTTTATTTGCTAGGACAAAGATCAACAACTAACTTATCAAGGTATAATAAATATTGTGATATCATCATATAGTTCAAGTTCAATATTTATAAGTTGCTATAAACAAGGAGTTCAATTTTTTTTCCTAATATATTTAGTTTTTAGATACAAAGGTTTATGTCCAAACATTATTTTTGATTTTCTTGAGTTATTATAAAATAAACTAAAAGAAGTCAATGTTTCATTGTAGCATGTGAATGAAAACACTATGGATTGTAATAGTGTATTTTTGGGTCGGTTCGGTTCGGCCGGGTCACCGGTTTATTGATTTTTTTTTATTTGTTTGCACAGTAAAATAATCATTCTATCTCTTGAAAAAGACAAAAGACAACTGTAATCGGGAGGGGTGTCGCGGTAATTGCACATTCCATGATGAGAACTAAAACACTTTGATGAAACATTAAGGAGGCTACAACGCAAATGAGGCCAACAACAAGAGCACACAACATCAAACAGTTACCATTAACAAATCCTCTTCAATACAAGGATATACTTGTATAAATTTACTCCATAACGTCACCCCAACTAGATTTACTACTACTTTTATACTATAAAAACCCTGATAAGAGAATAATCAATGCAAATGATCCACATTCTAATATCACTCTACTAGGTTCCCAATCAACATATATTATTCCCCACAATACAAAAAATCAAGAGAAAGAGCACAAAAGAAATAGAAAAGAGAACAAAATAATCAAAACCCACAATTATCATATTCCAATAATGAATCATTGAGCCTCAAGTTACTCCCTTTTCTCTCGAATCCAAATGAGCTAATACGATTTCACTTCATGCATTAATCAAGAAAAAAATTTGAAAAGGGGGCAATAAAAATGAAAACCCATGATTAATATGTTGCAATAAGTAATACAAAAACCACAAGTTACTTCCTTTCATTACAATGCCAAATGGGTTGCATTTAGACTACAAAGTTAAGCTTAAAAAGCACATATTTTTCTTTTTTTGTTTTCACAGATTTAAAATCAATAGGGTTGATTTTACATAAAATCCAGCTGCCATGATGTTTTAAATAAGCTTATATTTTGTACAATGCAAACTTTTTTATTTGCTAGGACAAAGATCAACAAATAACTTATCAAGGTATAATAAATATTGTGATATCATCATATAGTTCAAGTTCAATATTTATAAGTTGCTATAAACAAGGAGTTCAATTTTTTTCCTAATATATTTAGTTTTTAGATACAAAGGTTTATGTCCAAACTTTATTTTTGATTTTCTTGAGTTATCATAAAATAAACTAAAAGAAGTCAATGTTTCATTGTAGCATGTGAATGAAAACACTATGGATTGTAATAGTGTATTTTTGGGTCGGGTCGGTTCGGCCAGGTCACCGGTTTATTGATTTTTTTATATTTGTTTGCACAGTAAAATAATCATTCTATCTCTTGAAAAAGACAAAAGACAACTGTAATCGGGAGGGGTGTCGTGGTAATTGCACATTCCATTGCACAGTAAAATAATCATTTTATCCTTAAAAAAAGACATAAAAACAACATTGGTCGGGGGGGTGCCACGGGAATTTCACATTTTTTGAAAATAACTAAATAGTAATCTACCTCCAAATAAGACAAAATTGAAGAATTGGTTGTAGGGGTGTTTCGACAATTTGCCTTTTTATTATTATTTTCCTCTAAATACTGTGGGCGCGACCCAACATTATTCGACATTATTCGACGCAATAATAATAATAATAATAATAATAATAATAATAATAATAATAATAATAATAATTTCAGTGTTTTTTTCTTACTTACTGTTTTGCTGATTTTTTTGAGTTTTTTTCTCGGGGTAGTTTAATAATTTTTATTGTTTTGACAATAATAGTAGTGATAATTTTAGATGTTATAATAGGGTGCGTTGATCTATTTTATTATATCAAATTTTGCATGTATAGATATTATATTATATTTTTGAATTAACAAATCCTATTAATTGCTTTAATCTCAATAATTATAAAAATTATTTGCTCGGACCGCAATGTAGTGCGGGCAATTTAACTAGTTTATATACTATTTTGTGTCATGGGTTTTGAGATTTGCTATCCTAGAGAAAGACAACAATTTATGCTATTATTTACTTACAGAAATGTAATTTAATTTCTTGCCAACTGCTTCGTAATTGCCCGTCAATATGCTTACAGAGTCCCAAGTGGGGAGGAAGTGGAAACATGCAAGGTGTGAAGACGTGAATTAAAGATATTTCTGACCAATGGCCACACACACAACTAGTTATTAAACCAACAACTCCATTTTCCTTTTATTTTGACTTTTCTTCAAATTTTATAGCGTTCTTGATTATAATTTCTTTCCTTCTAGCAAAAATTATAATCCATTTCTAGTTTTTTTCTTATAAGAATTTTACAAAATTTTATCGTAACGAATTTAGCATCATACTCCATGACTTATAAAAGAAAGTCAACTGTTTGTCCTATCATTTTCTCAATTATTTACGGTGACAGCAGTTGAAGCATCTTAATTAATGAAACTTATTTAGTATTTTTTAAGCGTGAACAAAATGGACATGTGAATAAGCCTTACCTCGACCAAAATATGGTTCCTTTATGCATACATTTTTCCTTTTAAGCTAACCTTGAATCATTAGGGTTGGTGACTGAATGATGGATGGGCTTTTTCTTTTTTCTTTTTTATTTCCCATTTGTTTTTATTAATTCAATATTTATACATTTAGTTGTTAGCCAAGAACTGGCTCGCTGGATTAACATAAGCATTACCTAAATAAAGTCAAGTGATTTTCGTGGAATCGGAAAAGAATGCTAAAAAATGGATTAGTGTTTTGAACATGTAGAAAATCAAATAATTATTTGATGACAAAATATGAAAAGAATAAAACTACAATACCCCAAACCAAATAATTAATTTTTATAAACTGAATAACAAAAAATATATATATTATAGCAATCAGTAAAACTTGAGTGAATTCTCAACATGATTTAGATTTATCATTTATAGTTTCAACAGATATGTCATTTTTTTTTATTAGGTGTTTTTTTATTAATGTGAATATTTGAATCAACTTGCGTACATATCAACTAATCCTATGAATTCCTGATCATATAAATTTTTATTAACTATTATATTAACAATAATATATTTCGAACTGAAATGACAAGAGAAAACTATTGCAAACCCCTATGTCACTTCTTTTTCGGTCGCTGTTTTGACAAAGAGAAACAGCACATACAAAGACAATCATCCATGGAATTGAATAACTGGCCCCATTGTCGTTTTGGTAAACTTAAACGAAGAAGGATCAGAGTCCTGTGATCGATCGGCACAATAAATCAGCACACAATCTCACGAATCATCAACTTTTTAATCACCTTGCCTTCTAGTTTTGCTCGATTCAGCTAGCAAACACGATGCTTCAAATACTGCTGATCTTCTCACCGCGCTTCCATTAGCCAAGCAAGGTTCGAGCAGCACGACAACAAAGCACCGTGGTCTAGAGCTGCCCCACAATCACCGGTGAGCACTCCCGATGAAATCAAAAGAGAACGAACGAGTTTACTGAATTCCCGGTGTTAAAAGCCGGAAATAATTAGTTTAAGGAAGCAGTGAGTCACATACAGACTGGTAGAATTGTAAAGCCATGCCAGTACTGGCTTCACTGGCAACACTAACTGGCTGATGGGCCACGGCTTTCTGCAATGCTTTCTATTCTGGTAGAGAAATTAGCTCCCCTGTTACAATCTGGTTTATTCCTTCTACTGCAGCTACTGTTGAAAAATCCCAGCAACTACCTGCATGCATCAACAATTTCTATCACCTTGTTCGGCTGGTCATGATCCAAGTTTTATTCACTTGTGTTTTAGGCCTTGCCCAGGTCAAACAAGAGTGGAGGCGAGTGCCAAAATACCCGACTTTCCTCGGAAACTTGGTCGTAACTCAAAAATTTTAAGATTTTATACGGGTTGTGATAAGGTTGTCCGGCCCATTTCTTGTGATTTGTTGTCTCTGGGTAAATTTCAATTTGACCCGAGGCTTATGTTTATGTACATTGACTGCTTATCTAAGTTTTTTAATTTATTTCAATCATCCCCAAATCTTTTATTTTTACTCCAATCACCCCACATCTTTCGTTTTGTTCTCTCCAATCAGTCCTCATATATTACTTTTATTCCAATTTTCACCCCTACTCAATTTCATCCTTGAAGTCTATGAATTTTTTTAATATCATCTTAAGAAAAAACAGAGAGATAGAGAGATAGAATTGACATCATCAAAAATAAAAATAAAAATGAATAGAAATGATTTTTTTTATTAAAACAATCTGATAAACTTGAGAGAGTTAATTTTTCCAGAAATTCTTAAAACCTACCAACTTCAATTCTCACTTAATAACATTATCTTTTCCTTTATCAACACTATATATAATAAAAATCAGAATTAAAATTAATTTAACTATCTCCTATTTTTTTCGTAATTTTTTTTATCACTCTAACCCCTCTCAATTATCAAGTCTCTTCTTTCTTTGATCTTTTGCATCTTTGATATGTGTAAATAATAACGTTCTAGGTGATGTCAAAACTATTCTACACTCAATCTACTATTCCATTCATATGGGATTTCAATATTTTTTAAAAACTTTAATGAAAAATAAGATTAAAAAATAATATTTATTTCATTCTTACCGGTTATATCATGATATTCCACAGACTTTGAAGATAAACTTATAATTTATACAAAATGGAATAAAAAAGAAAGAAACGAGGTTTAATTAATACAAAGCAAAGATTTTTAGTGGAATTGAAAAAAAAAATAAACCTGTTTGAAATTTGGCGTTTCTCTTTTTACTGACAACAAAGAATTCTTGAGAGGAAGTTAAACCAACTAAAAGGTCCAAACCTACAAGTCAAAACTACCATTTTTTATATGTGCAAGGAAAATAAAAATAAAAAAACTACCATTCTGCCACCAACCAACTCTACCAATTCAATTTCAATCACTCTAATATTTTTTACTAACGAGAAAATATTGTGCATCATAATCTTTCATCTAAAACCTGAGTTCAATCCACAAAACTCAAATTCATAATCTAGATGAACATTGCCGCAAGCCGAGCCAAACCTTTTCTAATGCTAAAAATGAATTCATTCGACAATAATTCAAGACAGCCCAGTTTAATAGCTAAGCCAAGATATGAGATTGAAAGAACACGTAGAAAAAAACAAGTTAAAAAAAATAATAAAGTTTAAAGTTTAATAACTCGATGTCAAAGATACAAATAAAAAATATAATGTTGAAGAAGAAAATCAAAATCAACTCGGGGTAACTTGACAAACCCACAACCTATTATATGAGATCAAGATAAATAAAATCAAAAGAAAGACCTAGTAAAAAAACATAAAAAATTTCTGAGCTAACCTTTGCTTGAAAGAAGAACAATAATTTTTAGACAACTTTTAGGTTTAATGTATTATTTTCAAGTAGTTTAATGTGTACCCATCATTCCCCAACTTTCTTTCACGTTACAGACTACGATCCAATTCCTGCACAACTAATAAGGAGTTGCTAACTCAGTTGAAAGGGCTCTAATGGATCAAAGTGCACCAGGTTCGTACAGCTTATACTCATCCTATTTCGACTCATTTTACTATTTATTTTAAATTTAATTTCTCAAACTTTCTCATTTAATAATAAAAGGGTATCCAAAAAAACAGTTAGAAGAAAGAAAATTTGATTCTAGTATAATTATATCTATTATCTAGTTTAATGGTATTGTGTATAGTAGGTTTAAAATCTAAATCTCAATCCGACTGTGAGTTTTCATATATAATTTTCTACGTTAGTTTATAATTTTAATTTAATGAGAGTTTGGAAAGGTCTAGATAATAGATATAATTATACTAGAATCAATTTTTTTTATTATCAGATATGAGTTATGAAATAGCATTAAACTATGAGTTTTGTTATTCTAGAAAGTTTGGTCAACATATATAATATGGGTTTTGTTATTTGTTGCCATTTGACTTATGAACTTCCTATTTATAGATGATTATTTTCCTCATAATATAAAGATATTTAACAACTTATTTTTGAGAGTTTTCTAGTTCTACAAGGATCTTTAATGGGTACCAATATAATTTTCAATTGTGTCAAGAATTCCTTAATGTTCCAAAATCCTTTTCTTACAAGGATTTCTTATTTATTCTCCCTACACAAGGAAAAAGGGCTAGAGTGTTTAATGAAAAATTACTTTTGGGTTGAATTATTGCATTGCAAAAATCTGAATTATTTTAAGGTTTTATTTGCTGTTTTATTTTATTATTTGGATATTTACATTCAGTTAGACTTGTGTTTTAGTTTGAGTTTGATTTGCTTAAAATCAATGTTTAGATTTTTTTTAGACATTAGGTTTATGTTAGCTAATTATTATTCCAGACCCATTGGTTTGTAACCCAATAAAAGTTTATTAGATTTATATAAGAGGATTAAATATTATTTTCTTTACTGAAAAATTCAATAAACATGATGTTTGGAATAAATTTGTGTTTGCCGTGATGCAATATGTTTTTCTTTGTTGAGACAAGATTAACAACTAACTTGTCAAGATATAACTGACCTTGTGGTGTCTTCGTATACTTTGGGTTTTTGTTTTGCTATAAACAACGAGTTCAGTTTTTTTCTAATATTTTAGTTCTTAGGTATAAGGTTATCTTTACATCAATGTTTCTACCCAAACCTGAATTTTAACTTTATTGGGTTATTTATTTACTTTATTGTTGGTTTCAAGATTGTTATCCTAAGGGTTTGTATTAGTTGGTATCAAAACTTGATTCTAAAAATCAAGTTATATCATTTTAAATTTTTACCTTTCTTCTTATTCTAGGTTTAAATTTTTCTTTGACCTGAAACTTCTACTTACTCTTTTGCTTATAACATTGCTATTATATATAAAAAAAATATTCCTATTGATTTCATTACTATATCTATATATCAGTAACATTGAATTCAAGAAGAAAAAGAAAGAAAGAAGAAAGACATTAAAAAGCTAAAGCTTCAATTATATGGTGAAAACACGAATACAAAAGATATTGAATCGAACTATGTTGCAATCACTTCAAAATTTATACTCTATGTTTTTTTTATTACAATAACATCAAATATTAAATTTGATGTTATTTGGATTTTGTTTGGTTTGCATTTCAAACTCAAGTATTAGATTATGTAAACAAGTTTGATTTTTGCAACTTATAAAATATGTTTTTTTCTACTGTTGAAATTAACCTATTCAATATACTAAAGTTATATTTGGGGTATTTGGTTTTAATAAAGTAATATTACTAGTTATACATTTGATTTAATTTGTGTCTTAAAAATGTTCATATTTCATACAAATTTGTTTGCTACTCGTGAAATCATAATCTTAGCTTCATTTTTGGTTCCTTTTATATAGTTTTTGCTTCTTGAGTTGTTACATATATTTTGATTATGCTATTAAGTTTCTCCAGTTCTTTTTGCTGAATTACAAAGTGAAAAGTCCAATTGAATAAAACACAGGAGGAGTAATGTAAACATATGAGAAAGTGAATGAGGAAATAAAATTTTATTTATCATTAACATATGATACATATTTAAAGGTGTCAGACAACACCAAGACGTCACCACCAATTGAAATCATGCTTTTTAAGTTCAAACTTCAGCACAACAAATGGAAAGGATGAACATGGTAATAGGGGATATGAAGGATAAGATGGAAAGAAGGGAGAGATGTGATGTTTTGAAGAATAAGGTTGATTGAGTTGAGAACAATGTTAGGAGGCATGAAAAACATGTGAGTCCCGTTGTTGTTGATGAGATGGATGATAAAAATATATTTTTAGGCCATAGAGATGAATTTAAAAAGCCTAAAAACTATAGGTATCTAAGGTAGGAGATATAGGTAGTTCAACCAAAGAGATGATACGAGTGATTTTAGATACCATGATTGTAAGTTTTTTAATTGAAGTTCTATTGATTTTAGAAACCTTCAATTGATTCTGTGAAATAACTTGCAGGTGTTTTGTTTTTTGTTTTAGAAGTGAAAAAAGAAGAGCTTGGCTGAGAGCTTTTTGAAGAAGAATGAGAGATACAGAAAAAGGTCAGTTCACTTTATATTTCGCATACAACCTGTTTGATGAATTGTCTGCTTATATACTGTAGAGAACCCATGCATTTTACATGTTGATATTCACTTGTAACAACTTGTAACTGACTAACTAACTAACCAATTAACAGAAGAGGTTACATTGATCTCCTCTTCTTTACAACTGACTTAACTAATAACAAAGAAACACATTACAATACACTTCTCTGTTTTACTTAACTCTGCTGCAACCTTCTTCCATTTCTGCTTGAGTTTGCTTTGTGTCCACGTAAGCAGCTTAACAATCAACACTCCCTCCTAAGATGCTTACTGGTTTGACACCAAGCATAGACCTCAATAGATTGAATCTATCCTTAGGTAAACTCTTAGTGAATATATCTGCCATTTGATCTTCACTTCGGCAGAACTTCATGTCAATTATGCCTCCTTAAACTGCTTCCCTTACAAAATGGATTTTTCTGTTTATGTGCCTTGTTTTCTGGTGAAATACTGGATTTTTTGTCATCGCAATTGCTGGCATGTTATCATAGTATAGTAATGTTACATTTTCTTGCACTTCACCTAGATCATTAAGCACATCCCTTAGCCATATTGCTTGTGTAGTTGCCTCAGAAGCTGAGACATACTCGGCTTCTGCAGTTGATAATGCCACAGTATTTTGCTTTAATGATGCCCATGAAAATACTCCATTTCCAAAGCCAAATGCATATCCAGAAGTGCTTCTACTGTCATCTTCACTTCCACCCCAATCTGCATCACAAAACCCCACAAGTGCTGCTGTTTTTTGCTTGACATATTCTATCCCATAGTCAAGAGTTCCTTGAACATATCTAAGGACTCTTCTAGCAACTCCCATGTGCTTCTTTGTTGGTTTATTCATAAACCGAGACAACAAACTAGCAGCATACATGAGGTCAGACCTTGTTGCTATCAAATACAGCAGGCTCCCTACAATTCTTCTGTAAATATTTTCATCTGCAAGCTCACTTCCATCCTCCTTCCTCAGTTTCTCTCCCATAACCAGTGGAGTTGAAACTGGTTTGCAATCAGCAAGCCCAAACTTTTCGAGTAAGGTCCTTGCATATTTACTTTGGTGAATGAATATGCATTTATCAGATTGCATTACTCCCATTCCTAGAAAATGATGGAGAAGACCAAGATCAGTCATCTGCATCATTTCCCTTTTGAATTCATTCATCATGCTCTCACTGCTACCTGTAAACACTATATCATCCACATAAATGGATACGATGATCTGATTTCCTTCACCATTAGACCTTGTATACAATGTAGCTTCACTTGGACTTCTTTTGAACTTGCACATAGTGAGATATGCATCAATCTCACTATACCAAGACCATACAATGCCTTCTTCAGCTTATAAACCTTGTGACCTGCCTTCTGAACTACAAACCCCTCGGGTTGTTCAACAAATACCTCTTCATCAAGCATCCCATTTAAGAATGCTGATTTAACATCTAACTGGAATAGTTTCCAATTCTTCTGACTTGCAAGTGCTACTAGAGTTCGAATTATGTCCAGTCTAGCCACTGGCACAAAAGTCTCATTGTAGTCAATTCCAGGTTTTTGAGCATACCCCTTGGCTACAAGTCTAGCCTTGTACTTGTTGATTGTCCCATCTAGGTTTAGCTTGGTCTTAAACACCCATTTGACCCCAATGACAGGTTTTTCATTAGACCTGTCCACAAGATCCCATGTATCATTCTTCTCAATCATCTCCAATTCTTCCTTCATGGCTTGCTGCCACACTTCTTTTCCAAAGGCTTCTGAATAGGATTCTGGTTCTGCCATGCTAAGATTACATCTAGCATATATATCCTCCAGTGTTCTTATCTTTACTGGAGTTGAATCATTAAACCTTGACTTTGAGCTGCTGTCTTCATCAACATCTCTGATTTCTGCAATTTCCCGAGAGCATTCACCATCATTTGACTGAATGCTTTCAATATGTGTTTCTTCTTCATTACCTTGAAGCACTAGATGCAAGGGAATGAAATTCTTGTCCTCTTCATACCCTTCCTTCCATGAAAACTTATTGTTTTCATCAAACACCACACTTTGAGTAAGCACAATTCTATTAGATTGCAGAACATAAATTCTGTAACCTTTTTCGCAGCTGTCATAACCCATGAATATCCCTTTCTCAGCTTTGTCATCAAACTTCTTTCTTAGACATGCTGGGACATGAGTATAGCATACACATCAAAATACTTTGAGGTGTATGATGCCTGTCCTTCTTCCTGTAAATGCTTCAAAAGAAGTTAGATTTGCTACTGATGTTGTAAAACATCTATTCTGCAAATACACTGCTGTATAAACAGCTTTGACCCAAAACTCCACAGGAATATCCTTCTCCTTCATCATTGATCTAGCCATCTCAACTATGGCTCTATTCTTCCTTTCAGCAACTCCATTTTGCTGAGGAGAATAAGCCACAGTTAACTGCCTTTCCAGCCCTTGATCTTCACAAAATTTCTAGAATTCAATGGAGGTATACTCACCTCCTTTGTCACTTCTCAACTTCTTTATTTTGAAGCCACTTTGCAATTCAACAAAGGCTTGAAACTTTTTAAACACATTTAAGGCTCCTGATTTATTCTTCAAGAAATACACCCAACACATTCTTGAAAAATCATCAATAAATGTGATAAAGTATTTGTTACCTCCACTTGATTCATGCTGCATTGGTCCACATAAATCAGTGTGAATCAATTCAAGTGGATTGCTTGCTCTCCAACTTCCTTCTTTAGCAAATTTCTCTCTTTTATGCTTCCCAAGAACACATCCCTCACACACAACATCAATGCTTGTTAAGATAGGCAATCAAGGAACCATTCTTTTCTGCTGCATTTTCTGCATACTGTCAAAATTCAAATGACCCAGCCTTCTATGCCAAATCCATGATTCTTCAACTATTGAAGCTCTTCTTGCTGCAGGTAGTATTGACTCAAGAGAAAATGGGAAACATCTATTCCCTTTCATCACTACCCTTGCTAACACATTGGTAAGGCTTTCATCATAAAAAATTACAGCCTTGTTACCCCCAAATAAAATGTAATATCCATCCTCCATCATCTGCCCAACACTCAGTAGATTTTCATCCAAACCTGGAACCAGCAACACTTCTTCAATATACCTCCTTCCATGACTTGTATCAACCACAAGTGTTCCCTTTCCAGTAGCTTGAACTAAGTCACCCGAACCCATCTTCACTTTGCAGGTAACTTTTCTGTTAATGTCAATCAGTTTTGCCTCTTGAGATGTCATGTGATTACTACATGCACTATCTACAAACCATACATCTTCATCTTTTACACTTGCTGCATGACAAGCATAATACATTGTTCCTGTTGAGACATCCTCCTCTTTTTGTGCATAGTTTGCTAGTTGACTGTAATTTTTACAATCCTTAGCATTATGCCCAAATTGATTGCATTTATTGCACCTCTGCTTTCCTTTATACTTGCAGATTCCAAAGTGATGTTTCTGACAAACATTACACTTTGGCTTCACAGAATTTTGACTACTACTCCCTTGTCTATTCTGTGAAATGAAGGAATTATTTGAGCTTGCTCCAACTCTTTGATTCCAGTTTGAACCATAGCTGTTATAGCTATTTGATGACAAGTGTGCAGGTCTTCTCTCTTGTACCTGCCAGCCTTGCCTTGGTTTGAATTGTGAGCCCTTGTTACTGCTATAAAACTGATTACTTCCCAACTTCAAGCTACTGAATGCTCTCTCAGTACCTCTTTGTTTCTCCCTCTCATCATACAGCCCTTCTCTTCTGTCAAATACCTTGACAGATGCTACAACCTCTTCAGTTCTAAGAATTTTAAGATCTCTTGTCTCTTCAATAATTGAGACAATAGATTTATACCTCCTGCTGAGACTCATCAACAACTTTTACACAATTCTCATTTCTGTCACATCTTCACCAAGTGACTTGAGGTTGTTTATTAGGTCAAAAAACTTAGCAAGTTAATCATCTAAGTCTTCTTCATCTGACATTTTCATATACTCAAACTCAGCTCTAATGGCTTGAAGTTTAACTGCTCTAACCTTTTTATCTCCTTCGAACTCTCTCTTCAGATTGTCCCAAGCTCCTTTTGCTGTCTTCTCATTCCTTATTCTTGGAAACAATTCGTCTGAAATTGCTCCTTGAATAAGGCTTAATGCTTTTGCATTTTTTATCTTCATTTCCTTTTTAACATCAGTTGCAGCAGTAGTTGCAGCCTTTGAACTTCCAGCTTCAGTTCCTTCTTTCAATTCTTCTTCAAGTTTTGATTGAGGCAATGTGCCAAATTTAATCACATCCCAAAGATCATAAGCAATAAGTTTTATTGATTTTAGAAACCTTCAATTGATTCTGTGAAATAACTTGCAGGTGTTTTGTTTTCTATTTTAGAAGTGAAAAAAGAACTTGGCCGAGAGCTTTTTGGAGAAGAATGAGAGATACAGAAAAAGGTCAGTTCACTTTATATTTCGCATACAACCTGTTTGATGAATTGTCTGCTTATATACTGCAGAGAACCCATGCATTTTACATGTTGATATTCACTTGTAACTGACTAACTAACTAACCAATTAACAGAAGAGGTTACATTGATCTCCTCTTCTTTACAACTGACTTAACTAACATCATAGAAATACATTACAATACACTTCTCTGTTTTACTTAACTCTGCTGCAACCTTCTTCCGTTTCTGCTTGAGTTTGCTTTGTGTCCACGTAAGCAGCTTAACAATCAACAATGATGAGTTAGATTGCTGTCAGGGATTTATATATAAAAAATAACCCTTTACTAATCCTAATACCTTAATTCAGAAACTTCAACTCAAGAAAAACAAACAAAGAATCAAGAAAGCCTCACTGCAATCAAGACCTTGGAGACCTTGGTCTGTAATAAGCATAAACTCCATAGAAGGCCTGTATAAAAGTGAGCAGTAACAGCACAACAGCAGCAAACAATGAGACGATTGCCCAGGGATTGCTGAAATAATTGTGTTTCAGACTAGCTCGCCAAGTGTTCCACTTGTGGTTGTAATAGTGGTTTACATTCTCAGACAATTGGGATAGGTAACTGTCATTTATATCGAAAACGACCTCTTGACAGAGCTGGTTGAAGAGGTCGGCAACATCAGCATCACTGCCAAGCCAATGCTCAATTATGCCACAGTAATGGAGGTAGGCTACATCCTCAGGGGAGTTAATCAAGTTGTCCATGAAGATCACAAACGAGGTAATCTCATTCCCACAATCAATATGGCACTGTTCTAATGCAATAAGATTGAGGAAAAGTGATTTAGTACCATCATGAATCAAGAGACGAGGAACTCGGAGAATCCCCTTTTCAAATTTAACATCCCAGAATCGATCAGTTTTCCGTTTCCTGAGCTTGATACCAGCCTCCCTGAGCTCAGTGACACAATGAATCAATTGCTGGCGTCGCTTATCAGCAACGCGGTTGGCATTTGAGCTTCGCTTGGTCCAATATCCGGGCACAGGTTTAGGCCCTGTGCGCAGGAGACTTTTTCGAAAGACATCGAGGCAATGTAGGCCTCCCTGATCTGACAAGGGGTCGAAGATAGCGGCACTTCCCAAAGAGAGCTCCAATGTAATCCTATCACTTTTTGTCAGTGGCGATGGCATCAAAGGATCGAAGAATATGAGTGCAAGCTGCGCTAACAATCCTTTCTGACAAGAATTGTTAAACTGAAGACCCAGAAGACGATCGAGTACAAAAAACGGAAGCTGGTTCTCCAACATTATCATATCTCTCTGAATAGAATGCATTGAGCCACGCATTGCGAAAACAGGATCATTTCTAGGATAACCAAGTTTCTTGAATCCCTCAGCAACACCTCGAAACAGTTCAAGCATAAAGCAGCCGTCGAGAACCATCATCTCCACAAATTCATTGCTGCTAAGATTGATTGGCCCTGCATAGCAAGATCGAGCTTTCTCTTCGATTTCTCTAACAGTGTCAAGGTATAGCTTTATATCTTGATTAGTACGCTTCAAGACATGATGAAGGCAACGCCACTTATGTTTATTCATTTGGCGTAGACGTTTCTTGCCATGGTGGTAAGGCCCCAGGGAGATGATCTGGGGGACATAAGCCTTGTCATCCACCTCTCGGAGGTAGTGGGGGACTCGATAGATGGAGAACTTTGACCATGAACCTGCTTTGTCTTCTTGCCCAGCTTGTACAATTTGTTTTTTGATTGATAGCACCCAGTCAAAATCTGGTGATCTTGTTTCCTCATCTTCATGATTTTCTCCATCACCTTCAATCACAATCTGCAGGGAATCTGATGGTGTCTGCTGCTGTTTTTTCTGTTCGTGTTGAGGTTGTTCTGGAAATTGTAGCCTTGGGGCACCAGCAAGTGATGGTGATACCGCAGATCCGAGTGTTTCTCTGAGTTTGAGGGTGATAAGGTACCAACTTAAGAGCTCTTTGTTGAACACAGCAACCATATTTTCGAGAAGAAAAGAAATTCTGAATTTGATTTTGCCTTGATGACCCTTCCTAACAACTAAAAGCACAATCACAGCTACTATTTCTAGAGAGCAAAAAACAAAAGAAAAGAAGAACTCTCTTGAGTTGTATAAGATCTTGTCCAACATAGTGAAATAAAATGGAGTTAGATTATTGTTTTTATTTCCTCACTTATTGGATGGCCCACATGGACCCCTTTCTTGAAAGAAGAACAATATTTTTTAGAAGTTGAATGCATTATTTTCAACTTTAATGTGCATTCATTATTCCCTAACTTTCTTTCACGCTACAGATTGTGACCAAATTGAAAAGGACTGTAATGGATCAAAATTAAGGCTCTTAAACTCGTTTTTTCTTAGACGACACGAAAATGTCAAATGAATTTAGATAGTAAAATTGTAAAATTATAAAATCATAAAATTATAAGTAAAATATTTCTATATAGAAATTGTAAAATCGCAAATAAAATATTTTCATAGAAAAATCATAAAATCGTAAATAAAATATTTCTGAATACAATACAATTATAGCCATAAAATTTCATTAGTTAAGGTTCATACATGATTTAAAAAAACTTAAAAAATATAATACAAAGTAATTATGTCCATAAAATTTCATTAGGTAAAAATTAGCAAATTTAAAATAAACACTTTGCTGGTGTGCTATGTAAATTAAAATTAGCCTCATTACCTTCACCTTCCTCGTTATTTCTAAGACATTCATCAAAAACATTATTATCAAAAAGATTATTACTAGTACTATTGGTAGTATGATTCATAATGTTTCGTATGTATTCTTAATTTCAAATTTCTCAATATCATCTATGTAAATATGTACACACACACACGAGACACACGGATATATATATATATATATATATATATATATATATATATATATATATATATATATATATATATATATATATATATATATATATATATATATATATAATTTTATTTTTTGGAATAATAAAATTATAACTCTAATGTTGTTTTGCTACCTTTCTTATGTATAAATAATCAAATGCTTTTTATTTAATTTGAAGCCATGAATTTACTTCATATCCTTTTCAGTATAAACAATATTTTTAAAAGCAATTTTAAATTCTTTTTTATTCAACATCAACTTTAACAACAGTTTCAATTAAACACATTAAAAAATTATTATAAAAAAAAAGTAGTTACCACATCAATTGTTGCTGAAGTGGAAAATTTGTGTACGCTGAAAGCTCATCACAGTAGTTGCTTGGAAAAGTAGGTGGAAAGAGTAGTGGAAAGAGAAAAGTAGGTGGAAAGATCGGGATTGTAAAATCAGATCAATTTGGTCTGATTTTATGATTCTACCCAATTTTACTGAGTTTGGACCGATTTTAGTGGGTTTTGATTTTTTAATCCAATTTTACCATGTTTATAAGTTTGAGTTGTAAAATTGTATAATTTTACGAGTCAAAATGCGATTTTAACAACCTTTATCAAAGTACACCTGGTTTGTACAGCTGACACTCATCCTATCCGACTCATTTTACTATTCACTTTAAATTTAATTTGTCAAAATATCTTATTTATTAATAAAAAGGTATCCACAAAAATAGTTAGAAGAATGACAATTTGATTCTGGTATAATTATATCTATTATCTAGTTTAATGCTATTGTGTATAGTATGTTTAAAATCTGAATTTCAATCTAACTGTTGATCAACATGGAATTTTACCAGGAGTTTCCATATATAATTTTCTGTGTTATTTTAAAATTTGAATTCAATTAGATTTTAGAAAGGTTTTGCAATACTGGTCAACATATGCAATATGAATTTTGTTATTTATTGCCTTTTGACTTATTAACTTACCATGTAGAGATAATTCTTTTCTTCATAATATAAAGATATTTAACAACTTATTTTTGAGAGTTTCCTAGTTCTACAAGGATCTTTAATGGGCAACAACATAATTTTCAATTATGTCAAGAATGTTCCAAAATCCTTTTCTTATAAGGATTTATTATTTATTTTCGCTACATACAGAAAAAAGGGTTATAGTGTTTACCTCTATCATTTGTGACAGATCCTGCAGTGGTTGATGTAGTTTGAGTGTTTGAAGTGAGGGCATTAAATGTTGATGTTGGGGTAGTGTTGATGGATGAAACATTTTGGTTTTTCATCTGTAATTAACAAATGAAAAAGATCAAAACATATTAATAATATATATTTTAAGAATGCACAATATATTCTCAGCATATATTCATAATAAATCCACAATATATTCGCAGCATATATTCATAATAATTCCACAATATATTCGCAGCATATATGCATAATAAATTTACACTATATTTGCAGCATGGTCTAGTCACATTATACTGATTTTTGATCTAATATTCCTAATTTCCTATCCACACTTTCAAGAGTGTGTAAGACTTATCACAAAAAAGGCTTCGAATAACATGATCTTCCAAGTTCCAGTCACACTGGTCATTCAATAGCACAAAAAAGTAACATGCAAAAATGCAAAAGATGAGATAGAATGATACATGTTTGCAGTTTACCATAATTAACTTCAAAATTGAAGGGTAAACAAGTAATTGCCAAGGAGCAATCTCAATCATGTCTACTATCTTCGATTAGAAATCATAGTTAATCAGTAAATCCTCTACAATTAAGTCAAATAACTCAGCATTATTAACAACATTTGAAAGCAAACATTGAACTTCAAAACATGCCAGATATTAATATAATCAAAATCCATGATAAGGCTAAAAAACAAAGCCAGGCAAAAAGATATCCTTCCAACAAAACTGAAACATTTCTTTTGAAGATCGAAGACCCTAACCTCCAAATCACTGCCGCCTCGAATAGCAAACATAAACCAGAGGAACATATAATTACTACTTAAATACAGGTTAGTGCTTAAATACATCAATTGAGGTATAATATTTTTACAATGATTTGTTTAATAAATAAGCGAAGAGAATTAAAAAAAATATTCAAGCATATATCAACTCCAAGGACAACAAGCCCTAACATCTAAGACAGCTGATCTTTAACATATAACAAGAAATAAATCAGAGGTGAGCATTTACTTACCTTTTGTAAACTGAACCGTGTCGGATGGGGACGATGATAAAGATGTAGAGGGAGGCGAGAGGCCGAGAAGCGAGAGGCGAGAGGGAGGGAGATTTAAGATGTAGAGGGAGGCGAGAGGAACGGAGATTTAACTTTTAAGATGCAGAGATAGAGAGGCGAGAGGCTGCTTGCTAAGGTAGAGAGGCGAGAGGCTGCTTGTGTTAGAAAATTTAGGGTTTAGGAACCGAGAGGCAGAGGGAGTCGAAAGGAGAGAGGCGAGAGGCGAAACGGTAAAGTTTAGGGTTTCTTAAGTTTGTATTTATACTAATACTTCAAACCGAACCGAACCGGTTCGGTTCGGTTCAATCGGTTTTGTCCGTACAAAACCGATATCGAACCGAACCGGACGGTTTTTTATAATTTTGCAATCGGTTTAATCGGTTTATTTTTTCGGTTCGGTTTTTTTGATTTTTTTTCCGGTTAAATCGGTTATTCGGTTCGGTTTGCTCACCCCTAGTTATAATAGGGTGTGTTGACCTGTTTCATTATATGAAACTTTGCATGTATAAATATTATATTTTATTTTTGAACTAACAAATCCTAGTAATTACTTTAATCTCAACAAGTATAAAAATTATTTGCTCGACCCGCAACGTACATACTATTTTGTGTCATGGGTTTTGAGATTTGCTATCCTAGAGAAAGACAACAATTTATGCAATTATTTACTTACAGAAATGTAATTTAATTTCTTGCCAACTGCTTCGTAATTGCCTGTCAATATGCTTACAGAGTCCCAAGTGGGGAGGAAGTGGAAACATACAAGGTGTGAAGACGTGAATTAAAGATATTTCTGACCAATGGCCACACACATAACTATTTATTAAACTAACCACTCCATTTTCCTTTTATTTTGACTTTTCTTCAAATTTTAGCAAAAATTATAATCCATTTCTAGTTTTTTTTATAAGAATTTTACAAAATTTATCGTAACAAATTTAGCATCATACTCCATGACTTAAAAAAATGGGGATGTGAAACCCACAACGCAATCATGCTAGCTAGGGCTAGGAGGCGGGGAATATGGTTCCTTTATGCATACATTTTTCCTTTTAAGGTGAATGATGGATTTGGATGGGCTATTTCTTTTTTCTTTTTTTTTTTTTTTAATTCCGATTTGTGTTTCTTAATTCAATATATATAAATTTAGCCGTTAGCCAAGAACTGGCTCGCTGGAATGACATAAGCAATACCTAAATAAAGTCAAGTGATTTTCGTGGTATCAGAAATAAATGCTAAAAAATGGATTAGTGTTTTAAACATGTAGAAAGTCAAATAATTATTTGATCACAAAATATAAAATGAAAACTTTATTTTTAGCATAATAAAAAAACTGAAATTAAATTACGAAAACTAAATAAAACTACAATACCCCAAACCAAATAATTATTTTTTATAAGCTGAATAACAAAAAAATATATATTATAGCAATCCGTAAAACTTGAGTGAATTCTCAACATGATTTAGATTTATCATTTATAGTTTCAACAGATGTGTCCTTTTTTTTTATTAGGTGTTTTTTTTTATTAATGTGAATATTCGAATCAACTTGCATACATCAACTAATCCTATGAATGAATTACCAAAAAAAACTAATCCTATGAATTCTCGATCATATAAATTTTCATTAATTATTATATTAGCAATAATGTATTTCGAACTGAAATGACAAGAGAAAACTCTTGCAAACCCCTCTGTCACTTCTTTTTCGGTCGCTGTTTTGACAAAGAGAAACAGCACATACAAAGACAATCATCCATGGAATTGAATAACTGGCCCCATTGTCGTTTTGGTGCACTTAAACGAAGAAGGATCAGAGTCTTGTGATCGATCGGCACAATAAATCAGCACACAATCTCACGAATCATCAACTTTTTAATCACCTTGCCTTCTTGTTTTGCTCGATTCATCTAGCTAACACGATGCTTCAAATACTGCTGATCTTCTCACCTGCGCTTCCATTAGCCAAGCAAGGTTCAAATGCGACTTTGCTAGTACTGTTGCAGTCATTGCAGAGAATGGAAACCTATAGAAAACCCTCGCAAAAAAGAGAGAAAATCCGGCATATCAGCGTTTATCAACGTTTATGTGTGGCGTATAGGTGCATGGGGGCGTGTGGACGGACAGTCAGGTGTGCATGTGATTATGACGAATTTTTACATGCCCTACCCAAATTCCCAAACCCAGGACACTTAGATGAGCTGCGCGGCCTACCAAACATTGTCCATGAACGAGCAAGCGTTCCAGTTTTCTCAGAAATGTATGATGAAGCTCCCTAAAATGCATTGATTAAAAGACACATTATTGACAAAGTTTATACTATGAAGTTTCATTGAGTTTCAAAACCTTGTCCAAGTCATATGAGTTTCAAAGCACCAATATGATAGACCAAATGAAGCTTCAAGAAGCAGCTTTAGGGAACACACCAGTCAAGTGCGTAACTCATCCTCCACTATGAAGAATGCTACTTTTCAGAAGGCCTTATGAACAATTGTTCATAGAAAAGCATGTACAAAGAGTTGAAAACAGACAACCAGCTCTTCAGAATGAAATTGAGGGTGGCCCCAAACCACCCTTCTATTATTCAATCCTGTTTTATCTTTTAGACATCAAAGGACAGACTACTTTGAATTGGTGACATTTGGTATCAAGTCAGTTTAGAAGTACTGGATACTTTGAATAATTGAAGGGTGGTCATTGCAGATTTGCAATACTTGAATTGAAAATGGAAAAAAAGGGATAAAGAGACTACCTCGTACTTTCTATTCTGGTAGAGAAATTAGCTCCCCTGTTACAATCTGGTTTATTCCTTCTACTGCAGCTACTGTTGAAAAAGCCCAGCAACTACCTGCATGCATCAACAATTTCTGTCACCTTGTTCGGCTGGTCATGATCCAAGTTTTATTCACTTGTGTTTTAGGCCTTGCCCAGGTCAAACAAGAGTGGAGGCGAGTGCCAAAATACCCGACTTTCCTCGGAAACTTGGTCGTAACTCAAAATTATTAAGATTTTACACGGGTTGTGATAAGGTTGTCCGGCCCATTCTTGTGATTTGTTGTCTCTGTGTAAATTTCAATTTGACCCGAGGTTTATGTTTATGTACATCGACTGCTATCTAAGTTTTTTAATTTATTTTAATCATCCCTAAATCTTTTATTTTTACTCCAATCACCCCACATCTTTCGTTTTTTTTTCTCCAATCAGTCCTCATATATTACATTTATTCCAATTTTCTCCTCTACTCAATTTCATCCTTGAAGTCTGAATTTTTTTAATATCATCTTAAGAAAAAACAGAGAGATAGAGAGATAGAATTGACATTATCAAAAATAAAAATAAAAATAAAAATGAATAGAAATGATTTTTTCTTTTATTAAAACAATATGATAAACTTGAGAGAGTTAATTTTTCCAGAAATTCTTAAAACCTATCAACTTCAATTCTCACTTAATAACATTATCTTTTCCATTATCAACACTATATATAATAAAAATCAGAATTAAAATTAATTTAACTATCTCCTATTTTTTTCATAAATATTTTTTTATCACTCTAACCCCTCTCAATTATCAAGTCTCTTCTTTCTTTGATCTTTTGCATCTTTGATATGTGTAAATAATAACGTTCTAGGTGATGTCAAAACTATTCTACACTCAATCTACTATTCCATTCATATGGGATTTCAATATTTTTTTAAAAACTTTAATGAAAAATAAGATAAAAAAATAATATTTATTTCATTCTTACCGGTTATATCATGATATTCCACAGACTTTGAAGATGAACTTATAGTTTATACAAAATGGAATAAAAAAGAAAGAAACGAGGTTTAATTAAGACAAAGCAAAGATTTTTAGTGGAATTGAAAAAAAAATAAACCTCTTTGAAATTTGGCGTTTCTCTTTTTACTGACATCAAAGAATTCTTGAGAGGAAGTTAAACCACCTAAAAGGTCCAAAACCTACAAGTCAAAACTACCATTTTTTATATGTGCAAGGAAAATAAAATAAAAACTACCATTCTGCCACCAACCAAACTCTACCAATTCAATTTCAATCACTCTAATATTTCTTACTAACGAGAAAATATTGTGCATCATAATCTTTAATCTAAAACTTGAGTTCAATCAACAAAACTCAAACTCATGATCTAGATGAACATTGGATGCAAATATAGATATAGATCAAATATGTGATTCATGCTATGCCGCAAGCCGAGCCAAACCTTTTCTAATGCTGAAAATCAATTCATTCGACAATAATTCAAGACAACCCAGTTTAATAGCTAAGCCAAGATATGAGATTGAAAGAACACGTAGAAAAAAAATAAAAAAACTAATAAAGTTTAAAGTTTAATAACTCGATTTCAAAGATACAAATAAAAAATATAATGCTGAAGAAGAAAATCAAAGTCTACTCGGGGTAACTTGACAAACTCACAACCTATTATATGAGATCAAGATAAATAAAATCAAAAGAAAGACCTAGTAAAAAAACATAAAAAATCTCCGAGCTAACCTTTGCTTGAAAGAAGAACAATAATTTTTAGACAACTTTTAGGTTTAATGTATTATTTTCAAGTTTAATGTGTACTCATCATTCCCCAACTTTCTTTCACATTACAGACTGTGATCAAATTCCTGCACAACTAATAAGGAGCTACTAACTCAGTTGGAAAGGGCTCTAATGGATAAGAGTGCACCAGGTTCATACAGCTTATACTCATCCTATTTTGACTCATTTTACTATTTATTTTAAATTTAATTTCTCAAACTTTCTCATTTAATAAAAAAGGGTATCCAAAAAAACAGTTAGAAGAAAGAAAATTTGATTCTAGTATAATTATATCTATTATCTAGTTTAATGCTATTGTGTATAGTAGGTTTAAAATCTAAATCTCAATCCAACTGTGAGTTTCCATATATAATTTTCTATGTTAGTTTATAATTTTAATTTAATGAGTGTTTGGAAAGGTCTAGATAATAGATATAATTATACTAGAATCAAATTTTATTGTTATTAGATATGAGTTATGAAATAGCATTAAACTATGAGTTTTGTTATTTTAGAAAGTTTGGTCAACATATACAATATGAGTTTTGTTATTTGTTGCTATTTGACTTATGAACTTTCTATTTATAGATGATTCTTTTCCTCGTAATATAAAGATATTTAACAACTTATTTTTTAGAGTTTTCTAGTTCTACAAGGATCTTTAATGGGTAACAATATAATTTTCAATGGTGTCAAGAATTCCTTAATGTTCCAAAATCCTTTTCTTACAAGGATTTCTTATTTATTCTCACTACACAAGGAAAAAGGGCTAGAGTGTTTAATGAAATATTACTTTTGGGTTGAATTATTGCATTGTAAAAATTTGTATTATTTTAAGGTTTTATTTGCTGTTTTATTTTATTATTTGGATATTTACATTTAGTTTAGACTTGTGTTTTAGTTTGAGTTTGATTTGCTTAAAATCAATGTTTAGGTTTTTTTAGACATTAGGTTTGTGTTAGCTAATTATTAGCCCATACCCATTGGTTTACAACCAAATAAAAGTTTATTAGATTTATCTAAGAGGATTATATATTATTTTCTTTACTAAAAAAAATCAATAAACATGATCTTTGGAATAAATTTGTGTTTGACGTGATGCAATATGATTTTTCTTTGTCGAGACAAAAATTAACAATTGACTTGTCAAGATATAACCAACCTTGTGGTGTCTTAGTATACTTTGGGTTTTTGTTTTCCTATAAACAACGTGTTCAAGTTCTTTTCTAATATTTTAGTTCTTAGGTACAAGGTTATCTTTACATCAATGTTTCTACCCAAAACCTGAATTTGAACTTTCTTAGTTTATTTATTTACTTTATTGTTGGTTTCAAGATTTTTATCCTAAGGGTTTGTATTAGTTGGTATCAGGACTTTGACTCTAAAAATCAAGTTATATCATTTTAAATTCTTACCTTTCTTCTTATTCTAGGTTTAAATTTTTCTTTGACCTTAATCTTCTACTTAAAAGAATTGAAGGGCTTCTAGTATTAAGTAACCAGAGACGACTGCATTGCTATGCTTTATATAGAGAAGGCTGTTACAAGAGAAAGAAAGAGATATCTACGTAATTGTTACAATTGATAGGAATTACATAATCTTCAAAGTATCTTCAACGTCAAGGACTCTTCAACATTAAAGACTCTATTGTAGATGATGTAGAACTCTGTTGCAGATGATGTTGATCTTTATCCTTATCATCCCCGCAAACGAGCATGGAGATTCAACACTGAGAGTTTGTCCCTCAGAAAACAGAATCGGTCAGCTGTATGCCCCTTTGTAAATATATCTACAGGTTGTAAGGAAGAAGGGACATGTTGTACGAGTAGGTCTCGGTTAGCCATCTTTTCTCTTACAAAGTGATAATCCACTTCAATGTGTTTAGATCGTGCATGAAAAATGAGATTGGATGCGAGAGCAAGAGCACTGACATTGTCATACCAGACAACTGGAGCAGATTCAAGTGAAATTTTCAGTTCACACAAGAGCATACGTAGCCAATATACTTCAGCTGTTACCAAGGCCAAGCACCTGTTCGACCTTTGTACTGGATTTGGACACTATAGGTTGTTTCTTTGCTGACCAAGAGATGAGATTAGGACCAACATACACACCATAACCACACGTTGAACGTCTGTCGTCTGGATCGCCAGCCCAATCCGAATCATAGTAAGCATTGACAGAGAAGGATCCCAGTTTGTAGAAGAGGCCATGATCAAGAGTATGATTTAAATAGCGAAGCACTCGTTTGGCAGTTGTTCAATGAGTAGAAGTAGGAGCCTGCATGTGTTGACATAGCTGGTTCATGGAGTATGCAATGTCAGGCCTGGTGAGAGTAAAATACTGGAGGGCACCAACTGTTTGCCTGTATTCAGATGGATCTTGGAGAAGTTCTCCATTGAATTTTGACAATTTAGAACCTGAAACACAGGGAGCTCGATATGGACGAATGCCAAGAAGTCGAACACGATTTAATAAATCAATGATATATCGTGTTTGGCGAAGATGTAGACCAGAAGAATCGTGTATGGCCTCAATACCCAGAAAATATGATAGCTGCCCAAGGTCCTTCATAGCAAATTCACGTTGCATGTTAGTAATAAGAGATCAAATGAACTGTTGATCATTGGAGGTGACAAGGATATCATCCACATATACTAATAAAAATGCATGAACGGAGTCTTGGTGATATGTGAAAAGAGAGGGATCAACTTGTGAGCTGAGAAAGCCAAGAGATAAAAAAGCAGAAGATAACCGATTAAACCATGCCCGTGGGGCTTGCTTCAAGCCATAGAGTGATTTGTGAAGTTTACAGACAAATTAGGGGTGCATAGGGTCTTCAAAACCTTTCGGCTGTGTCATATATACCTCTTCTTCTAAAATGCCATGAAGAAAGGCGTTGGAAACATCCAGTTGCTGAATATCCCAATTGAAAGAAACTGCAGTTGCAAGAACCATACGGACAGTGGATGGTTTAATCACAGGGCTGAAAGTCTCATGAAAATCAATACCACTTCTCTTGAAATAACCAACAGCCACTAATCTTGCTTTGTGACGATCAATGCTTCCATCAGGTCTACGTTTGAGCTTAAATACCCATTTGCATGGGACCACATTTTTACTAGGGGGACGAGGACATAATGACCATGTTTCATTCTTCAACAATGCTTGAAATTCACTTGCCATTGCTGTATGCAATTCAGGTATAGCAGCTGCTTGACCATAAGTACGAGGCTCCGAGATTACCACACCTGCATGCAAAGCTTGAAGAGGGTGACGGGTAGTATAGTGCAGTTGGTAATCAGGGAAGGTACGGGGTTTAGAGTATCTCGTTTGTGATCTAGTAATGATGCAAGAGGGGGGATAGGGAAGAGGAAGTTCACTGGAAACTATTGCAGAAAATGATGTGTCATGAGAATCATTTGAAACAGTATGCAGAGGAGATGAGGGATCGGGAATAGAAGAGATGGGATTATCATGACAGATGCGAGGAGGGGAGCTGGAGACAGTGGTAATGGAAGGCACAGATAAAAAATTAAATGGAGGAGAAGAAAAAGGTAAAGCAAGAGTATTCGACAAACCTGAGGAGTCCAAACAATTGTCGGGGTTAGTGAAAATGGATTGTTCATGTGCAGGAAAAATACCTTCTTCAAAAATCACATTTCGGGATATGTATACCCGCCTGGATGATGGATCAAAGCACCGAAAACTTTTGTGATTAGAGCAGTAACCAATGAAAATACAAGGCTTGCTACGGTATGATAATTTATCAAGTGAGTAAGGGCGAAGGGAGGGAAAATATTGACAACCAAAAGTACAAAAATAGGAAAAATCAGGTGGACGTTGAAAGAGACGTTCATAGGGTGAAGAGTAATCAAGAATTTTGGTGGGTAATCGATTAATTATAAAAATAGACGTGAGAAAGGCATCGACCCAAAAAGCTTTAGGTAAGCCAGATTGAGCAAGAAGAGTGAGTCACATTTCCATAATATGATGATGTTTTCTTTCAGCGAGGTCATTTTATTGGGATGTGTGTGGACATGAAAAACGATGAAAAATACCACTTGTAGTTAAAAATTGCTTAAAAATGGTAGAACAATATTCACCCCAATTATCACTTTGAAATTGTTTAATGGTGTAATTATATTGTTTTTCCACTAAAAGATTAAAATTAACAAATGTAGAGTAAACATCTAATTTATATAAAATAGGAAAAAGCCAACAAAACCGAGTGTAGTCATCAATAAAGAGTACATAATACCGACAACCATTGGACGATGGAGTGAAAGTACTCCAAACATCAGAATGAATTAGTTCTAGTGGTTTTTTTTATTCTCATGAAGAATCTAAAAATGGTAATTGTTTAGATTTGCCTAGTTGGCAAGACACACAAATACCCTGTTGTTTATTTTTGTAATTAATAATTGGAAGAGAAAATTTAGAAATAACACGATGTAAAATAGGTGTCGAAGGATGTCCCAAACGACAATGTCAAGTGGAAGTAGAAGCCTTGACGCCAACAGTCATAGTAAGAGCATGTAATTTGGATGAGGAAAGTTGACGAAGGTTGATTAGGGTACAATCCATTTTCACTTGGCCCCATCAGAAGCGTGTTCCCCGTCAAGATGTCCTTCACAGAAAAATGAGTGCCAGTGAGTTAAAAAAGAACATTATTATCTTTGCATAATTTATTAATGGAAAGGAGTTGAGCCGAAGCTTGAGGACAACAAGCAACATCTGTTAAAGTGAGAGTAGAAGAGGGAGTTTGAATGGCAGCAGTGCCAGTGTAAGATATATGCAAACCTGTCCCGTTACCAATACCCACAAAATCATCCTCATCATAAGGTTGAGTCGTTGCAAGATTGGTAAGATCGGAGGTGACATGAATGTTGGCACCACTATCAGCATACCATTGATTTTGATTGAGGTAAGTAGTATTAGCCTCAGCAACCATGGCAGCCAACTCTGTTGGAGGATGTTGTCCTTGAAAAGAATAGTTCATCCAATTAAAACAATCCAGTGTTTGATGTCCATCTCGCTTGCAGATCTGACAGTAAGAGCGAGAACGAGAGGTATTGTACGTAGCAGTTGATGAAGAAGAGGGCAGGTGAGGTAATGGTTGCCGAAATTGAGAGAGACCAGGACTGGAGCCTTTTGATGTTCCTGAAAAATGAATCTTGTTGCTGTTACGAAAGCCTGACTTTGAACCAGGTTTATGAGAGTAGAAAGCGTAAGATCCCGTCTCCTGTTGAATAGTTTGACTATGGAATTTTTGCATGAGATCAAAATTCAACAACTCTGCATGGAAGTCTGAGAATGACATAGACTTTTCCTCGGCAAGAAGCATATATGTCGTGACAAAAGAATGGAAAGAGGAATTGAGACCATTGAGAACAAATAGAATTAAATCTGAGTCATCAACTGGTTTCCCAACAGTAGATAATTCATCAACAAGGGATTTAACTGCATCTAAGAGCTGTTGACGTTGCATGGAGCCTTGCTGTAAAGATTGTAACTTTCTCTTGATAAGAGAAATACGAGATGTAGAAGGTGCAACAAAACATGCACCAAGGGCTTGCCAAGCAAGCCGAGAGGTTTTAAGACCATAAATGGTGGAAACCACCGCAGGAGATAGTGAAGATATAATCCAGCCAAGAATCGTTTGGTCTTTATACTGCCAAACCACATAACCAGAATCAAGAACACCTTGGTTTTGATGTTCAGTACTAGAAAATTGAGAAGGACAGGGTTTTGAACCATCAATTATGCCCATGAGGCCATAGCTGCGAAATAAAAGGAGCAACTGGGCACTCCATGCAAGAAAATCTGTGCCATCAAGTTTAATGGAGATAACTTGAGCTGGAAGATTAAATGCAGCGGAAGAGGGGAATCTTTAGTGATAGACATTGGATCAATAGAAGCGTGAGCTAGAGATTGCTCTGATACCATAAAAGAATTGAAGGGCTTCTAGTATTAAGTAACCAGAGACGAATGCATTGTTATGCTTTATATAGAGAAGGCTGTTACAAGAGAAAGAAGATATATCTACGTAATTGTTACAATTTATAGGAATTACATAATCTTCAAAGTATCTTCAATGTCAAGGACTCTTCAACATTAAAGACTCTGTTGTAGATGATGTAGAACTCTATTGCAGATGATGTTGATCTTTATCCTTATCACTACTTACTCTTTTGCTTATGACATTGCTATTATATATAAAAAATATTCTTGTTATTTTCATAACTATATCTATATATCAGTAACATTGAATTCAAGAAAAAGAAGAAGAAGAAGAAGAAGAAGAAAGACATTTAAAAGTTAAAGACTTTAATTATGTGGTGAAAACACGAATACAAAAGATATTGAATCCAAGTATGTTGCAATCACTTCAAAATTTATACTCTATGTTTTTTTTATTACAATAACATCAAATATTAAATTTGATGTTATTTGGATTTTTTTTGGTTTGCATTTCAAACTCGAGTATTAGATTATGTAAACAAGTTTTATTTTTGCAACTTATAAAATATGTTTTTCTATTATTGAAATCAACCTATTCAATATACCAATATACTAAAGTTATATTTGGGGTATTTGGTTTTAATAAACTAATTTTACTACTTTTGCATTTGATTTAATTTGTGTCTTAAGAATGTTCATATTTCATACAAATTTGTTTGCTACTCATGAAGTCATAATCTTAGTTTCATTTTTTATTCCTTTTATATAGTTTTTGATTCTTGAGTTGTTACATATATTTTGATTATGCTATTAAGTTTCTCCAGTTTTTTTTTCTCAATTACAAAGTGAAAAGCCCAATTGAGTAAAATACAAGAGAACTAATGTCAATACTAAAGTATTGTAAACATATGAGAAAGTGAATGAGGAAATAAAATTTTATTTGTCATTAATATATGATGCATATTTAAAGGTGTCAGACAACACCAAGCCATCACCACCAATTGAAATCATGCTTTTTAAGTTCAAACTTTAGCACAACAAATGGAAAAGATGAACATTGTAATAAGGGATATGAAGGATAAGATGGAAACAAGGGAGAGATATAATGTTTTAAAAAATAAGGTTGATTGAGTTGAGAACAATGTTAGGAGGCATGAAATGCGTGTGAGTCCCATTGTTGTTAATGAGATGGATGATGAAAATGTATTTTTAGGTCATAGAGATGAATTTAAAAGCCTAAAACTATAGGTATCTAAGGTAGAAGATATAGGTAGTTCAACCAAAGAGATGATACGAGTGATTTTAGGTACCATGATGAGGTAGATAGATTTGTGTTTATATACGGTTGATTGTCGGGGATTTATATATAAAAAACAACCTGAAGATGAGAAGAACGAGGTTGTGCATAAACTAACACACTTGATTGACAACAAATGAGATGTCAGGTCGTGAAAGAGTAAGATATAAGAGGCCACCCACCATGCTGCGATAGGTAAAGGGGTCAGATAAGGGATCACCATCCAAACACGACAATCGAGTATCAGATGGTAACGGTGTAGGACATGGTTTACACTTAGTCATGTTAAATCATTTCAGTAAATCAACCGCATATCGAGTTTGAGAGAGGAATAAATGATCAATGGACCTTGTAATTTCCATGCCAAGGAAAAAATTGAGTTCTCCGAGTCGACGACTTTGAAAGGTGGAGCACAATTGATCAAGAAAATTGTGAACGCGCTGTAGATCATATCCAGTGACAATGATATCATCCACATAGACAAGTACATAGATTTTGCAGGAAGAGGAACGATGAATGAACAATGATGCATCTAATTGACTGTGCGAAAATCCCTAAGTGAGGAGAAAGGCAATGAGATGTTGAAACCAAGCTCTAGAGGCCTGTTTAAGGCCATAAAGAGCCTTATGGAGCTGACATACAGTTTGAGAACGTGAGGAATCATGAAAACCAGGACGTTATTTCATATATACAGCTTCTTGTAAGTAGCCATTCAAGAATGCATTCCGAACATCAAGTTGTTGGAGAGACTAATTGGAGGACACGACCAAAGATAGGATAGTCCGAATGGTGGCCGGTTTAACTACTGGGCTAAAAGTCTCTGCATAATCAAATCCTTCCTGTTGATTGAAGCCTTTGGCCACAAGACGAGCCTTATAGCGATCAATGGATCCATCAACTTTTTGTTTAACTTTGAAGACCCATTTACAGCCAACTATATTCATCTGGGACGAGGCGGAACAAGAGACCATGTTTGATTTCTCATGAAGGCATCATATTCATCCTGCATAGCAGCTTGCCAATAACTGTATTTGAACGCTTGAGTAAAACCCATTGGTTCAATGGTCATAGGATTAGAGCAATCAACAGAGAGGGCATGAGGTAAGGGGTGTGGGGGTGGCGTGAGAGTCGAGTGGTTTGGGTTCAAGACCAAATGGAATGATGGTTTTGAGGCTCTGAAATTTTTGATGAGGGTTTGGTGTATTAGGAGAATTAGGGAGGAGAGATGGGTTAAAAGGTGAAGAGGGAGGTGTTATCAATGGTGAGGTATTGGGAGGAGCTGGAAACCACTACTGTTGAAGTGGGGAAGAGATGTGGTATGGATGGAGATGGTGGTGAGCTGGCAGAGGAGGTAACTTTTGAGGTGTCAAGGAGAGGTTGTGGGGGTGGTGTGTATGGATGGAGATTGTGGTGGATTGACAGGTGGAGAGTCAAGGGTAATGTAGAGTTGTGGAGAAGGTAGTCTGGGCTCAATGTCTGTGAGAGCAACATGTGTGGTTTGGACAATTGATGGGAGATGAGGTTGTTGGTAAGGGAAAGCTGGCCTCATCAAATATCACATTCCGAGATATGTAAATCTGACCTGAAACAGAATCAAGACAATGATAGCTTTTATAATGATCATCATAGCCAATAAAAACACAGGGAACAAATTTAAAAGGATAATTTATGTTGGTTGTACGGGACCATATGAGGGAAGCAAGCGCAGCCAAAACTTTTGAGAAATGTGTAATCTGGTGTACGTTGAAGTAGTTTCTCATAAGAAGATATGTGATCAAGTTTAGGGGTTGGCGGATGATTAATCAGAAAAACTGCAGTGGAAAAGGCTTCAACCCAAAAACTGTGGGGCAAGCGAGACTGGGCCAACAAGCAGAGATCCATTGCAACAATATGTCAATGTTTCCTTTCCACCACTCCATTCTGTTGAGGAGTGTATGGGCATGAGATTTGATGAGACATTCCATGATCCCGTAAAAAGGTCAGAAATAATTTGCTGGTAAATTCACCTCCACCATCAATTTGCAGTTGTTTGATGTGAAAGCTAAACCGATTTTCCACCAATGTTTTGAAGTGGATGAATGTAGTAAGAACTTCTGATTTCTTAGCCAATTGATATATCCAAGTAAATCGTGTATGATCATCTATAATGGAGAGATAGTAGCGATAACCAAAATTTGAAGAGATTGGTGCAGGGGCCCCATAAATCAAGATGTAAAAGTGCTAATGGAGACTGAGTATGAGATTGTCTGTCTTTAAATGGAAATCGACAAGATTTTCCCAACAAACAGATATAACAATTTTTATTGGAGACAATTGTACCATCAAGTGGTAAATGGTACTTATTCAACAATGCAGTAAAAACTGAATGAGATGGGTGTCCAAGTTTGGCATGCCATACATCTTGTGTGGTTTGCTCTCCATAACAAGCAATCTGACGAGTAATAGAGGGATATGTCTGAATATGATAGAGGCCATCAAAACTACTACCAATAAGAAATACCTTCCCCATTTTGTTGTCCTTTCATAGAAAAACAATTAGCATCATTTTAAAATAACAATCATTATCAGAGCAAAAATGACGGATAGAGATTAAGTTCTTGCAAATAGCAGGTACACAAAGGACTTCATTAAGATTTAATGATTTATGTAACCATATTAATTTTGTGTTGCTAATATGGGTTATCGCCAAATGATTACCATTTCCAACAATTATTGTATCTGTACCTGTGTATGGGTGAGCATCAGGAAGGGAAGTTGCGTTGGCTATCATGGTGAGTAGCACCCAAATCAAGGCGCTAATTTAGATTTGTTACATCTGTAGTAGGAGATGGTGACATGGCAAAGTTCTCTACCATATATGCGAGAGGTTTTCGGTCTAGAAAAAAGCGGGCCATGTGCCCTGGCTTATCACACCTAAAGCAAATTATTTCACTTCGTTGGGTTTGTGGGGCTTTGCCTTGTGGTGTTGGAAGCAGAGGAGGACGACCATCAGAGAGGGTTACAGGGGAAGAGATGATGGCAGATCGACGGTCTGGAGACCAAGCCCCTTGATCTTACTCCCAGTGCACTGTTTTTCTTGTTCCATGCCCTTGATTCCAATTTCTGCCATGACCTCTTCCAAATTTGTTGTGATTATGACTGGGTAATTTTGAGTTGAAGTTGTGTTCGTTGGGCACACGGTCAGCAGCCATAGCAACGCCTGTGGTCAAGGTAAGAGACATTCGTTTCTGTAAATGTTCTTCTCTTAGGGCTAGATCATAGAATTGATCGAAGTCAATGTTAGGATGCAGGTGAAGTGTTATGGCCAGCTCCTTGTATTCGAGACCCAGTCCTTCCAGAACATAACTGATGAATTCATCATCATCCATCGTTGCTCCGGATTGTATGACAGAGTCAAAGAGTGATTTGGCATAATTAAGGTAATCAACCACTGTTGTGTTGCTGTCTTTCTTGAGTGTGCAAATTTGATCTCTAAGAATTCACACACGAGTGCTAGCAAGAGGTGAGAGACGCTTGACCAGCATACTCCAAGCTTGATTTGCAGTGGTACACGGGATGAGAAGGGTTTTGATAGAGGATGAGAAAGTTGCATCCAACTCGGGACCAATTTATCTCTTGCCAATTCTAGGTGCACAGAACCATCTTCTTGCAATTTGGGTGGTTCTGTGTTGTTCTTGATGACTGTTGTGAGGCCATGCATCTCCAGTATGTCTTCAAATTGTGATTTCCAACTTAGATAGTTGGTGCGATCCATGGGACCGTGAAGGGGGATGAGATATTGAAGGAGGTGGGTAAAGGATGGGATGAGCATGGAGGTTTTGACATTTCAGAAATTAATTTTGACATGTCAAGATTGCTTGATTCTCCAGATTTGGGTGTGTTTGCCATTGATTTGTGTAGGATCGAGGTGTTGAGGGTTAGCTCAAAGGAGCTCTAATACCATGAAGAAATTCAAGCTTAAAGAAGAGAACAGGAGATGGGATGAGAACAAAGAAAGAATTTTGAATGATTGTCACTCCAGTGTTGTTTTCTTATTCAATGTTATTTACAGAATAGAGCTATATAAGGTAAGCACAATTACTTTTACATATCACAAAGGGAAGGTCAACGAATCAAATTGATTGAGAATCAATTTGGTTGAGGAATGCCATTGCCTGGGATCTCATGTCGTTGCTTGTGATTTGCTGATTTTCATCAGCAGATTCAGTGGGAGTGATATCTGTAGAAAAATAAAACACAAAAGTCAACAAAAAAGTCAACTGTCACTATTTTATTGAATCAAGAACAAGCACTGTTCAAATCAGAATCTGAGATTTCTGAGAAAATTGAAGAACACTGAAGAACAATTAAGAAACAAATTCTGATATCAAGGGGCAGAATCAAGGTAAGGTTACTGCCATCCCTCTTCTTTATTTATAGTAAAAACTTGAAAGGTTTACAAGAGTTCTAGTTGAATACAACTTCTTCTTGTACTTGATTAACTAAGAATTTAAATTGAACTTAATCCTAAAGAACTTGATCAACATGATCTTTATTCAGGAAAAAATAAAACCAAGCTAATTCATTACTAAGCTAATACTAATGCTTGAATTAAACTAGGACTTCATAACATAATCTTCAATCTTCAACAGTCGTGTCCTTCACTCTACTGTCTTCACCAGTCTTGGAGTCCAGGAATTTCAACAATATCTTCATCTTCTTTAATATCTTCTTTACAATCAAGACCTTGGTCTGTAATAAGCATAAACTCCAAAGAAGGTCTGTGTAAAAGTGAGGAGTAACAGCACAACAGCAGCAAACAATGAGATGATTGCCCAGGGATTGCTGAAATACTTGTGTTTCAGACTAGCTCGCCAAGTGTGCCACTTGTTGTTGTAATAGCGGTTTACATCCTTAAACAATTGGGATAGGTAACTGTCATTTATATTGAAAACGACCTGTTGACCAAGTTGGTTGAAGAGGTCTGCAACATCAGCATCACTGCCAAGACAATGCTCAATTATGCAACGATAATGGAGGTAGGCTACATCCTCGGGGGAGTTAATCAAGCAGTCCATGAAGACCACAAACGAGGTAATTTGATTCCCACAACCAAAATGGCACTGTTCTAATGCAATAAGATTGAGGAAAAGTGATTTAGTACCATCATCAATCAAGAGACTAGGAACTCGGAGAATCCCCTTTTTAAATTTAACATCCCAGAATCGATCAGTTTTCCGTTTCCTGAACTTGATACCAGCCTCTCTGAGCTCAGTGACACAAGGAATATATAGGTGGTCTCCCTGAACTGATCGACGTTTAGGCCATAGGCGCAGGAGACTTTTTCGAAAGACATGGAGGCAATGTAGGCCTCCCTGAACTGATCGAGGTTTAGGCCCTGGGCGCAGGAGACTTTTTCGAAAGACATCGAGGCAATGTAGGTCTTCCAGAACTGACAAGGGGTCGAAGCTAGCGGCAATTCCTGAAGGGATCTCACTTTTTTTCATTGGCGTTGGCGTTGGCGTCAAAGGATAGAAGAATATGAGTGCAAGTTGCTCTAACAATCCTTTCTGATAAGAATTGTTAAGCTGAAGACGCAGAAACCGATCAAGTACAAAAAGCGGAAGCTGGTTCTCTAACATTATCATATCTCTCTCAATACAATACATTGAGGCCAAAACAGGATCATTTCTAGGATAACCAAGTTTCTTGAATCCCTCAGCAACACCTCGAAACAGTTCAAGCATAAAGCAACCGTCGAGAACCATCATCTCCACAAACTCATTGCTGCTAAGATTGATTGGCCCTTCATAGCAAGATCGAGCCTTCGCTTCCATCTCTCTAGCAGTATAAAGATATAGCTCTATATCTTGATTAGGACGCTGCATGACATGATGAAGCCAACGCCACTTATGTGTATCCATTTTGCTTAGATGTTCCTCGCCATGGTGGTAAGGCCCCAAGGAGATGACCTGGGGGACATAAGCCTTGTTATCCACCTCTCGGAGGTAGTGGGGGACTCGATAGATGGACAGCTTCGACCATGAACGTGCTTTGTCTTCTTGCCCAGCCTGTTCAATTTTTTTTTTGATTGATCCCACCCAGTCAAAATCTGGTGATCTTGTTTCCTCATCTTCATGATTTTCTCCATCACCTTCAATCACAATCTGCAGGGAATCTGATGGTGTCTGCTGCTGTTTTTCCTGTTTCTTTTGAGGTTGCTCTGGAAATTCTAGCATCGGGGCACCAGCAGATGATGTTGGCACCGCAGATTCGAGTGTTTCTCTGAGTTTGAGGGTGATAAGGTACCAACTAAAGAGCTCTTTGTTGAACACAGCAGCCATTTTTCCGAGAAGAAAAGAAATTCTGAACTTGATTTTGCCTTGATGACCCTTCCAAACAACTATAAGCACAATGACAGCTACTATTTCTAGAGGGCAAAAACAAAAGAAAAGAAGAACTCTCCTGAGTTGAATAAGATCTTATCCAACATGGTGAAATCTGGTGATAATAGTTTTTATTTCCTTTACCTCTTGCATGGCCACATGACCCCTTTGCTTGAAAGAAGAACAATAATTATTTTGAACTTTAATGTGCTTTCATCATTACCCAACTTTCTTTCACATCATAGTCACAGACTGCGATCAAATTCTTGCACAACTAATAAGGAGCTGGTAACTCGGTTGGAAAGGAATCTAATGGATCGAAGTCAAGGTTATTAAAATTGTTTTTTTAGACGACGCAAAACTGTCATATGAATTTAGGTCGTAAAATTATAAAATTATAAATAAAATATTTTTGTATAAAAATTATAAAATTCAAAATATTTATTGAAAAATTATAAAATCATAAGTAAAATATTTTCTAATACAATATAATACAATACAATTATGACCATAAAACTTTATTAGTTAAAGTTCATATATGATTTAAAATAACTTTAAAATATAATACAAAACAGTTATATTTATAAAATTTTATTATGTAAAAACTAATAAATTTAAAATAAACACTCTGCTAGCGTGCTGTGTAAATTAAAATTAGTCTCATTACATTCACCTTCCTCATTATTTCTAAGACAATCATCAAAAATATTACTATCAAGAAGGTTATTACTACTACTACTGATAATATGATTCATATGTTTCGTATGTACTCTTAATTTCAAATTTCTCAATATCATCTGTGCAATTATGTAATTGTTTTCTGGACATAGTGGAAGAGTCTATATAATATTATTAAGGTTGAGAGCTTAATTTAAATCTAATAGATATCAACTCGACTTGAATGAATATGATTTCTTTAGATTCAATGGATAATATATAGGGTATGGATATAGTCAAACTTAAGCCTGAACCTAATCTGAAATATATATTTATATTATATAAATATTTTTATAGAATATTCAAATTTTTTTAATACAATTTTATTTATAAATACCTTAAAATTGATATAAAACTCACACACACATATATATATATTATTTTATTTTTTTGGAATAATATAATGGAATAATAAAATTATAACTCTAATGTTGTTTTGTTACCTTTCTTATGTATAAATAATCAAGTGCTTTTTATTTAATTCGAAGCCATGAATTTACTTCATATCCTTTTGAGTATCAACAATATTTTTAAAAGCAATTTTAAATTCTTTTTTATTCAACATCAACTTTAATAACAATTTCAATTAAACACATTAAAAAATTATTATAATAAAACAAAGTAGTTATCACATCAATTGCTGCTGAAGTGGAAAATTTGTATATACGGAAAGCTCATCACAACAGTTGCTTGGTAAAGTAGGTGAAAAGAGTAGGGGAAAGAGAAGTAGGTGGAAAGACAAGGATCGTAAAATCAGATCGATTTGGTCTGATTTTATGATTCTACCCAATTTTATCGAGTTTGGATCGATTTTAGTGGATTTTGATTTTTTAACACAATTTACATGTTTATACATTTGACTTGTAAAATCGTGTAATTTTACGAGTCAGAATGCGATTTTAACAACCTTGATCAAAGTGCACCTGGTTCGTACAGCTGACACTTATCCTATCTGACTCATTTTACTATTCATTTTAAATTTAATTTTTCAAAATATCTTATTTATTAATAAAAGGGTATCCACAAAACAGTAAAAAGAAAGAAAATTTGATTCTAGTATAATTATATCTATTATCTAGTTTAATGCTATTGTGTATACTATATTTAAAATCTGAATTTCAATCTGACTTTTGATCAACATAGAATTTTACCACGAGTTTCCATATAAAATTTTCTATGTTAGCTTAAAATTTTAATTCAATTAGATTTTAGAAATGTTTGCGTTACTGGTCAACATATGCAATATGAATTTTGTTATTTGTTGCCTTTTGACTTATGAACTTCCTATGTAGAGATAATTCTTTTCCTTTTAGATATAAAGATATTTAACAACTTATTTTTGAGAGTTTCATAGTTCTATAATGGGCAACAACATAATTTTCAAGCTGTGTCAAGAACTCCTTAATGTTTCAAACACCTTTTCTTACAAGAATTTCTTATTTATTTTCGCTATACAAGGAAAAAAAGGCTAAAGTGTTTAATGACAAATTACTTTTGAGTTGAATTATTTCATAGAATAATCTAAATTATTTTAAGTATTTATTTGTTGTTTTATTTTATTATTTGGATATTTAGATTCAATTTAGGGCTTGTATTTTAGTTTGAGTTTGATTTGCTTAAAATCAATGTTTAAGGATTTTTTTTTTAAGACGTTAGGTTTGTGTTAGCTAATTATTAGCCCATGCCCATTTGTTTTTGCAACCCAATAAAAGTCTATTAGATTTAACCACTCCATTTTCCTTTTATTTTGACTTTTCTTCAAATTTTAGCAAAAATTATAATCCATTTCTAGTTTTTTTTGTTAATCATTTTACAAAATTTTATCGTAACAAATTTAGCATCATACTCCGTGACATGAAAAAAGAAAAGTCAAGTGCTTATCCTAACATTTTATCAATTATTGACGGTGACATCAGTTGAAGCATCTTAATTAATGAAACTTATTTAGTATTTTTTACGCGTTAACAAAATAGGGATGTGAAACCCACAACGCAATCATGCTAGCTAGTACTTATCCTAATATTTTATCAATTATTGACGGTGACATCAGTTGAAGCATCTTAATTAATGAAATTTTTTTAGTATTTTTTACGCGTGAACAAAATAGGGAATGTGAAACTCACAACGCAATCATGCTAGCTAGGGCGGTGGGGGGGGCATATGCCTTACCTCGACCAAAATATGTCACTTCTTTCGGTCGCTGTTTTGACAGAGAAAAAACACATACAAAGACAATCATCCATGGAACTTAAACGAAGAAGGATCATGGGCATAATAAATCAGCACACAATCTCACCAATCATCATCAACTTTCTTACACCTTAAATCACCTTACCACCATTGTTAATAATGAATTGGAATGCATAGTCCATGAGGCCTCCATTGCAACCTGCGTTATAGAACACATAAACTAGTTTTCTATGGGATTTCAATATTTTTTTAAAAAACTTTAATGAAAAATAAGATAAAAAAAATAATATTTTTTTCATTCTTACTGGTGATATCATGATATTCCATGGTCTTTGAAGATGAACTTAGAATTTATACAAAATGGAATAAAAATGAAAGAAACGAGGTTTAATTAATACAAAGCAAAGATTTTTAGTGAAATTGAAAAGAAAAAAAAACACATAAACCTCATTGAAATTTGGCGTTTCTCTTTTTACTGACAATGAAGAATTCTTGAGAGGAAGTTAAACCAACTAAAAGGTCCAAAACCTACAAGTCAAAACTACCATTTTTTATATGTACAAGGAAAAGAAGAAAAACTACCATTCTGCCACCAACCAGCTCCTACCATTTCAATTTCAATGACTCTAATATTTTTTACTAGCGAGAAAATATTTTTCAACATAATATTTAATCTAAAACTTGAGTTCAATTAACAAAAGTAAAATTCATAATCTAGATTACCATGGGATGCAAAAATAGATATAGATTAAATATGTGTTCACCCTATGCCGCAAATCGGGCCAAACCTTTTCTAATGCTAAAAACGATATCCAGTCGACAATAATTCAAGACAACCTAGTTTAATAGTAGAGACGAGATATGAGATTGAAAGAACCCATAGAAAGAAAAAGTTAAAAAAAAATAATAATAAAGTTTAAAGTTTAATAACTTAATGTCAAAGATACAAAAATATAACGCCGAAGAAGAAAATCAAAGTCAATTCGGGGTAACTTGATAAACTCACAATCTATGATATGAGATCGGGATAAAAAAAACAAGAAAAAGACCTAGTAAAAAAAACATGAAAAATCTCGAGTTAGCCTGGGTTAACTTTACCAACTCGCTCTCAAAATAACCAATCAAAAAGAAAAGTTAAAAAATAATAAAGCTCAAAGACAAATAATTTAATGCATAATTGAAAAAAAAAGATCATAAAAAAATAAAGAAACAAAACCCGAGTCAACTCGAGTTAACTCAACTAACCTATCACCCATTACATGAGATTGGATAAGAAAAAAATAGACTTCCAAAATATATACCTAACAAAAACAACCTGCGTTAAATAAAAAAAATATTGCAAAAACAAAAAATGCAAGTTGACCCAGGATAAATTGACCAATCCTCTCTCGAAACAACAAAACAAAAAAAAGTGAAAAAAATGACAAAGCTTAAGGAAAATAATTTAATATGAAATGATAAAATAAAAAAATAATAATTAAAGTCATAATAACTTGATTAACTTGTTACTCGTGATGAGATTTTGAAAAACAAATTAGATTTATGAAAGGACTTCGTAAAAAAAAATCAAAGCTCAATAAAAAAAATATTGAGTAAAAAAATACAAGTTAACCCGAGTTAACTTGCTCAAGATAACCAAGTAGACATAAAAGTGAAAAAAATCATATAGACCTGAGTTGGGTCATCTTAAACATTTATGCAGAGTAACTTTTCTTTAAAATTACTGTGGCTTTTGCATTGAAAATTTTTTTTAAAAAAAAAGTTCTTTAATATTTTTTCATAATCAATATTTTAAGAAAAAGTTCTGTAAAAATATTGTAAGGCTATGAGATTTATTGATTAAGTAAAAACTCTCAAAACTATAGTTGATATAATATGTCATTACAATCATATCTTATCACACTTTTATTTACCCAATCTTTAATAGCAAAACTGATATTATTTTTTAAAATTTTTTTTATTTAGAAACATATTAAAATAATTTTTATTATAAAAAAATAATATTAATATATCAAAATAATTTAAAAATATCACAAAATAATTTTTAAAACATAATGTTAAACAGTCAATTAATCATGTATAAAAATAGGATTCGTCCTGTTTTTCTTTTATGCGTGTGAGATCCTCCTAAAATATCTACGAAGGCGTTGGACTTATTTTTTATATATATAAATAAAATAAAGGTGGAAAATAATTTAATCTTCTAATTCGAGGAAAAAGTTAGCATAATCCAAAAAGAATCTAATCAGCTACTCGTCAATCTTAGAGTATATCATATTCTGGGGTCTCATCTATAAGTTTAAGCTTTTAGATGAGATGGTTTCTTGATATGGTATCAGAGCCTTGTTAACCCAGCGGTCATGAGTTCGAATCTCATCACCATCATTCTATTTGATAAAAAAATCAAGCACAAGATAATGTGAGTCTGTGCAAGTTTCAAGCTCAAAGGGCTTTCACTTGATAGGGTATATTAGAGTATAATACAATCATATTCTGGGGCCTCATCTATAAGGTTAAGATTTTTGATGAGATGGTTCCTTGACAATAAACTATTTGATTTAAAGAAAAATAAATAAAAATATTTAATTTTTTCAAAAATATTTTTAAAACATAATATTAAATAGTCACTTAATCATATAAAAATAGGATTCGTCCTGTTTTTCTTTTATGCGTGTGAAATCCTTGTAGAATATCTACGAAGGCGTTGGACTTATTTTTTTATATATATAAATAAAATAAAGGTGGAAAATAATTTAATCTTCTAATTCTAGGAAAAAGTTAGCATAATCCAAAAAGAATCTAGTCAGCTAATCGTCAACTGTTTGATAACTCATAGTTGTTAATCTCGTTTTGTTTCGGCCGAAACGTTTCGTTCCAGACATAAAAACGAGACAAAATAGCGTCGTTTTTGTCTCGTTTTAAATACCGGCCCATACCGGAAATTTCAGCCCAATACCGGCCGAAATGCACCGGCATCATCTCACCTGTGCCGTTTCGGCCTAAAAATAAATCATTTCTTCCATTGATTCTTTCCTCGCGAGCTGATGGTGTGAACTGTGACCACCAATGTTTTTAAGAGAGAGAGTAGATTGAGATCGAGAGAGAAGATTGAGATCTACTTTTCTTGAGAATATGATGTTTGCCCATGAAAATCAATTGCATCCAGTCACTATGAACCGCATCCATACTACGCCAGGAACTACCATACTATGCAAGAGAAACAAATCTTCACTGTGAGGAAATGTCGAGAGAGAAGATTGAGATCTGTTATTTGAGACTTGAGAGGGAGATGGGGGCTAATTTTGGAGGGTAGTGCCATAGTGGGGGTGGTGATAATTGGTGGAGATGTAGGGTTTTCTTAGGATGGGATGTGAAATGTGAACCGTTAGATTAGGAAGTGTTTTTTTTTTCAATTTTTATTTTTTCAATTGTTTTAATATATTATTACAAAAAATATATTTTAAACAATATTATTTTAAAAAAAATTTGAAACAATACTACTATAATTTCAAACATTGCCCAAAAATGTTTCATATTAAAAGATTAAGAAACAATTCATATGCATTTAAACTAAAAAAAAAAAATCATAATTAATTTCTAAAAAAATCATATTAATTTCTAAAAAAATCATAATTAATTTTGAGATTATATTTGTTTGACTTTGTATTTGTATTGTATAATTTAAAGTTAATTTATCTTGACTTTGAATTAATTTTTGTTAAATTAATATTTTAATTTTTTTATATATATATAATTAATTATATAAATACGAATAGTACAACTCCGAAACGGTTCGAAACCGAAACGTTCCATACCAATAAAAAAAACAAAACGGCAACCGAAACGGTATTGATAACTTTGTGATAACTCGTCCCTTGTTCGTTTGGTAAGATAGTTTGACCCAAAAGCAGCCATATTTGAATTTCAAGCAACAAATTAAAATATTAAAAACCAATTCAGAGCTATTACAGATGTGAACGAGCTTGACCAAGTGTTCATAATTTTTAATTGGATAAGAACATTTAATCCCTTTATATTAACGTTATATTTTACAAGAGAAAGCACTTTCACAAAAGAAAATGATCTAATAGTGTGATTGAAGATATTTTTTAAATTATTTTTTTTATTTTAAAATATATTAAAATGATATTTTTTATTTTTTAAATATTATTTTTGACATCAGCATATTAAAATAATTTAAAAACATTACAAAATTTAATTAAAAATAGAAAATATGTTTTTTTCAAAAATATTTTTAAAACACAATGTAAAGTCGTAAACATTCATAAACCTACATCATGGTTCTTAATAAGACAAGCAGCTGATTATCTTATAACATCTAATGAGCTATTTGTCCAGCACTCCACCATAAGGAATTTTTTTTTGTCTCGTTTCAACATATGCAATTTTTTCAATGCTGCTAATATTGTTTTTTGTTTCATTTTCAATCATAATAATAATAAGATAATGATTCAAGTAATGTATTATTTCGTGTTGTATTTATTAAGAATTAAGTCTTGCAATTTCTCTACATATAATGTTTTAAATCTAATATCCTGGATTAATGATTTGAAAAAAACAATTGTGACTCAATATTGTTTTTATTGTTTTTATCATATTTCTTTAAAATTGCATGACTTAACATTAGTATTGAACAAAAAATATTAAACAACAAAATTTATTATAATACAAATGATTATAATAATTATATTCATAATGGTAATAATACAATTTTGATTATGTCCTTTAACTATTTTCATTTGTTCTTCAAATCAAATAATATTTTTTTATATTGATAATATTATTTATTTTTTTTATAATTATGTTAATGGAAATAACAAAATTACCCTAAAGAATTAAAAAAAAACTATATTTTTTAACAAAAGAGCAAACAAAAAAATAAAATAAATGACAAAACAAAAATAAATATTATTAGCTTACATAAATCATTACACTTGAAAAATAAAAAAAAAATAAAAAAAGAACAAAGAGAAAAAAAAATATATCAATTCTCAAATAATCACCAACACAAATTACAATTTAATGACTAAATTGAATAAAAACACAACCTCAATAAAAGAGAAAATAATAAAAATTAAAAACCAAAACTAAGAGCATATACATATAAACATAGACAAAAAATAGAGATCATTTCAAAAGGATCAAAAAAATTAAAGGAATTAAAATAAAATAAAAAATTAAAAGAATTAGGCCCGAAATAAAAAAAATATGATCTATTTCAACGAAGGACAAAATTAAAAAAATAATCCAAACTTCTATACCGAAAACATTAAGTGATTTAAAATAAAACCCAAAATTAAAAGAATAATGACCAAAATGAAAGCCAAATATATGATCAATTTCAATTGAATACAAAATTCAAACAAATCAAAATTTCTATAACAGAAACAGGACAAAAAAAAAAAACAATCAAAAGACTAGGGAATGAAATGAAAGCACCATAAACCAAGAGGACTTTCAAGTAATTTAGCCTGCAGAAGAGAGAAAATGAGGGAAAAAGATCAACGAACCACCATCATGTTTCCAGCCACCATGAGATACCACGTGCACCACCATGTGAAAAAAGACATGGCAACGCATTCCGTGAGATGTTAGATGAACATTTTTCACTATTGGAAGGCACCGCACACGCCGCTTAAAAGAAGCATAAGGAAGAAAATCGTTGCTAACAATTTTATTATGCAGAAAAAAAAAAACATAAAATTACTTAAACACCTCTACAACCAACTCTTGGATTTTGTCTTTTCTAAGGACATATCTGCATTTGTGTTATTTAGAAAATTTTAAAATACCAGAAACACCCCGCTAGCAACTCTTAGTTTTTTGTCTTATTTGAGGGTAGTATGGTTATTTGATTGTTTACAATATTGTAAAATATCAAAAAACCCTGGGCAATCAACTGTTTAATGTATGCTGGTAAGGGTAAAAAAAATAGTTTTATTGTGCAATAAAACCTAGAAAAGACTCAAATACGCCCAAACAATTAAAGAATGTCAACTGATCCCATGGAAAATCTAAAATGCTCTTGGGTCAAAGAGTTAAAATTTTATGCACTGAAAGCAAAACGGTAATTATATTATTACAATCCACGATAATTTGCGTCTATTGCTATAGTTAAAAACCTAGACATTTACTTTCTTCTTTAATTATTGTCATTAATTAATTAATCACTTGTATTGGGAACTTGCTTAGCAGAAAATTTGTATTTTTTTTTTAAATCAAGATTCTTATAATTATAAAATATCCATCAACTTAATCACAATTTCCACGTGCATGATGATTCTCCATTAGCCTATAGAAATTTTATTCTGATATATTTTCTTTTTAAGTTAAGATTGTCCAAAATTCCAAATTAACCGGAAACATTCTTCTTGTTCTTCTTTTTTTATATATATAAAAAGTATGAAAATACTAGTGGGCAGCAACTTGCTCTGAGGCATAATAAAAAAGGAAATACAGATTATCATTGTCACAAGGAGCAAATGTCAGGTTTGGGAAGAAAAGAAACTTAAAATTATTTTTTTTTTATGTTTTTATATTATTTTCATGTGTGTATATGAAAAATAATTTTTAAAACATAAAAAATATTATTTTGATATATTTTTGAATAAAAAGCACTTGCAAAAACAACTTCAACTACACTTCCAAACACGTAGTGTCCAATGACCTGAAAAAAAGAGGAAAAGAAACCTTTTTATAGAGACAATTGAGCCACTTGCCATGCGTTTCACTGTAGGTGGAACCAAATTATTTAATATGTAAGAAAAATATTAAGAGTGGGAGTTTTGTTTATAATGTTATACATTTGGGCAACATAATTAACCTGCACAAATGTTTTTTGTTAAGTAATGTTAAAAAGCTAATTATAAGACAATTTAATACATTTAATAATAATATTAAGGAATACAATTTTAAAGAAATAAGATAAAAAAAAAACTAAAAACAACATTGAGTTATATTTTTTTTTTCAAACTATTAATCTATGATATTAGATGATAATTACAATATCGAATGATAATTAGTTCAATTTTTATTTTCATTTTTATTATTATGATTGAAGGAAAAATCTAAAAAAAATATTATTTAATTTGAAAAAACAAATGAAAATAATTAAAGGACAAAAGGAAAATCAATATTATTATTATATTATGAATATAATTATTATAATCGTTTGGACTATAATAAAATTTGTTATTATTGATATTTTAAATATTATTTTATGAGTTATTGTTACTATTAGCACGATAGTCATGATTATTAATATCATAAGCATTACAATTATTGTAATAAATGATTATTGTTATCTTTATTATCATCGCTATTACTATTCAAACAATGAAAAATATTAAATTGTCCGGGAAAAAAAATAACATAAGAGCGAAAAAGATAGCAATTATAAAAAAAGAATTCTTAAGATTATTATTGTTATTGTGTAAATGATGAAAACCAGAAAAAGTATTTTGAAGAACAAAACAAAAACACTAAAAAACTTTAACAAAAGAGAATAAAAAACAACAAAAATAAATGACAAAGTCAAAATAAATATTATTAGCATTTAAAAAATCATTTGATTTGAATAATAAATAAAAATAAGAATAAAAGGAGGAAATTTTAAAATTATTATAAACATAAATTAAAATTTTAGGACTAAATTGAAAAAAATAAATTAAAAACCAAAACTAAGAGTACAGATACATAAATACAAAAAAATAGTATATATGAACTTTAAATTGGTATAAATTTATTTGTTTAACAGATTTCAATGAAATCACCAGCAAAAAATTATCACAAACATTAAAAAAGTAAGAAGATTTGGATACCTGAAACATTGAATTCATTGTATTAGGATCAACTTACGTAATAATTTAATTTAAATTAAACAAAATAATAAAATATAAATCATGTAAACACATATAACAACTAAATAACAAAAACAAATTGTTGATTTTCTACCTATAAAAAGAAGAAAATATCATTGAAAATCCATTAATATGTCATTATTATTATTATTATTATTATTATTATTATTATTATTATTATTATTATGGCTATAACAATTAAAATTCTACCATCATTACTACCAAAATTATGAAAAATATTAAATTGACCTGAAGAAAAAAAACACTTTTACAAAAAAGTAAGCAAGAAAACAATTAAAAACAAAATCACTAAACTTATCAATATTATTGTGTAAAAAATGAAAACCATGAAATTCTTGAGAATTAAAAAAATAAAAACTTTAACAAAAAAGAAAAAAAAACAAATAAATATTATGAGAAAAAAAATTATTTGTTCTGAAGAACAAAAAAAAAAGGAAATAAGAAGAAATATGAATTTTAAAATTATCACCAATATAAATTAAAATTTCAAGACTAAATTGAATAAAAAATAAAAAAAAATAAAAATTAAAAACTAAAATTAAAAGCATAGACACATAAGTACGGTTAAAAACTAAAGATTGTCCAAGAAAGATTAAAAAAATCAAAGGAATTTAAACAAAATTAAACATTAAAATAATAAGAACTGAAATGAAAAACAAAATATATAATCAATTTTAATTGGAGGACAAAATTGCAACAAATTAAAACTTTGAGACAAAAAAATGAATACATTTAAAAAAAATCAAAAGAATAAGAGAGAAAATAAATAAAAAATAGCATATGTGATTAATTTTAATTAGAGGAAAAAAGTAAAAGAAATCAAAACTTTTAGGCCAATAAAATTAAATGAACCAAAAATAAATAAAAAATCAAAAGAATAAGTGCTAAAATTAAAACCAACATATATGATTAATTGTAATTAAAGGGTACAATTGAAAAAACCAAAACTTCTATAGAAAAAATCAGGAAGAAAAACAAAATAAAAGGATCAAGGACAGGAATCAACAACTCATCAACAAAGAGGACCTGTATGTATCTTGTCGTTTTTGGAGGGCATTTCCTACCGACCTTGAAAACTGATAATACCCTCATTGTCAGGTAATTGTTTTTGTCTTATATGATGGTAAAAATATTAATTTGTTGTTCACGACCATTTTAAGAAACCAAAAATACCTTTGGTGTTTTTTTATTTTTTTTATGTGCATCCAAGGGTAATTATGGAGTTGAACTGTTCAAAAAAATATGGAAAAAAAAGAAGAAAACACCCCCAAATAATCAAGTAATGTAATCAGTTCCATGGAAAAGTCTAAAATACTCTGAGTCTAAAAACTCTATTTTTTTTAAAATTTAAATATTTTTAAAAATATTTTTGAAATATTGTGTCAAACAATCACTAATATGGGTTAGTGTTTCTAAAAATATATTCATTCAACACAAAATTAAAGAAGTTATTCGTTCCGATGATTTAATTATTACCTTACATCAAAAGTTCTTTGACTTCATACTTAACAATAAATTTCATCAACATAAATTAAATTCACTCGTCACACCTTTCCATTTGCGAGTAACTAGTGTTCATATTCATATGCATTATTAATTTATATTCAAATCCCAAAACAAAAAACTATGTAATTCTGGTGCAAGTTCCATGTCAATGCTGTTATTATAAAACAAAGAGGTGATGTTGAAACCAGCAATTAGCCACATGCAAGAAAATGTCCGAGAAACCCAAGCAAGCACCGAAAGCCATGGAAGAAACCAACAATAAGAAAGTTGACGCAGCTGGCATCTGTATCAAGAATCTGGGCATTAAAATTTTGTTTTTTTTATATATATTTTAAAAATTATTTTTAATATCCGCAAAATAATTTAAAACACTATTTTTTTAATTTAAAATAAAAAAAAATTTACGAAGCATTATAGGATAAAAGCATGCACCGAAATTGTTTTTATTAAAGAAGAATAAAAACAAAACACTTCATTCCCATTCTAAACACTATAGGATGTTTACGAAGCATTTTAATTGTGCTTTAAAAAAAATTGTTTTTTTTTGTTTTAAATAAAATCTTTGTTTAGTATTTTTAGATTATTTTGATATGCTGATATTAAAAATAGTTTTAGAAAAATAAAATAAAATATTATTTAATGTATTTCTAAATGAAAAACACTTTAAAAAACAACCACAAACAATTTTTTAAACATCTTCATAGTACTTATCTTTTTTTTTAAAAAAAAAGACAGGAAATAAACAATATAAAATCTATAACTCATAAAAAATAATAAAAACATCTTTATTCAGTGTTTCTTTATCGTATTTTAAAAAAAAAATGAATTTTTAAAAACAATTAATGAGATATCATTAGTTACTTTTTGAGCACCGAAAAATTCTTTGTATTCTTCATTGTTTAGTTTTGATAATAGTATAATAATTTGTATTGTGATTTGGTCATGAAACCTTCCTTTTTCTAAATTGACATTTATGTCTAAGAAAACTAGCCCACATGGTTAACTTTAAGAAGAAGATATAAGCAATTAAATGATCAAGAAACAAAAGTATATATATTATACCACAACTTCCTTGATCTTTGGAGAGATCAGCAAACTTGGTCAACCCGACTTTGCACGTACGGTTTTGAGAGTTATGTTCATCAATGAATCTAAGTTGTAAAGATTTCAAACCTTTTTTGCTTCCTCCCCATGCCTGTTGGATGCTTTTGAAGCCACCATTTGTATTGCCTCATCATCGCTTCTCCAGCTTGATTGATCATGGTTTAGGTGATTGCCATTAGGGTCCAAGGCAGATGGTATTGGTCATCGCTCATCATGGATTTGCTCCTTCACCCAGAGGTTTTCAACTGTAGAATATATATATATAATACATAGGATCTTGACCAGTCCTCTGCAATGCAAGTGCAGTTAATGATTCATCTCACTAAACAGACAGACACTTAGATTTCACTCTTTTTGTATCAAAATAGGACACTTACATCACAATCATCACCATCATGCTTGCAGGAAATGAAAAAAAAATATTACAATGAGTTTCATTTTTACTGAATCCAACTGCTAAACAGACCATATATTCCTATGTATGAAATTTGACGCATATCAGATGCAAGATCCTGGTATTTCTTGGCAGTAGAGGTAAGGAGACTACTATGATGACATATCTTTTCCATAGAATATCAACAAATCAACTCCAGCTTATAGAAAAGAAAAGGAAAAAAAAACAATGGTGGATTCAAACTCCGACCAACATTTTCAACTGGCCTAGCTTTAATGAATTTCTTTCCAGATGTACTTGCCACCCGTCTGGAAATTAAGATCATGTGTGCTTTATCCATAAAATATCTTCATCCTGAAGGCCAGCAGTGTCAAATTCACAAGGCAGTTTCCCTGGTGTGAACTCAAGCTACCATTTCAATTTTGTTCAGAATGCTTTGCAGAAACCTGTGTCTCCACCGACCCTGCTTCATGCTTTCTCTTACTTCTGCGTTTTGATCTGGGTGATCGAGTCTTTGAAGAATGCTTAACAGTCTGTTCTTGGTTAATTGTTTTCTCTTCGTTGGGAGGGAGTTCAGGAGGGGCATCGGGCCATGGTGTTCGCTTTGATGGCACAGTAATTTCCAGAGGTGGGTCAATTATCCACCTGTAAGCGGACAGCAGTAGGGTTAAGCTTCTAGGAAATTAACCCAGTTGCCAAAACTGGTAAGAGAAGACATTATGGGGTGAGAAACTATTTAGCATTCCCAATATTATATTCCATGATTAAAAAAAAAAAGGGAGCAAACTAGTGAGTACTAATACCTAAATACAGAAGCTTTAGCAACATGAAACTGTTTGCTTGTGGAGATTTTGCACAACTCAAATGGTGGGGATAATTATAAAGCTACAATGCAGTACCATGAAAGGATTACTTAAATGATGAAGTCTCTTGTATAACCATAAAGCTACAAATGAGAACCAAGAAAGGATTACTTCAATTTTGAAATCTCTTTTTCAAGTAGCCAAGCACCATCATCCTCGAGAAATGGGCTGGGCTCATGCAAACACTCCAGTGGATTGGAACAAGTCCAGGAGATTTTGGACTTTGGTTGTTTAAGCAAGGGATGTAATTATATCTTCACAAAATCTATTATTTTTAAACCTAATAAATATTTTTCTTAATTGCGTATTTTTCCTCTACTATATGTATTACATTCATTAAGAGAAGATCAAACACTAGCTATGAACAAATTAATTTGCTTATATGTGATACTTGTGAATGCACAGTATAGAATTTTTGTAAGAGTGTTTTATAAACTGTATCTATGAAAAAAAGTGTTTTGGAATGGATTTGTAAATGGCTCTCAAATGTATATGAATGAAGTAATGACTGCTAGTGAGTAGGGTAGTCAACACTGGAACTAGTTTTAATGGCCTGCCAATGGATTATAATAATTGGCAATAACCCTTTCTTAGAGTTACAATAGTGAATAGGAACAATAGTGGCTAGGAACAATAGTGGTTAGGAATAGTCGACTAATGGCATGATCACAAGTATAAAATGTGACCGTAGCAATTTAATCTACAAGTAAAGTCATGTTTATGGAATTGAATGCCAAAAAAAAGCTGGTATTGATGACCTGTTTTATGACATGTTTTATGAACTATGAGTTATTAACTCTTTTTTGAATTATTTTAAGTCATTTGTTTATCATTGTAAATTTGTGTGCACACGTGTAGAGAGAGAGAGAGAGAGAGAGAGACGTGTGTGTGTGTGTGAAACTTATATACCTAACCTAGTAATGTGTGTGGAGCTTTACTAGCTAAATTGTTGTCAACTTACCCCTTTCTTTTCCCTTTCTAGATAGGTGGAGGATTAAACTGAGGTTCTAAAGAGTTTCGAGCTATGGAGTTTACATTGCCAATTCAAGCTGTTAGCTAAGTTGAAGGATTTTTGTTAAATGAAGGACATCTCTTAACTTGTTAGACATTTATTATTAATAGTTTTAAATACTTGAAATAAGATTTTTTTAAAGTACTATAGGATTTTTATCATGTTTAAGATTTAATATTGTTAAGTGATCATTTAAGAAATACAGATATTTAAGACTTTATGGTTTAGCATTTGTGTTTCTTGGTGAACCTTGTAGACTTAGCCTTTGTATTATATAGGGTGAAATGCTAGATGATATGGGCATGTCTATGCTCGATTTTTTGGACAGCATCCCTAAAATGACTCGTCAACATTTTGGTACACCAGCCAATATAAAACCAAGAGTTAGGCTAGTTCATCAACACGATTGACATGATAACAAGGAGGAGAATTTTTCAGTATATCATGAAAGGAGCCAATCTTCTTTTCTGTTTTCTTTTTTCCTGCTACACAATGACATATACTATAGCACAGGTCCAAGAACAAAAAACAGCCTACCTAAGATGCATATAAGTTCAAGGCATGCCGATAGTTGTTGTGAGGGATATGAGTCCCAAATAATCAATATATTTTAAAAAAAAATCCCTGCCTACCTGAAGTAGTAGAAGGATAAGTTCCATTTATAATTATGTTTCAATACAATGTCACGAGTTGGGTGACATAAATTGGCAGACAAGTTACTTTACAGAGTTGTTCTAGGTTTTTCTTTCTTTTCTTGCTTACTTATTTTTGAAACTATCCTTACCAGCTATGACAGTTGAGGTGTTACTTGTTGACTAACCGTAGCCAAAATTACACAGGAGCAGCACAATTATAGTTCACACAAAAATTCTACTGTACGCACTCCTATGATTTAACCTCCTGGACCTCACTGTCTACAAATTTGAGAAATTAGACACTGAACAATTAACATGAATAGACAAAGCTAAAGATAACCGCAAACTTACTCTAATAGATATTATCTAGATCGAGACAGGCAGCCCATCGCAGTACTGAAAAAATTGGCAATACAAAGGATAAGAAAAACTCACCCTGGAGGGAATTTGCTATCAGCACGAGCCTCAACACGGAGCCACCAGAGCAAAACATGTCGCCCACAGCTCCCAAGTGGCTCCACCTTGGAAGGATCCTTCAGCAGAGCTAAGGGATTCTCTATATTCTCACCAACCGAATCCATATCCTTAACCCATTCTGGTTTATCTTCAGCTTCCTTCCAAAGAAGTCTCGAATTCAACACAAACCCAGCCCACTCCAGCTTCCTAGGCAACACCGTAGCCCTATCATCAATATATACCGCACTCTTCCCCTTATACGTCAACGAATTAAACGTGTGCCAACCAGCCAATTTGTTAGAAGCATTACAAGCCGGGCCCTGAACAGGCACTACTGAATTAGGCAAATTTTCTTCTGCCTCCCTGTCAACCTTAGCAGCAGCCAATAACGTCTCATCAGCGCCACCTGAATGAACAAGAATCCCAACTGAAACCGCACCAAACCACTTCACATTTTGTATCTCATCAAACAGCTCCATACTATGCATGTTACTATCATCCGCAAACATCACTATTCCATCCATCTTCTCCTCTCTTACTACTCTGTTCCACAGCAACCAAAATTTACATTAAAATAAATAATAATAATAAATCCATTATATTTAATCATCAATTCAGTTCAATTCCAAGTTGACAGAGAGAGAAAAAAAACACTTAACCTCAAGGCGCGAAGGCGCATTTTAGTCTCCAATCTGTGCCGTCCTTCCCAAGTATTCGGCATTTTCTGATTAAATCCAATATGAAGAGTCTTAACGCCGGATTTGGCAATAATCAATTCTGTTTCATTGGTGATACCACCGGCCTCCACCACGATCCAGACGACGTCGTAGGGGAGCAACATCAGAGAATGCATAACACCAGTCATATGTAAAGTCTGGAAAGTCCGCACGTAAGTAGGCGTGACTACGATAAGACTCCTAGGACTCTTCACACCGAATTGATTCCTCTGCTCTCTTTGAACTCTCTCTATTATCTGATGCGCTTGTATTACTTCACTCGGGTTCGGGTGCGGCCATGGCCGGATCCGGATCCCGTGCCGCCCGACAACAACTCCCGAACTCACCGTGCTGTTACTAACCAGAAGATCATTAGCACTATTGGTTAAGGGATTGGAAATGGCGGATGTTCGGCTGAGAGGGTGAAACGGTGTCGTTACATAGAGAGTTGTGGTCGTGGAGGTAGAGAAGAGGAAGAAGAAAACGAGACGAGAGAAGCGAAAGCCGAGGACGAGACTGATGAGACAACAAATGCCATGTAAGAGGAGCCAGAAAATAGAGGCTGGTGATTTGATTGTGTTGTCCGGTGATGAATCTAACGGCGCAGATGAGCCTCTGAAACTGCCGCTTCGGCGGTTCATGTAGCTCTGCTGTAGCAAGGAGAATTTCATTTTTCGTGCTCTCTTTCTCTCTCCAAAGTGGTGGGGTTTAGTTTAGAGAGGGAGAGAGAGAGAGAGAGAGAGAGAGTCTGTGAGAGCAGAAGGAAAGGGGAGGTATTTGTTGAGTAAGCTTGCTAAGGTGTGCTTTTATTTTTATTTTATTTTAGGAAGAAGATGAGAGATTTCTTTGAATTGAAATTAAAGAATGAATTTGATGGCTGGTTTTGATTTATTTATTTTAATTATTATTGTTTTCTTGCTGCTGCTGACACCTAAGACAGTGAATGAACATTGATGAGAGGAAAGGGAGAGGGTTCATGATTAGGGGCCAGGTGGATTCGTTAACTGTTTCGTTCAGGACAATTAATTATTTTTAGCTTAGTTTTCGGGATCCAGTAAATTCTACTCCTATCTGTTTACATTTACTTATTTCCTCATGTCTCTTTTACTTACATATATTGTCGCTGTAACTGATTTTCTTAACTAAAAATAACTGTAATTCTCTCTCATGTAGTTTTTAAATCTTTTAAATATGGGAACACGAAGGCCCTTTGAATTTTTTTATTTTTCATTTTAAAATATGTTTTGTGTTTTTTAATCATTTTTATATGGTGATGTCAAAAACAGTTTTTAGGAAGAAAAAAAAATATCATTTTTGATGTATTTTTGAACAAAATCACTTTAAAAAACAACATAACCACATTCTCAAACAAACACAAAAACTTGTTATTTGACCCTCGTTCTGCTACTGCACCTTGGATGTTTTTTTTCAATAAATATTTAAATATGTAGTTTTTTTATATAAAACATATCAAGAATAAATTAAAATATTTATGCAGGTATCTAATTAAACAATTCAAAAATTATTATGTCAAAAAATAAAAATTTCATTATTAATAACTAAATATATATTTATAAGAAATATTATCTAAAGATAAATTTTAATTATGTAAAATATATATATATAAATTATAGATGAATTAGAAAAATCTATTCGGCAATTAAATACATACAAAATACTTAAAAACAACCACTATTTAAAAACAAAAATACAAGTCATAATTTAAAAAAAAAATGCAAAATTTTGAAGAATAAATCCATGGTAAAATGTGAAAAGGTGTCCTGCCACACCTGTTAGATTTTTATTAATATTAATTAATTTTCTAATTTTGGACAGTCAATTACTTATTGATTTTTACTTGAGCTTAGTTGGTGTCCAGTTAGGTCAACGGTCCTTAGGGAAGGTGAGCCGTCAGATTAAAACGGTAAGCATGTGGAAAAGGCCATGGAAACAGGGTTTCTATCCAGTGCGAATGCTACCACCTGCAACTCACTGAATAAATGGGTCGTCACTTTCACATGTTGTAATTTTTTATGGACCATTCCACATTATAATTACTCGTGACATTTCATAGGATAAAAATAAAATGCTAAATATTTTTAATGGCGAATGTTATACAGCTGGTTTAGTTTCCCGAATTTGGACACACCACACTCGGCTGCCCTGTGATCTCAACATGAGCTAATTAAGGGTATATTTGTAATGTTCCAGATTGTATTACATGGTACCTTTTCGAGCACTATTATTTCAAAAAATAAAATAAAAATCAAAGAACCTTATTGGGACCCAGAGCCGGCTTCCTGGGAGGGAGGAGTAGGAACGAGATAAAAGGGTAGTTGGGTTGGTTAGCCTTGCATCACCTAAATTCGTTTGCTTTCTTCGCAGCTTCGCTATCCGGCTAGCCCTCCTTATTTATTTCATAATTACGCGGGTATTTACGAGTTTAAATTATTTTTTTATTTTAAAATAATATTTTTTTGACATCATTAATTTAAAGAAAAAAAAATCAAATTTCACCACCTGAAAGTATTAAGGTTGTGAAAAGAATAAATATATATGATTTATTGAATATTATTTTAATAGTTGACTAAAGGGATGCTAGCACAAATTGCATAGGGTTGTGGTTGCGATGTTCTTATCCCTTAATTGAATAATTGCTATTTCCAGAGAGAAAAGGTTACTTAAATACAAAGGAAAACACCCAACTTCTTTGATAGAATAGTACCATCTGCATGTTTTTTATTTATTTATTTATTATTATTTTCATTTGAATATATAAACTTGCTGTCTGGCAGGCAGGCTTGTTTGGTGCCGTGGTTAGCAAGGGTCAAACAAATTCACGGTTAGAGCAAATCACAAATGATTTTGCAGCTTTTGCAAAATGATTAAAATCCTAATTAACAAAATCAGTGACGAGGCAAAGGGCATCATGACGGTGACCGAACCTTTTCTTTTACAAGCATAGCCCGGTTTTTCATTGAATTTATTCTTTTGAGATAATAAGCGTTTGAATTTCTTTTATATTTTCATTATTGAATGTCTCTATTTTAATTTTTTATTTATTATTTTCGATTCTTAGTCTTTTAATTTCTAATTTTTTACTCTTGACCTTTTTTATCGAAATTTTATTTATTTTTAACTTAATCCTTACAGCCCAATCTATAAATATTATATGTTTCAATTTAATCCTCATTATTTTTATTTTTATTTGTTTTTACCCCAATCTTTTTGTAAAATCTTTATTTATTTCTATTGTCGTGTGTTTTAAATTCATTAATTTTTATCATGAGTTTGATAAGTTAATATATAAAATAGTAATTTTATAATTTTTATTTTCTTATTGCGTTATCCAATCTCCTTATAACTAGAGTTAGGGGTTTTGCTATACTAACTCAGGTTAACTGAGACCAATTTTTTTATGGGAATTTTTGCCCCATTTTTTTCTTTTATATTTAAATAGACTGTGAATTAAAATAGATAATTTATCTATTTTTGAGAAAAAAAAATATGTTTCCACATGGTATTCTAATCACTTTTCTTTTTAAATTTAACCAATCTATTACTGTTTCCTATTTAATTTTTTATTTAATTGAATTGAAAATTAATTTATTTAATTTAGTAAGTCCATGATCCAAGTTCTATATTTTCTTAACACTCAGTTGCAGCAGCTGAATATGGTATTTATACACAACAAATATCTCATCCCGCGGTGAAAAGTCTAATTATATTCTAAATACATAAATTGTACAGCTCAATGATGTTAATTTAACTGAACTTGTGGCTTTGAATGAAATTCTTAATTCCCTTAAACGTCGATTCATTGGTCCCACAATTAATAGAGAGAGAGAGATCTTAAATTCAAAGAGTTTATTTGTATCCTCTAAGTTTTTAATTCATTTTTATTCTAAGTAATAATAAATTAATTTCTTTTTTTAGTGACTTTGGTTAAAAACTTATCACATCAAACAAAACAAAATTTAAACATTATTAAAAGTGATGACAAAATTTAACTTTTAGTATTTTATAAAAAAAAATATTATGTAAGAAAATTAACTCTTTAGGCTATGTCTTACCAAGTTAAATAAATTAAAAATTAAAAATTAAAACAAATTAATAAAACATTTTACACCTCTATTTTTTTTAACTGAATAATCTAATATTAATATTATTTTTTTTATTCTTGTATAAATATGGTATGTAAAATTCTTGTATTTTTTTATTTTATTTAAGTTTCCATACTTTTAATCTTTTCTATATAACTTTGTTAACTTTCATTTTCTTTTTTTTAATCACGTCTTTATATTAGAATCTATCAAATATGTGATGAGATGACAATTAAATTGACATCTTAACAAATTGACGCATATACCAAGTTGTTTTCTAATTAAATGTTTGTATTTTATTTTTTAATTTTATTTGAGTGAACATACTTTTATTTTTGTTTTCGAGTGTTTGTACTTTAAATTTTTTTTTATCAATAAAGTGCTTTTAAAATTAGAAAGCTAACAGCTATCCACTTATGCATTCTTATGTAGGCTATTTTTTCAGCCAAGTTAAATAATTTTTTTAAAAAATATTATAACAAATTATAGACAAATTAAGAAAATATCTTACACCTCTTATTTTTTTATATTCTTGTATAAATATGGTGTGTAGAAATTCTTGTATTTTAGTTTATTTAAGTTTCCATACCTTTATTTTTTCTATATAAGTTTGTTAATTTTCTTTTTTTTTTTTTTAATCAAGTATTTATAATAGAATCTATCAAACATGTGATGACATGACAATTAAATTGACATCTTAACAAATTGACGCATATACCAAGTGCTTTTCTAATTTAAGTGTTTTGTATTTTAATTTTAATTTTATTTTTATTTGAGTGAACATACTTTTCTTTGAGTGTTTGTACTTTAATTTATTTTTTATCAACAAAGTTCTTCAATTTATAAAATTAACCTAAAAAGTTTCGAAAAAATCATATATTTTTTCATTTCTTTTTATATTTTGTTACCTTATGAATTATGACCCGAACACAAAAAATATTTTACACCTCTTATTTTATTTTTTATTTGAATAAAACTAATATTACCGTTTTTTTATTTTAATTTTATTTAACAAGGTAGAATATAGCATACACAAAAATTACAAAAGTGTATATAATTATAAACATCATACATTTGACAGCAGCTAGCAAATATCATCTAATTGGGAAAAAAAATTGAAAAGTTCATACACTCAAATAGAAAAAGGTGTAAATACAAAACACTTTAAATAGAAAAACAAAATCATAATAATCCCCACACAAAGCCCATGTAATTTCTCAAAGTTTAAGGTGGAGGTTAAGCTTGGAGCATAGTGTTGGACACGTAAAATTAATTTAAGCCCATACAAGTTAGATTACAACCCATTTAAAAGAAGCTCACGTGGCTCAATGGTTACAGCCCATCGAGTCCGAGGTCAGCAACCCAGGAGCCACTATTGTATTGAGTGGTCAGGTAAGGAACAGTGTGCCTGTCTTCATAGCTTGGCACAACCAGCTTGCTGTGTGATTTATATTTTATGATGTTGTGTATATATCTAAAATAAATCATCTACGTATCCATTGAAGATTCTTGATATGATATAAGCAATTTATATAGACTAGAATTCTATATAAGCAAAACCTCACACACAATAATAATTATTGAAATCAAAATCTATATAAAAAAATATAAATAAAAGGTAAATAACACTATTTATATATTGACCACCTTTTACACGTATATATAATTATGAAAAAAATAAAGTTGCATTAAAAATTTATAGGATATTACACATGTAGTCAAATGAGGTCTTCGTTGAAGATATATATTAACCACCTTTTACACGTATATGATTATAAAAAAAAAGAAAGATAAAGTTGCATTAAATATCCTAAGCTAAGAATGATTAATTAATGATTCTTTTAGTCCAGGAAGAAAACTAAATTGTCAAATATAAAAGAGGGGGATATTTTTCATTAATTTTCCATGTAAAACAAGGAAACGAATATAACAACATAAGAAGACTTTGGAATGAATTCCACCTTTAAATTGAATTTCCTAATATGTCTGGAACTTCTTAGGGGTGGAAATTTAATTCTAGCATATCTAAATTATTAAGTTTCAGTATTTTATTATTTTTATTATTTTATTTTTTTGGTTTATTATTACTTATTTGGATTAGTTTTATAAGTGCACTCAAATCAACCCATATATATGGATTCCTTAGGGTTATTTAAAGTATTATATAGATGTTTTGTATGCTACAAAGCTATAAGTAATGAATTAATAAAATAAACTTGTGTTTTATATGATACAACATGTTTTCTTTTTTGGAATAAGATCATGTGACTTGTCAAGGTATAATTGACCTTGTGTTAATTTAATTTCAATAGTGTTGGTGTCTTTGGGACAAGTTTCCATCATATCACATGTCTTGAACCTGGATTATATTTTCTTTTCTCAAATTCAATATTTATTATAATTTGTGGGACTATGTGATCATGAGATTCACATTAATTGGTATTAAAACAAAGTTCCACAACCAGGTTATATCCTTCTTGTTTTTGTTATCTATTTGTTTCATATCAACTGGTATTATGTAACCTTTCAAATATCTATCTTGATATCTTGTTATATTCATATTTCTATTTGGATTTATTGATTATATGATCTAATTACACTTTATTGTTTAGTGTTTAGTATCATGGAATAACATGATCATCATTCTTTAATAATCCAAAATGCATGACCTTGTAACAATATTTTCCCTAAAACATGATAAATATAGTCTTCTCCTTATTTTCTTAGTTATTTTGAATTGATTGTACCTAAGAAATCAATTCAAGAAGGAGTAATTACATTTTTTATAACATTATTAATAAATATATAATATGTGATAGAGGAAAATCATCATTAAAGCCTACCCCACTCAAGTTTTTGAAGTTTACATATCCTAACCTTCTTAACCTTCTTTATAACTGCTATGATAGTTGATTTCAAATAAGGTTATTTGATTACCTTAGGAAACCCATCTTCAAGTAGTTCTTAACAAAAAAAAAAATTAATCTTGATCAAGATATTAAGCCTCATCCCTTTTGGTTTCTACTTTACTAGCCGATATCCTTACATTAGGTGGAATGTCAAACTAATCTTCATTGAGATCATATCATCTGATACATGCCAAATGTTTTTTACTCTTTCTTTTTGTTATTATTAGATATTCTTTCATTCTTAGCTTAAAATGTAAGTCAATACATGTTTTAACTTCATGTAATTAATCATCTCTAGTAACTTGATATTTGTGTCATACCATAATGGCAACCCATATTTTATTGGGTATTTACCAACCTTTTTTTTATATAGCTTTTGAAACCTTTACCTTTTAACATTATATTCTTAGACATCAAATAAGCATTAACAACTTTAAAAGTGAAAATACTTTTATATTGATTTCCTTTTACCTCAATATATAATACTAATCTATTTTTCATAATGGAAAATGTCTCATTAGCCTTTACTACTGTTACTAGCTCACATTAATTATATATTTAGATATCTGATGCAAGGATGATTTCATAGCACCTGCAATATGAATCCAGAGTTATTCTAACAATACAATATAAGACTTATGAATGCCAATTACTTGCAATTTAATTTGGAATGATTAAGACTTGATAATTAACTTTATACCAATATCACTAATCACATATATTTTTGAACCATCATATACTCTTGCCATCATATTGTTGAACCTTATATATGACACATCAATCGACAACCAATTTAAATGTTGTAGTGGTACATTAAAGTCTGAACCATTGTTTATCAAAACATTCACTATTATATACTTTTTAAATTTCATTATAATTGTTATAGCATATTTAAAAAAAACAATTGTTGTTTTTGGATGGGATACACAAATTGTGATTTGAAGGCTTAATTATAATTTTACAAGGTTTATTGAAGATTTAATTGTAAAAATATTTGTTTTTTAAAACAATCTAGGTGTTAATAGAAATAAATCAAAGTTTGGGGACTAAAACTAGACTTGGAAAAGCAAAAATGATGAAATCAAGGGCTTAATTTCATAAAATTCAAAGTCTAATGAGTAATTAAGAATTAATTGAACAAAGAAAATACTAAAGACCAATCCGTAAATGACTGAAATAAGGCCAAATTGAAGAAAATTAAGCGTTTATTGACCAATCAGAGGTCTAATTGAATAAATAAGAAACCAAGGATGAAGTGAAAAAAAAAACATTTAACTATGAGGTTGAAAATTAAATTCAACAGGGGTGAATTGCATGCAATTAAGAGTTTAAGAGTAATCATGGGCATAATTAAACGTTTCTTTGCCTAAGGTTTCAAAACTTTCAATGCCCCTCTTTAATTTTCAATATCAAATCAATTAAAAAAAACTTTTTACGCCCTAAACTTTTCAAGTTTGATTGTATATAATCTTTTATAAATAATTTGACAACATCAAATATTTTATTTTTAATTAAAAAAACCCAAATGACGCTAACTATATCATTTATATTTAGAAATAAGATATATTAAATCATAAATTTCATAACCTATTTATTGCTTATTTCCCGAAGTCACCTTTTTTTATATTTAAAAAACAAATAATAGCAAGTGGACAAGTGTTTTGGCAAGAACAAGTTGGGAGGATCTCAAATATGTTGAAAAATCAAGATAAAATATTTTAGACAAAGTTGAGAGCCTGATCATGCCCTATTGTGCCCAAGATAAAAGTGAAAATGTTAATTCAAGGTTGAAATAAATGATTATTTGATATATTTGTATAAAAAATAAGTCTAACAACATAATTAAATTTTTAATTGGTTAGCAAAAAAACACTTATTTCACAAAAAAAATAATCCCTAGAACCCCACTCTCTCTCTCTCTTTACCACAAGGTGTATGTCCATTCAAAACAAACATGTGTATTTTAAGTAAAGTCTCATGAAAAAGCACTACTAATATTTTGCAAGTGTTTTCTTTTTAATTTTGAACAAATGATGCTTTAATATTATTAGTTAAACCTAAATAAAACATGGTATTAAGCTCATTATATGTGTGTATGTGTCATAAATTATATAATTTAAACTATATAGGTTTTGAGTGAGCTCAAATTAATCTAGGAAATATACAAGATTTGTATGGTGTGTTGATTTCTGAGGCGAAACCTTTTGTTACCTCGATATCTTTGAAAATTATATCACTATTCTATGTGGATAAATTTAAAAAAAAATCTATGTGGATAAATTTAAAAAATCTCTTCTATATCAAACATTTTAAAACATTATTTAAAAAAAAAATTGTCTGTTAGGTTCCTTCCCTTAACTTGTGTTTTCTGCATAATCATGTTTCCAATAATTGATGAGAATCTGCACTATTTGCTTGTTAATACTTATTAATTACGAAATGACATGTTTACCTTGTGCATGACTTTTTGCTTTACGTAAGACGTCAATAAGAATGAGTGAGAGATAGGTTAAATGTTGTTATTACAAGTCAATGAGAAGCCATCATGCAGCACATTAAAGTGATCATCTCTTTTTTTAATCATATAATATTAATTCCATACCTCTAATTTTATCGAAATTGAAATCATCATCTCTTTTTTAATCATGTAATATTAGTTCCATACCTCTAATTTTTCGAAATTAAAATTCATCATCACTTTTCAGGAGTTTTTTACACTAAATTTCAAAAAATATTTTTTTAAAAAAATTAAAATTAAAATTTTCAATATTAATATTAAAAATAATTTTTAAAAAATTAAAAAATATTATCTTAATATATTTCTCATAAAAATCATTTTTAAAATCAATTCCAAAAACAATAACACAACGTCACTTAATCATTACGATTAAATCAAAATCATCAATGCTCAGTCGGTGAGTTTGATAGTGGTTTAATATATATATATATATACATATATATACAGACAGAGAGAGAGAGAGAGAGAGAGTTGGTGGCGTAGTCAATGCCCGCTGTTAGGACTTAGGACAGAGGCTATGAAACTCAAAAACGTCTTTGACTAATTTTCACGTGCATAGTTTGGGAGTACTCTTCAGTCTTCTCGAATTCATCATCGATTTCCCACACGTGCTTTGAATATTCGAGCTCGACGGACTTCCTTCATTGCCAAACGAATCTTTTGAATCTTGCGTGCTACGATAATATTAACTTAGAAGTTCAAAAATAAAAAAAATAATAATAATAATAATAATTAAGAAATTTTAAGAGATTGGTTAGGTGATTCAGAAATTTTGCAATTTTTGTTTAATTTTTTTTAAGATTAATTCCTGGAAGCAACACTTAACACAACCCCCATATAGAGGATGTGCTTTTAAAATAAAAATTAATTTTGATATTTTTTTTAATACTCAGTGATGAATTATATACGAGAGTTTCAGATATTATATCCAACCTTTTGATTTAGTGCAACAAATAATTTTTTTATGGCCACATATTTTCTAAAAGAAAAAAAATATTTCTAATTAAGTCTAAGAAATGTCTTTTTAATTCACATAAAATTTATTTCTAATTAAGTTCTATGCGTTAAAAGTTTGAAAGAAAGAATAAAATCCCTAATATTTAGCTTAGAGCTCTTGAATGGAACTGGGTGCTTTATTTTTTTTAATACTTGAAAATACTTGTATTTCTATTTTATTTTTTTAACTCTTAAATCAATCTCTATTCTAACAACATTTTTTAGCTGTTAATTTTGAAATAATGAGAAACATGAAAAGAGTGCAATTTTTGATAATAAAAAATATAACAAACATGAAAAAAAATCTTAAAAGAAAAGACAAACAAGTTAATAAATTAAATAAACAAAATTTAACTAAATAAAATTGTTTTATATTATATTAAAAAATGTAATTACAAAGTTTGTAAGTTTTTTTTTGTTTTTTGTTTTTAGGAAAAACAATATGTATCCATGAGTCTGAGATTTACACTAATAACACCATATAAAACCAAAAAATAATAATTATAGGCTATATGATGAATGCAATGGCCTAAAGTCTAAAAGCAAACCATATCACATTGAGCTTATGCATAATGTGTAACCCAATATTCTTCTAGACCTAAAATGATTATAATAAATCTCAAGAAATTAAGTTGACCTAATTGATTAACAACCAATTATTCTCCATAATGAATTTAAAATCTTTAACAAGCATAACAAGACAATGCATCTATGTAACAGCCTAATCCTAGACACAAATACAACCAAAAGCATAAAGGTCGTACAAGATGTTTATTCTTAGTGGATGGTCTGTATTTTATATTTTTTCCACTCAATATATTTTTACCAACCATTAGTGGTTGTTATCCCAAATGATTGTTATTAAATCAAGTATTACAATGTCTTCTCTATGAAAATTGGTGTAGCTCATAACTACACAAATGTCGATGAACTACAATGTAAAATAAATCATAATATCATAATTTATAAAATTCTCTTATCATTTTCTTCATCAACTTCTTGCAATCACAAATATAAAAGAATCTTTTAGGCCTTATTTGTTTGCTGGAAACAACTTTCCTGTGTTTGGTGAACTTTGAGAAACCACTTTCCAAGAAAGTGGTTTCCAACCAAGGAAAACACAACCCTTTCCAAAAGAAAACTGTTTTCCTCTTTTTAAGCACCGGAGAACACTTTTCTTTTCTTTAACAAAGAATAAACCCCACACCCTAAAGGATAAATCACCATAGAATACTACTTCTATAAAAATCCAAACCGTAGCTCAAAAATACCATAAAAAAATTAAAATTTTGCATTGAGATTTTGATTTAAAATTAAAAAAAAAAAACTTATTTTAATCTTTTAAAATTGAAAAAAAAAATATATTAAATAGTTTTACTTAAAAAATATTTTACAAGCTTATTTCTCTATAATATGATATGATATATATTGTTATATTTTATAAAATAAGTTATGTATGAATATAGGATATAATAAAAAAATTCATCATTATACTTTTTAGATTTCATTTTTTTATTTTAAGTGATTAAATATTTTATATTAAATATTTTATATATATTAGATAAACTTGAAAAAAAAATTATTTTTTAATAAAAAAAATTCTAGTTCATTTTCCATAACATAAACAAACACTGGAAAGTGTTTTCCAGTTTATTTTCCATAACACTGTTAAACATCGGAATTCACTTTCCAGGAATTCACTTTTCAAAAGGAAACCACTTTCCTGCAAACAAATAGAGCCTTAGAGTCTATTATTCTTATAACTCTACTAATTCTAGTATTAGATGGTCCTCTAAACCAAAACAAGTGATTTGTTTTACAAGCACTCGTGTTTGTCATTAAATACCAAGTCTAATAGAAAATTTTCAACATCACAACCCTTTACTAGCTTCAATTTTTTTTTAAAAAAAATTTCTTATTGTTTTTCTTAGATATCATTAGTGGCATCTAACATCATATTTTGTTTGTAGTTTGATTCCATTTTTTTTTACATATTTTTTGTTGTTTTTTCAGGGCTAATAATCTAGAAACATTATGACATAACAGGGTCATAAATCTTCCTACCATAGGTTATATTTTCTAAATCTTTAGCAACTATCCTAGTAAGTGAAAATGATGATTTAAATCCTTGGAATAACCTTTTGTGTAAACAAAAAATAAAGTAAATGGAAATGAAATAATTAATGTATAGACCAAATAAATTGAGGATAAAAAATGTTATGATATAATGTTTTTGGTTAATATATATATATATATATATTAAACAAATGGGGTAAAAAAAACATTTAAGTTAATATTGCAAAATGTGTAATTTAGAAAACATGAGGTTATCAGTATCCCATTTCTCCCTCTCAAATTGCCGAAAACAACCAACTTAAAAGAGAGGGATAGGGATTTGAAATCTTGCATTAAATTTGAGAGAGGATCCATCAAAATTGATTTAGGTTACTTAGGATTAGTGAAATCGGTATAGAATGTATTCCCGAAAGTGATATATATATATATATGAATGTCAGAGATATCAACATCAAAGATACTAACAGGGATTACTGTAGTGTCAGGTCATGTAAATTTATTAATATTTATTAACAAAATGTTAAAGATACCGGATTATTGGTATCGACATTATCAACCAATTTTTTTATAGTTTTGTTTTTTGTTTTTTTCCAGATTATGTTTTTTGTTTTTTTTTCATTTCTCTATGAAACATTTTATTTGCTGGTTATAATTTTTTTTGAATTTTTTTTCCACTTATATTTTTTTTTATAATTTGGGTGTCCAGGTTAGCTTTAAGCGCATCACAATTAATCTCCAGATCCAATTTTTTTTTGATAATCAGAGTGTCCATACCAGTTTATACATACCACGACTAATTCTCAGACCCACTTTTTTTTGCTAAAGTGTTTTCCTGTTGGTATATTTTTTTGCCTTTTTTTTCTTATACTTTTGTTTTGTTCACTTATATATATTTTTATAACCGGGAGTCTACGGGTCAACTTAAGTACACCACGACTAATTCCAAGATCAAATTTGTTTTTAAAACAATATGGATTGCTACAGTGCTTTTACGCTTATATTGTTTTTATTTTCTTTAACTTATATATTTTTTTAATAACCAGGATCTTTGGGTCATCTTAAACGCATCACGACTAATCCCCTGACCAAATTTTTTTTTATAACCAAGGTGTCAAGGCCAACTTGCGCGCATCATGACTAATCTTTGGACCAATTTATTATTTTTTTTTAATTTTTTTCCTTATACTTTTTTTGTTCACTTATACATTTTTCCCCTTATCCCCGAACCAAAACCTTTTTTGATAACTGGGGTCTCTGGGTCAGCTCAAGCACACCATGACTAATTCTTGGACCGAATTTTTTAAAAAAAACAATATGAATTGTAAATGGTATAGGGAAAACACTGTAGCTCCTCACACATAGCATTGTTGATTGCAACAATGCTTTCCCACTACAATGTTTTTTTCTCCTGTTTTTTGCCTTTTTTCCCTTATTATGTTTTTTTTTCTTTTTTTTTCTTATTATATTTTTTTATTTTTTCCCCACAACATTTTTTTTTGCCTGTTATACTTTTTTCATATTTTTTTTCTTTTTCCACTTATATATTTTTTTTTGTTTTTTTATAATCGGGTTGTCCAAGCTAGCTTAAACGCACAACGATTAATCTCCAAGATCCAATTTTTTTTGATAACCAGGGTGTTCATGCCAACTTATGCGTACCACAACAATCCCTAGACCCAATTTTTTTTCTTCTAAAGTGCTTTGCTACTGGTACTTTTTTTTCTTATACTTTTGTTTTGTTCACTTATATATTTTTTTATAACCGGGGTCTTCGGGACAGTTTAAGCACAACATGACTAATTTCTAGGGCCAAATTTTTTTAAAACACAATATGCATTGCTACAGTGCTTTCACACTTATATATATTTTTTTTCCTTTCACTTATACATTTTTTTTTAATTAGGATCTCCAAGCAAGCTTAAGCGCATCACCACTACTCCTCGGACCAAATTTGTTTTTTGATAATCGGGATATCCAAGCCAGATTGAGCGCACCACGACTAATCCTCAGACCAATTTATTATTTTTTTTCTTATATCTTTTTTTGTTCACTTATACATTTTTTTATGACCGGGGGGTCTCCGGTCCAGCTTAAGTGCACAATGACTAATTTCCGGACTAATTTTTTTTAAAAAAAAAACAATATGGATTGCTACAATGCTTTCATGCTTATACTTTTTTTTTGTTTTTTTATTTTTTTTTCGCTGATATTTTTTTTTATAACCGGTGTCTCCGGGCCAACTTAAGCTTCTTTTTATTTTTTCTTTCACTTATATATTTTTTTTATAACCAGGGTTTCTGGGTTAGATTAAGTGTACCATGACTAATACTCGAACCTTTTTTTATAAATCGGGTGTCTAGCTCAGCTGATGCGCACCACGAGTTGTATAAGTACATATATACCCCTATAAGATAAAATCCAAGAATTAACTAAAGGGGTGTATTGGTAATTTATCAATTTTTAATTATATTTTTTGTCGTGGTGTTGTGGGCGTGTCTTCGGGCGTGACGTCAGTTTCAAAGCTCATGCACATTTTGGACGGCGCATGCAGCATCATAGAACTTCTAAAAATGTATATTAGCTTTTTATATATTCATTTTATTATGTAAAATGTGTTTAAAATAATGTCATGATATCATTAATTTCTTTCATTTTTGTACATAGTACAATAATCATAATACCCTTAAATAAAACAAAAACCAAGAATTGTCAGTGGGCATGTCCCGGTAATTTTACATTTTTTAGTGCATAGCAAAATAACTTTTGTAGCTTCAAATAAGACAAAATAGAAGAGCTACCTGCAGTGGTGTTTCAAACATTTCATGTTTACTATACATGCATAAGACAAAGTTTCACTCTTATTTTACACCACCAAAGCTAAATTTACTATGTTTTTTCAACACGAGTTGCATTTAATACATATATAAATAACAATAAAAATTTAAAAAAATCTAAACTAAGAGCAAAAGTTTGTAGATACAAACAATTAATTTAAAACTATTTTTGAAGGAACAAGAAAATCAAGGGATCGAAACTAAACTAAAAAAATAAAACAATAAAAACTAAAATACAAAATAAAAAATTATATATATTAAAACTAGACAAAAAAAAATTTTTTAATTCCCTGCAGCACGCGAGTTTATAGCACGTTTGTATGCTAAAACTGAAGAGGACTTTAAAGCTAATGTGAGTTTTGCTCGAGGGACAAGCTCTCTCATGTGCTGCTCTCTCTCTCGCTAAATTATTGGGATTGTGATATAATAGATCTGTACTATTATTTTGGTCAAAGTTTCCTTTAAATTATCATTTTATAGGCAAATATTATTTTCCATTTAATTTAAATATTAGGTTCACGAGTCCTGTTTTATCATTGACTATACAAAAATAAGTTTTTGGGATGTTGAGCTCAAGATTTTCAAGATTTTCTTAGGTGAGAAAGTATTTGTTTTACTTTCTTAAACATTTGATCTTTACAATATTATAAAAAAATATAAAAAAAATGGAATGATCCCACATTTAAACTCTTAAATTGTATGTTGTTGAATACTTAACGCCAAATCAAGCTTGAATATGTTAATTTGAAAATTATAGAGGTAAATATTTTAAGAAACCGCATCAAATTCACCTAAATAAATTCATATAATCTCCTTAAAGCTCGCAAAAATACCAGGGATTATTACACCTTATTTTTGTTTTTCATAATTTATTAAAACAATTGTTTAGAAAATAAAAAATTACTCTTTCATATCAAAAACATTTTTTAAGATGAGTTGAATATTTATTAGCATCTATATAAAAATGAAATTGAAAATATATAAATAAATAAAATATTTAGGATGAGTTTTTTTTCTTTATTTTTTCAATTGGAATATTTTTAATCTCATCTTTCAATATTTTATTAATTAAGAACTAGATTTTATATATATATATATATATATATATATATATATATATATATTTTTTACAAGGTTATTTTAGTATCATGACTTAGATCATATGTTTTGTAAGTTAATCCGTGTAGATTTGGGTAATTTTATTGTCTTTTTTTATATTGGGTTTTTTTTCTTTTCAAATTCATAATTCAACAATAAGTTTATTGAGAATTATAGATCTTAATTTTTTTTTCCTATGGAGTTATCCAAATTTTATGACCCAAATCATGAGTCTGTTAGGTTAATTTGAGTTGACTTATGTCATTATTTTTTTATCCTTTTTTTTATATAAATTTTATTATTAGATTGATTGATAATTGGACTTCATTATTTGTTTTGATTTTTTTTATATCGGGTCATCATGGTCTCATGATCCGGATTACAAATTTAATTTTTAAACATAGGTAGACTTTTTATTTGGGTCATAATTAATCAAATTAACCTTTAAAAATATAATTTTGTCCTTTGACTTTTTTATACAAATTTATCCAGTAATAATTTATTTTAAACTTAAATTTGCATTGTTTCTTCACTCTTGTGCACAACGAGATATGACCAGACCCTCGTCATAATCTAAAATCTAGACTTGATCTTTATACCATGTTAATCCCTTAGCTATTATTATTTTTTATTATTTTGAAAGAAGAAAAAAAGGTGAATTTTGAGGAATCCATAAATGGGTTATGAAACCAAACACTACTTAGCTCATATTTTCAATCTCACTAATTTTATAAGAAAGATTGCCATCTCAAAATATGATGATTTGTTTTTAAAAAAAAGACTTTAAATAAGGTATTTAACATTAACCCTAAATCAAAGAAATGCATTTCGTTATTCAATTAAATTCATCCAAAATATAAATAAAATGGTAAAGAAAAGTGAATTAGAGAGTATTTTTTTTGTTGATCGAGCATGATTAGAAAGATTGACAATAACTGAAGATTATACTATATACTAAAAGAGATCATGGTTCGGTTACTGTAGTTTGCGAGCGAAATCACTGTGGAATACAATAGTGTTGCTTAGTTTTCGGTTCGGTTCGATTCGGGTTGTTCGGTTCGCATGATTTCTACTATGTTATTTATGTTTCACAGTATAAGGCATTAAGAAGCGCCTGTTGTAGCGCATTGGAAAAAAAAGTATGTTTCCTTATCCGGAGGTCATGGTTTTCGATCCCCTGTTTATTTTGATTTTTTTTCCTTTTTCCACTTATACATTTTTTTTCATTGTTCTTTCTTTTGGTTGTTTTTTATTAGTTTTTTTATTTACACGTCAAATGATTTTTTTTAGCTAATAATTTTTTGTTCTTTTTTGTTAAAGTTATTAGCTTTTTTTTTCCTTTCATTGAATTTTCCCCTATTATTAACGCAATAATGATAATAATTTTAGTTTTTTTTTCTTACTTCCTCTTTTGTCAATGTTTTTTTTTCTCAAGGTAATTTTTTGTTTTAGCGGTAATAATAATGATATTTTTAAATGTTAAGGTTTCAATGTTCCTGTTTTTATAATAAGATGTGTTGATATGTTTCATTATATCAAACCTTGCATATATATATGTTATACTTTATTTGATTTTTTCAATTTTTTTATTTAATTGAAATTGATAATATATTTGGTTTTCGTTTCGGTCCCTTATACTTTTAATTTTTTATTTTAATTTCTTTATTTTTTTATAGTTATTGAATATTTCCTATTTTTGTCCATGTTTATATATATATATATATGTGCCTTTAGTTGTGGTTTTTAATTTTTTATTATTTTTTTTAATTTTGTTAAGATAACATTTTTTTTCAAAACATTTGCTCTTAAATTTTATTGTGTTTATGATCATTTGAAAATTGATATTTGTTATTTTTTTTCTTTGTTTTTTCTTTTGGTTTTTTATTAGTTTTTTTTCTTCACGTCAAATGAATTTTTTTTAGCTAATAATATTTTTTTTTCATTTTTTTGTTTGCTCTTTTGTTAAAGTTTTTGAGCTTTTTTATTCTTTTATTGAATTTACTTTTCCTATTATTCACGCAATAATAATAATAATTTTAGTTTTTTTCAATGCTTCCTCTTTTATTAATATTTTCGAGTTTTTTTGTCCTCATAATAATTTAATAATTTTTATTGTTTTAGCACTAATAGTAATAATATTTTTAGATGTTAAGACTTCGATATTCCTGTTGTTATAAGAGGGTATATTGATGTGTTTCATTGTATCAAATCTTGTATTTATAAATGTTATATTTTATTTTTGAACTAGAAAAATCTATTAATTACTTTTAATTTTAAAAATTATAAAAAATATTTATTCAGTCCCGCAACGTAGTGCGGGCAATTAACTAGTAGTGTACTAAATTTGCATGACAAGATCATGATTGTTCAATTATCAAGATTTGTGTACATGGTTGGTCTGGTTGTTATAGAATTTTATTTTCTTAATTTTTTTAGGTTTAAACATTCAACTCAGAGAAAGTTATTAGATTGCTTTGAATATCTTTAAAATTATTTGAAGACAGATGACATGTAGTTGGTGTACGAAAACAGAAAACAAAAAATCATCAAATTATGAATTCATAGTCCATGAGTTGCTTTCACTACAACAACACTCCTTTGACTATCTACGTTTTAGAATAATTGGGTTAGCAGTCAATTATTATTATTATTATTATTATTATTATTATTATATACTCATCTTAGTTAAGATTCATATTCTTTTTGAGATTTCAATTGAATTTTGAATTAATTTCAATAGAAATTCCTTTTTGGAAATAGTACAAAAATAGTTTTAAAATATAACATTTTAAATAGCCAATTAACTTGTTATATATATATATATATATATAAACAAAGATCCATTCAAGTGAACTTATCGATCACATATGTATATAAACACACACACATTTTGATTAATGTATTATTCATAGTATTTATGGGTAACTTACCGGTCAAACGTTTAAGAATATTACTTTAATTACTTTAAAGAATATTCTAATTACAAAAAGAAATTAGAGGAGTGTTTAATTTTCTTGCATTTTTTTATAAGTGGAGTGTCTTGAATCAATTTATATGTACTATAACTAATTTCTATATGTATTAAACATCATGCAAGTTTAATAATAAACAAGTAAATCACCACGGATGACCAGGCCAAGACCCTGCAATTTATTTGGATGAATTTATAAATTTAATTGCTTGTTTGACATTGCGGTTAAATTAGCGTTTGACTAAAATTCAATTTTTTTTTATTTTAAATAAATTTTTTTTGATATCTTTTAGATTATTTTGATGTGTTGATATCAAAAATAATTTTTAAAAAATAAAAAAATATTATTTTAATATATTTTCTAAATAAAAAACACTTTTAAAAAATAACCACAAACAACTTTTTTAATCAGTCCTAAGTGAACTTTTCTGTCGACGCTTGCAGTTTGTGTAGTAGTAGCCTTGGCAGTCGGCATAGTAACTCATTTTGGTTACGTCAAAAAGGGAGGACCAAAAGTCAACTTTATCATGCTGCTTTATATCTAATCTTCAATCTGACGGCATACGACACCCCTTTGACTTGATCTCCTTCCGTGTCCAGACGTCCCTTGGACCAAATTAACATGCGCGGGCCCCACGTGTCAGATGTGGTCAGACAGAGACACGTCATTCGCGCATTTAAAATCCATAAATGAATATATTTTGTAAGCTCACAATTACCAAAGACCACAAATATTAAAAACAATAAAAAAATAAAATAAAAGAAGAAATTGTGACCGTTGTTGGATCTTACTCCGTTGTCCCTACCTGCACTTGACGGCAAATACTAAAGTAACATGCAAGTGACCTCCTTTTAACAGCGATTTGAAAGCTGAGGTTACAAATTTCCTTTCTCGAAAGAAGTGTTATCGTGACGAGATTGACGGTTTGTTTTTTTATCTCCGAAAATATCAAGTTACACTGACATTATTTTTTATTTTTTTTAAATAATATTTTTTATTTTTTAATATTAACACAAAAAAATATTTTAAAAAAACAACAGAAAAAAAATAAAAAAAATTAGGATTTAAAAACTCTTTCGAATGGACTAGGTTCAAGAAATGATTGCTCAAGCAATTGCAAAACTCATGGCTAAAAATAATGTGCGGGTTACGAAGGTAATATAAAAGAAAAGAAATATGAGAAGAAGAAGGTGAAACAAGAGAGGTAAGAGAAAGATTGGAGAGCATGCATCAAAGCATAAAAAAAGGATCATAGTGGTAGTTTGGATGAAAAAAAGTGACCATAAAGAAGAAGAAGAAGAAGAAGATGGTCGGTAAAAAACATTAAGGATGCTTTATGGTGGAAGGTGTTGTGTACTTGTTGATCATGTGATCAAGTAATTTCCAATAAAATAAATAATAATTTAAAAAAAACTAATGTTGAGATGGTCTTGTACCTATAAACTAAAAGTATTGGAAAATGTTTTAAGTAAAATAACCTTGTATAATAAAATCTTGAGTATACAAATGATATCATGAATCTAGTTAGTCTTCGATAAGTTAATATACAAACTTTATCCTTATAAAAAAAAATATTATTGTTTCATAAACAAACATACAAAAAACTCATATTTATTCTTCATCATGCTGCTGAAATTTACAGCTAAAAAAACCATTATATAGTCTCATCTAACTAGTCATAATAGACTCCTTTTTTTGTTGCGAGCTAATAGTTTTAAATAGCAATCAACTAACATAAGTTCAATAATAAAATAAACCTCTGAACAATATCTTATGGGTCATAACAACCCAAATTAAAGTACTTATTTAGCGTTAGATATATAAATAAAATAAGATAATAAAAAAAGTCATCAAGCTAAAATTCCTCCATATAGCTCAAATCTTTAATTTTTACATATTCTTGAAAGATTTCAATCTTGATTTCAAACACATTTTTATCTCTCATCTAGATATATTTTTAGCATAAAATATATTTTGGAAAACTTAAAATATCTAATTTCCATCTCAACTTGAATGACAACAAAATTCATTCTATAGCTCTAGATATGTCCTAAGAATTACAAGAAGAACTAGTCTATCATATTTAACAAAATCCATCTAGAAACTTAAACCTTTTAAAATAATATGTGCTCAAACTCTATTTGACCTTAGAGTTCACCATAATATATTTTCATGTGTATAGTATATCCCTATAAAATTTTACTTTTTATCTCATGTATGGTTATGAGATATGCATGATCTAGCAAAACTGATCAGCAATTATTTTAAGGTCAAATCTAGAATAGACCTGCTTCGTATCATCCTCCATTTATTTAAAATGATTTAAACTTAAATTTGTAAAATCAAAAAAATATTATGAGTTTAACAAATGAATAATAAGTTGAAGAATAACATCAACATCAAAACTAAGAAGAGCCTTGTTAATAAATACGCCCCCCCTCCGATAACAAGCTCTCTTTTTTAGCCATTATCATCATCTTCTTCTTCTTCTTCTTCTTCTTCTTCAATTTCAATTGCTCTTCGTATAATTTTTTAGCTGTAAGAGATATAAAGTTATAAGGGTCTTTCATTCATCTCAAATAAATACTTATTTGTCACTCAATTTGTGTAGTTTTTTCTATCATACTACCATGGTCTACCAAGCAATAAATGATTAGCTTGTATTGACACAACATTTTATAACACCTCATCATAATTTACTAATAGAATAGGCAACCAAAACTTGTTTATTCACTTTCTTGTAACCATTTTCATCCAACCATTTTAATTTTTAAGGAATAGGATGTTTGGTCTGTGCAACTTCAACTTTTCCACCAAAATGAGTAGTAATTATATTAATGCAACTACCATAATCTAAATTAAGCTAGATACCTTATTCAGAACATTACATCTCATATGGAATATGATCTCCATCTGACCTTCTGAATCATTCACCTTAACATGTATATTTATTGTCCTCTTGACCACATATCTATCTCCCTCAATCGGATACTAAACACAAACATCACAACATTTTTTCATGGTGGCATCTTCTCCTCTTTATACTCCCTAACAGTTTTAACCTTATTATTAACTTTCATAACAATGACTTTTTTGTCTGGAAATTATGAAGCAACATGAAATTAAATAGTAAATGATCGTAAAAAAGAACAGAAATTTGAAAGAAGAGAGAGGAATGAGAATGTTTGGAGAAAAGGTAGTGAAAGGTAATAAATATAATTATTGATGTCTTAGAAGTAGGGAATTAAAGAATGAAAAAAATAAAATAAAATAGTACAATATCTAACTTTAGTGCCTAGTTTGAGCTTTAAGATAGAAAAAATAAAATTATAAATATTTTTTAATGAATAAGATATAAAAAAAGTCCAATTATTGTACAATAATTTGATCATAATTCTAGCCATCATCTCGAACTCAATATAATGAATACTAATAGAATATAGTAATTAAATTGAAACTTTTTATTATTATTATTATAAATGTTATGAACATATAAACATTAGTAAAGTATATATCAGATCAATCAATATATGTTGTATGGATTTACAATAGAAACATTCATTCTGATAAAAATAATTATATTATTAGTATTAATAGGAAAGTTGACACCTATGATATAATAAATTTAATATTTACTTATTAACTGTGAAAAAATCATAATCATATGAAATGGCATTAAGAGAATGTCATTTAATTACATATAAATAGTAGTATTTATATTTATTATAAGGTAATGATTTTTTCTATAAAAAAAGAGAGTTAGGTTTATGAGTGATTAAATGACCTTCAAATAGTTTTATTTACCAAAATCAAGAAGGAAAGAGTGACACTTATTAACATATTAGATGTAAGATATAAAGATGAACAATACATATCTACCTTGATGAAGAATTAATAATGTAGCTAATAAATAAAATGAATCCAGAAAACTATATGAAACTAGAAATAAAGTTTAAAGACCTAATTTAAATTAATATTGAAAAATTTTAAAGGAAAAATTAAGGCACTTTTATGTGAAGTTGGGAGATATACTTGAAAATTCAAAGGAAGTAATGACTTGTAAGCTAAATTTAAATGAAGGGTACACACTAGCGAAGTGGAAAAACAGTTGGTTTATACGACATAGAAGGTAAAAAGCTAGAGAGGAAGTTAAAAAATTATTAAGCGTGAGTTTTATTAAATATGTCAATTATTATGAATGAATATTAAACATCATGATGGTAAAAATAAATTTCACTACAAATGAGGGGGTGTATATAGATTTTTCTAATTAAATGAGGTATAATTGAAGAACTCCCACTCCCTAGTATATGCCACAATGGGAAATGAGTTAATAAGATTTTTGAATGCATTTTTAGGGCATCACTACATTAAAAAAAATAAAGATTATTAGAAAGAGTTGTTACTCATTATAAAACAAGGGACCTCGTATTACCAAGAAAAATACTTCACTTGAAAAATATTTGGATAACTTGCCAGAAGCTTATGAATAAACTGTTCAGTAAACAAATAAGTAAAAGCTTTTTATACATATATGGATGACATGACATGTACTCAAAAGCATTCGAGTAAAGAAACACGTAACAAAATTAAAGGAAGCATTCTTTATACAGATCCTAAAGAAATAAGTATTCAATATGTAGTTGGAAAATATTTCAAGTTTTATGGTTACCTAGTAAAGGATAAAGGCTACCTTTATAGAGAATAAAGCAATAAACAAGATGCAACCACTATGAAAATGGATGAGGTGCAAAGGTTAACAAGAAGTTTAACAATATATTATAAGGTTTATGACCAAGTTAGCCTATTTATTGTTGCCATTTTTCAAATTATTTAGAAAGGTTAAAAACTTCAAATAGATGAAAAAAATTCCAAAGAGTTTTCAAAATCATGAAGTGATACTTAAAAAAGCTATATATGTTGAATTCATTAGTAATTTCAATAATTACTAGAGTTATTGGTGTGGTATTGGATTGAAAAGATAATAGAGATTAAAAACTAGTTTATTAGGTTATTAAGATTATAACAAGACCTAAAGAAAGATATAATCTAACCTAATAATGCTCTAACTCCTGATAATATGAAAAAACATAATGTTTTGTTTTTAAGTTGATATCATACATATGCTGACCAATTATCCTTTAAAATAAACTCTATAAAAAATAAAATATAACTAAGTGTATAGTAAAATAGTTTATAGAATTGAGTGAGATCAATATACATTATAAACTAGGAGCTATAAAGGCTTAGACACTACTAAAGTTCACACCAAATACATAAGAGTAGAATAACTAAATGCTAAATATTGGGAAACTTTTATAGATATGTCATTAAGTCACACAATTAGTAGAGCTAAAATTATTTTAGTTAGGTAGCAAACTTCCTCCAATATAGTATGGAATATGATTTGGATTCAAAACATTAAATAATAAAGCATAACATAAGATATTAATTACATGTCTTATAATTTTAATGGAATTAGGACTATAGGATCTTAAAGTATACAACAATCATAATTGGTAGTAAATAAATTGAATAATTGGTAGTTAATAAGTTGAATTGAACATATGAGACAAAAAAAAATAAAGGATGAAGAATTATTTGATTGAAGTTAAAGATATGATGAAGAAATGAAAATTATGTTTTGTTTAAAATAAATCTAAAAAAAAAACAAATTATAAATAGATGCATTGGATAAGTCAATGTCAACATCAATTGAAAAACTTGAAAAACCCTTAACTTTTATTTAAGCATAAAAAAGAAGGTTAGAATTGAAATTCAATAAGAATCAAACTGGACTGATCTCATTAACAATTACCTAAAAAATGAAATCATTGATGGTATGGATAAAGACCATATTAAAAAGCTTTCACTCAAGATAACATACTATATGTTTATAAATAATATAATGTATAAACTATTAGTTCTCAACCATTATTGCATTGTTTACCAAAGAAAAAAGTAAAGTTTATCATATGTAAGATGGATAATCATTTAGCAAATATAATTAGGTGAAAAAACTATTAGATAAGGATTTTACTTGCTAAACATGGTTTAATATTGTTTGGAAAAGATAAGAAAATGTGTGATATGTTAGAAATATGAGAATTTTTCATCACAACCATATATAGAAGATACAAAAATGCCATGTCACTTCTCATTATAAAGGATAAATTTATTAAGCTTTTTATCACCATCAATTGGAAAATGAAGTTTGTAATGGTATTAATTGATTATTTAACTAAAAAGGGTATAAAATAAAGTTGTAACTAGAATTATAGAAAACAGGACAAAAGAGTAAGAACATAATATGCAAACTTTAAAGATTTGCTTAATTATAACTTCATATAATGCATAAATATTGAATGGATTGAAACCAAATTTGAGGTATTTGAAGTAAGGAAGAACAAGGTAGAAGATCTCCTAAAAGTAATACTTTTGTAATTATAAAACTTACAAAACTTGAAGCAGTACTATTATTAAAGGTTATGCAATGTATTTGAGTATATTAAAGTGAATGAAATAGAAAAATATAATGAAAAGGCTATTTCATCAATAAATCTTTCATAATAAACATATGTTATTACTAATTGTTAATTTGATATTTGCCATACAATACCATTAGACATTGATTTAATCTTCATCTAGTGATATCACTAAGCATTTATTATATCTTTATTGTATGATATTATAAACAACTATTTTGGTCTTTACTAAGTGATATCATTGATTACCAATCAGGTTTTCATTTGATGGTTCCCTAAGATTGAGTATACTCTCTACATTATCTCTAAGAATAACTTATTTGATTATCTATCCTTAGCTAACAATGCAACTCTTATTGAATTTTATTCCTATATATTTTTATTTTTATTTCCACTATATAGTAAAAAACAATTAAAAAACTCATTTACGCATAAAAATGACATAAAGAGACTATATTAGCACTATATCATGACCTAATTGTATGATGTAAAGGTATTTGATAAAAAAAAACCAAACAATAGTTTTTATGCTTGAAAGGAAAAAGTCTTACTTTATGTATTTTTCCAAGAAAGAGCATTAGTACAAGCTAACCATTATATTTTTTATTTGACATGTGCCTCTTAAGCTTTGTATTTTAAAATATTTTTGTTGGAAGCCATATGAATATAGTTGGTTAGGAGTGTATGAGGACCACTATCTATATCTATAACACCAATAATGAAGATATTGGGATCAAACCTTATATCAAAATCATATGAAAAATGTTTAGAGTAGAATTAAAGAGACAAAAAATGAGGTGTAAGCAAAAGTTGAAGAAAAAATGAAAAGAAACAAAAAAAAAGTGAAAGAATAAAATAGAATAAGATTTATACCCTATTGGTTAATAGAAAATATAGGAGGAACATATTTGGAAAAAAAAATTATATCTAATACACCTTAATTAAATGGACCAATAAGATAAAAAAAAACAACTTTCTTATAATATTGGTACACTCTATAATTTATTTTTCAATCAATGTGAGGATAAGTTTTTTTTATGGAAATTATTATATTTAGGGATCTCTAAATTAAAGATAAAAGGCACTCTTAGTTTGGTTGATTGATAAAAATATAATGGGTTTTTCACAAATTTAAGGGAGTCAAGAATCTTCTTTAGAGTAAATTGGCTATTACCTTTTGAGTCTTGAAATAATAAGATCCAAAAACAGTTCTAACAATAATAAGATGATATAAATAATGTATTAAGTGAAGGGAGTATTGGATGATCAAGATGGTGACAAAATAAAATTCCAAAGAAAAAAAAGGCCAAAGTTTTGGGGCTAATAAAGTGGGAATAAGTTAAAACTCATATAAAAATCAAATTACTTTGGGATGGAGGAGGAAGTAAATCCTTACCTTCCAAAGCCTTATAGTAAAAAAAGAAAACACCATCCTTTATTTTATTTCTATTTTAATAATTAGGCCATATGATCAGTCAAAGATGATAAACAATAGAAATGTTCTTTTACTAAAATTGCTATGAACATAAATAAAAATAATATGCCTGAACGTAACGTTAAAGGATTCTTCTATAGAAAAAAAGCTTGTTATCATCATGTAAGCGATCAAAGTTACAGGAAGAATAGTTAGAAGAAAAAATAGAATATCAATAAAAGTTACAAGCTTCTTATCTATGAATCCCAGATAAAGAATGAGTTCAATAAAAATGAGAAGTTTATGGCCTATTGTTATTTATAAAAAATCTAGATCATTATCATCAAAAAAAATGAAAGGAGAAAAGGGAAGCTAATGAAAGAGTAATCAATGTCCATGTCCTTCAAACTATGATGACATTTTTAAGGATCACTTTTCTATTAAAATAAAAATGAGAAAATAAAATATGTACCTGCAAAGTTAAATTATGAAAGGATGAATAGAGTATGGGTTCTAAATATTGGCCGAATATAAGTTATTAAGCAGAAACCCGAGGTGACCTAATTAACAAAAGGATCAAAGAGAGGGAGAATGAAGGGGAAATAAGAAAAAAAAATTGTATATAAAGGAAAATTAAAAAAAAATCCTTATAGAGAATAAAAAAAATGAGAACAATTTTTTCCTTTTCATTTATGACCTGTTTCAGACTGTGATAGAATTGTTTTTTAAAATATTTTTTGTTTGAAAATTATTTTAGACATTAGCATATCAAAACAATAAAAAACAACATCAAAAAACCTTATTTAAAGCAAAAAAATAATAAAAAAGTTTTTTAAAATGTATTTTTGAAACATATTCTTAAACACCTACTTAATAAATAAATAAATTTCCATATATGAAAAAAAAATACATAAATTTCCAATGATAATTATTTTAGGAAAAAAAAGATGATTTTATTTTATTATTAATTTTTTTAGGGTGGTGAGTAATAGTATATAGATGTACAACATTTTATAATAAAAAAGACTATATCATCCTTAAAAATAAACATTTGAGATAGAGTTAGGAAATAAAAAATAAGTTAGTAAAAAAGTACATATAAGAAAAGAAATAACAAATATAATAACTTTTAAAATAAAATAAATATTACTAACCAGACTTTTAGAGGGACAAATCGGAGATCCTCCTTCGGACTAAGTTTTCCCCATAGATGATCTTAAAAGCAATTTGATACACTCACGAGAATAAATTCTTCCAAGCAATGGTCCAAAAATTCTTCACACCACTAGAAACGCACAATTAATTTATTAGTTTTTAATAATAATACATATATTTTGAAGTATTTTATAACTATACTATATATATATATATATATATATATATATATATATATATATATATATATATATAATGAAGTGTTATTTATATACATAGATGTTTTATATTATAACTTACTTAGAATTTAAAAGGTTTTAATTTTTTACCAGAAAAGTTTTAAAATTTACCTAACATATTTTTCATTGGTTTTGGAAGAAAAGGCTAAAAACCGCTCGTATGCTTCCTACTCTCTAAAATAGGCTTGTTAATTCTGTTTCGTTCTGAATGGAATGGCCGGGACGTTCCGTACCATTATAAAAACCGAGATAAAATAGCGTCGTTTTCGTCTCGGTTTTAATTCCGGCCCGTTCTGAAAATTCCGGTTAAATTTTTTGTCGGAACACCTCGGTACCGTTCCAGCCGTGCTGTTCCGGCTCAAAATCATAATATTTCTTTTATTTTAGAACATTTTACTATCATAATATTTTGGAATTTTAGAAATGTTTCTAATTTTGAGATTATGTTTGTTTGACTTTATGCTTGTATTGTATAATTTAAAGTTAATTTATCTTGAATTTAAATTATACTTGTTAAATTAATATTTTAATTTTTTTTTATATATATATATATATATATATATATAATTAATTATATATGAACAATACAACTCTAAAATAATATGTCAAAACATCTTAAAATCAAAATATTATGTTTTAATATAAAAACCAGAACGACGACTGGAACAGTAGTGATAGCTTTTGCTCTAAAAGGACCGTTGCGGAAGCAAAAAAAGAAAAAAGAAAGAAAATCCGTGCACCTCTATAATTTCGAAAGCCGAGGTCAACAATTTTGACCAGATTGGATAGATAGATCCCTCTTAATTTTCCCATCCTTTATCTACAGACCAAGCACCTTGCATTTTCTTTTCACACACCTTTTTCTTTCTTTCCTTTCTCTCTGTTCGATGGTGTGGTTTCATTGATCATGGCTGTGGAGCTCATGATGGGTTACAGGAACGATAGTTTTGTAATAACTAGTAAAATGGAAGAAAACGCAGTCCAAGAAGCGGCTTCAGGGCTCGAGAGTGTTAACAAGCTGATTAGATTATTATCACAGCAAAATCCCCATCAATCTTCAACTTCTACCTCGAGAACTTCCATGGATATGGAAATAGACTGCAAGGCTGTTGCAGATGTGGCCGTTTCTAAGTTCAAGAAAGTCATTTCTCTTCTGGGTCGGAACAGGACTGGCCATGCTCGCTTTAGAAGAGCTCCTAATTCTACTCCTCCAATTGACCAGAGACAAGAGCTAAGCTATCAAGTTCCTGAAGCTAACAGCAAGGTTTATTATGCCTTGCCAATCCAGCAGGTTCCTCCTCCAGTTCTTAACCAGAATCATTATCCTACTCTGGTGCCAAACAATGGGGTAATTGAGAGGAAAGATTCGGCAGCATCTACTATAAATTTCTCTTATTCTTCAGCTGGGAATTCTTTTGTGTCTTCATTGACTGGTGATACTGATAGCAAACAGCCATCATCTTCTTCAGCTTTCCAGTTTACAAACGTTTCTCAGGCTTCTTCAGCTGGAAAGCCACCTTTATCTACATCTTCTTTGAAAAGAAAGTGTAGCTCTGAAAATTTGGATTCTGCTGGCAAGTGTGCCTCTTCTGGTCGCTGCCATTGCTCCAAGAAAAGGTACATATATATAACTCTCTCTTTCAAGATTATGATTCACCTGTCTTAATTTTTAGAGTTGTTTATCCTGGATTTGTATTCAGTGGTTGCATATGTATAAATATATTATTTTTTTCTGCATAGCAGAAAGATGAGATTGAAAAGAGTGGTGAGGGTTCCAGCAATCAGCTTGAAGATGTCTGATATTCCACCTGATGACTACTCATGGCGAAAGTATGGTCAAAAGCCCATCAAAGGGTCTCCCCATCCAAGGTATGCTTGTTTTTAAGTTTTCCCAGTTCAACCTGTGCTTGAGTTTCCAAATAATAGTTCTCTCTGACCATTGATTTCCTACAATTCACACAAAATCTGAGTGAATCAATGCCTACATTAAAAATATAATCGACTCATCAGTTGAAGTTTAGATTCCTGGGCAGAGGCCAGATAATATAAATATGCTTTAGCAATGCTCAGTTTGCAGGGTTGTAATGCTGATGAGATTTTTTTGGGTTTTTTGTTTTGATTTGTTCGACAGAGGTTACTACAAGTGCAGTAGCGTAAGAGGATGTCCAGCTCGTAAGCATGTGGAGAGAGCTTTAGATGATCCATCAATGCTAGTAGTTACCTACGAAGGAGAGCACAACCACATTATCTCTGTCGCAGAGACATCCAATCTCATCTTAGAATCTTCTTAACTAAATGATCACTATCAAATTGGTATCAGTAGTGGCTAGCTATCTGTTGAATCAATCAATCAATCAGATGATCAACTCAACTTTTATCTCGAAGGAGATTAGTGGGTCAGTTCAATTGTTCATTTGCCTGTAAATTATGTGATTCTCGCAGCCTTCTTTTTCCCCACTCTTGAACAACTTTGAACCCATTTGATGATTATTTAAAGTCTAGAAAAGGTAGGGATCGAGATGGTGGATTTGGTATTAGATTTCAATTCATGTAAAAGAAAGTTACAGGTAGTGGGGAGATCTATTCTCTTTGAATTTTTTTTTTATTGCTTGCTTTAAGCTTAGGGTTCTAAGTTTCTGGATGCCTACTTGCTACTTTTCTTACATCCTAGTTGGTTTAAAATAAAGAAAGAAAGAAAAAGATGCGCACATAGTCAAACAATAGCCAAAAAAGTTGACGAACATGTCGTGTTAGGGACGGTTGACCATAAGAAAGAGGTAGGCAGTTTCCAGTTGGGACGGCCATTAACAACATGTAGACGTACCTGTAATTAATTAGCCAGGCAGTTTTGAATGCAACTTTTCTTTTGCTTACGAGACCGACAAAGAAATCTGTTTTTGGATCTCTTCAAAACCCTATCTCCATCCAGGATGCGAATAGTTTTCTGACCCTTTTAACAGGGCTAGTTTCTCTGCCACCGATATTAGATTTTCTATTACTGGTATAATTCAAGATTGTCAATATTGTTCGGTCATCGTTTTGATTTTTTTATTAGAACAGAACGTTCCAGTTTTTCTATTGGAAACGGAATGTTCCGGTTTTCGTTGGTTACCAGCAGCTATTTATACCTAGAGTGAGCTAAATAAAATCAAGATTACGATGAATGTGTGGGATATATTTAAGACCTCTAGCTGAGCTGATTGAGTTTGGGAAAATGAGAAATCAGGAAAGTCAAAATGGGTGGGTGGGAGAGTTGATAATTTCCGAGTCACAGAGGGCCCTACAATGTTTACAAATCTGTTGGTTTGCTTTGCCTTTGCTCAACGTCAACGTTGCTGTGCTGAATGGTCCCATGTATAATTATCAGCTCGTGAAACCACACATATGTCTTGAAAAGTCCAATTGCAGTTCCATCTAAGCATGGAAATGGTGGATCTGTGTTCGCTTCACCGTGTTGTGTGAGCCGGAAGCTAATTAGGTCTTGGGTGTGTTCATGACGCCTGTCTCTTTGCGTGCGAGTTCAGAGAATCCAGCAAACTGATAGCCTGTAGACCATCTCCAACCTTTCTGTTCATCAAGTTGTTGAGATGTTGCACTTGTGGTCTTGGACTAGTGGGGAAGGGATTTGTTCTTTTTCTGTGTTTGAGTTCGAGTTTTTCTGTGTATACTTGTTATCCCCGCAGTGTCTTACTTGATTATTAGGTTTGCAAGGTGTTTAATAAGTCTAAAATTAGTTATAGTGCATGCAAGCTGGTTCGGAGATTTCGTTATTAAAAAAAAAAAAAAAGTTGCTGAGATGTTGCCTTTGGTTATTATTATAATTTCCTCTTCGAAGCTTTGCCTTTTGGTGCTGTATTTTGTCAATGCTCCTTGCTCGTTCGGGGATCTAGAGGAGTGCTATTTCTCTAACTAAATTGATTGGTAAATAATAGGTGGGTAAATAAAAAAAAAAAAGGCAGTGTTTTCATTGGACTGGGAAAATAATGGTTATGTTTTGAGTTTGGTGTGCACTAGACTAAACTTGATAAATTGTTTTATTTTGTGTTTAATAGATATTGAATAAGATAAAAACAAGGTATGATGATGATGATACTAATGTATTGGAAGTGTGTGTGTGTGTGTATATATATATATATATATACACTAAAAGAGGTCAAAGTTAGTTACTATAGTATGCGAGGAGAATCACTGTGGATTATAATAGTGTTGCTCAGTTTTCTGTTCGAATCAGTTCGGTTCAATTCAAAATTTATCGAGTTTTATTTATGTTTTCATAGTAAGATATGATGAAGCATCTGTAGCTCATGGAGCTTCCATTTACTAAATAGGAAGTTAGGGTTCGACCGTGTCTACCGCTTACTCTTCCCCTATTTTTTTTTTCATTTCCCCCCTGATTATGTTTTTTTTTTCATTGTTTTTTTCTCAGAATCATTTTTTCCCCACTTATATTTTTTTTTCTTTTTCCACTTATATATTTTTTTTTCTTTTGGTTTTTTTTATTAGTTTTTTATTTTTATTTTCACGTCAAATGATTTTTTTAGCTAATAATTTTATTTTATTTTTCATTTTTTGTTTGCTCTTTTGTTAAAGTTATTTGTCTTTTTTTTTCTTTAATTGAATTTTCCCCCATCATTATTATTATTATTATTATTATTATTATTATTATTATTATTATTATATAATAATAATAATAATAATTTTAGTTATTTTTTTTTACTTCCTCGTTTCTTAATATTTTTTATTTTTTACTTGGGATAATTTAATAATTTTTATTATTTTAGCAATAATAGTAATGATGTTTTTAGATGTTAAAACTTTGATGTTCCTGTTATTATAATAAGTTGTGTTGATATGCTTTATTATATCAAACCTTATATGTATAGATGTTATACTTTATTTCATTTTTTCAAAAATATTTATTTTAATTCCTTTAATTTTTATAGTTATTAAATAGTCCCTATTTTTGCTCATGTTTATATATACGTGCTTTTAGTTTTGATTTTTAATTTTTATTATTTTCTCTTTGTTACGATAATATTTTTTTCAAAAATTTTGTTCTAAAATTTTAGTTTGTATTTATGATCATTTGAAATTGATATTTCTTTTGGTTTTTTTCTTAGTTTTTTTTCATGTCATATGATTGTTTTTAGCTAATAATTTTTATTTTTTCTTATTTTTTTTGTTTGCTCTTTTGTTAAAAATTTTAGGATTTTTTATTCTTCTATTGAATTTATTTTCCCATTATTCACGCAATAATAATAATAATAATAATAATAATAATAATAATAATAATAATAATAATAGTTTTAGTTTTAGTTTTAGTTTTAGTTTTTTTTCTTACTTTCTCTTTTATTAATGTTTTCAAGTTTTTTTCCTCTCGGAATAATTTAATAATTTTTATTATTTTGGTAATAATAGTAATGATATTTTTAGATATTAAGCCTTCGATATTGCTGTCGTTATAAAAAGGGGTGTTGATGTGTTTCATCATATCAAACATTGCATGTATTGATGTTATATTTTATTTTTGAACTAGCAGAATCTATTAATTGTTTCAATCCTAACTATTATAAAAAATATTTGCTTGGCCCGCAACGTAGTGCGGGCAATTAACTAGTTATTTTCTAAATCAAAACCTAAAAAAGATATTCAAATATAAGGTCAAGGTAAAATATAAAATAAAATATATTTTTACTTTTAATATGTATTATTGTCAAACTTATATATTTTAAAAAATAATTAGATATTATTTTTTACTTAGTTTATGTTCAATGATGAGCTTAATAATATTGTAATAATCCTAGTTATAAAACATGGATTAATATGATGGGTTGGTTTGGATCGTTTTTGTTTTAAGAAAAAAATTGGGAAAGATTTGATCACATCAAACCTGATCAAAAACATGGGTAGACCTGTGACCCATTCGAACTAGGATAAACCACGTGTTACAATGCATTTTTTGAATTTTTTTTGTTAAAACGAGGTGGCTTTGAGGTTCTTTATATAAAAAAAGATAATTTGGGTTGACTCTCATAACTTGTGACCCAGACCTTTAACCGGGCCAATCCCTAAGTAAGATTTAAAAACTATAATAATAATAATAATAATAATAATAATAATAATAATAATTATTATTATTATTATTATTATTATTATTATCATCTTTGTCTTGACCAGAGTTAACTCGGGTTAAGATGTCGCGGTTTCATAAATTATTTATCATATCTTAAAACACACAAAATAGTATAAAGCAAGTAAGAGATCAATCACATGAGGAAGGTTTACTTTAGATTTTCATGCAATTAAGAGGTTGGTTGGTGATTATTTATATCTTTTCTTAACATTACTTAGTTAACAACTCCGTTTTATAACTAACCCTAATCAACAAACTATCACATTGTCTGCACTAATGATTTACTTCAATGTTAGTCTTAAGAAGTAGATAAATTGATTAATCTATACAGCAAAATTATCTGCAATTCATGTTGAGTTTCTTTCGATGTTCTCCCTAAGATTAATAGCGTAGATCTGTCATAATTATTAAGTTGGGTTACTTCACAAGTTTATGTACCACAACTTCGATTTTGATAATGAATTTAGCAATAGATTGTTCGCAACAACAACTTAGAGACTACTCTGACAATTAAGATAAACAATCATAAGAAATATGCATAGAAAAACGAGCATATTCTTCATCATATAAACTGGAAATAAATAAAAAAATAAATCTCACAGTTCTTGAAATCTAAAGCTTTTGGTGTCTTTGCGACCAAGAAAAATAGTTTAGTCTTGTATATTTATTAAACACCTACTACAAAAGATGAAAGAATGCTTGAACTCAGGTTTTTAGGAGCAAGTAATTGTGTGTTCTCTATTATGGTTGCCCCCCCTCTCTTATTCTTTCCGTTATCGCTTTTTTTATAGCCTTGGAAACTTTAGCCTCTACTTTACAATATAATCATCCCTTTAAGTAAGGAGTTTTACATTTAAATACTTCAATAACTATTTTTCTAAAATGAGAAATAGTCTTGCGTGAAATCTTTAAGAAATGACTTAAATAAGCCAAATTGCTGAAATAAAGACTTAGAAGTCAGTTTGGATGCTTTGAGATATAATTTGAACTTGTTTTTTTCACAAACTCTGTTTGTTGGCAGAATTCATATGTTATCTTAGAAAAGTCATATTTGCTCATATGAGCTCATTTTCCATTGACATTTGTTACGCTCATAGGTCTTTGAGTCAAGAATCCAACAAAATTAAGTTTTCCTCAAATGAACTTTATAGCTCAAGATATTGAAGTCATAATGGTTAAAGGTTAATACTTGCAGAATGCAAGATTTGATTTTGAAGACTGCAATTTACATGCTCTTTATTTATTTATTTATTTATTTATTTATTTTTCTTTTCATATATTTCTAGATTTGTTTGGATGTTAGCTTTCTAATTCCACTAGAATCATTTCATTTTGGCCTTTATAGCTCAAGTTTTGCACAAAACATTGATTAAAAGTCAAATTTGTAAATTCTCTCTATTTTACTCCTTTTAAATCTTTCATCCAAAATTATCTTCAAAACATAAAATAAAAAAACATAAGCAAACACACTAGGTAAATGTGGGTAAAACTATCAATTAATATGATTGTATCATTGGATCTCCCAACTCGTGCCCCGAGCCTTCTTTAGGCCAACCCCCAAGTTAGATTTTAAAACTATAATAAAAAACCATTTTTATACATGTCTTGACCTAAATCAACCCGAGCTAACCCTCTCGACCTGTGACCTAGACTTAACCCTAGAATAACCCTCTTGTTGGGTTTTAAAATTATGATGATAACAATTCTATCCTTATATCGATGTAAATAACCTAGGTTAACCCTCTGAACCATAATGTCATGACATGAATAGCATTAAAATGACGACTCTACCTTCCAAGTGTGGAAGAGGGATTTTGAGTATATTCATAAAGTTATATGGTTCAAGAGTCCCCACCTAATCTTATAGCCATTAAAAAACATAATGGTCCGCGAGAGTCTTGGTAGAGTTAGTTGTTCAAGAGAAACATGCATCATCCTCAGTGCACCCCACCTAAAATAATTTGTATTATTGTTTGATTATTTTTCTAGGTCAAATTCCTATTTGTTGATCTCATTTAAGATTCGAGACAGTTCTATCTTTGTGAGGGAATCTCTATCTTATTGAATCATAACCCAACCATTCAAAAGCCTAAATATTCGCATCATGTTTATTTATTTTATTGTATCTTTAACACTTGATAGTATACTCTGCAATGTAGTTTTAGCCTAAAGATCTCGATTATTGGTTCAAAATGGACGTCATGAACTATTAAAATTTGATAATTAAAGATTGTCTAAGTTGACCTTGTTGGGGTGGCACCGCCACAATTATGATTTTAATTAGTTGGAAAGAATCAATTCTAGTAGAAAAAAAATCAAAAGATGATAAAATTGTAAAAAATATAATTAAAAAACTATCCTAAACAAAATGAACTTAGCATCATACAACAACAAATCAATTGAACAAAATAAACTAGGGTTGAGTCATCCTAGGTTCAACCATAAAACTTGTAACATGAGAGATGAGATTAAGATAATCTCATAAAAAGATGGAATAAAAAAACTCAATTATAAAAAAAAACCCTAAAAAAAACAATGATAACTTTGGCTAACCTTTCAAACCTATGATTCGAGTTTTAATAGAGAATTATCACATAGAAACAAACCTAAATAATGATTGAAGTTGAATTCTCAATTAATAAAATATTAAGCACCCAACAAAAAAAAACGTATTTAGTTATTGAACAATAGTGCACATGTTGTTCTAAAAGCACAAATAAAAATTGTTGCAGCAATATATTCCCAAGCTCCGACCTAGTGTATTTTTGGATTGTGATTAAGATTGATTTTTAAAGTATTTTTTATTTAAAAATATATTAAAATAATATATTTTTTTTATTTTTTAAAAAAATATTTTTGACATCAACAAAAAATAATATAAAAACACTAAAAAAATATTTAAAATAAAAAATAAAAATATTATTTTTCAAAAATATTGTTGTCACAAATTGTGAAAGAGGGCTTGATCCGCCCATGATAACCCACGTCTCAATATTGATACATACCGGAGTATTTAGCCCAGCATATGCCCCAAAGTTGCAGCGTTTAAGGTGGTGTTTTGGTGAACTAAACTATTATAACTAAACTATTTTATATTAATCTGAATTAATTAAACTAATATATATGTTATGATCCGAGTATGAAGTTCAGAAAGTATTTGTTTGAGAATATAGTATATATTATTTTTAAAAGTATTTTCTTTTTAAAAATATATTAAAAAAATATTTTTTTATTAATATATTAAAATACTAAAACAATATTAATTTAGAATTTTTGTAAATCTTCCAAAAAAAAAATTACGTTACAACCGCAATTCCATACACGATTTTTTATACCATAAGAGAGCATCTTTCAGCTGCTGCGGCGGCGGGGTTGTTTCTCAATTCCCATCGTTGCCCATTCATGAAATCCAAATCCATCTTCTCTCCACAAAACCCTTGTCTTAAATCTTTCTTCTCAGCACCACTAGAGTCTCTTATGGCCACTTCTCTAGTACCAAACGACGACTCTGTCTGCTCCAATCCCCAACAAACAGAAACCATTGAAAATCCTTCAGAAACGGCATTGCTTGGTGAGCCGAGGGGGTACCTGAGCGGGGAGGCTCATGTGGAGCGTGCATGGGGTCATTGGAGTAAACTGGGTCGGCCCAAGTTGATAGTGGCTCCTATGGTGGATAATTCGGAGCTGCCGTTTAGAATGCTTTGTAGGAAGTTTGGGGCTGAGGCTGCTTATACTCCTATGTTGCATTCCAGGATTTTTAGTGAGAATGAAAAGTATAGAAGAGAGGAATTCACCACTTGTAAGGTAAACCAACTTTGTTAATTTTGGAGCAACTGTGTCCATTTCTTACTTGCTTGGCCCTAATTTGAGATGCTACTGTTTGTGTCCATGGGAGGGAAAAAATCAAACTAAAATTTTGATATAATCACTGCAACTTTGGAGCATGAAGGATGCAGCAGGGGATTTCTTGCTTAATATTTTATATATTTGTCTGACTTGAACTTTGAGAACAATTGCAGGAAGATCGCCCCCTATTCGTCCAATTTTGCGCCAATGATCCTGATATTTTATTGGAAGCATCACGGAGGGTGGAACCTTATTGTGATTATGTGGATATCAATCTAGGGTAATCTTGTTAAGCAATCATCTACTTTTTAGCATCTTTACATGGTGTTTGATATACTGAAATATGTGCATTTCTCAATTTATTTATTTATTTAATCTAAGTATCCATTTCAAACATCTTTACAGGCTCTTAGTAGCAGATCATGCTTCTCTTTTCATATTACAAATCAAGTTTTAGGTTAAGTTCCAATGTCTCTGGTTCGTATGGAAGTGTTTTGTTAGATTAAAGATATTTCTGGCTGCATAGAACTTTGAATTGAAATAAATTGTTGGTTTTGGCATAGTATTCTTGTTGGTGCCTAGCTCTCAAGATCCATCCTTTCCTTCAATGTTGTTGTGATAAAAAGAATCTGATTGAGCTCCAATTGAGAAGCTGTTAAGATAAAATCAATACCATAGAATTGAGACATGTTCTTTTGTTGAAATATTATGTACTTTGGAGCTCAATCAGATTCTTTTTATCTTACACTCAAGCCCATGTAGATTAGATTGAATTTGAAACATGGAAAAAGCTACAGTAAAAAAAAATTCTACTTATGACTGGATGAAAGTTGAACAAGACATTGGGACAAAATCTATGAAACTTGTTCCTCACTGACTATGCTATGGCTTTCCAGCCTATATGGGAGCTTCTTCCAGCCCAGATGCTTCCCTTGCCACAGATATTTATATCTATCATGGTGACTTGCCATGATCCTGTTTTCAATCTTCTACTAACAAAACTAGTTTAATCACTCTTGACTTCATGACAATTCTGGTGATGGGATCTGTGCAGATGTCCTCAGCGGATTGCCAGGCGAGGTTACTATGGAGCTTTCCTGATGGATAATCTTCAACTTGTGAAATCTTTAGTTGAAAAACTAGCTATCAATCTTAATGTCCCTGTGTCATGCAAAATCCGGGTCTTCCCCAAATTGGAAGACACAATTAATTATGCTAGAATGCTAGAGGAAGCTGGCTGCTCACTTTTAGCTGTCCATGGTAGAACAAGAGATGAGAAGGATGGAAAGAAATTTCGGGCTGACTGGAAGGCTATCAAGGCTGTAAAAAATGCTCTAAGAATTCCAGTCCTTGCCAATGGGAACATTCGACACATGGACGATGTTAAGACCTGTTTGGAAGAGACTAGTGCTGACGGTGTGCTTTCAGCTGAGACCCTTCTTGAGAATCCAGCGCTCTTTGCTGGATTTCGGACTGCAGAATGGGTAGATGATGGTGAAGCAAGCAACAAAGATGGATTGCTGGACCAGGCAGATTTAGTAGTGGAGTATTTGAAACTTTGTGAAAGGTACCCTGTGCCATGGAGGATGATCCGTTCTCACGTGCACAAGATGCTAGGAGAGTGGTTCAGAATTCATCCCCAAGTAAGAGAGGATCTGAATGCACAATCCAGACTGACCTTTGAATTTCTACATGACATGGTGAATCGACTAAGAGAGCTGGGTGTGAGGATCCCTCTTTATTTGAAGGAAAGGGATAGTCATGTACAAGGAGTTTCTGAAGATGGTTTGGCCAATTGAAGCATATCATACAAGTTAATCGCGTTGCAGGTGCTTATTATTCATGCTTATAGCGAACTGAGAATCAGCAAGCAGATTATCATTGACTTATACAGATTGTTTTGTCGTTAGATCTGTGCTGAATTTCTGGATGCCCAATTAAGCTAATCCATTTTCTTGGCAAGTGCATTAGCTCTCCCTTTAGCTTTGAATTTCATTTTTTTTAAGGAATTGTTTTGCATACCAGGGAGATGTAACAATATTTTTTAGGTATTTATTTATGAAATGCTTTCTTATTTCTTGTCTCTTCTTGATAATAGATTGAATCACGTATTGTATCGTTTGATGCGATTTCAAAGCACCCACCTGTTGAATTGAATCAAGTGTCTTCCGTGATTGCCTAGTTTGCCAAGGGAAAATAAAACCTCTGGCACGGTTCATTTAAGGTTTTGTGTCTTGTTCGATGTACACTTCTTTTGATCAGTATTCCTGCGAAAAGCACCCGCACCTAGTCGTTACCGGAATTATATTTTTATGTAAATAAATATTAATTGTATAAGATTTTTTTTATTATAATATAAATTTGAGGAAAATAATAAATCTGTATAGAATTTTTGGGAAGTGCAAATTTTGTATAAAATATATAAATTTAAATCAATATAAATTTATCTATTTAGTAGGTTTCAACAAAATCAACATCATAAAATTATCATTATCATTAAAAAAGAAAGAAGATTTGGATACTTCATTTATCGAATTTATTGTATTAGGATTAATTAATTTTATAATCCAATTTAAATTAAACACAATAAAAAAAATATAAATTGTAAGAACACCTCCAATAATCAAATAACAAAAATAAGTAGTTAATTTTCTATTTACAAAAAGAAGAAAAATCATTGAAAATATATCCCTACGTTATTGTCATTATCATGACTATAACAGTTAAAATTATTATCAATATTTTTGCCCAAACAATTAAAATCATTAAATTGTCTCAAAGAATAAAAAAAAAGAATTTTCTTTTTAAAAACATTATCACTAAAATTATCACTATTATTGCCCAAACAATGAAATCATAAAATAATTTGACCCGAAGAACAAATAAAAATAACAGAAAACATAAAAAAAAACAAAGGAAAAAAAAAGAGAAATATTAATTTTAAAATGAACCCTAATATAAATTAAAATTTAAGGATTGAACTAAATAAAAATAAAACCACCATAAAAATAAAACAGCAAAAATTAAAAACAAAAACTAAAAGCATAGGTGAATAAATACGGGTAAAAATAAACATTGTCAAAGAAAGATTGACAAAATAAAAGAAATTAATACCAAATAAAAAATTTAAAGAATAAGGACCAAAACAAAAAATAAAATGCATAATTAATTCCTATCGAAGGACAAAATTTAAGCAAATAAAATCCTGGGGACAAAAACAAATAAAAGCATTTTTTAAAAAAAAATTGCAGTTTAATTTTGTTAAAAAATTAAAAGAATAAGGACTGAAATGAAAAGTTTAATTTTGCACTTTTTATTTATGATATTATTCTAATTATATGTCCATTGTCATGAAATTTTGTCAATTAACAAAGTTTAAATGGATTTTTCTCGCTTTTTTTACTTTTTTCTTAATTTCACCCTTAAATATAAGGTTTTCAAACCATGCTTTTATTTGAATGAGATTACTCTATATCCATTGTCATGGAATTTTGTAAATTAACCTAATTTAATTGGATTTCTTTCTTGTTTTTTTACTTTTTACTTAATTTCATTCTTAAACACTGGATTTTTCAAACCATGAATGAGATCATGATGGCTTTTTTTATCACTTTTTTCTTATTATTTTTTTGTCATTTTATTTGTTGTTGTTACATTTATTTTTTTCATATTATTTAAATTATCAATTCATCTGGTAACTTGGGTCTCATATTTGTTCTCTTACAAAAAAATTTATACTACAAAAAAGGTTTTTCTAGGCTATGGTGAAGCGTGGGTAATAAATCTAAATATGATGTATATTCCATGAATTTCTTGATTTCTTTCTCTTTTTATTATTTAGCTCCTTTTTTAAATTAAAATTTTGGGCATCCATGCTAATTTCTTTATTGATATTATTATCCACGTCAAAAACTAGAATAAGAATTGACTGCTCATATTAATCTTTCATTTTTCTGATGGCATATTAGCTAATAGAACCAAACTATAACTTATATGATATCATTATTTATATGTACTTGGAAAGAATCTAATTTCTTTGATTTTATCAATCTCATAGTTTAAAATATAAAATATAATCGTTTTTTTACTTTACTGTACATAATTTCAATTTAAAAATATAAATAATTTTTTTTAAAAATGTATGTGAAAATACAAGTAAATTTCATTGAGAAATTTTAAATCATAGAGCTTATTAAAAATAATGAAAATATAAATTATTTTAAAAAGTAATAAAAACTAAATTAGTGTTTATAAAAGAACAGTAGACCATTATTTCTACTAAAAAATAGCATATCCTACGATAAATTTGTTAATCATATAATTTACAAATGTATTTTCTATCTCATAAAACCTAAATATAGAAAAACTAAATAAATAAAAATTACACATATGGAGATAAATAACAAGAGTATCTATTTATGGAACTCATCAACTAATATGAGTTTAGTCGTTGATTTTATATTTTTTTTATTACAATCCCTTAATTTGATCGGTCAAGTTTCTTGAGAAATATTATGTTGGTTCATGATTATTCCATTGTAAAATACAAAACCTTAATTTTTAATTTGTATTGATTAATTTATTTGATATTGTGAGAAAAAAGAAATTGGATTTGCAATAAATCTTTCAGGGTAAAATGAAATTAATTAATCTTGTACCAATTGATGATGAAGGGAAGCTTTACAATTGAAAGAAATTGATCACAACTGCATGAATTCAAAATTAAGAAATTAAACAATTAAAACTTGGATCACTTGTTTCTTACATGAACTACAAATAAAAATTTCAACCAACCTTAGACTTAAAATGCGTCGGAGTGTTTGTGCTATATAAATAATATTTACTTAAATGGGTCGGATTTCTTTTTAAATTTAAAAAAAAAATGAAAGAAGGGTTGAGAATATATATAATATTTCCCAACAATTATATGAAAAAGTAATGGAGAATCAAATTGCTCGGACTTGTTTGTTTTTAACCCATCATCTTTAAAGTATTTTGTGAAGTGGGTCAAGGTTGGTGACAATGGCATATCCGCAGCATATAATAGGCTTATGCTCATGTCATCACTTCACCAATAATGCACCACTAAAGAAATAATAATAATAATAATAATAATAATCCTATATGTTATTTTTATTTTTATTGATTGACAGAAATAATATTATATATATATGTATATGAGGGAAGTGAAGTGCCTGAAATAGGTAACAAACTCAAGCAATAATGACTAAATAGGCAACAAAACTCATATAATACAATCTTATAATTTACCCGTCTCGATTTTATTCAATTGAATAATCTTAAAGGGTATTTAACACTATATTTTAAAAGTGTTTTTGAAAAAAATTAAAAAAATATTTTTATTTTAAATTAATTTTTTGTGTGATTTTTAAATCATTTTAATATGTTGATGTTAAAAATAATTTAAAAAAAATAAAAAAAAACATAATTTTAATGTATTTCTAAATAAAAATTACTCTTACAAGCAATTAGAATCACACTCCTAAACAAACACTCAGTAATAATGGATACTTTCCACAAGCATAATCTTATAGGTTAACCAATAATAATAATAATAATAATAATAATGGATAATCTCGGCAATTGAAATATAAAATTGAAATTGCAATACTATTTAATTATTGTCTATAGAAGTATCATCTACCTACTTATTTTAGATTTGAAAAATCTTGAGAACTTAATGAAACTATGTTTTAAATTATTATTGATTTTTGTCTTGTGTTTTTTCTTAAAACATAGTAAAACGATATCAACTAGGAATAAACTTTATTGCTGTCTTCTTTTTCACCTACCATACAGCAATTGTCGCTAACTCTTACATGGTGTATTATAGCTATCCACATACAGAATCTTTTTATTATCTATCTCAATAATTATCTTTTGACACATTAATTATCTTTCAATCTTATCTTAATATATGATAGCAGCAACTTAATACAGTATCTATAAATACTGGGGTCCTAGCAATGTACAAATCGCCGATCAAATTATATAATTGTCAGAGAAGAAGTTGTCGTGGTATTTTTGTTGTTTGAAGAATGGCGATTGATCTATCACCAAAGTTGGCGAAGAAAGTATACGGAGGAGATGGTGGGTCTTACTGTGCCTGGTCCCCATCTGATTTAGCAATGCTAAGAGAAGGGAAACATAGGTGCGGCCAAGCTTGCCCTCGAGAAGAACGGCTTTGCTCTTCCTCGCTACTCTGATTCTGCCAAGGTTGCATATGTTCTTCAGGGTATACTACTTTCAACATGTTCTTCTTTGTGGGTTTGTTTTATATTTAATTTTTATGCTATTTAATCCATGATGATTGGCTGATTATTTGATGCTAGTATCTAGTGGGCGTGGTTTATTTTATAATAGTATTAATTTAATTTGGCCCAAGATTTGTGCTATCTCATTGTTTGTTTTCCAAATGCAAAAAGAAAGTTTTTTTCTTCTCAAACCTGTTCTTAATTTGATGGAACTCGAAGGATTGGAGGTATAGATTTAGTTTTTATTTTCAAAGAATAGAATGAAAAGATATATACTGTGCTGCAAATAATGATCTGAGGAAGAACTTTTGCTCAGCTCCTGTAGATGTTTTATCAGACCTTTTGCCATATATTCTTTTGTAGGAAATGGAGTGGCCGGGATTGTTCTTCCTGAAAAGGAAGAGAAGGTTGTAGCCCTTAAGAAGGGCGATGCGATTGCCCTTCCGTTTGGGGTTGTCACATGGTGGTATAACAAAGAGGACACCGAACTGGTTGTTCTTTTGCTGGGTGACACCTCTAAAGCCCACAAAACTGGTGAATTTACTGATTTCTTTTTGACCGGCTCCCATGGCATTTTCACCGGATTCTCTGCCGAATTCGTGAGCCGGGCATGGGATGTGGACGAGGATGCTGTGAGGTCCCTTGTTGGAAACCAGACGGCCGAGGGAATCGTCAAGCTTGATGAATCGTTTGAGATGCCTGAACCGAAGGAAGAACACCGCGAGGGATTTGTATACAACTGCGAGGAAGCTCCACTAGATGTTGATATTAAGGACGGTGGAAAGGTGGTTGTTTTGAATACCAAGAACCTTCCTCTGGTCGCTGAGGTTGGGCTCGGTGCTGATCTTGTGAAATTGAATGGAGGTGCGATGTGCTCTCCTGGTTTTTCTTGTGACTCGGCATTACAAGTGACATACATTGTCAGTGGCGGTGGCCGCGTTCAAATTGTCGGCGTTGATGGCCAAAGGGTCCTGGAAACCACCGTGAAGGCTGGCCATTTGTTCATTGTTCCAAGATTCTTTGTCGTTTCAAAGATCTGTGATCCTGATGGGATGTCATGGTTCTCCATCATCACCACTCCCAAGTGAGTTTTGCTTCTGTACATATATATACATTTCCATGTTTCTAGCTTTTTGTGTAGACTTTGACGATTCTTTGCATGATCACTTGCAGCCCTGTATTCACTCACCTGGCTGGAAGGACTTCTGTGTGGAAGGCTTTATCTCCTCAAGTGCTGGAGGCATCTTTCAAGGTATCTCCTGACGTCGAGCAGCTTTTCCGTTCCAAGAGAATGAATGAGGAAATTTTCTTTCCACCTCCAAAGTGAGGAAACCTCTTCATTTACACCCCTACTCAATAAGAATTTGCAGTGGAAATAGGCATTTATGGCTGTAATTTAGATTTTCAAATGCAACACATTGTTATAATTCATTGCTCAAGATTTTGATTTTCTCATGGATTGTTTTCGTTTTATGATATGGGTTTTGTAGTGATTATACTTCTTGCAATAGTAGGAGTTGGCATATCCGGAGAAGTATTTTTACAGATCTTCTGAATACAATGCCTTTCTTTTTTATTTTCCATATAAAATTGAGCTCTTTCTAAACAGCACAAAGACGACATGTCAGTCAAAAATATATATTCAAGGGAAAAGAAGCACTCTTGCCTGAAGTTTATAAGTGTTTAGGTCCTAAACCTACAAAAAATTGAGATCATCTTATTTTTCTATTTTTGTTTTCCTATTTAAATTGGGGGTGAGGGTTGAATTGAAAAACAAGAAACTAAAGTGCAGAAATAAGGGTAATATGGGTGATGTATTCAAATTTATTTGTGAAGTACATTTTTGTCCCTCATATTGTTTTGCTATAAGGTGACCAATCCTTTGCATTTTTTAAAATTTTATTTTGGTACTTAACTTCATTTTCATTATATTTTTAGTCTTTCAATTCTGATCACCAAAACATTATATTTTTGTTCCAAATGTTTTCAATGGTTTTTCTACCTGGAAAGTTTGAAATCTAGGAATGATAAATGATAAGCACAGCGTTGTCTAATACATATTATTTTTAAAATTCAGCCAGGGATCCATCATCTAACATAAAATAATAACAAAAGCTCATGTGACTGAACTTGACATCGTAGGTCTGCATGTAGGCTCTTTAGGCATGACCCTAGCATTAAGCCAAGCCTAAGTATTAAGCCTAACCTTACCTTATTTCTTTTTCTAGTTCTTTTTCAGTTTTTATTTTTTAATAGTGATGCATTGTTTGATACATTCTTGTCTGTTTCGTTTCATTTTGTTATGATCGAAATGATTGAAATATTTTATACCAATTAAAAAAATATATATATTATTTTTATTTTAGTTTAAATTTTGGCATATTTTTTTTTTTCGGCTAAATACCAGTCTAAACATTTTGGTTTTGATCTGCCCATTCCATTTTGGCCAAATAGTATTTTTTTAAATAATCAATAATTTTACAATATCAATTATATCTCTTAATCCGACCGTTAGATTGAGATGAAATTTTAGGAGTCTCTTGACATATTTATATATATATATATATATATATATATATATTATATTAAAATTTCAGAGCAATCAGAGAATGTAATGGCCTTGCAAGATTGATGATTACATTCTCGTAATATTATACATGTTCATAATTTTGTTCAAAAAATCATTTTATTATGTCTTTTTTAGATTAAATTGCACAATTTTAAATAATTTTATTTTTGGATTTTAACTATTTTTTTAATTAATATATTGAATTATATATATATATATATATATATATATATATATATATATATATATATATATAGACACACACACACACATAAACAGTACAACCCTAAAACGGCACGCTTGCGAAACCGAAACATTTCATTCCAATTGAAAAACATAAAGTATCAACCAAAATGGAATTGACATCCTTGTTTTGATATGTTATTTTTTAAAAACAAAATTTGGGTTATATTTTTATTAGATTATAATAATTTTTTAAGATTATGATTTTTCTAAAAGGTTGAATAAATCAATTAACAAGCAAATGATCACTAGATAGCTAGGGGGTATATGTTTTATATGGTATGCATGCGTAATAGAATAAATTATAAGGAAGACTAAATATAATGTACAAATAGCATAGGTGTTGCCTCGTGCGCATAAAGGAGAGAATCAATGCTTTTTCACTAGCTCAACTCATTCTTATAAGAGTGAGTCTATCAGATTTTCTTTGTTGATTATTAATTTTTATCAAAATTCACTATATAAACACTAGAAAAAAAACTTTTACTTTTTCAATGGGGGATTGGAATCCCATTAATATATATATTTTATGTTCAAAAGAAAAAAAGTTGTGTTTTTCTAAAAGTAGAATAAGAAACCTTTTTGGTTTAAATACTTCAACTTTAGACAATATCTTTTCAATGTAAGATAAAGATTCCTTTGAAATAATTTTTAAAGTTTATTATTGACAACATGTATAACTTATATCTACATAAATAGTTTCTTAAAATTTTAATGTGGGAAATTCAAGCCCCAAATTTATTTATTTTTTAATTTTATCAGGTTGACCTCGGCTTATCCGGCCAATTATTTGAGTCTAATAGCCATGGTATTAGGTTGTTGTTTTATTCATTAATTGTTTTAATATTGGATTGGCTACACATGATTTATTTATTATTTATTGTTGCTTTTTATAAGGCTATCATTATTTTCAAATAAGTTTTTATTTTTAGGTTGGTGAGATTAATCCAACATGACATTATCTCAATAGCTATTATTAAAAAAGGTATCATCTTGAAATTTTCTCAAAAATTAAGTCATTACCAATTATGAAGACTGCATTTGGATCTATAAAATTAATCAATTCAATTTGAATTAACTCCTACATGATTTATTATGAAAGTTAAGTTGGATAAATAGTTATGCTGTGAAATTTTTAAATTGAACCATTTAAGATAGGTTGAATAAGAAGTTAAGAAAATATTTGTACTATTCAATTTGTTTATTTTTTTTATTTTTAAAAATTGCCTGGCTGTGGCAAAGCACTAGAGTGTGTATAACACATTTACATGATTAATTTTACAGCTACAAACAATTCACAACCACAATCCCAAACAAGGAATAAACCCTTTTACTGCCAGGTTGATGAGTAGACATTCGCACCAGGATGAAATTCCTACGAAATCAATAGGGTAAAAAACAGAGGTTCCTTTCAAAGTTGAGATTGCAATATATGCTTATTGTATTTCTTTTTTTCTTTTTTTTTCTTTTTTTGCATTGAAAGCAAACCTTGTTGCAGCAACTGGAGATTATTCGATAACAAATGCAAGATAATAACAAGATCCAGAGCTCAAACAAAATTGGTTTCAAGTTTGCTTGCTAAATGCTCTCCATAAACAGCTTTTCCAAACTTCTTAATACCTCCAGTCTTCTCCTTACAAACATCTAAAGGCTCCACTGCAGCATCGAAGTTGGGCTGTTCATGCAGTGAAGGCACAGCGTGAGGGTCATTTCCTGGAGCAAAGAGAAGACAATGCATAGAAAGGATATGTGGACTAACCTCGTAGAAATATGCTACGCAGACCCGATATTTTGGAGATGAGTTGATAACTCGGTGCAGAGTGGAATCATAAATACCATTAGACCAAATCTGTAGTTTACCAAGGTTGGTGATGATGACTGATTAGAGACCAAAGCAAGCAAACAATTAGGTCCATTTTTGTCCAAAGTTGTATACCTTCAGCATATCTCCAATGTTGCATACAAATGTTCCTGGAATTGGAGGGGCAGATATCCACTCGCCGGACTGGTTTCTCACCTTCAACAACAAATCTAAATTAGGAACTAGAGAACATGACATATCTGGGATTTAAAACAGCAGTATGAACTCAAAGTTTGAGGCTACAAAGGTAGATAGCCAAGATATAATGATGCCTAAAATTCCATACTCATATCAATGCTTCTACTTTTGGCTTAGCTAACATAAAAATAAACTCTTCTTTTTTTCTTCTCTTTAACAAGGAAGGTTGTGTGCTGCACTCACAACCGAAGCCACATTAAGCACTGTAAGAAGTTGTAGCAAGAGTTGTTATAAGCAATTAGTTCTACAGTTTTTTTATGGCTAGAAACCATATGGGATGTTTTTTGTTGGTGTTCAACCACAAGGTCAATGTATTTTGATGTGATCATTGGAATGGAACAATAAAAAACATAAACACCTATACAGGAAATTGTTTAAATGTCCTAAAACATTAGCCACAGCAGCCTTCAAAAATCTTCAATTGTACTTGTTATATGATAAAAATGGAAAAAAGTCTGATCACAGACAAATTTCAGAGCATGTCTAAACCGACGTCCAAACAGTTATTGTCTCTATAAAGAGCTTGATGAACCCTGTTGCTGAGTTGTAGACAGAGGTTTGACAAAATAAGCAGCTCAATAGAGTAACTATATTTCTTATGTTTACAATACTCTCAAAATCTAGAGATTCAGATTGATTTTTTTGTTAACATATAGCAGATCATAGATAAAGTAGCTCTCCATAAAATCAGGACTTTATTGCATGATGTACCTGAAGTGCGGTAATACCATCATCCTGATTGACCAATGTCACCAAACCTGTCATGGCAGAAATTACAATGAATTAATCCACAAATTAGATTTTATGAGCCAGTAATCAGCTTAAGGTTCATAAACTTTACCATAGTCTGTGTGAGCTCCACTGTAATGATTTGCACAAAAGAAATGAGCAGAGGGCAGAAGAAAAGGAGGACAGAATTTGCATTAGACCCAGCAACTTAAAGCAGCAAAAGACTAAAAAGCCAAAGAGCACAAAGAGTAATAAGATATAGTACCATCCTATATCGTTTTCAGGTGCATTTTGGCCATTTGTATTGGAAACACCTGGATAACCAATGACACGCAACACCCAAAATGCATCTCCAGCTCTTTCACCTTCAAATTCATCAGCTGATCCACCCAATGCCAGAGCGATTCCCCGCACAATTTTTCTTGACAAGTCTATCAATGTACAGAAAAAAAAGAGTTTCATACTAGACAAAGTGTGATACATAAAGAGAAAGAATCCTGGAAATGCATGCCTGTGCAAAAGCTAATATATTCCTCCATCAATGCTTTGATATAAGGTGGATCATGCGGCCTGCAAAAGGGAGCAGAAAAACAAAAATCAAAAAATCAAAAGATCAGTGTTGAGAAGCAACCTAACCATCCAATCAACACAAACTCAACAGCAGAGTCAACATTAAGGCTTTGTATGGCATTGCGGTACAACCATGCTTTTAATATTTTTGAAATTGTTTTTAGCTTTAAATTTATTTTTATTGTGTTTTTGGGTACTTTTGATGTGATGATATCAAAAATAAATTTTAAAACATAATAATAAAATATTATTTTGATGCATTTAGAAATAAAAAGCACTTTGAAAAATAGCCTCTACCAATCTCAAATAAGCCCTACGCTTTACAATAAATGCTAAAAGCTTTGACGCGGTGCACAGAAGAAACTTGAAATACAAAGCTATTTAACATACAGCCAGTTTCACTTCTCCAAAAGCATCATCAATATAAATTCAACAGAGGAAATCAAGTATTGCTAGAATATGATGGTCAATCAAACCAGTCATCCTTAAGTAATATGGTGGCAATCACTTACTGGGATAACATCTGAAAATTTTGAAATATAAGGCAAGAAAAATATGATAGGGGAGTTTGACAAGAATCATTGGAACTTCCTGCATACCATTGATTAACTCCTTCAATGACCCTGCCAAGCGCTCCATACATCCCTGGTGTTATCTCTCTATAACACTGTCCTCAAGAACCAAAAAGAGCAACAATAATCTTGTTGGAAAAAACATAGAAGAGCAAGAGCAAAGCTGACAATAACCACATAATATGAGAAAGAACATCTATGCGCATCTCACATTTATGCCAAAGTAACTATCTTCAGAAAAATGGACTCAAATAAAGTGACTAACATCATGGCCTGTGAATTAAGATTGGATAATTGGAAGAATTTGTTTGAACCAAAATGTAAGAACTTCTTGATAAACTTCCTTAATCTATGTCATTGATCGGTCAAAGATGGTTCACACAGATAACAAGAACATATAATTTCAATATGGAATTGCATACAACCTTTGTTCCTTTCTTATATTTATTTACATGTTTTATTAATTTCAAGATAATTTTAGAAGACATCTACACTCAAGGACCAGGCATAGGATGGCAATGGATAACTAATACATACATCAATGGCTTCATGCATATCAGGAATGCCTTTGGTTATATTTTCTCCAATCCTCTGATACCCCCTGCATTCAAAATGAGGCCTCGCAAATTGAATTAGTCTAGAATCCAACACGTAAATCATTATCTGATAGATATGGAAGGCTATTTCAAGGAGCAGACCTGTATCCAGCAGCAGGGCTCAACTTGATTTTCATCTTTTCTTGATACGGAAGATCAAAAAAGTTGTGTGACACATTCTTAACGTCTTTAATGAGGGAATCAGGTATACCATGTCCCTTCTAATGAACCACAAGGTAACAGGACAACAAGAGAACCAGAAAATTAGTCCAGAAAATAAACAAAGAACATTTCTTTCTGGTTTTTGTAGACAACACATCATCTAGAGTAGGAGAAAGGCGGTGTCTTTTTCCAATTTAGCATAGAACCGATTAAAGCAACGCAATTTATATTTTTTCAAAGAATTGCTACGTACAAAACAACATAAAAAAATGTGTTTGAGGCAGAATTATCCTTCTAAATAGAACTTTCCCCTCCTAAAAAGATGGGAAGAAACGCCATAAAAAATTATGGATAGAGACATAATTAAATTTCTAATGGTTCCATCCCATCATTAGTTATAGCAATTCAACAAAACTATAAAATACAAAACAACCACACAGAGAGAGAGAATAAAAAAGTACCACATAGAAGAATCCAGCTTCTCTACAAGCCTGGTCTAATTGTCCAACAACTTCAAGAACATCTGGGTCTTGAACTCTCTTCGGATCATCACACTTTGCCACTAACGGACTAATATCTGCATGACGCAAGAAAAAAAAATGACACTCAATCTTAAATTTTACAAGAAGGCGGCTTCGGTTTCAGAATGATAATTAAAACTAATGGCTGAAAGCTTGAATCTTGTCATGTTTAGATAATGAAGAAAACAATTAAAACTGTAGTTGTATACGTAAGTAAAGTGGGTTGGAATAGAAAGTAGAAAAGAATCGGGTTACCAATAATTGGGATTGATTTGAAGTCGGTTGCCATGGATGGGCAGTCTCTCAATGATCGGTAACTGAGCCAGAAAAGAGACGCAAGCTCAAAATTGTTTCTTTCTATAAAAGAAGCTAGGAGCTGTCTTCAAAACATTAAAGACATTAATTTATTGCAATATGGTTTGTAATAATGGAGATGTCTGTGCTCTCAAAAACAAAAACCACATTAATTATTTTAGAGAATATATAAAATGATATTTTTCATGAGAACTATATGTTATTATAAAATTGCAAGGGTTATAATAATGTTCTCTTCGTTTTCTTTCTATTAGAGTAAAATTCAATTTCATTATAAAATGAACTATTTTCCTCGAAACAAATAAGCAAGCTACAAGTGGTTTTGACATTATTTATTGGGGAAAAAAACAGTAAAATAATCCTCATGTCGTTAAAGACAAAAATTATAAAAGTGGCTTCCGAAGCTTTTTCTGTTATTTTCATATTTCTTTTTATATTATCATCAATAATTTAATACTTTAATAAATATTGAATATTACAAAAAAATAAAAATAAATTGTTAGCATTGATAATCGCTTAGGACGCTCTTGCATGTAGACGATACGAGCACTAGGATTGAAGATGAACATTGCTAGCTGTTTTTTCAACTTTTATGAGATGATAAAACTAAACAGACAGAAAAATTCCAGTGATACAAGGGGCAAAACATAGCTTCACCGTGGGAGTACAAAATGCAACTGTGTGCTGCGCACAGTAAACGGACAGGTCCTTCTTTATTGTTTTATATATATATATATATATATATATATATATATATATATATAATATAATATAACGATGCATGTGACCTAGCTAAGCAAGCCTCTTGGTGGATTAATATATAATTATATATCTATATTATATAGAAAATTAATTGCTTTTATATGTATTGTATTTTATTATTTTAATATTTAGTTAGTATAATTATATTTAAAAATACTGATATGAATTTTTATCGTTCAAAAAATCTTAAGTCATTTTTCCTCTCTCAATATATTTTTAGACGATAATATTCAATAAATATCAGACATATTAGAAATAAAAATATTGTAATTTATTTTTAAAACATAAACTTAATTTTTTTGTGTGCTATAATTATTTATTTGCCGTCTAAAAAGAACAGTCTAATGGAAATGGAAAGTGACTTGTATATTTTTTAATTTGACTTGTAGATAATGCAGGTAAATTTGTCAACATTTTTTTTTTGAGATGTTTTTTTTCCAGTAATATTAGATCTAAAATACTAAAAATGAAAACATTGGAAATTCTTGTAAAGAAATAAACTTAAATAAAAGAGCACAAAATTAAATTTTGAAGCCAATATTTTTTTTATATAAGATTTATTAATCATATTATTATATTAAATATATTTAAGAAAACATGATATGAATTTCTGTCCTTCAAAAAGTCATATGTCATTTTTCCTCTCTCTCAATATATTTTTAGGCGATAATATTCAATAAATATTCAAACATATAATTAGTTTTACATATTTTAATTTGACATAAATATACAAATATAAAATTAATTTGAAATAATTTCAATAATATATTTAATTTAAAGGATAATCTTAGACTATTTTGTTCTCTCTCTATATATTCTTAGGTGATAATATTCAATAAATATTAGAACATATAATTGGTTTCACATATTTTAATTTGACATAAATACACAAATATATAACTAAAAAATCAAAGCACTGCAAATTTATTTCAAGAAATAAACTTAAACAAAAGAGCATAAAATTTAATTTTGAAGCCAATATTTTTTTTATTTTATAAGATTTATTCATCGTATTATTATATTAAATATATTTAAGAATACTGATATGAATTTTTGTCCTTAAAAAAATCCTAGGTCATTTTTCCTCTCTCTTTATATATTTTGAGGCGATAATATTCAATAAATATTCAAATATATAATTAGTTTCACATACTTTAATTTGACTTAAATATACAAATATATAATTAATTTGACATACTTAATAATATATTTAATTTAAAGGACAATTTCAGACCATTTTTTTATCTTTATATATATTCATAGGCGATAATATTCAATAAATATCAAAATATATAATTGGCTTAACATATTTTCAATATACAAATATATAATGAAAAAATCAAAACACTGCAAAAAATTTTGAAGAAATAAACGTAAATAAAAGAGCACAAAATTTATTTTTGAAGCCAATTTTTTTTATTTTATAAGAATTATTCATCGTATTATTATATTAAATGTATTTAAAAATACTAATATGAATTTATGTCCTTAAAAAAATCCTAGGTTATTTTTCCTCTCCCTCTATATATTTTTAGGTGATAATATTCAATAAATATTCAAATATATAAGTAGTTTTACATACTTTAATTTGACTTACATATACAAATATATAATTAATTTGACATACTTAATAATATATTTAATTTAAAGGACAATTTGAGGCCATTTTTATCTCTATATATATTCATAGGCGATAATATTCGATAAATATCAAAACATATAATTGGCTTAACATATTTTCAATATACAAATATATAATGAAAAAATCAAAACACTGCAAATTTTTTTGAAGAAATAAACGTAAATAAAACAGCACAAAATTTATTTTTGAAGCCAATTTTTTTTATAAGATTTATTCATCGTATTATTATATTAAATGTATTTAAAAATACTGATATGAATTTTCTGTCCTTCAAAAAATCCTAGGTCATTTTTCCTCTCCCTCTATATATTTTTAGGCGATAATATTCAATAAATATTTGAACATATAATTAGCTTTTACATACTTTAATTTGACATAAATATACAAATATATAATTAATTTGATATACTTTCAATAATATCTTTAATTTAAAAGACAAAATTGAAGTAAACCCAAACATTGAAATCAAATTGATTTCAATATTTGAACATATAATTAGTTTTACATACTTTAATTTGACATAAATATATAAATATATAATTAATTTGATATACTTTCAATAATATCTTTAATTTAAAAGACAAAATTGAAGTAAACCCAAACATTGAAATCAAATAATTCAAAACAAAACCGGAAATTAAAAGAACTAGGGACTGAAATGAAACTGAAATCTATAATTAACTTGCATAGAAGGATAGAATTGAAAGAAATCAAACTTTTGATACCTAAAATATTAAGGATTTATAATAAATTTGCATGGAAGGATGAAATTGAAATTAATCAAAACTTTGATACCAAAAATATTTAGAATTCCAGCCCAACGCGCAAAATTAAAAGCATGAGGACCTGAACTGGAACTTCAATACATAATCAATTTCAATTGAAGGAAAAAATTGAAACAAATCAAAACCTATTTAATAGAAATAAGGGCCAGAAAAACAAATTATAACGTTCAGGGACTGAAATGAAATTTGACAAAAAAAACAGCTTAGCTGACGTCATCTAGCGCAGGCAGGAGAGAGAAATTGGGGGAGGGGATTCAAACGACCATTGACACGTCTCCGGACACCATAGTGTCACACGCGCCGCACTAGGAGGAAGGGAACATGCCTGAAAATCATTCTAGACGGTGGTTGGTCATTTTCCGACGCCGTATGACACCGCACGCGCCATTCACAAAACGCATGAGCGTTGAGACCAACGGCGTGTTCTGTGACGCGCCACACAGCTGGCATTAAAAAAAAAAAAATGGCTGATTACTGGAACGTCCCTGACACGTAGGCATGTGTTTTGTCCTTTTCGAGGGACAAAACAATTAATGCATTGTTCATTTAAACATTAAACAAATAAAGAACCGGTCAGACGAACCGGACCGATCCGGGCCAAAAAGGGTCAATGATCGTCCAGCCCCTGAAAATGACGGCGTTTTTTGTCTTTTTCGGGGGCTAATTTCGTTAATACACTGTTCAAAATCGGAAAAAAAAAAAGAGGACATACACCCGCGAAGCAACGGGTGAAACTGCATATGAATAGTGACAATGAGTCACGGTGAACAGTGTTTCACTGTTCAAAACCTCGTTATCCTTTAGATGTATAATGTGAGTTGTCGTTCAACGATCTAACATCTTTTTCTATAATTATGTCAATTCTCCAAGTCACTCCTCCACACCAAGATAACATGTGTAGACTGTCAAGATGACATTTCTCGATAGGAATAATTGAATCAAAGTTTTGGTTAAAGATGATTGCTTCAAAAACAATGTTTTAAGTCAACCAAACTAAAACATCAAGATTAGGGGTGAAGAGAAGTATATCTGTCTTTACAAAAAAAAAAATTGATAATTGGGGTGTGTGGGTTAGCTTACGCGTACAACAACTAATCCCCAGATCTACTGAACATCCTACAAGCCTAGTGAGTAGGTAAGACACCACGGGAATGACAGATGTGTATAGTGGGGCTTGAACCCTGGTGCAGAGGAAGGGTCCCTTCCTCCATTAGGCCAAGACCCCACTTGCGTCTTTACAAACTTATTATGCAAAGAACTTGACAAGGTTTTGCTCTATAAGTATTGCAAAGAAATGGTATCTATTGTTACTTATTTTTAGGCTCCATGAAAAATCAAAATAAAATAAAATAAAATGTTGAAGAATATATATATAAAAGAACATGGAGAATTTCCAGAAAATTGTCAAAAACTAGTTAATAAAAATCAAAACATACAAGATTGAAAAATCTGACAGTGTATTTTTGACTGATGAAGACCTTATTGGCAAGAAAAAATCAATTTAAGAAGGAAAAAAAAGGATGTTTAAGGACTCAATTGGACCTTCATGGTTTAATTGAATTTATTGAGGGATTAATTGCAAGAAAAAATGATTTTTTAGTTCAATTTGGGCTTTAAATGGAATAAAATGAAGTATAAGGGTTAATTCACAATTTTGAAGGTTAATTTGGTCAAATCAAGGGTTAAATTGCATAAATATTAAAGTTTTGTAAGCAATTAAGGATTTGATTGAAGAAATTCAAAACTAGAGAGCAAACAATAAAAGGTGCAAGACTTCTAGAACTTAAATAAGCAAAATCAAGTGCCAAATTAAAAAGAATTAAAAAATTTATGGTCAATTGAGGGTCGATTTGTATAAATTGGGAACAAATGACCAAATTGCAAAAGATGTTGGACTTTAGGGCTAATAAATGAGCTTGATATGGGTGGAACTGCTTGAAATTAAAAGGTTGGAGGCAATCACGAGTGTTATTAGAAAAAATAGAATAACAATGACTAGAGTGAAATATGTCAAAATTCCAAATTCAAAACCTAAATTTCTAGGGTTTAACCCAGATGATACGTCATTCGACCACTATTTAGCTTTTCATTTTATAATTTTGACTAATTGAGTAGGCATATTTTAATGAATAAATATAGAGTTTTTGACCACCTTTGAGGCTGTAACTATCATTATTCAACTAAGAACACCCCCTCTACAAAGATCAATTACTCACATGAAATATTTACATCTTATTTTCTTTAAACGAAATCAATAATATTTTGTCCCTAATCAGCCATTATTGTATTTTTTATTTTAGGCTGATTGAGTTGAGGCTTTCAAATCAGTGGTTCAAATCGAGTAAGGTAGGATCTAAGAAAAAGGTATGATTCTCCCATATCAAGATAAAAGGTGTTTTCCAAAGATGTTTAATTCGGTGTCACGCTAATGGAGCCTTGAAAATAGGTAATTCGATCATCAATAGTTATGTACCCATTTCATAAAACCACTAATTGTTTTCATGTGTTCACATTCCAAGCCATATTAGTCGGTTCTTATCAAAGGTTAGTCATATTTCTCTTAATATCAAAAGGCTAGAAACAAGCTCTTTAGTCTCCAAGTTTGGGAAAACCACCAAAATCTCCAAAAACCAAGTTTGTTGCAAAACCACCATTGTAAAGCCAACATAGGTACAAAGCTCACAAAAACATACCCAAAACTATCCTATTTTGATAAGAGGGCCAAACCTTGATGAATGAGGATCAATCTTAAATTAAATCCATAAAAATACATGTTTAAAATCCATAAATACCCCTTTAAAATCAGCCAAAAAAGAAAGGAAGGAAATAAAAGATAAATAAAGAAAGAGGTGAGGAAAAAATTAATAAAGGAACTCTAAGTGTGAAGGTTTAATACCCTAACATGATAATTTTCTCAACTTTGAAAGAAAGAAACAAGTTTGGAAAAGAAAAAAACAAAAAGCAACAACTGTTATTAGAAGTTTTGGGAAGTTATATTCCTTCACTACCCTAGCAAATGATATCCATAAGGCATCTTCCTAGCTTGTTTTACATGTTAAAATATGCTTTTGAACTTGATTAAAATATTATAATGTTATGTTGTTTTTCAGTTTTGATTTTGATTAATATGTAAAAGAGTTGTTCTTGTCATTAAAATCTTGCTCTAAGTTATTTGTTGATGTTCCCGAATATTTAGATGGTGTTTTTTTGATGAGTTTTGATGAAAAATATGATTTAGGAATGTAGCATTAAGGTTGTTGGTGTTTTTTTTCTAGTTTGTTAGTGTATGTTCTTAGTTTCAGGGCATAATTTGGGTTCCCAATATTTAAAGAGTTACTTTTGAAATCAAAATTTGATAATTTTGTTTGATGTCATTAGGGATGCAATCATGAAGTTGGGATTTAATACATGTTTATGATCATTTGATGTTTTATCTTAATTCTTTTTATTCAACTATGATTGGTATTGATAATGTAATTTATAAGGACCAAAAGTTGTGGATTTAGAGGCTTGGAAGGTCATTTTTTTAGGCTAGGCATTACTTGGTTTTGTTGAGTTTTTTTTGGGTTTTAAAGCAATGATCTTTGTGTTCTTGGAAATAATATTTCCTTAACCTTATTGTTTGGACTATTTTGGTTTCTATTCTTTGCACTAGACCATTTAGGTAGTTGCAATAATCAATAATCTAGGATTTACTTGCATCAATAACAAGTTTTCTAGAGGTTTTAATCCTAAAGTTTCAGTTTTGAATTGAAATATATTTTAACAAAATCATAATTTATGAGTGTTAATCAAAGTAAATAGATGCTAAGTTATTGATCCTTGCATGATTTCCAATATGTATGTGGCCTTAGTTCAATCATATCTAGAATGGGTTAGGTTTCATGTTATTAGGTTCAAGTTTGAATATTCTTTGTGTTCTTCATCTTCTTTCCAAGAACATTGTCATAGTTAGGTGATTTTGATTTGTTTTGTTTTATTTATTTGCATCTACATCTTTAAATAACATTGTTAGCCAATAATATATGTTTGTTATATTTATAATATGCATTTCAACGTTTTCAATCTTACACTTATGATTTCAGATTGAAACCTTTTTATTACCAAATTATGAAGATTTAATAATAATTGAAGTGATTGAACCCATAATTATTTATCCTTTAATGATTTCTAACCTTTATGTGCTTTTGATTTCATGAAATCTAGTATGTATTAGTGTTTTTATTGCTGGAATTTGTGTGAATGTTTTTATATTCTACATGTTTTTTCTTTATCCTTGATCTGATGATTAATCAAGAAATTATGAGTTTTTGTATTTGTTTTGATGTTTAATCTATTTTTGGCTTTGTTTTTCTTTTTGGGTTAAACTCAAATCCTTGGTTCAATTTATAATCGACTAAGGATTTCAACTCAACCTGGTTTGGTCAAAGGGTTAGAACCCTATTTGGTTTGCAATGGTTTTGCTAAAAGGTTTTTTTTTTTTTATTTAAAAGATGTATTTGGAAAACATCTCCTTTATACTTGTTTTGACGGTTGTATTACAAATAAAAAGGAGTTTTTACCAAACAAGGAATACAAAATTATAGAAAATACTTTCTATTTTTCTTTCATATAGCCAAAAATCCTTAAAATTATCTCGACAACTTGATTTATTTTTTTCTAAATATAAATACTTTGGCATATTCTAAAAATATATATTGCATGGATTTTACAACAAATTTATAAAATCTCAAAGGATTTTACCATATATTTCAAAAATATATGAAATTATTTTTTTGCATGAAAATATTATTCATTTTCAATTTAAGGATAAGAAAACTATAATATTACTCAATTAATATAAGAATAAAAAAACATGTATGATATTAATATCTAAAATATTATTAAGAATAATACAACTCATTCACTAATAATATAGGGATAAAAAAGTTGTAAGGAATTTTATCTCAAATATTATTTGAAATAACACAATAACCAAAATTTTCAAGTTTATCCTGAAAAAAACCACAATGATAAATGATGACATTCCACCATTCTAGAATGAAATACGTTATCTTGATGAGTCTTTTTATTTGTCATTCTTTCTTCTAAACTTTTCCTTTTTAAAAGAAAATGAATTAGATTTAATTAATTGGTTAAATATTAACATGAGATGAACATGGAAGATTAACCCAAATTGATGATATTCTCCCAAGTTTGCATGGGTGTTTTTTTTCATTTTGTAAGCTTTATGTTTTTTTCAATTTTATCACTCAATATTTTATTCGACTAGAGATTAGGCTTTGTTATTTTCTTATTTACTTGTTATAAGATTTTTTACTAATTTTTAGAATAACCCGAGTTTATTTTTATTTGTTTTTTTTATTTAAATTTTTCAAATGAATTTTTTGCTTGAATTAATTAATTAAATATAAACATGTGATGAGCTTGAAATATTAATTAGATTTTAAGAGTTTTGTACGGGTTTGCTTTGCTTATATCACTTTTTAATGCTAATGTTTTTTCAATTTCTACCTCAACATTTATTTTATGGCATATTGGACTTCTATATTTTTTTATTTGCTTTTTATAGGATTTTTACTAATTTTGAGAATTACTTGGGTTATCTAGAGTCTTTTATTTGTTTATTTTATTAATCTTTTTAAATTAAATTTATTTTTGAATTATATTAAAATAAATAATTAAATATAAACATGGGAAGCTCACTTCATAATAGCTTCTTTTGTTTGCTCATTGAGTTGTTTCTTTGATGGCGATGTCCATGACAAAATAAAAATTACTCTTCAATGGGTTTTTCTTTCATCTTTTCTCAAGTGTTATATTTATTACATCATATTTTGTTTTGCTTATTATAGCCCTTCTTCTTTTCTTTATTTACTATCAATATATTTTTGTTAATTAACCAAACTTATTGAACCTGATCAAGTCAATAACCTTACTTCTTTAAAAATATTAGCATTGCTTGAGCATCATTTAGATAAAAAAAATATTAAAAAAATATAATTTAATATCTTTTCAATTTCAATTAAAATGTATTTTGAAAAAACTCTTTTCATATTTCAACCATATTATCAAACGATTAATTATACAATACTGGACTGTGCTTCTCATTCTTAATTTTGCCCAGATGAAATTTGAGGCAATATTGTGATTGCCCATGCAGAAAAATCCATCTTCTTGCCTGTTTTTTGGTTTTTTTTTTTGAAACCATGTGCAATATAAAATATATTGCTGCACTAAATTGTTCATCTGCAACATTGATTTATTTCTGACATTTAAACATAATGCTGCTATAAAAATGAACAAAGAGAAGAAGTAACACAAAATTGACAATGGAGACTTCCAATTCCATGAAATCACAACTCGCATTGCCAAAAAGAATTATTTTTAGACTCTCCCCACCCAACAAAAAGAAAGAAGAAAAAAGTAAACGTAAAAGGAGGGTCCAAGAATTTCAAATGATAATAAATAAAGCACAATTGCTTACCATCTTTACACCACCATTGACCCATCTGCAGTTCGCTTATGATGATCAGGAGGATCGTCAAAAAAATTAGGATGATGAAGTTGATGGCTGGTTGCGACAGAACTGGAAGCTATTCTCGTCCATCTTCTCTACTACAAAATGAGCAAGCATGTCATTAGACTCCACCAAGTTCTCTCTGCACAAGAACTCATCACCGTATATTCTCTCCACATTTCTGTAGTAATCATGCACAAATATGTGAGTCTTCGCATTGCTGGCCTTCTTGTTTCTAGCTAGAACACCAGCTGTGAAGATTGGTGCCATCCTTCCTGGCCCTTCTGGTCCATCCCCTCTAGGCCCGTCAACCAATATCACATCCCAATCAACCTCGTAGACATGATTAGGCAAGTCATTAATCCCAAGCTTACACTCCGAGAAGAGTAAATTCTGCACTGGCCTGCACTCGTTTTTTATCTGTTTCTTGGTGGAGGCTATAAGGTCTCTCATTTCTTCCATCTTGGTTGTGTACTGGACATCAAAGACATCGATTTCAGGATGTAACTCTTCATAGTAGGCTGCGTAGTAGCGATTTTCCTCGATGAAAACTGTTCGTCCATTGTGGTTTAGAGCTTTCCAGAGAAGGGTCTCGTGTGTTAGACCAAAAACAAGAAAGTTACAGGGAGATGAGCACTTTCTAAGCACATCAGAGATTGGTTTGATTTCGGCATGCGACATGTGGAAACTATCGTTGGATCTTGAGGCATAGTGGAGGAGAGTATTGATGACTGGTGTTGGCAATGGTGCATTAATATTGCCAAAGGTAGGGCTAGAAGCTGAGCCAGTGGCCATGGCGGTGGTGGATTTGACAGGCAAGGTCTCTCTTGTGTAGATTAGTGTAAGAAGGAAAGCAAAAGTGAAGAATGATACAAAGGCAAGGAGCCAAAACCGGCTGGACCCTCCTTGTTTTTGAATGTAAGGATGAAGAAGGATCAGCTTGGTGTTGCTGTTATTGTTACTGTTCTTCATCTTTTGAGTGAAAGATAGCGAGAGAAATTTGCAAGGGTGAAAACTCTCTTGCTGTGCTGTGATGGTAAAGATTTTGAATCCTGACGGAAATGCGTGAAGAGGGAATGATTTAAAGATGGGGTTAGCTAGCTCAAGGCAGCAAATCAATGTTTGAAGCAACGGGGGAGCTCAGCCAAATATTGGAAGGTAAAACTTCCTGGAGTTTTTTTTTATTATTATTATTATTAGCTGGGTAGGTCAGATAAATTTCCATGCAACGGTGATTGGTCAAATGACATTTAAGTATTTTATGGTTATGAAAAGGATAGGGGGCAATCCATCAAAATTTGATATGCAAAAGGACCAAAATACGAAGTGGGTGGACTGAAGCTGGTACATCTCTAGCGACCCAGTAACAAATTACAAGTCAGGAGTCCCTTTTCCTTAGTCATGTTTGCTTTAGTTCTCAAGTAACCTCAATTATATAATTTAAAATTATATAAATTGCATTTCTTCAAAAGGGAGTCACCTTTTGAGAGAGACCTGTTGCCTGACAAGATTCTAATTCAAAAGCGATCATTCATCAGAGAGAGTATGCCACACCAACATGGATTGTTACATGAAAGAAGTATGGAGATGAGGGACATGAATTGCAGTTTAAAGTAGTGCGATTATTGAAGACTTTCTCTCATATTCTCTAGTTGAGATCTCCATACATATATAGATGGGAGATCATCGTAGTTATGGAAAATGTTTTGTTCATGGGAGAGTAGTGCAAGAAGAATACAGGGCAGCCGATGAACTGTAGCTCCTGTGTAAGAGAAAAGAAAAGATATGGAGCAGATTCTGAAGTAGCCACTAGATTTGTTCTGATCTTGTCCTCTATTCGAAATAATGTCCCTCAAAAGTTCAGAAACCTTTGACATTAGACATCCCAACTCCTACCAACCTAAGCTACTCCTACTTAAAAGTCGACCATGTGATTATCTCAAATATATTCCCTGCCCTTCCTTCTCAAGACGACGACGACAAGAAGAAGAAGAAGAAGAAGGAAACTAAAACACATGGATTTCCCCTAAATTTTTGGTAAGAGGCTAAACAACTATATTTATTTTAAACAAAAGATTATATTATTTGTTGTTTCAAACTTTAGAAAATTTTCTCAATTAGGTTTTAGTGAGTGTTTGACTATGCATTAGCTTTCTGCGATTGAGGCTCACCGCAGAGTCAAAATGTTTGGTAAAATGATGGACCACGGTTTTGTAATTTGGTCCCATCTAAAATTGTAGTAGAACCACAGTTCATGAAAAGCATCGTTTAATTGTTTTTCTTCTTGATGACACACTGGTTAAAACTGTGTTTGCAATTGTGTCCATCAGTTGCTTCATGCATGAAGGGAACGATAGACAGAATAATACATCAGGGATAAAAATAGAAAAAAGGAGAAAAACAGAAGAACGAAAAAATGAGGGGGAGGAGACGCAAATGAGAGCATGAGAATAATACACGGGAACAATATTTTTACAGTATCAATCACACAAAAAAACACCTACAACCTTGACAACCCTCTCTCTCCTCCAACAACAGTGGTCATTGGCGACCAACATCAATTGCTCCTTCAGCACCGGCAGCCTCTCCTCTTAACCGGTAGTACCTACACCAGTCCAGTCTTCTCCCATAACTCCGGCGTCAAGCAACATCAGCAACCTTTCAACGCTTTTCCCGGCCACAACAAGCCACCATTTCTGACACCACCACCACAGGAAAAACCACCTCGACCTTCTCTACTTAGCGGTATCGGCAAGTGAGCCTCTCATTACCATCGGTCAATCACCATGCTACTGTTCACATGTTCCTTGAACAATGCAAGAGTGAATTAATTAACTCTGCATTGTTCACGTAATAAGTGAACAGTTCAACATCTTGTTTTTTCTTTTTTTTTAACTCTTGGGTTGGACCTGCTCTTGGCCCAGCCCAAGTCCAACAGAGTTGGGCCTTTTGGCCTCACTTGGCTAGGCCGCTCCATTTAGTTGGGTCAAACTCAGTCCATTTTTTTTAAAAAAAAAGAATAACAATCATTAAAAAAAAATTATAGATAGAGATTGGCTTGATGAAAGGGAAAGGCGCGTGACTTTGTTTCACTCCACAACTAAACATTCATAAATTAATGAAACTTCAAGTTTTAATGACTGTATCCTCACTGCCATACATTCTTGCTCCTCTTCTTCTTCTTTTTTTTCATGTTTTGATCTAAAAGCACCTACATTACTTTGCAAATGTATTTCAAAATTATACTAAAAATTAAAAACCTGGGAATTGCACAAAAAATTAAAAGTTAAATTGTGGTTTGTATTTAAAACTTCAATTTTTAATAGTGATTGGAAGTATAAATGATTTTTGGAATATTAGAAGCATAATTTTGCAGGTGCAAATGGTTTTTAAATAACCAGAATACACAAGCGGACGAGTGATTGGAATGTGTGTAAAGTTTTGGATGAAAACATAATAAAAGCATTATCAAACAAAATATAAAACTCCATTTGAATGAATAATCCAACCTAGATAATGTAAGTGATTTGGGATCCACATATGGTTTATGATTGATAAATTACATTTTATTCAAACAAATATATTCATTTTGGTAGCAATGGCTGCAATATGTTTTAGGATATCAAAAAATGAAACTAGTAAGAACAAGCTTTTCTAAAATGGAATGACATGTTATACGACAATATCTTCATTGATGGGTGCAAATCTATTAATGAAATTAGATTAGCTATAATAGAGAAAGTAAGTGATAATGATGTTGAGCGAATATTAGATGGTTTGAAGAAAATAAAAGATAAAAGTTGAAAAGATCCTCGGAGGGGGGAATGACATGCAGTAAAAAGAGTGCTTTATAGTCATAACGTTATGACTATTACTCTTAGGAGACTTAATGATTTGCGACAGTCTAGGTAAGGAGACTTGTTGTGCAAGGGAAAAATTCATCATTTCTAGTGCACCCTATCTAAGGCAAACTGCATTGTTGTTTGATTGTTTTCTTAAATTTTTTATTCATTAGTCTTTTCTAAAGCTCGAAGTAGATATCTCTTCGTGACAAAGTCTCTACCTCATTGGGAGTTGAAAACTTGAACATTCTAAAGTTTGAAATTTTTTACACCGCACAGATAGTATAAAAGGTTTTTTTTTAAAAAAAAATTATACTATCTGCGGGTGTACATTATAGTGTAATTTTACATCGTGATAGCTAAAAGAAGATAATTATTAAAAAAATTATATTTTGGCCAAATTTCAATGGATAATCGTAAACTAGTTACGATATCCAATTTTCATTTCAAAAACATGTGAAAGATGCAAAATATTTTTTTTCTCAAAGATATGCTTGGGAAAACCTTGAAATTCAACCGTATGCATGAAAACAACATATTTTTTGTTTATTTTTTCATAAAAATGGGATTTTTTATATTATTTTTAAAAACAAAATTAAGACTATGCATGACCTAACTAAAGTAGGCTGACTCAACCAAGTTGGGCCAAAAGGCCCAACTTTGTTGGACTTGGGCTGGACCTAGCCCAACCAATTGGGCTGGGCATAAAGCAGGTCCAGCCCAAGAATCAAAACAACACATAAAAAAGAGAAAATTGGGTTGTTGCACTATTCACGTGTTACGTGAACAATACTAGGGTAGTCAACCGACAGAGACGAGAGACTCACCTGCCACTACCGCCGGGTAGAGGAGGCTGAGGTGATTCTTCCTGTGATGGTGGTGTCGGAAGTGGTACCTTGTGGTGGCTAGGAAAGGCACCAAAAAGGGCTGGTCTGAGCTGCAACAAGTTGTCACTGCGCCGCTAGAGCTGGGGAAGAATAGCTAGGTTGCCATAAAGTTGCTGGCGTGGGGGAAATTCACCGATGCCAAGAGAAAAAGTTGTTGCTTGCTGGATAGGGGGTGCTGTTGGAGGAGAGAGAGAGGATGGTCAGTGCTGTAGGAAAGAGAGAGAGTAGTGCACGGTGAAGGCTGCCTACAATAGCTCCACCGTTTTCGAGGAAGATGAAGGGTGGCTATTGTATTTTTTTAACGTGGTGTCTTCATCTTTCTCCTGTGTTTTTCTGCCCTTTTTTTGGCGTTGTCTGCAAAAAAATATTTCTATATTATTTCATGCTGCCCCCTCTCTTCCTCTGTTCTCCCCCTTTTATAGACTAAATGTACAGGTAGCAAGACATAAGAGTGATGTCCAGGAGATGGTGTGTTGCAATGCAGAAAATGGTGGGTTACAAGGCATGGTTATCGGCATGGCACAAGCATGGCTACCGGCATGGCCTCAACAAGCCTTTTTTTTCAATTAAAAATTTAAAATAACATTAAAAATAAAAAATGGATTGTGACAAAAAAGAGTTTTTCAACTGGAAATCCAGGAAAAAAAGCTTTTTCTTTTCTTTTCTTCAATCACCCTCGATTTCACCCATTTAACTTGGTATAAACAAATTTGGTCTTCGAGAGTTCCAATCTTTTTATTTAAACCTGAGTTAAGCTCAAGAAGTTGATTTTTCATCAACTAAGTCTTTAATAAAATTAATTTTGACATATTTAGAGTACAATTAAGTCCTTACACTTAATTAAATCCTACAATTGGACCCTAAATTAATTCCTAAATATAATTACACTTTAAATTGGCAACGATTAAATCAAATTGACCCATAAAAATATTATTATGCCTTTTGACTTAATTTTTACATAAATTTATCCAATAACAAATTATTTTAGCCTCAAATCTATATTTTTAGGCATAAAAGTGGTACGATCAGGCTCTTGAAAACATTCATAATTTCCACAATTTTTCTATCAACGCCAACCCTTTTTTTTATTTTTATTTTTATTTTGGATAGATTTTAAGGAATAACCCAAAATTGGGTTATGATAGAGTTTGGATCAAGAATCACAATATAGGGACTAACTTTCTAAGTATAAAGTTGTTATTGTTAGTTCAATTAGTATGTGTAATGTTATTATTTGTAACAATTATCTTGTTCATGTTAAAAAAATAAAATAAAATCAATGTATTTTGCAACTATAAACTATTAAACAAAATACAATAACATAAATATACCATAAAGATCCATAAGGTACTTCTCTTAGCAATAACATAACAATCAAACACTCTTAGCAAGAACCAACCATATTAGTCGCAATGCTCCAAGCAACCACACCACATTGTAATAAAAACAATAATAGTTAAATAGAAATAATATATTATTCAAAATCACTAGTCTTATATTTTTCAATAAACACAGTTATTTTGGGGAAAGTGTTATGAAAATTTAAATGTAACAGTTTGTATTTTAGATTAAAATTATTGGTCAAAATATTTATATTAAAGTAATAAATTCTCAATATATTTAATAGAATCATTTGTGTTTGCATTGAAGGTTTGATATGAAAATAAATATTAAGAGTTGTGTAAGCTTTTGATACACCTTAAAATCTTATCTTGAGATCTAAACCATGAAATATATATTTTCTTCAAATTGGCATATATATTCCTTAATCAATGCCTATATATTGCCTTATATAATATCCCAATAATAGTTTACGATAAACTCTGTAATATAAGATTAATTTCAATTAGATAAAAAAATAAAAAAAACAATGTATACATCATACATATATATTACTCAAAACAAGTTTTACCTTTTATCTATGAAATATGATGAAAAATGATCTTTGATGTATGTCATGCTTCATGGGTCCATAAAATACATGTAAAAACCATAATAAGGTGTTGTTTTCATATTCATTAATAACATATGTGACAAGCAAACAATATATTATTTCCATCCAATACCATTACAGATAATAGAACTCCCCTATTGGATCCTTGATATGGATCCTTGATATGATGTTGATCTATCCTAATGAATGGATACATCCATTTACAAACCCTCTAAAACTTCTTTCATGAATGCACTTCTGAATTATAATTAAGGTTAAAGATTAAAAACACCTAAGACCTTGGATTAAATTGTTTTAATAACTAGACATATCAAGGGAGTCTCTTAAAAGACTTTTTATGACTTTTTTTGATAAACTTTTTTGTATTGGTTTAATTCTAAATTTATCTTTTATAATGGTATCAAAGGATTTATTTGAGATATTTAGATCAACATTCATTTTATGCAACATCTTTTTTGCTATCCATATTGAATTAGTAATTTTTATATTTTCTAATCGAACACAACTATGTTTCTCTCTGAGATAATTCACCACAAATATATTGGAACCAATAAAAAGATAAACATATATTCATCAAGCATAGTCATCACTCATATATGTTATTGCAACCTTTTATTTCTTATCAATATTTTTTCATGTGATGATCATGTTTCACATTATACTTTTGTCAACACATATTTGAACTCATAGACATTACTTAAAACCTAAGATTCTTCAAACTTAATATGACCATCAACTATAGCCTTAAATTTTTGTATTTAAAAGTAGTTGTATAACTAGTCTTTTAATTTCTTTTCTTCTTACTCCCACTAGTATTGTCATCCTCAACAAACTCATCCCTATTATTCCTTATAGACTATTCACAACCTACAATATTTATATTATCATCCTCATTAGTAATTCTCCATTTATTTTGAAGTTTCAAGCATCATTTATAGTTTTACTAAAAAAACTATAACATAATATGTTGTTAATCCACTATAATTTTACTGAAAAACCATAACCTCATAAGTTGTCAATCCAATTATGTTTAACTTCATTTACAAACTCAAATACTTCTGTATTATAAGGGACCATCGCCTATATTATAACCTCTAACCTCAACATCTATTGCATCACTAACACCATCACCATCACTAAGACCTCCCACGTCAACAACATCATTAAAAAGAAAAACCTCTCTCATTATCACCCACTTTAATATCAACACATTTTTATCAAAATCCAAATCATTTAACCTAACTAATAACATTGTTTCATTGTTTTTTTCAACTTCAACATCATAAGTAGCAAAATAGTTATATGTACCTACTATCATTGAGCTTGTCTAAACAGCACATTGAAACTTCCATATTAAATATTTATAACATTGATACATCAACCACAATCTTATCCCACTCTATCATGCCTTATTTTAAAGTCATTCAAGTTTGCATCATATACTTTCTTACATATGAAAAAAAATGTTATTATAAAAAATTTAGTTGAAACATCAATAAAGTTGGACATACATATAATCGCCATGATGAGCAATTATATCTAGTATTTTGTATATTATACTTGTAAAGAATACATTATTTCATTAATCTTAAACAATCATTAAGCAAACTATTGATGACTAAATAGTACGCGTTAGCTACAATAAAGGAGTTTCTATTAGGGTTTTCAAAAATACATTACTAATTAGGTTAAACTATGGTTTTAGGATGAAACTCGTGTGAGATTCCAACTACAAGAAAAGACAATCACGCTAAACCACAAAATCATGTGATGAATCAATTACAATCAATAGTTGTTTTGTAAGATTTAAGTTCAAAACGAGGGAGAAATTGATTTTTCAATGAAAGAATATTGTTAGTCAATGAAAGAGAAGAAATGATCTATCATTGGATCGATTTCTAATATAAAATATATAAAGGTAATTTGGTTATTTTATCATATTCAAGATTTTTTATTGACCTAATATGTAAAATTTAATTTTCCAAAAAGTAGCATGTAAGTGTTAAATGGGCTAAAGTACTAGATATTAGAAGTAATTTTCCTAATGTTATATATATAAAAAGTTTAAGATAATTGAAATACAAGTTAGGAAACAATTTCTTAGATCCAAACATGATAGAAGGTGAGACCTATTTTCTTGGCAAATGCCTAAAACTTGAGGAAAGTGTTGAATAAAGAGAGGCAATCATATCATTAAAAAATCTAATAGGTATGAATAAAACAGTATGGACCAAGACTCATTATAACAACCCTGAATCTAAAAAATCTAATATAATTAATATTTCAATTCGATAAAAAACCAAAGGGGAAAAATACTCTACCATAATTTCAACAAAGCTTCCCTTAAAATATCAATATCAAGTTATCGATAACATGACCAATAAGTCATTGTAATTATTATATCCATAAGGTCCAACCATCATGGACTTTGTCCATCTTATCATATCACTATATTAGAATACATTTAATCCCAAGATTCAATTATTTCACATTTTATATTACGCTTTCAATAAGATAATAATCTAAGTCAAATATATAAACTAAATTCATGAATTCTTAAATTATTAAATCCCTTATTAATTTAAGCAATTAAAATCTCTTCACTTGTACTAGACCTGGTTGAATTCTTCATAGTTCACAATGGCGATTTTCTTTTTTCAATTTGCAAAATTTATCTCTTATACACTTATTAAATACCCATATTAACACAATATCATAATAATTTCATGACAATTACAACAAATAATCCCAACTCCATTAGTTCCCATCTAGGCCAAAATTAAAAAGTGATGGGGATGAATTTTACTCTTCAATTAAATCAATACCCAATCATTTTTCATGTCAATAAACATCATTCATTCATAAAAACAACATTTCAAACAACTAGTTTTTATAACTCTTTTTTTACATGACACTAATGCATTCAACATTCCATATATCTCATAATCGTCCAAACTACTATTTTTAGATGAGTTTATTACCTTAGAACAAATGATAATTCTAGTGAAGAGTGCAAGAATAATCAATGTTTCTCTTCATTTTTTTCCCCTACTTTCCATCCATCTAAAGCCTAACTTTCACATTTTAAAACTCTTTAAGCCACTCAAATTCCTTTTGTTACCATTTAATTAATCTTTAAATCACTCTAATTTTGTATTTTCTAAGTGATTTCATCAAGAATTGAGATGAAAAAACCAAGGAAACTTAAACCTTTTTTTTCTTCTTGCAAACAACCAGTTATAAAGAGTGGATGGGAATATTTATAGTTTAAATTCTTATTATTTCACATTGATCCTAATTTGTCACATATATTTTATTTTCCCCCATTAACTTTCTTTTCTATCAAATTAGTGTTAATCTTTTCATTGCATATAATTTGACATTTTTTTTGTGTAATTATGTTTACTTAATTCAATTTAACCTATTTTGTCTTTGGATTAAATCTTAATATCTAACTAAACTTGGCTCATTGAACTGTGTATTTCTATAGTGAAATGATAGTTTTTTCCTTCATAATATCTCTTATGTTTTAGCATAGTAAAATAACTTAATTAACCTTAGAAAACTAAGAAAAACTTAAACTAACATCCAAAGACCTCTTAGTCTTTCCATTATTTTTATCAAAATAAAATGACTTCAATGTCCTTAAAAGCAATAAATTATAAAGCTTGTTTCCAAGGGGTTTTTTTAGTAATTTTATTTAAGATTTTTTTTATTATAATTAAATTGGCTTATTTTTAGTTTGGTATTTTAATAAATATTTAATATTATTATAGAGAACTTACTAGTGTGTGCAATGCTCGTGCCAAACAAGTGAAGAGCCTTCACACTATTTAGGATAAGTGTAAGGCACTATTTGCCAATGGAACATTGGCTTTCATGATGACATTAGAAGTGTCACGATGCTTTCTTCCATATGGGACATGCATGTGGAAGTTTATATAGTGGTTTATCAATGGTAGTCAATTCTTTCTTTTTCTCATTTCCCCTTGAAATTTATATTGGATATTTAAACTTTGATAATTTGTCATATCATTTACTGATATTTCAATTTTGATCCTTATTTTTTTATTTATAATTTTTTTCTTGGCTTGTTTTTAAAATTTTAGTCTCATCCTTGTATCCATAATTATAATATATTTTTTAAGAAAAATTGATTCTTATTCTTTTTATTTTTGTTTTGGATTCTTATATGAATTTAATCTTTTCAATTTTCTCCTTCAATTCAAAATTTTAGGTTGTCCTCTCATTTACCTTTTGTTTTATTTTGGGTCCACACTCTCTTAATTGCTATTTTGTTTTTTGTTTTTTGATCTTTTTGTACAATTGGTATTTTGTATAATTTTTCTCTCATTTACTAATATTTCAATTTTAGTCATTTTTTATTTCTAATTTTTGTTTTTGGCCATTTTATCAAATTTCAATTTTTTTGAATTTAATCCTTGGATCCATAATTATGATTTTTTTTTAAATAAAAATTAGTGTTTGTTCTTTTGTTTTTTATTTTTAGTTTTGGGTTTTTTTTGTGAATTTGATCTTTCAAATTTTCCCTTTCAATTCAAAATTCTAGGTAGTCCTCTCATTTACTTTTTATTTTAAATTTAGTTTTGAATCTCTTAATTGCTTTTTATCCTTTTATATATATTTTTTAGTTTTATCCTTTAGTATTTGATTTGTTAGGGGTTGGGATTCTTGGTTTTTCTAGATGGGGGCGTTTACTGGTTTGTGACTTAGATAACGAGTTTGCAAAACTTGACACAGGTGGATTTTTTTTTCACTTTTTTTAATTCATCCTTTGACATTGTTTATTTTTTAAAAAATAGACTTTGTGGATTTCTTTCATTTCCTTTTGATTAAGTTATCACGATTCCATGACTTGGACAACATGTTTGTCATGGTAACCTGAAGTATTATTTTAGGTTTTTTATTTTTATTTTTTAATTTTGCTCTTGTAAAAAACGCTCCTTTTCTTCTAGTTAATTTTAGCACTAAAATTTAGTTTATTTAAATGTCAATGTTTTTAATTGCTTATTGGACTAATATAATATATAACATGAGTCATTAATTATTTTCAGAAGAAAAAAAAACCTCTATTGAATTTTGAATATTTTTTTTATATTAAACAAACTAGTTTCAGTACACAATAAATTGCAGACCACATATCGAAATTGGTAGCTATCACACAAACTGATGTCTCCAAATCGGCATAAAGCCCAAATCAGAATTTGTGTGTGTGTGTGTGTAAACAAAGGGATATGTATGGTGTTTTTGTAGATTCAAAATTTTTGTTCTGAAATCTGAATGTTGACAGATTGAAACGATGTATATAATCATAAAGAACCTCTGACGTGTGTTTTTTTTCTTACCAAAACAAACTGTTTTTGGATGATGGTTGAAGTCCTTTCCATGATATGCTTTGGGCTTTGCCATTGCATAGTGACCCAAATGGCTGTAATGATTTGCCTAAAAAACCCACCTGACATGACGTTTATTGTGTTTTTAAAGTATTTTTGGGAGTGCGATTGCAATTGCTTTTGAAAGTATTTTTTTATTTAGAAATATATATAAATGATATTTTTTTTAAATCATTTTTGACATTAGCACATCAAAATGATTTAGAAAATACTAAAAAAATTTCATTTAAAATAAAAAAAATTCAAATTTTGAGCAAACAGCGGTATAACCGCAGAAACAAACAGGCACTTAGTTTGGTTTGCGATTGCAATTGCTTTTGAAAGTGTTTTTTTATTTAGAAATATATATAAATGATATTTTTTTTAAATCATTTTTGACATTAGCACATCAAAATGATTTAGAAAATACCAAAAAAATTTCATTTAAAATAATAAAAAAAATTCAAATTTTGAGCAAACAGCGGTATAACCGCAGAAACAAACAGGCACTTAGTTTGGTTTGAAGTGAGGTTTATTTTTTTATTTTAAAAAATTTATTTTTGATATCAGTATATAAAAATGATTTAAAAATATTAAAAAAAATATATTTAAAAAAAAAACACAGTGGTGTTAAAAACGAAAGAAAAATAGTAACTTAACATCCACTCTCCCGTGGTCAAGAAATCATCAACTTTGCTCATTGAGGATTTTGCAAAGGAAAGGGAGCGAAAAGCAAAAGCAAGAGACAAATGGTTCGTGAAATGTATCCCAAGTGCGTTAGCTTTGAGAAAAACGGGGCCGATGAGATTTGCTTTTCCAAAAAGATGACATGATGCTCTCTTCAATGCGCTCTCTTCCCACCCCCAAAAATTTGTCTATCACTGAAATCCTACGCCCAATTTTTTGAGCTGAGACAAATTACAAGTCCCAACTCTTTGAAAATTATATTCCATTTTCTTGCGATTTCTCTTTGAAAATATATACAAATTATAATTACTTCTCTTTTCTCATCATTCTCCCCTATTTCTTTTCTTTTCTTTTCTTTTTTTTACAAGTCATTTTCTCTCTTTTGGAGCGACTAAAGTTTTTATGTTGCGTGAGCAATTTCTTTTGGACTATACATCACCCGCCTCGTTTCTAATAAACAAAATTTTACATCATTCTTACGAAAGATGACCCGGTAATAAATACTTGAAACTAAAAGTTTTGTTCTCTTATGATTTCAGATTAAAGCCATATCGTTACTTATATAATAGATACTGAAAATTGTTAAGTGAATCATCTTACCTAAAAATTTAAGTTGTTAGATGAGACTCTAGAATATGATTTATATTATTCTCTAACACATCTCCATCAAAATAAAAATCTTTTAGGGCTTGAAACTTGCACAGAGTCACATTACTTTGTGCTTGATTTTTTTATTAAATAAAATAAGGGTGTTAATATTCAAACTCGTAACTGCTAGGTCAATAAGGCTCTGATATCATGTTAAGGAATCATCTCATCTAAAAGTTTAAGTTGTTAGGTGAGACTCTAAAATATAATTTATATTATTTTTTTTAACAAAAACTTATATAATTATTAGTTTCATGATTCATAGAATTAATCGAGATACTTACTTATGCAAACACTCATTTTGGTTAAAAAAAAATACATCATTCGTACTTTTAGAGACTAAAACAAAATGCAGTTTGTCAATGTAGCATCAAGAAATATACGAAGGTAAAAAAGTCTCCACGCCCTTCAATTATGGATCAGAACACAGAGTCCAACAGATTTTCTTACATGTCAACAAAAACTGTGATTAATTTTTTTACCTAATGCAGTCACATGAATCGCATATATTCATGAAATCTAATTGGATAGTCGCTAAAAAATATTATTTTGTTGATTAAATTTATATTTCCATCCACTTCTTAGCTAAGAGTGTCATATAATTATAAAACTCCAACCGATGAAAATCTAATTTCAGTTAACAAAATTCTTAAATATTCAAAAACTTAATTTCCAACGATTATCATGATCTTATATAAATAGCATTTTTACCAATAATCAATAAGAACGGATCACGTATTTTGTTTTGAATTAACATTATTTTTTTTTGTTTTGTTTTTTAGATTTGAAGAGACCTCATCTTTTTTTATGTATTCTTTACGACTCGAGTTAAGCAAGTAAATCTCTAGTTATTTTAGACTTTTATAAAATAAGTATGTTATAACTCGAACCCAAGACTTGTACAGACAGATCTCAAACTCATTTGTCATCACGCTACGTCAATTGAGGATTTTGTTTCCTTATCACTTCCCGCTTGAGGAACATTTATATGGTATTAATCTTTGTCCTGTTTGACATTGTATTTAAAAAAAAATTATTTTAAAAAAAGATTAGTTTTTTGTATTTTTAGATTATTTTGATGTGCTGATATAAAAAAAATATATATTATTTTAATATATTTCTAAATATAAATACTTTAAAAAACAATATTAAATATATTTTCAAACAAAGCTTTTTTATGGGTGTTGAGCAGGAGATTTTAAACATATTAAAATAATTTTTAAAATAAAAAAAAATATTATTACTCGGTCGAATTAATCACTGTAATCTTCTTATTTCAATCAAAATTAGATCTAGTCTTGCCGCTCACTCAAAGCTTTCCAAGCCAATTATTTGCTATCATAGCATGCTTATTACTTCCATTCCTCTCCAATGTAGCTGCCTATTTGTTTTTTTTAAAGTAAAATAGAGTATATTTTATACGTAAAATGCTTTTTAAACAAGAATGGTGCTGAAATAATAATAGCGATTATAATGATAGATGAGAGGGTAATCATGGGAAAAAAACAGTGTTAAAAATGACTATAATAATAATAAAATAAAAAAAATATAGTGAAGAAGAAGATGATATGACAACGACAATGAAGAATCATGGTTAGGTGGTCGTGATGAAAAAGCATCTAATAATTGAAATTTTTCAATGATATAATGAGTTATTAATCATAAAACATCTTAATTAATTTCAAGAATTAAGACTATTTTTTAATAAATAAACTAAGTTTGAAGGATGGACTCTAAGATAAATAAAAATCATGTATATTTGATGTGACCGCCAATCACCAGGCACCCTGGTTCAGCTCGAGGGCTCATTGGATGAACTAATACGGTGCAGAAACAGCACAGAACCATAGGTCCACACATGACAGGTTCAAGCCATGCGAGTCAAAGAGCGTACAGGTTGCGTTTGATTGGCTATGATACTGTGCAATGCAGTGTTGCCACGTGGACTTTACTGCAAACTAGGGGAGCTACGCGCGGCTTCAAACCGTGATGAGACCATCAACTTTTTTCTTTTCTTCTTACTACGGTAACTATTGTTTTTATGCTTTTTATTTAAAAACTTATTTAAATACTTTTAATGTTTTTTTTTTATATTGTTAACAACAATTCAAAAGCATGATTAGAAGAAGCATAGAAAAATAATTTTTTTAATAATAAAATAAGGTCATTATCAAAAGGGCAGCTCATGAGAATCTAGATGCTATAAAAAGAACTGAATATTCTTTAATTTAGGGATACACTCCAGAATTTAAAATATGTAATTATATATATGACTGAATTGAGATAATATAAATAAATAAAATTAAAAAAGTTTTTTTTTCAATGATCAAGAGTTTTTCTTTAAAAACATTTTATTTATTGATAGGTGATATCGTTGGTTTAGTATTATATGATAATACTTATTTTTTAAAGTGTTTTATATATTTAAAATTATATTACAATAGTTTTTTAATTTTGTAAAGTTTTTTTAATATTAATAAATAAAACAATATAAAAACAAACATATTTTAGTTATTGTTTTAGATTATAATAAAATTGATTTTAAAAATATTTTTATTCAAAATTCATCAAAATAAATATTTATTTTAGATTATTTTTAATATCTAAAGATAATTTTGAAACACAGACATCATGGCATCAACAAGCCACCCGGAGACAAGCTTGCTAATAAGTTACTCCAATATAATGGTTGCAAATCGAAGAGTGGGTTCACGCGCCAAAACACAAACATGACTAGACCTAGACTAGGCTTTTAGACTAGGCAATACCACCCAAAAAAACAAAAACATTGCTCAATTTCTTTCCCCATATCCCCACTTCCACGTGACTTTCTGAATTTCCCACTCGCTAAAAACCCACCCAGCTGCCGACCAACACAGCACCATATGAAGCAACCACAAACACCCTCCACTTCCCACTTCACAATGCCACTGAGCAGCTCTCTCCTCCGCTTCCTCCTCCTCCTCCTCCTCGCCACCCTCACCGCCTCCCAGCTTGAGCAAACAACCTACCCTCTCCCACTAGACGCAGTTTCCATTCTCTCTTTCAAATCCAAAGCTGACCTAGACAACAAACTCTTCTACACCCTCAACGAACGTTTTGACTACTGTCAGTGGCAAGGCATCAAATGTGCTCAAGGCCGAGTTGTCCGAGTTGTCCTTCAAGGTTTCGGCCTGCGAGGAACTTTCCCTCCGTCCACTCTTTCCCGGCTCGACCAACTTCGTGTCCTTTCTCTCCAGAACAACTCCCTCTCCGGTCCCATTCCTGACTTGTCCCCACTTTTTAACTTGAAATCTCTCTTTCTAAACCATAACTCCTTCTCTGCTTCTTTCCCTCCTTCCATTTTATTGCTCCATAGATTGACAATTCTTGATCTTTCGTACAACAACCTCTCTGGACAGCTTCCCAGTAAATTTATCTTCTCTGGACCGGTTAAACTCGCTTCAGCTCGAGTTTAACCAGTTTGACGGGACACTCCCTTCTTTGGACCTCGGACTTCTTGTTTACTTTAATGTTTCTGGTAATAACCTTACCGGCCCCATCCCTTTGACCCCCACATTGTCACGTTTTGGCACTTCCTCCTTCTCCTTGAATCCTTATCTTTGTGGAGAGATTATTAATAAGGGTTGCAATCCACGGTCTCCATTTTTTGATTCCTCGGCTACTCCTACTGCTAGTTCGCCGGCAGGAGTGCCATTTGGACAAAGCGCTCAAGCTGGAGGTGGGGTTGTAGTATCTATTACTCCACCTTCTAAGCAGAAGCATAGCAGAAGTGGTGTTGTTTGGGGATTTATTGTTGGGGTTTCGGTTTTAGTACTGTCTTTGCTGTGCATTGTTTTGGTTTTGTTCAAGAAACAGAAGCAAGAAAGACATGCTGAAGGAGAGAAAGAACAAGTGGTGACCGGGACGACTTCTCCGGCGAGGACACCTTCGGACAATCCGGCAATACAAAGTCGAGTTGGAGAGAAGGGTCATGAGATTATAAATACGAAGGCGAAAGAAGGGCTGGTTCAACAGGTCAGGAAAGCAGAGAGGAGTGGGAGTTTAGTGTTTTGTTGTGGGAAAACACAGCTTTATACATTAGAGCAGTTAATGAGGGCATCTGCTGAGTTGCTGGGGAGGGGTACCATTGGAACTACTTATAAAGCTGTTCTTGATAATCAATTGATTGTTACAGTGAAAAGGCTCGATGCTAGTAAGACTGCAATTACTAGTAGTGATGTGTTTGAGAGGCATATGGATGTTGTTGGTGAGCTTAGACACCCAAATTTGGTGCCAATCGCTGCTTTTTTTCAAGCTAAAGGAGAAAGGCTTGTTATCTTTGATTACCAACCCAATGGCAGCCTCTTCAATCTCATTCATGGTATGTATTGCTTTGTTTTTTTCTCCTTTCTTTCTTGAAGTTTGTCTTGGCAGGTTCTGATTCTGGTTTGAGTACTCTTTGAGTTAGGACCACATCTCGACTACATGGTTTTTCTTCTTAATTTTTACATTTAAGGTAGCTTTAAGCACCGATACTAAATCCATCTCAGGTCACAGGCAGGCCTTAAGCAATGAAATCCTAATCCACACCGGTACATTCATGCGAACGCTAGTATGATAACGTAGAGAGCAAACCAATGGCAATATATTTGCTGGGATATAATTCTGGCATTTCAGTTTAATTCAATGATACATGAAAAGGAAAGTTCAGCCAAGAGCTCATTTCATATATAATGAGCGTGTATAAGAGAAAGAAATAATTCAGTTGGACCCACCTGAGAATTACGTTTGGGTAGTGTCCTGATGTGTTATGACACTGTTTTGGTAATATCTGGACGTGTGTGCTATTTAGCATTGGATGGCTCATAACCTCTAACTGTTGCAGCTTTTTTAGAATTTGGATTCTAATGTTCATGTTCCACTGCCGACAATCACGGTGCTGTTTTCAAAATAAACCAGTTATTTATAATGAAATGTAGTGACTGTAATCATGATGTTGGCTAGACAGCAAGTCAAAGTGAAAAGAAAACTATGTCCTTGCAGCTCTGTTGATGTAATGAAACAATCTCAAATCATGGGCAGTTCTGCAACTGATCAACATTAACATTGACATTAATCATGGGATAGTACATTTACATGCTGCTCTGCTGGAAGTGTTTTGAAGTTTAAATTTTAGTCTTTGTTCTTGGTATCAACGTACGATCCTCACCGTAAATCTATCGAGAAAATCATGTTAGGAAGACACATGATTATCATCTTTCGAAACCATAATGCCATTCTTCATGGTCAACACTCTAGGGACAAAATCAGAGAGTTCATTCATTTGTTGACTGATCTTATGGTTTATCCAAGTGATTGGAGGAGTTAATGGTGTTTTTCTTTCGGCAGGCTCTTAATTGCATAGAATATGAATTAAGCGTAGATAGAAATGTTGAGTCCATAGCCTGGATGGAATGGTTAACCATCTTCTTATTGTGTGTTTGGTATTTTGGTTTAAGTTGCTTTTCAAAAGTGTTTTTCACTTGAAAATGCATCAAAATGATTATTTGTTTTAGATCTTTTTGACATCCACATTAAATCATTGAAAAACACTAAAAAAATAATCAATTTGATGCTTTTTTCAAGAGTAACACACCTAAAAGCATAAGCTACTGGACTCCCAAGCACTAACTAGTGGCAAATGCTTTACTTAATACAATGTCAACTTTCATGAAAGAAAAGATTATTGTTCTGCGTAACTGATCCTCATCTGGAGATTGCTGAGGATGCTCATGTCTTCCCAATTGTTAACACTACATGTTTTCTAGAAATGGTATTTGAAAAACTCTTGTATTAAAACAATTTTGTGATGGTGGTGCTGTCGTAACTTTAGCCAGGATTATGAAATGCCTCTTAAAAAAAATGGGGGAGCTGGATTTTATCATTTATTTTTTGGATGCCTGTGATGGATATGCATGGCATGATCACTCTTTAGTATGCAAACTTTTCGTCAGTGTGGTTATCATCTTCCAATCAAATGTCAACATTTTGGTTTATGTTTGAGCAAATTATATATCCTTCCTTATCAATCCTTGTTACTTGTATCAAAGAATTTTTTATACATGGTTTAAATCAGAAAATAATTTGTGCAGGTTCAAGATCAACAAGGGCAAAGCCACTTCACTGGACATCGTGCTTGAAGATAGCAGAAGATGTGGCACGGGGTCTTGCTTACATCCATCAAACGTCAAATCTTGTCCATGGCAACCTGAAATCCGCCAATGTTCTACTAGGAGCTGATTTTGAGGCCTGCATCACAGACTACTGCCTTGCCATGCTTGCAGACACTTCTTCTAGTGAAAATCCTGATTCCACTGCTTGTAAAGCACCTGAGACTCGCAAGGCTCACCGCCCAGCCACTTCCAAGTCTGATGTCTATGCATTTGGTGTGCTATTACTGGAGCTTTTGACTGGTAAATATCCATCACAACATCCATACCTTGTGCCTGCTGATATGCTGGACTGGGTCAGAACAGTGAGAGATGACGGTAGCGGGGATGACAATCAGCTCGGAATGCTTACTGAAGTTGCTAGCGTTTGTAGCTTGACATCACCGGAACAGAGGCCGGCAATGTGGCAAGTGTTAAAGATGATACAAGAGATAAAGGACAGTGTCATGGTGGAAGAGAATGCAGCTGTTGGATATTCATAATTCCTTTGTCGGCTTTCACACAACTGAAAGCATAGAAGAATTGAACTCAGGCGACCGGAGCTATCTTTTTGGAAGGTAAGTACCCATTGAAGAATTATAGAATGGGAAGACCAATGCGCGTGAAATGGTAAAATTCTCGTTTCTCCATTCCCCTGCAGAAGTTACTGAAACCACCATTCTTGATGTCACGGATGTGGGATATAGATCATGATTTTGTAAAAAGGCTGCTGCTTTTTTTCCTCACGTTTTTTTCCCAATGGAGTGTTTGTGATCATTTTGATATTTTAGGTTTACTTCATGATTACGGATTATCTGTTTCTCTTGCCAAATCTATCAATGAAAGGTTGGGAACGAGTCGATTCTAATCCCCTTTTTAAGATGAGGGTCTACATATTTTCAACCAGGAGAGCCCAAAGCTCTCTCGATGAATAAGCACACACATTCAAAGCCAAAGAACCGAAACACACATGGGAGTTGGAGATTTGCACAGGTAGCATGATTGTCATGGTATAGAAGTTGAAACTGAAGAGAAGATAATGTCGGAAAGAACAGTGGAGATGGTGCTGGCTAGCTGCCATCCCACCAAACATCCTCAATCATGCTATTGTACCTCAATTATTTCTCACCAATAAAGACACGAGCTCATAGCAGCCGTCGAGGATTTTACAGTCAAGTTAACGTAAGAAATATTTCACTCGCAAGACCTTATCGGAATTGAGAAAACGATTGACCTCTCTAATGAATCATCCTTTCATTTTATATGGATTTTCCATGAGTTTATCCTTCCTCGTTCTTGCTATCCAAGCACTGCATGATCAAGAAACTAGCAACATTCGTGAGAGACAAAACTAATAATTTTGTTGATGAGAAACCTTATCCCCAACGTATCCCACGCCCTACAAAGATGCATACGACATGCCATAGCAGAGCCGCAAAGGCTGTCGTTGGAGAGCTGGCTTTCACTACATGACTGATTGAATGTCAGTATCTCATGAGCTCGGCGCACCACCAACTCAGACATCAAAAAGTTCAAGATTCACATGTTCGTATTTGGGCAGCATCATGCAATATTTGATACAAAGTTGTAAATACATCTTATTTCATACAAAGTTGTAAATACATCTTCACAGGTGATTTGTTTTTTCAATTGAAATAGAATATTTTAGTTTTGGAGTGTTTCGGTGCATAAGATTGTACTATATATATATATATATATATATTCAAGAAAAAAATTAGTTAAAATCTAAATATAAAATTATTTAGAATTGTGCAATCTAATCCAAAAAAAGATAATAAAATAATTTTTCTAAACTAAATTATAAACATGTATAACATTACGAGAATATCATCATCAATCTACGCAAAGTCATTATATTCTCTGATTACTCTAAAATTTTAACATAATATATATAAATATATCAAGAGACTCCTCATAAAATTTTATCTTAATCTAACGTTCGGATTCAAAGATATGATTAATATTGTAAAATTATTCATTATTTAAAAAAAAAATATTATTTGACCAAAACAAAACAGGAAGAACAAAACCAATATATTTCAACCATTATTTGACCCAAAAAATCCAAATCAAAACAAAATTTATTTTTTAACTGTACAAAATATTCATCCATTTCGGAACCGAATTGATAACTATGATTTGATAGTTTCATCTTCAAGAGATAGCCCTGCAGGCTGCATTCTGCTCTACTTTCGAGTACATTGTCGGTGATGTTTTTCATAATTGGATCACCTTCAGTTTTTAGAGGCAATGGCCAGTGTCTCCAGTTTCTTTCCAGACCCCACTGGGCCCAGACTGTAAGAGAAACACTGAGTCACTGACCTGGTTTGAATTCAACTCAACGCCAATCCATTTGATTTCCCTGTGCGAGTATCCATTGGGTCCACACGAAAACTGACAGTAGAACCTCTCGATAGAAGAGGGAAAGTCACTTTAATTGCTCTTAATTGCATACAGGCAGGAGCCATGCTTTGCTATTCCTATAGCAATTGCCCCTGGCTTGAAGCCACGCTAGGATTCCCGAATCAACTAGGGAACAGGGCTAGCTGCTAGACGAATAAACTACTCTTTTACCTAAATGGTAACGTGTACAGGAAAACTGGAAACAAATTATTATTTTTATTATTTAGCAAACTCAATTGATTTAACAAGAAAAATCCACATCCCTGAAGCGCAGCATCAAAATCTTCTATCATACATACACATGCTCAGTTGCTCAAACCTTCAGCCATTCTCCTAAAAATTTTGTTAGCCCGTCAGCATGAGAAGATGCAGAGTATTGGTTTAAGACAGCATCAGTAATTTCCCATTCCCTCTCGATAGTAGCCTATTTGCCAATGTACAACAGCCTGTGTTGTTGCAAGGAAAATAGATGTCATGCATTCTTGCAGAGAGAATTAAAAATTTAAAAGGGTAGGAAAGCTAAACCAATCACTCAAGATGGCAAGGGTTTGATTCCTTGGAATATAGAATGACAACATGATAACAGATCTGTGAAACCGGTTTGAGCATGGTGACGCCAAGGAATCAAACCCTTGCCATCTTGATTTAACTCTTGCAGTATAGGTCACTCAAGATGGCAAGGGTTTGATCCCTTGATTTAAAGCATGCAGCAAGTTACTCAGGAAAAGAGAGCCAGTCCATATTCAAGGGCTTTTGATGCTTTAAAATCACCAGAGTAAAAAGAAAAAATTTAAGACAATTTTTCCCCTGCAGAATGGTCATCATAAGATCTACTGCTTCCCGTGATTTATTGGAATCTCAAGTTGTCCACACCGATATCATGGTAGTTTAAAGATGAAAGTTGAATGAGTTTAAATCCAAAGTTTAATGATAATTTTAGTGTTCAGAATCATCTGCCCACATCAACTCTACCATGGGGTTGCACAGTGTATAGAACATTATGTTCAAGTACTAAATTTTCAGTCCACCTGGTATGATGGTAAAAATATATGAAAAAGAAGAACAAGACTTACCTCTACTCGCACGAGTTTCACTCAGCCATGAGTCAGATCATTTAAGCAAGCAAGATATATGTACAGCATGTGGTGGTCATATCATACCAACCAGAGCCTGTGTGCGAGGCCTTGACCTCATGATTGTTTCATCACTGTGTTTGATCCACTCCGAGAGCTTCCATGGTTTCTGCCACTTCCATTTGAACTGAAGCAGCCACTGATGATGACTCCTCTTCCATCGCCAGAGTTTTCCAGTTTGCCCTAAAGCTGTCAGTTTTCTTCATTGACAAATGTCCAGCCGGTACTATCTGCACTCGCATCATAATTGCCTTTATTAATCAAAGGGGAGGCCAAACTCTCAAATACAGCTAGAAGCAGGGGGATTACCTTTCCCGTTTGGTCTAGAAATGCCACCGACTCTCTAGCAGACCAGTTAACAATCCCAGGTGTAAATTTTAGTTGCTTCTGCGCTGGAAGCGACATTGGAGATAAATGACCACTCATGTCATCTGCATAATGCTTCGATGAGCTGCGTGAGCTATCCTGTTGATTTTGATTCATAAGAGTAAGAAAATCACACTTCCTCCCAAAAAAAATAAAAAATAAAAAAAAAGGTTTCTAGAGTCCCTCATTCATTGGTGCTAGGGTTAGAACCCAGAAATCAGGAAAGAAATGGTGTTTTCATAACAAATTCCAGAATATTGTTGAACAAAAAGTAATAGAAACTCATTTAAGATATTGCATGAATGGACAAATGAAGCAAAACGTTACACGAGTATTTACAAAATGTTGAAGCCAGGAAAATTCTTCAGCCAATATTGAGCGGTAATGGATCATAGTACAAATCTCCATGATTAAAGTTGACCAAAAACTAGGGTATTCCAATTCATGACTTAAAATTTGAAAAACAAATTTAGCACGTATGATGATGGAAACTATGAAATGTTGAGCAGGCATTCTCACCCAAGCTGATGAGGCAAAGGCTAAGGCAACAGCTTGTTCTCTCATCTTTTGCTCCTTCAGAAGTTCTTTCCTCTGTATCTCACTTTGTCTTAGTAAGATCACAAGATCATTCAATTCATCTTTAGTGTCTTTGATTTCCATATCCTTTTCCCACAATCGGCATCTGTTGACAAATGGATGCTACAATAGTCAGCTTAAACAGACAACCACCAAAATTTTATCACTATAAATAAACTACAATTTAATCCAATTACAGAGGAAAGAATGTAATTTGGGTAAGTAAAATTGGAAGTACAGAGTCTAAATAATGAATAATCCTAGTAAAACATTTGATCCTTGTCCATGTAAACCACCATCAACTTTCATCTTCTTTTTTTCTTCTGTTTGTTTGTTTCACAGAATATTGTGTCAGTGTAAATGGTAAAAGAGAATGCCCATGTAAAGGTGAATTTAAAAGCAGCTCTTTTCTACATCTAATCACTTAGCTTATATCATCTTTTATTTAACTGGGCACAAATTAGCCTTACATTTTCCATATATCATACAATTAGAAGTTAGTGAATCAAACTGACTTAAATTCTTTGGAAGGTATTTTACAACAAAATCTGATTGCCAAAAGAAAAGGTCCATGTTTTCACCGCATTACCTATCATCTGCAGCAGCAGTAAACATATACTGAAGCAGGTTCTTAGCTTCTCCCATTGAGCGTATTTGGTTCCAATGTCCACGACCAATACAGGTACGCTCTCTTTCTCCTGCTTCTGAGAGTTGTGAAGCCATTGTTGCTAAGGCACTTGCAGATACTCTCAGCATGTTCTCCAAAGAAGTTATTCTAGCCATTCTTGCATTTGGTGACATCAACATCAATCTGATTGGTTGAAAGATACACAAACCTCTAAATTAATCCAATAATAAAAAAAGGATGCCTGTATTTCTATCTTATTATATCATAAATATTTTCTTCATGCATAACCCAAATGCATCCATCGATTTTTTCGTGAATCATATTCAGATTTGAATCTGGTTGAACAATCATAATTTGCAGGTTATAAATGAGAGCAATTAACTAGAAATATACCTAGTATGTCTATGTCCATTCTTTCCTTCCTGTGGACTATCCCCACTTGGAGAGAGCTGATCCACTTGTTTCAACAAGGCTAACTCCTCCGCTAGCACAGCATGTCTGTTGAGTTGTTCTGATTAATAAAATAACTGTAGCATGTTGAAGAAAGCATATACAGATAGCAACAACGAAAAGTGAGATATTGATTACATACTCTTGTTTTTGCTTCTCATGTTGAAGACGAACTTCATGCACTTTCACCATGACTTCAAGCTCATGATCAAGCCATCTTCTTAATGATTTTTCATTGCCCTAAAAATCCAACTCAAATTAACTTATTTCTCATATTGACTTTGTAGACTAAAATATGATCCAATTCACTGATGGGTCATTTCAATCGGTCAATCTTGCACTGCTGCATAGTCCTTATGAGGTAGCTCATAAAGTTTTAAAAGACACCAGAAAAAATTGAAATAAGCACACTTCTTATAATGTTTTAAAAAAAGGCAGATATAGGCATCCAGCCTAGGAACCTAATCTGTTAAAACAGATAATATTTTCAAAACAAACACGGAGAAGGAACACGTTGATTATGACTTGGAGCCTAAACTGAACCCAATCAGTCCATTCAGAGGCTGCTCTGATTGGAACAAAAGATGCTGACTATATCAACTTATTACACTATAATCAACTGGAGAAATCTAGATCATTACCTGCCCAGGCGATACATGTCCATTGGAATTAGCTGTACGGGACAAAAAACAATCAGTGAATCATAAATTTTAAAGAAAACTAGTTCAAAGAAATATTTACCTGAGCTCTCACGTGGTGAAGACTTGCGGGCTTCCAACAACTCCTTTAGCCTTTTGCTAGCCATTGCCGCCTCCTCTGTCTTCCTTTGAAGAACCTGAAACAAGAGAACGACGATGCAACCTTCCTTAAATATTACTAAAACAAATCAACTACAAACCTAGTCAATACTCGGTGTTAGTTGCCACACCCCAGCACATGACCTAGTTTGGCCTATAGAACTGCTATAAGAAACAGGCAGTGCACAAACATGAAAAATTATATGGAAAACTGAAGCAATGGTAGGATGTTATTCGTGATACTAATGTTTATACTGAGCCTTGCCAGATATTGTTCCTTACCATTTTCTGACGTTGATGCAGGGCTTCAAGCTTATGTCGCTCATGCTCATTTCTCCTACCCTCCTTTCTTAGCTGCTTGGGCAAAACCAAAATCAAAACCACAGAAAGCACACAAGTATCAAAAGAATATATGTTTGAAAACATCAAAGTGATGGACTAAAAAAAAGATTTTGCAACAAAACATAGCCCAGCATTGTCATTTCTTTTCTTTTTTTCTTCGTTTGGATTGAGAATCACCTGCAGCAATTCCTTCTCTTGACTGGCCTTCCATTGTCGAAATTGTTCTGCTTCTTGTTTTATCTTATGTTGCAACTGAACCTAAAAATTGAAGAATGCATGAGTTGGACAAATATCAAAACCATGAGATATGATTAAGGCTAACAAAAAAATTGCAAAAGCTGAGGGAAAACCAACCTTTTGAGCCTTGATATATTGTATTTCAGCTTGCAACCTCTTCGCTGCTTCATCACTTCTTTGTTTTTTCTTCAAAAGCTCGAAGTGGCTTTCTTGCTTCTTTTTAAGATCTAAAATCTGAATATGTAAGAGGGAAAATAGCTTTACAAATCACACAAAAGAACATGCCATGCCAACAGAATGATGATCAGATGAAGCATGGTGTCACCTGTGCCTCAAATGCTTTTAATTTCTGAGAATGAGTATCTTGTGTTTTCTGTGCTTGCCCATCAGAATTGGCAGCAAGGTTCTCAATTTCAACCAATAAACGATCCCTCTCTTGCTGTGTTCATTTCACTTATCATCAACCATAACAGTGAAGCTGAAGTAAACAACAAATATTCAGTCATGTACAATTTACCTGAGCAGTTCTTTTCTCTTCCTCAAGTTCCAAGATTTTCTTCCTGAACTGCTGCTTCAGAGATTCAGTGTCAACACCCTCCAAAAAGTTTCATCTCAGACTGCATAAAAAAAGAGTAAACTGAGGCCAAACTCAACATTCTGGACAGATATCAAAAGATCTTTGTAATTTTGATCGCTAAAATGTAAGAGTTTCTTAGGGGGAAATGAAGTTTAATCAATAATTAACATTTCAGATTGCTTGTGGGAGTATGAATTCATATGCAAATTGGGCATGCTTGGCTATTATAAGATATCATGCAGCATAAAATGCTTATACATCAGCATCAAGTTAGTTTGATTAAGAAGCAACGCAAAAAAAAGCTTCATCAGATAAGTTAAAACTAAAAATCAAAGAACTTGGAAAATAAGCCAGCATGCCCTGTTACATTCCTGCCCACCCAAAAGAAGGTTATTAAATAGTCATAGAAAAACTCTGCATATCCACTTCTTCAAACAACAAAAATTAGAAGTTCCAAAAGCATAACCTTCCTATTTTGTGAAAGTTCCAAATAACCAATATTTTCATAGAAGAAACAGTATGGATAGTTTCAGGAGGCACCCAGAGTTTTATTAGGGGCATTGGCACTGTAAGGAAACACGCCAGGACAGATGCTCCAAGAAAACAAAAAAGATGTAAGCACTCAAACTTTATAAACTCTAACATCTCCAAAGGTTGTGGGTCCCACAAAAGATTAAACCAGCCATATTAAAATGGATGATGTGCAATGGAAATAGAAAAACACATCTTTATTTTGAATGCATGGGTGTGTGAATATACATTATTTGGATCGAAAGTGTTTTTTTTTTGGATTTCAATCTAAAGTACTAACTTCCCAGTCGTTAAACTAACAAAATCATTTATTATCATCACTGTATGAGATTTATAGAACAAGGCCACAAACAGAACCTCTTTTTGCTCCAAACGTTTGTTCAGCTCATTCAATTCTTTATCCATGGTGCTTTGTATAAGTGTGTGCTCCCATTCTTTTGCTGCTTCATCAATTTCCCCAGAGCTATCACCTGCAGAATGCAGTTGCAATCAAGATGCATAAGTGGCAAATGGAACACATGACTTGAATAATTATACCCCTAATAGGTGGGCCACCACCTCTGAAAAAAAGGCCTGTTATGCTCACAGATAAATGGGAATGCAGGCTAAAATGAACAAATTCAAATTGTCATCTGGTTTATATGTTGGGATGATGCATGTTCCAGCTCCTTTGATCTGCTCCCTAAATTATTTTACTACAACAGTCTGGACAATATTAGTAAACAAGAAATTTACCTGATATGCCTTCATCCATATGATACTCGGATGAGTCCATACTCTGAAAGTTCCTCTTAAGTCCATCACTTTTTGCTGAAGAGGCATGCCCTTCCTGAGGTTTTAAATCGAAATGCATTAGTATGAATCTACTAATTAAAATTAGGTATCACTGCATTAGTGGGGGAAAAAATGTAAATACAACCAGTATCAATAAGAAATATTATTTTGGGGAAAAACAAAACCAGAAAAAGAAAACAGATAAAAATTAGAATTTCCTTCAACATACATAAGCATCAATTTCACACTGCTCTGTGATAGCACATCGGCTCCTGTATTCATGAAGTTTACGAGAAAGGTCCTCATTTGTAGCCTCAAGCCAAGCAATCCTTTCCCTGAGAACCTGTTGAAGCATAGGTTTTAACTCAATATGCATGCCACAACTAAATGCATATATTTCCCTGAAAACAAAATGAACTAACTTGATCGAATCATGGTTTTAGAAGATTGCAAATACCTGTACTTCATCTGAAGCAGCTCTAACCCCACGAGCACAAAGTTCTGCCTGCAAGTACTTTAACTGTTGGCGCATCTGTTGCATCTCATTGGATAGTAAATCTCTATTAGCCTGTACAACAAACAGAGATTCATCGCACCATGAAAGGTGGCAGTTGAGACCTGATCAAGTTTACAATGTACAAGATATGTATGGCAGGCCACACAATATTTATGTGATAGAAGAAACTTACAACTGGCTTATTTTGAATATTGCGTGCACGGTTTGCGTATTTGAGAGTGTTGAGAGTTTCCTCAGCATTGATATCAGCAGGACTGATGCAAGCTGGAAGAAAGAAAACTTTCAGAAATTGAAGAATAATATAAGTTTTTAACTACATTACATAGAGCAATCTAAATCAAGATATCTTGAAAATATCTGCATCTTGTCACCAAAAGGCTCTTTTAAAGAAAATTCAAGCATGATTATTGATTACCTATCATAACAGTTTTGCTGTTTCCACCAAGAGAATCCTGCCAAAGAGTAATCAGAAACATTAAGAGAAATTGAATTGGCAAAAGGAAACTCTTAACACTTACTAAACTCACGTAAGACCTGGAAATGATCTTGTTTGTCATTTCCGATGCCAATAAACTCGCCACTCTTATATTGTGTTCCATTAAATTTTAAAACCAAAAATGCAGAACCACTATCAACTCATAACTAATGTCTAAAGCCCCAGCAACGAAATTTTAACATAGATAACTACACATTGTTTATCAAATGACTAACTAGTTGGTGAAAAGTTTCCTACACTATGAACAACCGTATGAAACTACATGGTTTGTCAATATCCCAAATCCATTGTTGTTTGCAGCATAATGCTTAACAGCTGAAATAAAAACAGCAAGTAGACTCATATTATTAAATTTAAGCATCTTACTGGAAGTTTTGCTAATACTAATTTAGGGAATTGCATGAATCATGTCAAAATTAGCTACACAAATTAGTTACATGAACAAACAGTTTTTTGTTAGTCTAACCTGTAAGAGCCTGGTCAGTTTACTGTCTCGGTAGGGGACATGCATGCCTTCTTTTCGCTTTTTTTCGTCCCCCAAAGCACTGATGACATTGCCAAGTGCAAGAAGCCCCTTGTTAATATGAATACCTGCTCATGTAAACATAATTGATACTTTGTCACAACAACAACCAAGCCTCAATCCCAGACCTGATGAGGTCAGCCATGTGTTTGTGTGAGAGAGGGAGGGAGAGAGAATATTAGTGAGAGGAAAATCTAGAGTATGTTAACTAAAGTTCATTTACCTACCTTCTTTCAAACGAAGACCACCAGTACCAGTTCTTTTTGCTCGTTCAGATCCAGCTAGATCTACCAAATGAAGCTTTGCACAGAAATACTCTTCACCCATATCCTCATCTGGAGTGTCATTAACAGGAGAAACTGAATGGAGTTTGCGCATCTGTTCTAATGTGATTGTGAATATGGCATGCGACCGACTTTCATGCAGAAGGGAATGACGTGACATTAGATTATGAAAATACATTTCCAAGTTATAATGATGAAATAAGCCTCCACAGCATCTGCATTTATCACTTCAATATACATGTCTCTAGCAAAAAGGAGAGAACTACATTTTTGCAGCTAAAATGGAATGTAGATGGACAAAAAAAAATACTAATTATTTTATTAACTCAGCAAACAAATATTTCCATATGATTACCAAACTCCTGACGTGAGTTTTCCATTGTTTTCCGTATTTTACTTTCTTCCTATACTTTTCTTTCTGAAGCCTTATCTTCCATTCAAATACTTGTTTTTCTGTCAAGTACAGTTGTGGATATTTGGGAAATTTAGTTATCTATTATATCGAAAGGATGGCCCCCAATTGTAAAGTGAAGTTTCATAGTTAATATCAACTTTTTCAAAAAGAAAAGGTAATTGATGTGTGTTTCTCAACCAAAATTCTTGATTGCTTCAATTGATAGGCATGGAAAGTTAGTCAGAAAGAAATCTTCAATTAGGCAGAATGGATCTTTCTGATGTTCACGATTTACCTGGACTGGTTGTTCATATTTGTACTTCCTGTTGCCCTACTTAATGATCCTTTCTCCAAACACGCTGCCATTTCTTGTAATGTACTGACAGCTACTTCAGTTGATCCTGCTAGAGTAATTACTCCATTTGATGCTTCACGAATTTGTATTGCAGGCTTCCCAGGAACTGCAACTTTCGCAGGATGTCCATTAGCAACCACTGATTTACTCTCAGATGCAGAATCCAGCAAGTCCTTCACTTCTTCCTTTAAGATCTTCAATTTGAGAACCCAATAATTCAATGTTCAACATGGAGGAAATCATGAATTAATGAACATTCTATGACAAAACAATAGCAGCCTATCCACCAGTTGACAATTTATACACTATATATAACTGGATTTCTGTCCTCAAGTTCTTCTCGGTGTCCATGGCATCACACAAGAAAACATATTTTAACCTGCCACATGTTAGTCAATATCATTTTAATTTAGAATTTGATTTTTCCCTTTTCATATCACATAGTTCTTTAGAGGAAGCTTTGAAGATTAATATCTTTGTAAATACCGAACATGATGCTAGAGAACTAGCACCATTAATGGCGCACGACTCCGGGCATAACTTTAGGTCCTTAACCATCTGAGACTGACAGTTTCTCTATCAAATACCTACCTCTATGAAAGGACACATGCAATTGGAATTCCGTTTGATGCTTCAGCGTTTCAATCTTGTTGAATAATGTGTCCATAACTTGAGGAATCAGTCCGGTCTGGCAACCATCTTTGAAGCCAGTTCCCATGGTATATGTTTTCCCCGATCCTGTCTGCAGCAGCATGTGTATATTTATCATTATCAAACTCTAATTAGAAAACCCAGCATTCGTTAGAAATCATACGCAAAGAACCGTGGCATTGTATTTAAGGTAATATTTGCAGCGGGGTAGGCATTACCTGACCATACGCAAGAACCGTGGCATTGTATCCTTGGAACAATCCATCAACAAGTGGAGCAACACATTGTTCAAACATGGCAGATGACTCTGCCCCACCATTTCCATAGACATGATCAAATGTAAATGAATGTGTCCCAATTTGCACCTAACACGTCATCAAAACCCTCAACATGATTACCCTTTGTTTCTTAAAATCTCTGAACAAGGCGCATTCGACAATATAGCAAATTATTGACAGAGCCAGAGAAGAGAAAAATCAATAAACAGAAAAAGAAAACGGCATGCAGTACATATATGGCAATAAGGTAACTGGTAAGCAGATTCAGGTCATTAGTAATCAAGAAACAAGCCAAAAAAATCCACAAAGTTTCGATGAATTTCTTAATTCAGCTCATGAAAACAACAGCAGCAGCAGCAGCAAGAAAAGAGAAAGAACGTGGGAAATTAAAAAATAAAAAAGTTGAAAACTACAGACACCTGAGGTAATCGAGGAACAACAGAAACACAATCTTTACAACCTTGAAGACGCTCGTCGGCAACAAGGGGTCGTATATGAAGCGCAACCTTAACACTACAAATCTCCGATGACGGTGTCATTTCCATAAGCACTAAAGAAGGAGAGAGAGAGAGAGAGAGAGAGAGAGAGAAGACGAGGTAAATACTTTCCTTGGAAGATGGACTAATTAGTAAGAGAGAAATTAGGATGAAGAAAATGATGGAGCAGCAACAAGACACGAGGAAGGCGGAGCAGTGAGTCGGAGCGAGCGAGCAAGTACAACAACTTACTTCGACCAATAAAAGGTCGCCTCAGCCCCCCACTGTCTGTCTGTGCTGTGCTGTTTGGTCTTGGTGTGCGTACGTGTTACTGGCGGGGGTACTCCACTGGAGATGACAGACTATTAGACGACTTGGTTCTCGAAGAAGAGTACTCCACTTTTTTCTTTTTTTTCTTGTTTTTTTTTGTGTTTTCTATTTTCTTCGTTCCCAAATTACCCTTTTAAGGTTCCGCTGCTTTTCCCCAAAAAAAGGTTATACACTATACACTTCGTCATTATTCGCCACGGTTTAAATTTTGTTTTTTCAACAAAACAAATTTATATAAAAGTTTTTTTCATTTTATAGTTAAAGAGAATTTTAAATAATAAAATTTATACATACTTGTAATTAAATAAATTAATACCTACATGTGTTAATGAATAAATAAAAATTACAAACAATAACTAAAAAACAAATAATATTGACATATTTTTTATTCTGTGAAAAGACTATAATATTGACGTATTTTTTATTATTTTTACATATAAGAGAATATCCTCCGTTAATATAAAAATCAGTTCATTTTCAATTTTTTTATTAAAAAGGAAAAAATAGAAATGGAGAAGAAGATTGACAATGGAGATGAAAATGGTTTTCTAACAGAATGGAGATTCATAAGCCAAAGTTTTATTTTTACCCTTATATTTTAAAACCTCCTAATATCATCCCCTAGATATCAAGTGTCTATTTAGGAGTATAGTTGATGCTGTTTTTTAAAGTTATTTTCATTTAAAAATACATCAAACAATATATTTATTATTTTTTAAAATTATATTTGACATCAGCACATAAAAATAATCTAAGAGCATCAAAAAAATAATTTAGAATGAAAACTAAAAAATTTAATTTTTTTAAAAAATATTTTTAAAACGCATCAAAAATATTTTTTCGTTTTTGAAAATGTGGTTAAGATTATTTTTCTAATTTAGAAATACATCAAAATAATATTTTAATTTAAAAAAAATATTTTGATATCAGGACATTAAAATAATCTAAAAAAATCAAAAATAATTTATAATAAAAAAAATTAAAAAAATAACTTATAATAAAAAAAATCAAAAATATTTTTAAAATCATTAGTATACAGCCACGAAGAAGTAAAGCAAGAATATCAAAATAATATTTTAATTAAAAAAAATATTTTGATAGCAGGACATTAAAATAATCTAAAAAAATCAAAAAATAATTTATAATAAAAAAATCAAAAAATAATTTATAATAAAAAAAATCAAAAATATTTTTAAAATCATTAGTATACAGCCACGAAGAAGTAAAGCAAGAATATCAAAATAATATTTTAATTTAAAAAAAAATATTTTGATACCAGGACATCAAAATAATCTTAAAAAAATCAAAAAATAATTTATAATAAAAAAATCAAAAAATAATTTATAATAAAAAAATCAAAAAATAATTTTTAAAATCATTAGTATACAGGCACGAATAAGTAAAGCAAGAAACAAAAAAAATATATAATAAAAAAAATAAAAAAAATAATTTATAATAAAAAAATCAAAAATATTTTTAAAAACATTATATTATACAGGCACGAAGAGTATGGTAAGCAAGAAACCTCCGTTGGTCTTTTTGAGTATAGATTTTAGTAAAGGAAGGCTTAAAGAACCGAAAGCAATGACCAGGAGGATGAAAACGTACACGAAGGAACAAATAGCTTTGGGGGGCATCCGTCACATGCTGTGCCACATCAATACCTTCACCCAACTTTATAGCTGTCTGTTTGTCTGTCTATCCACTAGGGGCTGCGTGCTCGGCAAAAGCTGCTTTTCCATTTTTTTTATTTTTTAAAATTTATTTTTGATATTAATATATAAGATATTAATATATAAAATAATTAAAAAATGTATAAAAAAAACTGCATAAACCCTCCTCAAATCCCTTTTTTGCTGCACTGGCTCCATGCCAGCTTTTGTTTTTTTTCTTCGTTTTGGTTGGCAAATGGCAGTGAGAGTTAAAAGTAACTTTTGAGCCTCGCTGGTTATTCCTTATTCCTTTCTTCCCTTGGGCATCTCCCAAAAAATAAAAGGTAAAAGAAAGAAAGAAATAAAACTGTTTTTTTTTTTAACTTTTATCTCTGATTTTGCAGCTGTAAAGTGATGGTCAAATAAGACAGTCAAAATACTTTTTTTATTAAAATAATGAAAAGTATTAAAATAGATCATCATTTAATTGTTCACTCTTTCATCTCTCTAACTTTTTTTTTTCAAAAATTAATATTAAATAAATTATAATACAAATGAGTTATTAAAATGATTTTTTTCATTGGATTGCACGTGAAAAAAACCATATTTACACCCTAAAAAACTACATCAATAATTTAACTTTTTTAAATAGTTTTTTTCTTATAATTGGAGATGACCTTGGCTACACCAACACATGGTTTTTTAGGTTATTTTCATAAAGTGTTTGTTAAAGAGTGTAGTTGAGATTATTTATTTTATTTTTTATTCATAAAGATACATTAAAACAATGTGTCTTTATTTTTTTAAAAAATTAATTTTAACATCAATATATGAAAATAATATAAAAACATTAATTTTTTTTCAAAGTTTTTTAAAAAGAAATAACAAACAAGATAAAAAAAAACTAATACGGTGTATTTTGATGAATTAAATAATAAAATAAATAAATAAATAAATTGTAGCCTCAATGTTTGAATATATATATATATATATATAAAGAAAAAAAAAAAGATCAAACTTCTTTAATAACCATGTCAATCACTTGGGGTAGTAGCAACTAAAGAACAACATTTGGCCAAATCATACCAATCCAAGAGAGTATTTTTATAGTTTATATATATATATATATGTAAATAATATCTTTGGATGATCACGGATTACATTGCTCGATCATTTTTAATGTTGATTGATGTGGTACGGACAATTGCTTGCAACTGCTTTGACCACGATAAATGTTAGGAGACAAATTGCTTAAATCTCGACCTTGAAGTTTCCTTTTCTTTACCTAATTCGGAGTTCTTGGAATTTATTAACTCCACCGGATGCGACCCCACATGAAAATAGGATCTCAAACAGTACCCATCTTGACTTAATTAGATGGTTAGGTCTTATGTTTAGCATAATCTTATTGGTTTGGTCGGCACCAAAACATCAAAATCAACCTCACCTCTGTCCTAAAACGATCATGATTAGGATTTACTGGCGGAGGCTAATCGGCACAAAACTACAAACGCTGTGCTTTCTAAAGAGTTCGGTGGTCAGATTTTGTTAATGATGATGGATTGACTGCCTGACTGACTGACTGACATTTTAGATCAGTTGAGAGGTCCACTGAATTCTTTTCTTAATCGGAAGGCAACATCGACTTTTTTTTTTTAATTAGAACGTTCGGGCCAACTTTCACACATTACAGTTAAATTTTCGAGTTTATTGAACATTCTGCAAACTCAATAAATAAATAAAACACCGCGGGGTGATAGACATATCTGACAAAACTTGAACCTGGGATGGAAAAAGACGATCTCCCTCTCTGACTGACCAACAGGCCAAGACCTTGTTGGCAATAGCATTGACCTATTTCGATGTCATTATTAGAGGCCATACTTGATACTCTAGTATACACTCTTTGAAGGTTGAAATATCAGCCTTCTTCTATACTGGTTTTTTAGCCAGATGCTTGGAGCCGGATTAAAAGCTTTGTAAATGTAAAAAACAAAATGCCCCATAATGACAAATTAATTAATTAATTTATTTATTTATTTCAAGTTTTAAATTAATACGTGTACAGGTTGTCTTGATATAAATCAAATAACTTGAAGGATCCAAAAATTAAAATGTCTATTATAGATTTTCTTAATCCAACCCAGCGTGAATGCGTGGCTAATGGATAACAATCCATCTGTTTCTTGCTAGAAGATCGTGGTAGTGGACCCTCTTCAGCGCGCCTTAGGCTGAAAATGCCGACGGCAATTGAAATTAAAAAGAAGTTTAATAGGCCAGGGATCTTCTTCTACACTGGCATTGAGATCATTTAATGTGGATGATAATCATTTTTTTTCTTTACTTTTTTAATTTAATCATCTATCTCTTTTTTTTTAAAATAAAAATCTACATCATATTGTATTAAAATTAGATTTTTATAATTTATTTTGACTTTTATTTTTATTTGGTTATTACTAGAAAAAAAATTCAATAGTGGAAAAAGTAAAATCTAGGAATCGAATTTGAAAAAGCACATAATGATTTTTTTAAAAAGAATAACACTATTTGTCCAGCACCTTTTTGGCATTTTTTTTTTACTTAGTGGATATTTGGTAGTGTGGTGTGATATGAGATTGTAAATAAGTTAGTGTTTTAGTGTTTTAGTGTTTGATAAAGATAAAAATAAATTTCGGTGGATCCCACCTTTAAAAATCAACGAAATGTTGTTTGATGAAAAGCAGCAAAAAGCTGTTTTTCATTGCTTTTTAATTTGTGATGAACTTCTGAGCTGCTTTAAATAAACTAATTCCAACTTTTGGGTTACAAACTTCCGCTTGTTTTTAAATTTCTACTATATTTTGTAGATTATGAATATTTCCTCACTTAATGCTAATTTTCAATTGCTTATATATGATGTGTTTTAAATTCTCTTGTATTAGCATATGCGTGTTAAATAATGTATTACTTAGTTTTATAATTTTATGTAATAATTTTTTACTTAGTTTTATAATTTTACTACATAAAATTATAATAAGATTTGAAACAACACATTCAATGTTCAAAATTAAGAAAATTTGAAGTACCAAATAGAGAATAAAGAGGAAAAATTCTCCAATTTCAATGGAGATTGCTTAAACATCTTTATATTATAGAAATTCATAATGTAGAGGATATTTGAGAATGTGATTATGGTTGTTTCATAATATATTTTATTTAGAAATGTATTAGAATAACAAATGTTTTTAAATTATTATTAATTTCAACATATCAAAATGATTTAAAAACATTAAAAAAAAATAATAATTTGAAGCTAGCCCCCCCCCCATGTTTTCAAAACTCTACCTTAGCCATCAATAATGGATTTTTTTAATCAATCAATTAATTAAATGACATTCTTCATTAAAATCAAACATATTTATTTTTTTATATCAAATATTCATTAAGTACATAAAATCAAACATATTTATTTTTTTATATCAAATATTCATTAAGTATATAAAATATATATACGATATTAAATACTAAAATATGCATAGTAAATAAAACAGGCATAAAATAAATATTTTATAATGTTTAAACTGTGCTGACAAAGTAAACTGAGAAAAATAAACGACAATAGATGTTTTCGACAATGAACATGCCTATGAAATGGGCCTCGTCCCCAACCTGGTCCAGCCACATAAACTCCAACGTTAAAAAAATCGAGAACCCCAGAAACATCAAAGGGCTCACTCACCCTGTCTCTTGCTACCCCATGGAGGAAAACATGGCCGCATACTACCCGCCACCGCCACCACCGCCGGGTCACTACCCAACCTATTACCAACCGCAGCCTCCGCCTCCAACGGTGGCACCTATTCCACCTCCACTTCCTCATCACCTCCCTTACATACCTCATCCACAACCACCACCAGCACCTTTCGTATACGGTAGTGTTCCTGCTTATGTCCCACATGATCAGGTCCGTACTCTCTTTGTTGCTGGCCTTCCTGATGACGTCAAGCCCCGCGAAATGTACAATTTATTCCGCGAGTTCCCTGGCTACGAATCTTCTCATCTCCGTACCCCCTCTCAAAATTCTCAGGTACTTACTATTTTCTTAAGAAAATAAAAAATTGAGATTGGGAAATTAATTATTTGTGCTTTAATTATTGTTTTTCTTATTAGCGAGGTTAAAATCTTTCTTGGTGATGCGTAGTGGGGAGTTTTTTTCTTACATAATTGCACGTGTTTTAAGAGGTTGTAAGAGAAGTTAGGTTAAATAAAAAACAAGAATGTTTTCCATGAAAATTAGGTGAATATGCGTGATCAAGGTCTTAGAACTAGGACAGCTGATATCTTATTCACTCTTTACATGATTTCAGTTGAGTTCCTTTGTTCTGATGTGTTGTGATTGTTGCAGCCATTTGCCTTTGCTACATTCACAGACCAGCCGTCCGCGGTTGCAGCCATGCATGCTTTGAATGTAAGAACATCTTGCCTTGATCCTGTAAAACGCGCTGCCTTTTTTTACTGTTTGTTTTGCATCAAAGTTAAGTTCTGTCCTAGTTAGGAATTATGGAGGATTTTTTTTTACAAGGATTGTATATTCTTACTGTGGTTTGAAGCAATGCCAATTTCATTTTTTTAGTGAAGACATCCAGTTAATGGCGAGCCCCCCCCCCAGGGTTATTTTTATGCATTAGGGTCGTATTTGGATTAATTGCAGTAACTGCTAATTCTTGGTTCTGAAACTTGGTTGCAGGGGATGGTTTTCGATCTTGAAAAGGGATCTACCTTATATATTGATCTAGCAAAATCTAATTCCAGATCTAAGCGCTCAAGAACAGGTGTAAATCTAATGCTTGCATATTATTATGTTTTCAAACTCCTTGTTTCTTTCTTATCCTAATTTCAACTCACTTAAACTTCATATGTATACTTGATTTTGAGGATTAGACGATGAATGGTCTAGTTTGGATAAAAAGGCTAGGGTTTCCTCTGGATTCTCGATGGGCACTCCTGATTCAGGTAAGACCATTGTCTAAAATTGATAATATCATTTGGACCTTGTTAGCACACTTTTCTCTATGTTTAATTTATGGATTGTGTACTCACTGTTATTTAGCCTTGTAGTTTTCTTGGCATATGAATTAATTGCTTAGTCACATGGAGGACACATTCTTCTAAAAGCTCACATTGCACATGTTTTGCACGCTTGGACACTAGCAGGTTTTGGCAGCGTTCACTTGCCTGGAATGGCTAATTCTGCTTTCAACACGATTGGTTTTCCATCTGCACAAAGGTCATTTGCACTTCTTGAGCACATCTTTATTACTTGGAGTGACTACAGGCTACTTTTAGCTCATCTAGCACTTGTTTTAACTTGAAGTGATTCCCTTCTAAGCTGAAAGATAAGGGCTTAGCACAAGCAGTTACTGCATGGCCTGTTTTCTGAAGTTAACGTACAGGGACCATCTATGATTCATTCTCCCTTCATCTATTCATGATTGTGTAATCACTTTTCTTTTTGTGTTTTTTCAAATATTCAGTCTTGGAAGCATCGATGACAGGGCTAGAAATGAGCCAAAAGCTGGAAGAATGGTTAGATTACTTTTCACTTCTTTTGTTTTTTGTCACAGTATTAGTCATGTAAGCTCCACACTTTTCTTTGTTATCTCAACTATATCACCTTGAAATAGAATTACTATTTTGTACCAAAACAATTTGTATCCTTACCATATTTTTTATTGTTTGGAAAATCATTTATTTCTAGATTTGAATTATTTTGTAATTCTTTTGAGGAACATATGCCCCCCACTTGGCTCATAAGTACTTCTCGCAAGTAGTAGTTGCTAGAATTTTTACTGTAGAGAAACAGGACATTCAAATGCACTCATAGGATGCTGTACTCATGGAAGAATCTTTGCACATCTTTTATATTATTGTGGGCATTTATTGCTTGATGGTTGCTTTCACATCAAAATAACAGAATGTGATCTGCAAGTGAGCATTTATTCTCTGAAGATGATAAACTAATGTTCCTACTGACAGAATAATTCTTCAGCACCTCCATGCCCAACACTTTTTGTGGCTAATCTGGGACAAAATTGTACAGAGGAAGAGCTAATTCAAGTATTCTCAAGGCAAGGAAGCAATAGTCATTCCGGGTGTAATGTTCTGTTTACTCTTTTCTATAAAAAATATTTTGCTGCTGATTTTTTTTTCCCTTCTCTTTCTGTCAGATGCCCTGGATTTCTGAAATTGAAGATGCAGAGCACATATGGGGCTCCGGTCGCATTTGTTGATTTCCAGGTTCTTGATTGCTGTCTACCTCATTTCCACTGTCTCCTTCCATTCTTCCTTTCTCTGTTTCTATTCTTTTATAACAACCCAACAAGAGAAATTAAGACAACTTTCTTTCGAAGAAGGAAAGTGGAATAATTGAATGAATTTCCTTGTAGCTTGTAAGAGAGGTAGGTTTGGTTTTAAGGTAAAGAATAGGTTTGGGATTCATGCTTATTGTAATTAATTTTTGTTGTGTTTTGCTTAGGATTTGGATTGTTTGCTTCCTCCATGGCATTTGAAGATGTAGTATCTTCATTTTGCTTTATTTTTAACTTAATTTTTCAATTTTGTCCCATGTACCAAATTTTTTGATGGGTTGTAAACTATTGAAGCTTCAATTTATTGGAAATGTCCATATCACAGTTTTCTTATTTCGTATATGTATTATGAGTCTGAAATTCTACTTGTAAGTTACTTTAGCTAGTCTGATCTGTAATTAAAAAATGCTATCACTTGTGCAGGATACTGCCAGCTCAACTGGGGCACTAAATCATCTGCAAGGCACCATTCTCTATTCATCAGTTGCTGGTGAGGGCATGCGGTTAGAGTATCCTTTATAAATTCTTTGATGCAACTGCAGTAGTTGTTTTTGTTGAAAGATGCTTGGAGCTTGGTTAGAAGCTTAAAACCTCCTGTTGTTTTCACTTAACGAGAAATCTAGATATGCAAAATCACGCATGGGAATGCGGAGGAAACCAAGGTAATGAATCATGTAGAAGTGAGCAAACCCACACCATTCATTCGGACGCACATTGTACGGGGGTTTTTGTACCAAAGAGATGCTTGTAATGTGGTTAGAAGTTTAGAACTATTTATAGCATCTGAATTTCCTTTGCCAAATGATAACAATCTGTAGTTCAGATCATTTTCACAATAGGAAATAAATCTTATTTGTCTCTCATTCACAATGCTGTTTACTTTATTTTGTATTATATTTCAGTGTGAAGTGATGAGGACTGGTTACCCCAACTGTCAAAATATGATGGTACTACTCTCAAATTTAGCATAGTAAGGCATAGTTTGATTGGTGGAAAGGAATGTGTTAATGGAAGAAATAACAAATGCTCCTGTAATCTGACTTGCCTGTACATGTTAAAATTGGATAAGATGGACATTACAGATGATATGGGGTTAAAAAACGAGTTGGGTGGCAGGTTGAGTCTCTTAAAACCTGGTAAGCTCGATTTCACCTGTATTTTCAATTGTGTTTTTTTATTTTTATATTTGATTGTATGTGAATTAAATATTTATTTTTATTTTATGTAGAAATGTTTCAGCTTCAAAGTTCCTGTTTAAGGATTTTTTTATTAGATTTCTATATCATAATAAAAAGAACTGGTCTTTTTGCTAGAGGAACAGAAAAAAGTAAACTAGAGTTTAATAATGGCGCAATATGTAAAAACTATGCCTAACATCAAGGGTGCTACGACACATATGATTCATGTTGTAGATTCGTTTCCTAAAAGTAAACTGGATTAGCGGAGATATGTAATATTTATAAAAGCTTCAACCAATGATTCAATTAAAAATGTGTTGGATTTATATTTCTATAAAATAAATAAAAAAATAGTTTGATTTCGGGTCACTGGGGAGCCGGTGGTGATTAAGAAAGAAGACAGACATTGAATGAAGACAGCTTAAGGAAGCGATCGTTTTCAACGGAGCAATTTCTCCCCCCAACCAAGTCTTCTTTCAGCGCACATAGCCAGAAAGTCAAATCTGAATTTATATTTACGAGTCATGCTAATTCTAGAAAAAAAAATCCAATTAATTTTTTAATTTCTGGGGGTGTTTTTGAGAGAAAAAAGATGCCCCGAGTATTCCACGCAGGCAAGCACGCACAATGCTATGAAGGGCCATTAAGATGAACATCAACGGGTTGGAATAGTGCATGTATTCATGGCGGTCTCCACCTAAATTTTGACTTTTTTTTTCAAGATCAATAATTGGACGGCCGGCAACATTTACATCACGATCCAAATATATCCTCTTTTCTCGTTGGCGTTGATGCCAAGATTTTTTCTCTTAACTAACTTGTTGACTTGTTGTGGTCAGGCGCAGGCACTGATCTCACAGGTATGTGATAAAGTTTTTATTTTTTGTTTTAAAATATATTAAAATATTTTTTTTCATATTCGTTCGTCAAATAATTTTAAAAAAAGTAAAAAAAATAAATGTTCTTAATTAATCAGAAAATAAACACTTCAATTTTCATTTTTTTGATCGTCCCAGAAAATATAAGACACCACACGCATACCCGATAGTTTCCTTCCTGTGAAAGCCAAAATTTATGACCTTGAAAAAGTCAAATTGCCCTCTTAAAAGGTCACCTCTAATTCGATTTTGATTCTCCCTCATTTATTTCTAAACGTAACTATTGGAAAATGACGTCCAGTTTTTTTTTAGAATCATGTTTTATTGAGGTGCTTGAGAATGTATTTTATTTTATTTTTATTTTAATTTTATTTTTTTAATGTTTTTAGATTGTTTCGATATACTGATATTAAAATTATTTTTTTAAAAATAAAAAATATTATTCTTAACATAATCTATCATAAGCTCAATCAGACACTAACAATCCATAACATGCCGTGTTTGTCTTTCTAATTGATCCTTCAGAATTGTCTAATAATGCGGCTCATTTTATTTTTTTAAAATAGCTTTTTATTTCAAAATATATTAAAATATTATTTTTAGTTTTCAACACCTGGAAATTAAAATCAACTGAGAAATACTTTTAATAAAATTTTATTTATTAATTTTGTAAGTGAAAAACACTTCTAAAAACCATTTAAAAATAATACAAGTAAAAACAACATCTCATTTGCAAACAAATTAACCATGGATTGTTGTTCAAAACTTTTCTTGCTTTGGTCACATGGTGTGGGCTCACGGCTAAAAGCCTAGAGGGGTAGTAATTAACGACTCCATGAGCCTATATATATAATTTAAGCTTACTTTATGTTAATGATTATTTATTTATTTATTTATTATTGACAACAAGATTTGGCTAGCAATATAAACTCCATAGCCTACCTCAGCTACCTCCCCTTTGTGATAGGTTTTTTTTTTTTTTTAGCTTTTTATTTGTTTATTGTTTCCCCCAAGCTCTTCTAAGTCAAGGCTTGCATGCAAATGTATATAAAAAAAACAATAGCTTTGACGGATCATTTGTAGATCATCTAGTCAATTAAATTATTCTAAAACCCCATAATAATAATAATAATAATAATAATAATGTTTCACAACATACGGTAGATGCCCTTATCATGCTTGGCTATAGAAATTAAGGTTGTCAATATCGTTTTGTTCCCGCCCGAAACGTTTCATGCCATTAAAAAACCAGAGACAAAACGGTGTCGTTTTCGTCTCAGTTTTAATTCCGGTCGGAAAATCTCGGTACCGTTCCGGGTGTGCCGTTCCGACCTTAAAATCCTCTTTATTTTGATTAACTTGTAATTGTGTTTTTAATTTTGAGATTATGTTTGTTTGACTTTGTGTTTATATTGTATAATTTAAAGTTAATTTATCTTGAATTTTAATTATGCTTGTTAAATTAATATTTTTTTTTATATATATATATATATATATAAACAATACAACCCCGAAATGGCACGCCAAAATGCTCCGAAACCGAAATGTTCCATATTAATAAAAAACCGGAACAGCAACCTGAACGATATTGACAACCTTGATAGAAATAGAAAAGTTTTTATTTAATAATAATAATAATAATAATAATGTTTCAGAACATACGGTAGATGCCCTTTTATCATGCTTGGCTATAGAAATAGAAAAGTTTTTATTTTTATTTATTTTTTAAAGCACAAGTGCTTGTATGGGTAACTTGGCACCACATGAATGTGCCAACTAGGTTACAGCTAAATGCCACTATGGAAGCATAACCTTAATTTCTGTCTCAGGGATCAAAAAATAATAAAAAGAAGCAAAAGGGACCTCGGAAGCATCAAGCATTAAAATAGGCACTCTATGATTGATAATTAAATTATATTTTTTCATTAAGTGGAGACAAAACCTCATCAATCCTGTTATTTTTTTAATTTCTTTCTTTCTGGTTATGCATGGTCTCTTTATTTCCGAGCAATCATAGGAGAAAAATAAAGCTATAAGGTACTTCTCTCTCTCTCTCTCTCTCTAATTGCTCACCTATTTTAATAAACTAATGTGCCTAAATAAAAATAATAATTATGGATCAATTACTTTGGGTGGTATAGCTGACCATTGCTTTTGTAATGTACTTTATCTAATACAGTGTTCGGTGCAATAGAAATAATTATTTTTAATGTATTTTTTATTTAGAAATATATGAAAATAATTTTTTTTTAAAAATTTATTCTTAACACCAGCATATCAAAACGATCTAGAAACACAAAAAAATTTCAAGCCAAAAGTTTTTTTTCAAGACTTTGTATTTACACGTACAAACTGTTAAAGAACTATCTTATCTAAAAATTTAAACTTTTTAGGTGAGGCTCTAGAATATAATTTATGTCATTATTTAACACACCTTCTCAAGTAAAAATGTTTTGAGCTTGAAACTTGCACACAAGCTCACACTATATAGTGTTTAATTTTTATCAAATAGAATTAGGATATTGAGATTCAAACTCGTGACAGCCCTGAGTCAACAAGGCTTTGATATCATGTTAAAGAACTATCTCACCTAGCAACTTAAGGTGTTAAGTGAGGACACAAAACATTAATTATATTATTTATAAAAAAAATATATGAATCGATAAATTGAAAGACAGTTGTTAATATTAATTAAATACTTAAAAAAAAACCTAATATTACGTAGTGGTAATAATAATACACATGACGGACGGGGAAGAAGCAAATTTTCAACCCTAGCATTATAGGCGAGTGTAGAATTAACAGTCAGGCCGCCCAAAATCAAAAGAAAAAACAGAGAGGATAATCATAAAACAGGGATGCCCCATCTGGAATTTTGCATCATCATTTTTCGAGGGTATTGTAGTGGGGTGATAACATGCCTGAAACTTTTATAAATTTAAGTTAAAATATATTTATTTTATAAAAACTTATGATAATTAAAATTTTAATTATTTAATCTGGAATCATAAAAAATACTTAAAAAAAAAGAGATTTACTCGAATTTAAAAATAAATTAAAAAAAATTGCATCATCAAGTGGAGTGGACGATGCTTTTGACAAAAAAGCCCACCCAATAATATCGGTATTGCGTGGAGGGAAAGTCAATTCCTAACGGTATCTATCCACCGACCACCGACCTACCTTTGCCCCTCTTTAGAAAATCATGGTTACCCCAAATTAAAAAAAAAAAAAAAAATCCAATAATACAAATCTCTTCTCTCATCACTATGACACATGAGAATTCTTTTTTTTTTTTTCTTTTCTTGTGCCTTTTTTCTTTTCTTTACTTTGCTTTTGTCTTATTAAATCTCAAAGTAGCGAACCATTTATTGTATTATTGGTCAAATTTAAATGATAAAAAAATTAAAACTTCATGTGCCCATGTTTTCTTCAAGTGTTTTACTGTCGTGCAAACCAAAAATAGACAGTTTAAGTATTATAAAAAAGCACCATGCCTCCACTTTATTTGACTTTTTTTTCTTAATTTAAAAAAAAACGTTTTCACCGTTTTATGATTTTTGAATATCTTTTTCCTACTGATGTTTTCTAAGAAAGTTACAATTAAAACATATATTTATGATACATTGCTAAAATTTTGTTTTTTTCGTCATTCCTTTAAATAATCAATATTAGAAAATAAAGCTGCTTCACCGTGACAAGCCTAGCTATAATGAAAAACTAACTTCCCCTTCCACGACGGCTCCACCCCTTTCTTTTCTCTTATTACCAATGACGAACCTCACTCCACAAACTTTACTCTCATGATCACAACTAGAAGAACTAGAAAACAATAGTGAAGAGCGAGCGAGGGAGAGAGAAAATGGACTAAAACTTAATGGTTGCTAACCTTTCATCTCCTTGTCTGTAAACGACACTGTCAAATGAAGACATGAAGAGGAAACAGTGACAGTGATACGTGATTTAGATGCACCAATAATGTTTCAAGTTAATTCTAATTAGGGGTGTTCACGGTTTAGTTTGATCAAGCAGTTTGATTATGTTTTACCGTTTTGAGATGTTTATGATACTTGAAAAGGATATGACAAGTGAATTTTTAATGAATATTAGGGATTTTTTTTTTTGAAAAAATACATGACCAATTGTGTAAGAAGACAACACATGGAGGGAACAATCTAACTAGAGGGTAGCATTAATAAACAATTTATCACTTCTTAAGAAATGATTAATTGAGCATATCTTTATGTAGCAAACACAAGAAGGGCAAACTCTATTGTATAAGTTCCAAGCCATATGATAAAGAAGAAGTAAGACATATTAATCACAAAGGTAAAACTTGAGAGGGATGAAAAGTCAACCGACCAAGAACACTTACCTAGAAGTAAATAAAAACTCTCTTCAATAAATCAAGAATTGGTATGACATCCAACCATGAAACAATTCACAATGCTTTATTTTCTCTCCAAAAATGTCAAGGGAAAAAACTCCCAATAGACTCCAATAAAGATCCAAAAAGTTTGATCCAACAAAGATATGATAAAATATAGGTATCGATGTACAATTACTCATTACCAAAAGATATCTATAATTCAAGGTACTAAACAATATATTAATCATGCATTGATATAAAACTAGTGATCATGGTGCTAAACAATATATTAATCATACTAAACAAAATTAGTTTATTTTCTTATACGCATTTATAATTAAGTTTATTTGTCAATTCTAAGTTATTTTTTGATTTGTTAATGTTTTGGAAAAAAAATACAATATTTAAATTAGAAATTGGAAGGGTAGAAAGTTATGACCAGGTAAGAAAACATTTTGTAAACAACAATGATTAAGGGTTAAATTGTAAAAAAAAATCCCTTGAGCTTTAACAACAAAAAAGCCCTAAACAATATAATGGCTTTTGTTTTTGAAAAAAAAACATCCCTTATATTAGGGTTTCATTAATAAACTAATGAAAAAAATATCTTAATGATCCTTCTAATTCTTCTCGTTTTATCTCCTAATAAAAAGGAGCAAATTATGAATTTTTTATATCAAATCTCTTTTTAATTGAAAAAATATGGATTTTTTTTTTATTATTACTAGTTGTAAAGAAAAAAGAGAAATTGAGAGATGACAAGGTTCACTAAAAACTTCACCAAGTTTATATTTTTTTGAAAGATGGTAAAAGACTTAAAAGGTTAAGGCTGATTGATTTAGGTAGCATAAACACCTACTAAACACGTTTCTTATTAGACTAGGGGGTTCTTCTTATGCTTAAGTAACCTTGGTGATGGGAAAAAAAGTCTTCTTATGCTATTTATATATAAAATTATTTTATCAGGTTCTAAATTCATTATAACTAGTTCTTAAAATTGAATAAAACATTATAAGTCTAAAATTCTTTATGTAAAGAAAGAATATTTAGATAAATGATAAAAAAAGCTCTTATATTTATGAACCCTAAATATTACTACAACAATAAGTTTAAGGGAACCAAGCTAACATACTCTAACAAATCTAAAGGATAATGGTTATTCTTAAGGGGCAAGTTATAAAATTAAAATGATAATTGGCTGAGGATGAGATCTAAAGAGCCTTATAAAGGAGAATTCAATGCAAGATTAAAAAATATGAATGCCCAAGCCATGAATGCTTGATTTCAATGTGTTTTTAATGAAAAAGAACAAGAGATAAAAGATTGATACCAAACTTGGATAAATCATATATAACTATGTTGACAAGTGGATAACTTAGGAAACTTGATCCTTGACAATACTTAAATGACTATGAAATTCAAAGAAAATATCTTATCTAAATGAACTTATCATATACAAAAATAAAGACTTCATGATATTAGGAACATGTAAAATGGAAGATAATTTAAGGAATGTTGAAGTGCATGAAATGAAGTAAAGTCAATATGTAAAATATTAAGTTTCTTACCATCACCTACTTCAAGCTATTTGAAGCTAATATAAGGTTTCACACGAGGGAGTCTAATAACATCTAACATGGCATGATGTGTTGCCTTAATATTATGATACCATGATTGACCATGATTTAAATAGGAGTGACTAGCTAAATTAGTGTTAGGTGAATGTGAATGATTTAAAATTAAAAAAAGCAAAAAAAATTCCTATAGGAAGAGAACTAATGCTTAGAAATGATAGGAATGTGATAGGGCGATATGATTATAGTTATTGTATATTTGGCACTAGGTTTGAGTATTATAGTTGATTGATTCTAACCTTATTAATCCTATTGACTATAATTTCATGTATTTTGACAACCTTGTTGATTATAACATCCCCTTGTTAAAAAAATCATTTTGACCAAAAGAAAAAACATTTTAATATGCCTCTAATAAGTAGTTCTCATTAATTAATTGTAGGAGATATAATGATGAGCATTCTAAAACGATCACAATAGAACGTTGTAGTTTTCTAGTCGGTTAAGAAGGGAGATGTAGGATGTTGTTCTTGATTGCTAAAACTGTGATAAAGATTATTCGAGGAAGTCACAGATGATACTAAACAAAGTCTCTGATACCAAATAAAATAAAGAAAAAAGAAATAAATAAAAAATAAAAAACAATTCAACAAAATATATTATGTTGTTTTCATGAGTTCTTATTATGGAGTTTTATATGTTTATGATACATTAAAGTGTATATATATACACACTAACCTTATCACATATTTTATATGTTTGGTACAAACTATTACAGGAAAAACACAAAATAAGAAAAACATGTTTATATGGTTGACTGTATAGATATGTAGTTTCTAGGTCTTATCATCAACATCTGACTCTAATATTAATGATCAGAGGATTGATCTTTAGAGGATTTAATGATAGATGACATGCCTTCATTTAATGCATGTATATTTTATCTTTATGGTTGGTTATGATTGAACTAAATTTGATCTACATGGAATACATCTAGACTGAATGGTTTGCTTCGGGATAGTTTTAAGCCTACAAGTTATCCTTACTAGGTTTCTATTTAAGAGTATCTATGAGTACACTTTAGATCTAATTTGAAAATAAGTGTGCGAGCTTATTGGATAATTGATATTTTAAGGGTTTTGAATAATTTTTTAGCCTATGGAGCAACTAGCCATACAATAACTTGGACCTAAAATAATGTAGTTTGTACATGGACTTGAATGGACATTACCTTATATTTTATGACATGAATATAGTAAAAGGTACATATAAAGAAGGTTTTCATATTCTTTTTTGTTATTTGTATTAATTAAAAGTAAATTTAAACAATTATATTATTTAAGATGAAACATTAAAGATTTTTTTATTTTTTTTTAATTTAGAAAAGTGTTTGTTTTCAAGCTAAAATTGAGGACTTCAATCTAGGCATAATAAAATAAATCAAGAATGGTCAACAATAATGAATATACTAATTTAAATAATTTATAGAAACTAATCAATTAATTTTACTAAATTACATGGACAAAAGTTACAATTGATTGTATTAAATGCTTATTCTCTATTGTTCTTTTCCTCTCATCTACCTTTTTTTTTTTTTTTTTCAAGTCAATTATTGCCAAGCTCAGCCCAAACATAACCTCCTAAGGAAAGAGGAAGCATCCACGTCTAATTAAAAATTTAGGCAGTATTTTGCATTATTAATTTTTGTTTAGAAATATATTAAAATATTAATATTGTTATTTTATATTAAAATAAAAAAATGTTAATTTAAAGTATTTTTTTGTTGGAGCACCGATAACATATAAGGTAATCAGCCCCCCCCTCCATCCTTTCCTTTAAAACAAATTCACAAAGATTGTGTCGGTGAATTTGGATTTTCTCTCTTTCTCTCTATCATCCGATAAGCCAAAAGAAAAGAAAAATCCTCCCAAAGATTTATTATCAACCCAAATGATACCCCTTATTCTTCTCCAAGAAACCCCTCAAAACATTGCCTCCCTGCTCTCATCCCAATCTTAGCGCTTCCTCTTTCTTCAATGAAAAGTGGTCAAGAATTCGAACCTTGAATAAGTTTTGGAGATGGAAAGTGTTGTAGACAAGGATATGGCAGCAAGAAAGAGAGGAGGGATAGAAAGTGAGAGGCAATACAAGGGGATAAGGATGAGGAAGTGGGGAAAATGGGTGGCTGAGATAAGAGAGCCTAACAAAAGGTCAAGGATTTGGCTTGGTTCCTACTCAACACCAGTAGCGGCGGCTCGTGCTTATGACACCGCCGTTTTTTATTTGAGAGGGCCGTCGGCGAGGCTCAATTTTCCTGAATTTTTGGCTGGAGAGGATTTTGGCGGTGATGGATCATGCGGGGACATGTCAGCTGCTTCTATAAGAAAAAGAGCAACTGAGGTTGGAGCTCATGTTGACGCTATTGAGACAGCGTTAAACCACCACCACCACCACCTCCATCACGATGACCGTCAAAGAAACAGCAATAATAGTAGCAGTAGTAATGATAATAACGAAACGGCCGTTGACAGTAGAGAGTTGAAGCCACGGCCGGTTGACTTGAATAAGGTGCCTGACCCAGAGGATTCCGATGGAGATGAGTGGAAGAGGAGTTAACCATCGGTAGTGGGGAGGTGGCTGATCAAAATCATGAACCCTTGTATGTCGATTAATCAATTTTAAAGGTAGTAGTAGTAGTATTTTACTTGCTAGTCAAGTAGTTCATGCTTTCAAGTTTAGCTAGTTTTTTTTTCCCTTAATTGATTAAACCTTCTTCTTCTTCTTCTTCTTCTTTAAGGTAAATGTAAATTACTTGGTTTAAGGCTCATAATTAAGGATGTTTTATGTTCCAATTATATTGTTTTTTCCCCTCTCCGTAGTTTCTATAGTATAAGATTCTTAGGTTCCGAACTCTGTTGGCCTCCTTGTACTACATATTACTGGATTGAAGATCAATCAGTTATCCTTCCCTGTTATGTGCTCATGGGACATGGATGCAACAGAGAGAGAGAGAGAGAGAGAGAGAGAGAGCTTGAAGATTTGCCGGCTTGGCATTTTTTTATCTTTTTTTTTCCCGAAGAGAAGCGATGTTGAAATGTGGGAACAGGAGATGGCCTACATAGCCAGCAGTTGGTGCAAATAGCCATGCTTCCCACTAAAGTTATAACTGGGATTGTGATTGATTGTTATTTTGGGTTTCTTAGAATAGTCTTCCTTGTTTAAAAATAAATTAAGATATACTTTGCTTTAATTATTGATGTGTGTGCATTAAAATTATCAAAGAACACTAAAAAATATTATCAAGAACCACAATCTCATGAAATGATAAAAATTCGACACCCCTTTTAAGAGCGATAAAATCTGGAGTTAGAATATTTTCTGGCTCCGCGCTGTCGCTCGGAATGAGTTGAGTTGTGGGCACGGGAGGAAAAAGTGAGTCAGAGGAGGTGATTGCTATTATGGCAGTGCGTGATGACAGTGAAAATGGGGCCGATTTGATGGGGTTTGCCACCTGAGATGATCCATGGCCTGTCAAATCGCCGCTCCTGATTTCTTAGCGAGAAAATTAGCATTTGCTTTTAGACCTCCAAACACCCAGAGAGATCCATTTGAAAATCGTCGAAGCAAGCTGCCTGCCACTGTTAGACAGGAGAGGACAAACAAGTCGCCCACCATCAGCGGGTAAATGTTGCCGATTATGATTTTTTTATTTTTTTATTTTATAAATGTGATGTGCGCAAGTCTGAACTAATGATGATCCAAGAAAGTAAATTTAGTGTCTGACCAGCTCATCTCTGCAAGACAAATTTAGGGTCTAACAAGTAGAGCTACACCGCTCATCTCAGCACGGGCCGGTTGCTTCCACAACCCCAGATGCCTCATCTCCTCCATAAAAAAGAGTCTTCCATGTCGCGGAAGACTATCATTCAAGAAATGTTTTGGGGTGTTTTATATAATTTTTGCTTATGTTTTTAGTTAGATGTTTTGTAAGAGTATTTATATATATATATATATATATATATATATATATATATATATATATATATATATCATTCAATCATAACCAAGCCCAACTATTATCCTTCGGCCGAATAATAGTGCTTGTAAGTTGTAAAACCAGCTCAAGTTGGTCCACAGGTGCATTTAAAGTGGTCATGCCTGCGATGAAAGCATTTATCCACACCAAAAAAAAGCAGACATACGATGCTATAAGCACTGTAGTGAGCTTCAAATACTTCCAAGCATAAAGGGTGCCCGGCAACAACCACAAAAGATGGTAAAAGATTCTAAATCCGCTAGTGACTGGTTTGCTGTCTTCCTAGACATTTCCTTATTTCATCCAAATATTCTGCCCTGTATTCCTAGAATAAAAGATGCTACATAGATTTCAACAAAAAAAAACTGCATTTGCCCAATAAAATTGGATTGGAATGAAAGAAAGCAAAGCACATAACAGCACTTGGTAGGAATAGTAATAAGCCCTTTCCAGTTTTTTTGCGATGTCAGGGCTCTTCTTCCACTATTAGGTTCAGCATCCATTATGACAACGAAGGACATAGATACAACTTGTAATTCAACAACCATCCGTATTTAGTGTTTTGCAGGGATGAGAAATGCCTGCTATTTTAGCTTCAAACGTATCAGAAATCTGAAGAAGCCTCTTTGATCATACTTCAGTCCTACAATGAACTCATTAACATACAATAACAATTTGATTATCTGGTTTCAGTTTCTGTCCCTCTCATTTTAAGGGAATAGTTCATCATGGATGGGGTAAAACAGAGGGACCAACAAGAATTATTGGCTCCCACAGCCACTGATTCTTGCATTTATGACTACCAGTACTACACCTAGAAGACTGGAAAATGATGCGATACAAACACGAGCCAAAATTGTATGCATGAAGCTGCTAAGCTCTTCCAACCTTTTCTTTTACCTTAGCTCGAAACACCTCGCTTATAAAGATTTAATCCCAGGCCCAGCTTGCCATGTTCGACTGCTGCATTTTTTCTTGAATAAACTTGTCGATACTATGCTTTCCTTTCAATGTCATGTTTTATTTGTAGAGCAGCTCTTACAACATTTCCTCTTGTTATAATTCCAACCTTCAAGGGTGGGTGAAATGGCTAATTAAACCACCACTAAACATGATTAGAAGAGATTAATCAATACAAAAGTCGACATCTCTTACCAGCTTGCCATCAGCATCAACAACTGGAAGTCTACGATATTTTGTCTCAAGTAATAATCTGGCATCACATAAACCAAAAGTCAGAAGTTAATTTTAGGTCACAGCTTTTCAGAACAAGCATAAACAAATCGAAAGAATATTCAAAAAGACAATCTAAGAAACAAAGTGGAAAAAGAGAGGCTGACAGTACCTTGCAGCATCCTCGAGATTGGTGGTTTCACGAACGACGACTGGTGCTTGTGTCATCAAGTCACCAACAACCTTCCCATTGTTTTTACTGAGCAACCTTTGCACCTTATTAAAAGTCTGCAATCATCATTTACTATATTGTATCAGAGAAGTACATTGCTGGATCATATGCAGCATCTTATGAACTATTAAGCAACTCGAGTGCCTGCAACAAACAGAATCATGCTGATTTTTCTGACTTCAAGGTCCAGATTGTGTCTTCATATTTCATCATTAAGATAAGGTCAGGAAAAAGGGTCATAATTGCAGACTCAGAGCACATGACTCATGTAATCTATTTCTCTATGATGCAATTTCATAAAGACAGTCCAATTTCTACTAGATGTGTAGGACAGACAAGTGCTAGCAAGAGAGGAGCTTCTGGTGTTTAAACTCTATAGAACTAGAAGTTCATTTCATTGACCAGATGCCTTTTCCATTGAAACATGATATGGCTGAACACACACACATGTATACATGTATAAAAGGAAGATGAAGCTAACTGCAAGTCATCAAAATATTTTTAAAGGCGCTCTTGACATTTGTTATTGGCCAACACACACATATGTATGAAAGGAACATGAAGCTAACTGCAAGTCATCAAAAACATGCCCTCATAGAGCAATGTCAGGCTCCCTCCCACCCTCCCTCCCTCTGTTTGGTAAAAGAAAAATAAAAAGAGACCAGTTGGACAGTAAAATGTTTCCTGAAATAACAGGTCGACACTTCAGGCATTCACCGAAAAAATTGACTTGGGCTATCTCTGAGGTTTCTGATTGCAAGAAAAAAAAAGCATTCAGAAGTCAGATACCCAGGAATACACACACTAGAGGCAAGTGAGCATCTTCTAAACGTATTATGAAAACCAACCATATGCCCTGCACCCTTGGGACCTTATCTACTAGTATGATTTCCTTATTCGCACTAATGCCCTCAACTGTTGAAGGCACTAAAAGATTGCCAAGTGTATCTCAAGCTCAGTTGACCTCAATTTCAGTTTAAAGCCTTGAACTTAAAACATCATTTTTTTCCAGCTCCATCCATTCATACTCAAAAGAACAAATTCTCAAAACTTTCACCTCAGAGGGGCACCTGTTAGCACTCTAATCCTTGTATCCCTTGGAATATACTAGAAAAGAAGAATTCAAACTATTCCAAATTCATTACCCTTCTGAATGCCTTAATGCACAGAGGCTAGTTTATGGAGCTCCATACAAACAATACTGGGAAACATATGTCAAAAGGTGTGCACGTCTGTGTTTAAAAAAAAGGAGAAAGCTATCACATACTTTCCATGTGCTGTCAACTTCAGGAAACATGCTAGTTTCAGTTCTCCCACCACCTAGTTGAGACATTGAAACAAATCCCAGATGTGAGAAATGTTAAATTACAAATTATCAAGCATCTGGTCTGATGTCAATTACTCATAATTTCAACTATATTGTTGATTAAAGAAATTGCAAGAACATGGAAGGACATAATGATTTTTTCTTTTCTGAAACAAAAAGAAAATGAAGGCTAGGATTAGCTTGATTATTTTAAATTACCTGATATGGAGTCCAACGCTAGCAAGTCATAATCTGACACAAGACCAACCTACAATAGCAAATAAAACTCAAATCATTCCTATATCCTATTACATTGTACCCATAGATTATAATCACAACCCCAGAAAGTGATGGTTGGAACCAGAAGAAATAGGCACACACATCAATAAAATGGCACCACCATATTAAAAGAAAAAGCTTAGAAAGATGTGAGTATCTATTTGATGCATCCAGAAAATTTCATCATGCCAAGCTGATTAAGGATTGTTTAAATTTTTCAAAGCAGGTTTTGCCATTACTACTCTTCATTTCCAAAATTATCTGCGTCAATGATTTTTAAAGTTGAATAACAACATCCTCAACTGGTTAGCATTAAGAGGGGGATAAAAAGCTTAAGCAAAAGACATTTGTGTGAATTGTAGATTAAGAAGCAAAGACTGCATGTGACTCTCACATTAGGGGACCCTAAGCCAATTTGGATGATTCAATATCTGATATCTTGACTTGCCTTTAGAAAGTATTGCAAATAGCTTCTAAAAAAAATTAGAATCCAGAAACCAGATGTTAACTGTTACCTTGCACTTGAAAACTAAAAAGTAAAACAAAGAATCTACATTAGTAATAACCAGACCAACAAACCAAAATAAAAGTCAAGGAGGGGTTACCAGTTTCCAGTCATCATCGATCACAGGGAAACCTGTAATTCTATTTTCCACAAGAGCCTCAAGTGCTGTTGGTAAAACACAGCACATGTATGTGTTAGATAGCTGTGGTGTACTCTATGGAAAAAATTAGAAATCTAACAATACCTTCATCTACAGTTGTTGTCGGTTTTACAACATGCAAATCCTCTTTCCTAGTCATAAAATCACCAACTGTATATACCCCACTTTTTGGCTGCACATCAGCAAGTGAAAGAAAAACAATCTTATATAGAAGAAGAATAACTTTCATGTCACACTTAAAGGTGCGAAACAACCTCAATTGAATTAAAACCAGATTGAATCTGCCATAAATCCTCATTCGTTTTATTGATATTTTTCGAAGTTAAGACCATCCCCAGACCCATACACTAATCCTGACCCATGCCACTTCAGGATAAAACCCCAACAACATAAAGTGCAATTAAATTACCAAATTGAATTCTTTCTCCATCATAGTACCAAGCTGCGTGACATTTTCCGGTAAAGAATTCCTAATACTGACATTGCTTAGACTCAACAAAACATAACTTTTAACATGGCTTTCATACCAAAATTCAAATCCTCTCATAGACAACACACACCCACGAGTAAAATTAGTGTCTTTAACGCATCAATAGAAAAGTACACAAGATGCTTCTCAAAACCCAATTGATGCATTGCATCACTGATACTTGATTTCTATCTCTCACAACACGCATTAAAAGAGCCAAATTCTTCGGGAAAAATCAATGGGCTCAGCTAATTACCCATAAAAACAAATAAAAGAAAAGTAACAAAATCTCAAACAAATATTGAATTTCCAAATGATAAGAAACAAAGTGGATAAGGGTGAGAGCGCGCTACAGAATTATCCATCAAGGTGTCACTGCTTGCAGCAGCTATAAAGGAAGACGACCTGCGAGGGCAAGAAACGGATGATAAGGAGACCCGTTTCGTTCGTGGAGGAGAAACTAGAAGGCACGGCATCTGGTGAGCGAGGGAAACAGCTGATACTGTGGTGGCAGCGCGTAGGCGCGCGAGGATGAGAGAGCTCGGGTGTTGTAGTAGAATCGAAGCGTCCATGTGTCGGCTCTTCTTGGATTGTTAATGTAGACAATGGACTGTAAAGCAAGGTCGGAGAGGAGAGACTCGTGAGGTAGTAGACTAGACAGAGATATATGCAAGCAAGCAAGCGTCTCTCTCTCTCTCTCTCTCTCTCTCTGATATTTCGAGACGAAGCCCGGCTTTATTTGGTGGTATTTGTTAGATATTTTTCTATCTTATAAGTTTATAAATTTAAAATATGTTTTTTTTAGTATATCTTGATACATTGATATTAAAAATATCAATATATATTATTTTAATTTAATTTTTAAAAAATAATATTATATATGGCCAACTTAACTTGTAATTACAAATATCAGCCCTATAGATTGTCTTTTAACAATGTAATCTTATTTTTTAATTTATTTTTAAAAATAATAAGTAAAACATGCTTAGTTTGACACGTAAAGAAGATTTAAATGGATAACTCAAACTTTAGTAGGATTTTAAATAAAATATTGATTTTACAGTGACTATATAACTCATTGAAATATTTTCTAGTTTAATTTTTGTTTTATAGTGAGAGGCAAAAATAAATAAGTTAATGACTTGACTTAATATAGAGTAGGATACAAGATGACTTTAAATCATCATTGCATCATCCCTATTAAAATGATTGATAAATTGGCCATAATTGACATCTAACATGAAAAATAGAGCAACACAAATTTCATGATAAAAAAATGTACAATATAATAACAATAAAACTTTTGTTGATTTTTTTTTTATCAAAAACATTTTAAAGGTTTTAATGTTATTAGTGATCTTGATTCATATAAGGATTGAAGGGATAAAATTAAAATAAAAAAGAATTAGACTCTTTTTAGAATGTTTCAAGGACATCCAGGACAAGATAAGACCAATTATATACTCTTAGCATATATATTATATAGCAATAATAAAACCCAAATTTTGCTAAGATACTTAGGACTTAAAATACCTTATTATTATATCTATGATTTATGAAGGGCTTTATAGAGCTCACCAATATGAAATTAAGATGAGGTGACTTATTAGGAATCATGACTTTTAATGGCTAGACATAATCAAGGATTACTTTAGTTATGTAAAAGGATACTAGGAATGTCGATAATTTTCAATATGTGCTTTTTAATAAACTATGTTTAATGGTCAAACGATGATCACCCAAGGGTTAGAAAATGGACACCATTGGCAATATACACCCTTCATCTATAAGAGAGAATAATCGCATCCTTATAGCCATGAATTAATTCACAAAATAGGTTGAAGTTTTTCTTTATTAATATCTTAATTAGAAAACAATGATAAAATATTAAGGAATTTATCATCCTTAAATTTGAACTCTTATAAACTATTAATATTGACCTAGGATTAATAATTAATGAGAAATATGTGAAGTAATTCACAAAAGAATATGGATTTAAAATAGTTCATTATACTATTTATTATGCCTAAACCTATAGGCAAATAGACTTTATAATCAAAACTTGGATCCGTTAACAATAAGAAATTGATTAATAACAATTATAAAGTTTGGCATGATGATTTGTTAGAAGCCATGTGAGCATTTAGGACTTTATAAAGGACTATTTAGAAACCTTGTTATTTAGTTCAATATATGGTCATGATATCATGTTATCTATGAAGCTAAGAGTATAGTTATAGAGAAAAGTTATAGAATATAGTGTGGATAACTTATATTATCGATTATCCATGCTAGTTAAGTTAAAGATCTAGGATAAAACGAGACTCTATGTATTGGATCATTTATTGTCACATAAGAGAAATATCAAAAGAGCATAAAATAAAATTATTGATCAAAAGAATTCTTCAAAAATTATCTGGTATGAATTGCCATACCTTTAATTGGTTATAAGATTCCAAGTTCAATAAATGGTCTTTTAAATTAAAAGACCCATACATTGTTACTAAAATTCTTGAAAGATGTGCATATCAACTAGTAAATCAAGATGGAGAAATACGTAATTGATCGATACTTAAAGAAGTATTTTCTCTATATGAATGAAATACTAGAATATAGTACTTTAAAAAACAATGAAGGATTTATTTGGAGGTCACAATCATGAAATTGATTCAGGTTTTGCTAATTATACTTTAGGCATGATTGGTTAGACTTTGTTTATAATTTTTAGCTTAAATTTTGTGTTTCTATAATTATAGTGTATAATTTAATTTATAATTTAAATAGTATTCAATTGGTAGAATCAAATATTGTTCTTCAAATAATTAAAGCTTACTCAAAAAGATAGAAGAACAATTTAGAGTTGTTTCATATTTAAATATCATGAATTGATCTAAATTAGATTATTTTCATAAAATAGGCCAAGACATTATCCATTCATGGTTTTAGTGCAACAATAATTGTAAATCAATTGATATTAGATAAACAATCTATAAGGTTTTGATAATGAGAGATACTTGTGAGTTTTTATAGAACAAAGCTTAAAGGTATCATTATTTGTTTTTAAAAGGAAAAATATGTTTAAGCTTTATAGATGAATCTTTTAAGGAAAATTTCTAGGTTTTTAAAAGTGGGATTAGGGACTTTTTGTGGAAAATATGAAGAATTGAGAGTATAGAACTAAATGACAAGGCCTTGAAACCTGATTATAAGCAATTTTTAAAATTAAATTGATTGACTAATATGTCTGACTTGTTAAACATATTTATGAGATGATCAATATAATGGCTTTGTTTACAACTTAAATAAATATAAAAATGTTAGTAGTAGAGAAAAATAATTGCTCATGATAAAATAATGGAAGGGAGATGAAGCAATACGAGGGCCCAACCATGTGGGTTGGGTTAACACAGGTCTAGCCCATTTTGATTTTCTTTTGCAGGACATGAATTAATTCTTAAACATAATTAAAATTTCAATTTGACCTATAATTAAATCAAATTGATCTATTACAATTCTAAATATTTCACTCTGACTTAATTTTTATGCAAATTCATTTAATAAGTATTTAATTTTATATTGAATCCACATTGTCTCTTTAGTTTTAGGTACAATGGGGTATGATTAGCCTCTCAACTTTGTCTAGAACTCTAACTTGATTCTTTCATATATTTAAAACCTTTTTTTATCCTTTTTTTTCTCTAAGTTGTCAGTCTCCTTGTTCTTACTACTACTACTACTACTACTACTATTTTTTGGAAGGAAAAAAAAGGTAAAATTTAGGGGAAAATAACCTAAAAATAGGATATGACATAAATGTTGTTCCTTATAAAATATTTCTTATACTTATTTATGACACATTCCAATAATTCTTTCAACTTAATATCTCTAATGCCCAATTATAACACATTCCAATATTTCTTTCAAACTAATATTTCTTATATTTAATTATGCATATTCTAATATTTATACCAGCTTAATATTTCTTATTCCCCTGTAAGCAACCACACATACAAAATCCCATTTAGTGCTCACATAAAATTTATAACATCTTTTTACTATTAAAAAATGGTCATCAAATGACCAATTGTAAAACCAAATGTTCTTGTTTAGTCATTATGTTTTATTTTATATATTTACATCATTTAAAACCTTTATTTTTATTATTTTTCCTTTTACATTTCAATACCAAGTTTTCAACTTCATTCTTATACCTTTCAACATATCCTAACACACCAACATACATTAAATTCACAAATTCTTTCTTAACCATCATTTTTAGACCATTTACAATAATCCATACACATTTCATATTACCACACACTCAATCATGGTTGTCAAAATCGTGATTTTGACACGACACGGAAGGGGCTTCAAAAACTCAGATCGTAAGATCATAAAATCATACCTGAATTTTTCCATACAAAAATCATAAAATCACAGCTAAAATCGTGTAAGTAGAAAAATCGTAAAATCATAAGTAAAATATTTCCAAATATAATGTAACATAATTATGACCATAAAACTTTATTAGTTAAGGTTCATGCATGATTCAAAATAATTGAAAAATACATTACAAAATAATTATGTTGTTGTATATTTTTAAACTACTTATTTTATATTTTTCAAGTAATTGTATATTTTTTATGGTTGTTGTATTTGAAATTTATTAATGTTATTTATTATCTTAAATTAATAGGATTTTTTAACATTATTTTTTATGCTAACTATTTTTTATGCTAATTATTATTATTATTATTAATTATTATTATTATTATAAACCCCCAAATTATTATTATTATTATTATTATTATTATTATAAACCCTCAGATTATTATTATTATTATTATTATAACTAGTATAAAAGGTCCCCCCTAACCCTAAATCCCTAATTCTCCTCCCACGCCGCCCCCCACCCTCATCTCCTCATCCTCTTCTCCATTTTTTTGTCTTCCTCCTCATCCTTTTCTCCTTTACTCTCTTCCTCCTCGTCTCCTCATCCACATGATGTGGAGGATAACAAGGGCTAGGTGTGCAGGTGGTGGGTAAGTGTATTTTTGGGTAAGATTTTAGAGGTGAGAGCAGATGATTTGGGTTTTTTTGCTGAGAAGAGAAGAGAAGATTTTGATTTGAGCTGCTCCAAATGTAATTTGTAAATGAAAGAATGAAAATTTGAAAATGAAAGCCCGAAGTCCAAACACCTTAAACTCGTAAAATCGGACCGATCCGGTCCAATTTTACGATTCGGCCCGATTTTAAATGGGTTTGACCGAGTTTGACCGGTTTTCTAGTTTCTTCCTGAGTTAACCAGTTTTCTTGAGTTGACTCGTAAAATCGTATGATTTTGCGAGTCAACTCGCGTTTTTGATTACATTGCATTCAACACTTCTCCTTTCAAATTTCATTTTCTCAACCATTTAGAATTCAATCTTCATCATACCATATTCAATCCAATCCAAAACTATATAGTCAATTACATACACACCAATGACAACATAATCAAAACAATTATCAAAATCAAACTTAGTCCAATTTAGTAATTTTATCAAAATATTCACAATTTTGATTCTACACCTTTTCCTTTCGATACCAAAACATAATACATACCCAATTAACAATTTTACCAACCATTACAACATTTCCCACTTTTAAAACATGGAAACCATGTTCCCTACACATGTTTATAGCATAAACTTACATACTCAAACCTAACAGCTTTTCCATATATTATTTCTTACTCATACATATCAAATTAACATACAATTACACAAAATTTAACGCATTTTTTATGATGGTTAATCCCATATCCATTCATTATTACCCTTTGTTTTTTTTCTTTGAATTCACCCTTATTAACACTCATTTCATGCCAAAATAATAAAGATACAATAAAATAATCATTTACCTAAATTTGTCATAATATAACAATACAAATAAGATGAATACAAATTTGAAGGGGAAACTGTCAAATATTGGATAGGGAAAGTCTAGTTTGCATTTATATATATATATTAAGAACTGGTAGATTGTATAAAAAAAAATTAAAATTCAAGGCAATCACAAGTGAAATCTTTTCTTACAAAAGCCAATCCAATAAGTATAAAGTAATATTCAACATTTTCTATTTGAGTCAAACTAGTTATAATAAAGAAACATTTATTAATCCAACCACACTCACTTTACTAATGTTATCTTTTACTTCATATATCTTAAAAAATATAATTATTAAACAAATTATCAAATTGATGACAACTTATTTATTATGTTAAATCACACAACAATGCTCAAATTTCAAAATCTATTATCCTAGATTTCATAAAAAATAAAAAGAAAAACCTACTTGATATTATCAATAACAATTAGAGATAAATAAAACAAAAATAAAGTGAAACAAATCTTATGCTTTATAAAATATCCATGTTTTCTAATTTTAGATCTTCATGGATGGTGGTGGCATATTGAACTTAAAATTTAATTACCATGTCAATGTGGGTTTATTCCATAAGTATTTTATGAATCATAATAATGGTTTTTGTTTTACCAATAAGAAGATTAGGATGAATATGTTAAACTAGGGAAGGTTAATTAAGGAGGGATTTTTTCTAAGAAGATAAAAATAGTTTGTTGGGATGAAATAAGGTTTTAAGGTTTATAATTTTTTATATCATTTGTTCTTTTAATTAGGGAAATTAAGAAATAAAAAATTTAAATGTTAATGAAATATGATATAATGTAACCAATATAACACATTATTGTTAATTATATAATGGATTGAGAATTATGAGTTAATGAAATATTTAATAAAATAATCAATAATTCATATTAGTAGTAGTAAGAGTATAACTATATATTATTGTTAACTATATAATGGATTGAGGGTTATGAGTTAATGAAATATTTAATAAAATAATCAATTATTCATATTAGTAGTAGTAAGAGTTTAACTATGTATTGTTAGTGTTAAATGTATGTATTTATATTCTACTTAATAACACAAATTAAAATGAATGATTGTATTCCACTTTGCATGCGTTTTAAAAGGATTGATAAAATAGTTCTAAGAATTCACTTAGGATTAAAACTAATAAATATAGATTCTACATGAATCAGTCAAATGCTTGTTCATTCGTGATGAGCGACTAGAAATTCTTTATGAATCAATTTAACAATTAGCTTGACTAATCTAAACTAATCAACCATTCCAACTATCACTAGGACTATAATGGTTATAAACAACTAGTTTTTGCTAAGAACAAACAACTTGCCATATTGTAAAATTTGCAATGAAATCCAAGTATATGTCTTATATAAGCTTTTTGAAGAGAAAAATCCTTAATCCTTAATCACTACTCATATTTGTGTATTCAAATCTTCAAAATCTTAGGATAATAATATACATTCACATTTTCACAATACTTAAACACTTTGAAATCGCTATAGAGTTTTTTAGTGAGATATAGAGATACTTGTATTTTTTATTTGAAATTATAATCTATTGGGAGAGTAATTTCATGATAATAAATCACTTTTATAAAACCTTGAGAGTTTGAAATTTTTTTTGGCATTGGTGAAGCATTGTTACCAGAAGAAAATCTTACAGAGTACATATCTTCAAATACAAGAAAAATATAAAAGATAAATATTTTGAAGTGGTGTAAAAAGTTTGGTGTGGACTCATTAAGTGACAATTATAATCTTGAACTCTGACTAGTGAAAAGATCGATTTAATGCTTGAGATGTTGATATAGGTTTGTCAAACTACTTCAAAAATTGAGTTTATAATTTCTCTCCCTTACCTATTTATTTTAAGCTCTTTAATTATACGATTAATTATTGTGCTTATGGTCTTTAATTATATATAATAATTTTTTATTTGTTTTTAGAATAGCTAGGTTTGACCTTTAATGTCATAGTTCACCTTACTGAGATGGATCAATTTTAGTCAATAAATAGACCAATAATTAAAAACAAAACAAGAGTCTTAGTAATAAAAGGTGATAATGTTTTTAAGCGAGGTGTATCAGAGTTGATGCTATCTTTCTAAACACAATTAGTCCTTTTAATCAACTCAATATTGAAAGTGAAGACTAAAAAAAATATTGATTAAAAAATATGAAAAAAACAAATCAAGTCAACAAAAGTTAACTCGCTAAACCCGTGACTCAAGTCATAAAATGGGGATAAAGTCAAAGAAAACATACCAAAATAAATCATGAAGACAAATTTCCAATCAACTCAATGTTAAAAGTTGCGAAATAAAAATTGATTACAAAGAGAGAAGAAAACATAAGTCAGTCGAGTTGATCTATTAAAGTCACGGTCCATGATGTGAGTCTAGAATAACCCCATTAGAAATAAATTTAAAAACTTATAAAGCTTAGATACTAATAAACCTCATATTAATTGATGAAAATGAAATAAAAAAGCATAAATAAAAAAAAAAACATTATTTCGATAAATAATATTATATGAGGAAGGGTATAGTAAAAAACCATCATCATTTAGTTTTACATTAAATATTTATTTTTATTTTTTAAGAATCTTAAACATTCTTAACTCATCTTAAACATGCATATTTTTTAATTAGGTTTTGTTCAACTTAGTGTTTATGTTTTAATTTTTCAAAGGTATTAATGCAAAATATCTTAATCATGGTGTTTAAATAAATATAAAATACTAAAATCTTAGTCATTCATTTATTTAGAAGGTTTAAATTAAAAGAAAATGAAACATCATGTTTTTTGAATGTGAAATGATATCAATCTTTGTATGAGCTTAAGTTTGAAGAAAATAACATTTGTGAACTTAAATGATGTGTTTATGAAATTTAAATTGATGCAAGACCCTCTAAGATTATTTTTTTAAAGCTTATACAAAACATTAAGCTAGATGCGTTTTAGGTCTGAATATATTCATCAAGAGCTTACTTAAGAGCCATGCTTTTTTGTGTCTAATTGAAGATATTATATGTTTTATTACGCTTCATGTTACTTATTTTGTAGTGTTTTTCTCTTACATATCATGTTTTATGAATCAAATCACCCTTTGGTCTAAATATATAAGAGTGTAGATTTATATTAAAAGATGATCATAGCATTGAATACCTAAACCTATATCATGGTCCAAATGTTTAATGATAATTGGGGCTTTATAGCTAGGCCTTGCCTCACCGCATCCTCCAAACTTCCTAGATCCTGGGCTGGAAGCCTATTGGATCTGATTGGGCCATACAGAAGTAGTAGATTCTTCGAGTCCAACAAGAGCCCAACTCATTGATTAGGGCACCTTTTTTTATTTTCCTGTCTTCTTGAGATGCCGAGTGAGAGCTTCACAACTTCCTTCAAACAGAGACATGGCTCCCACCTGCTAGCCCATTTTCTCCATCTTTCAGGCCAAAGCTAACCAGATAACAAGCTATCTCAGCGGTCAGAAAATAATTATTCTCAAGATTAAAAGCCGAAGCTTCTTCCAAATCGGGCTGCAGCTCAGAAGTCCATGTCGAGGAAGAGTGCCGAGTCAATCAACTCGATCCAGCAAGAACTCGGCGATGCGTTCACATGCAGAACTTTTATGAATCTGGAAAAGTCGACGGGGGTTTCCCTCTACTTTTATGGGTGGTTGCCACGATTATTTCATGACAAGACACCGACCTTTTCATGGGTGAAAATTATTGTTTGAAATAAATGAAGAGCAAAGTCGTCGTCTTTCCCGTTTTAGAAACAGCGTTGCCATCCATCTCTCTTCATAAATGGGAAACTTTCCTTCTTCACAAGTCTTATCAATCTACCATGATGAGAATAATGTTGTCGATCCGCAAATCAATCTACCATGAATTATGAATTTTGCTGTGGATTCGACACCGAGTAGATGAATTATGTAGAAGGGGTAGAAGTTGAGCGGTGTAGTTTTTGTGATAAGGTTTTTTTTTTTTTTAAATATCTTTACTTTCATTTTTATTATCTGAGGGGGTGAATTTTCAATTTTTTTAATCAAGTATTTTTCATTAATTTTTACCAAATATATATTGACATGGCTGTTCAGTTGATCGGTCATCATGGTGTCATGTATATTAATTGTACATAAATATTAGATTTTCTAATTTAGCTCTTCCATATATGTTTTTGTACAAGTGTGTGAGCTATTTTGTTTGAGTATTTTTAAATTTATTTAATTGAGTGTTTTTAATTTGAAAAAGTAAAAACTTTTAGCTTTGCAGTATCAAATAGTTCATGTTTGACCGAGTTAAATAATTTATTTTGATCATAAGTTAAAACAGAAAATAGTAACAACAATTTATCTATAGATATTTAAAAAAAAACATAGGAGTAAGAGGCGTAAGAACATAATACTTTTTTTGAATTTAAAATCTAACTAATTTCCATTTAATAATATTATGTTGGCCATATTTGACAAAGCTATAAAATTACATATTAAAACATTAAAAGATATATAAAAACAACAAAATAAATGAAAAAATATATGGTTTTGATGAAGCTTATTTGTAATGAGATAAAGAAAAATTATTGTATAATCAATAAATATGTGGGTGTTTATATGAAAAAATATATATATATATATATATATATATATATATATATATATATATATATATAAATTTGTATTTAAGATTATTAGTTTTGAAAAAAAAAAAGAATTAAATATCTTACCACTTAAAATTAGAAGAGGAAGTATGTTTGGTTTGTCCAAAAATGCTAGAAATTAATTTCATATTTTTTTTTTATTTGGACAAGTACTCTTTTACTCTTATTTTTCTTTTTTAGTATTATTATTATTCAATTTACTTAACTTGATCAAATATGGTCTACGTGAGAACATAAAGCTTAGAAGCACACGATAGATAAATTCTTAAGAGTATAGACATTCAAATAGAAAAATAAACAGAAGCACATATACTAAAAAAAAATAACACCATATTAAAAATAAAGTGAAGTGTTGTCCAAACACCCAAATGATGTAAGCTCTAGAATGCTGGTGCAGCGATTTATTAAACATGTCGGCAGGTATTCTATATAATCAAATAAAAACAATTTATTAATGAAAAATGAAATTTCTCACATTTAAATAGAAAAAAAAAAGTTACTAAAATTGAAAAGTTCGTGCATCAAATATATAATAATTTCATTTTAAAACTACAAATACTCAATTAATAAAAATAAAAGTTCAAATACTTGAATAGAAAAAGTAAGAGTGCACTTTGCATGGATGTTTAATTATACACACTTCGCGTTTACGTCAGCATATCGATTTAATGACATAATTTAAAGAAATAGGCATCCAAACTTAATCAATAAGTATTTAAAAAATCCAAAAATTGGATTAGTCAAGAAATGCTAATTAATAAAGAGAATACCCTAGGCTGGAGCTCAAAAAACATCTCCCGTCATCCATTTCACCTTCTGGCTTATGATTCTTCAGTTTCATGTTGTTGCACTTAAATTTGACCACGACTTTTTTGAAAGCTTCCACTTGCCACTTGGTGATGAAGGAGACGAGTGGGCGAAGATGATTGGTTTGTCGTGCCCACTTTTAGCACCTCACTGCCTTCATCCCTGCAATCTTTCCAATCATGGAAACTCTTCAAAACCCATCTTTAGCCTTGAAAGCGATTTGATGATTCAAATCAAGATAGCTAGCACTAACGTCAAACTCTAATTTCGTGCAAATAAAAAGAAAGAAAGAAAAAACCCCACTAAACTCTCATAAAATGTAACTGGCAGGTGTAGATTTTGACAAGACATTTTTACTTTCCGAAGGGCTGGCTGTTTTGACTTTGTGCACAGTACTCGTTACATCCAGCGAGTATGGTAGCGTTCTTCGATTTATAGGGCAGAAGCAAGGGATCCAGTGAAAAGAAAAGGAAAAGAAAAGAGGATTTGACAACCTGCCTTTATCATCCCAAATTGAAGAAAAAGCCTTACTATAGTGCTAGATTGTATTATAATTCTTTTATATATATATATATGTATATATATATATATATATATGTAACGCTCACCACGACTAATTCTCGAATCCATTAAACACTCTGGAAAGCCCAATAAACAAATAAAACAGCACAGGGGTGATAAATATGCACAAAAAAATTACAAATTTCTTCCACCGCTAAACCACGAAACTCAAGTGCTGTAATACTTTCTTTGAAGATGTTGGTGGTGATGTTGAGCGATCTTGGGGAAAGAAAATGAGTGAAGTGAAACGACGATGACACCATCGCTTGTGGATGGAACGCTTTGATCAACTCCATCTCTCATAGCTTTTGCATCCACTGATCTCCCTTTTGAGATTTTCACTTTTAGCTCTTTGATCAATACATAGCGCAGCTTTCAGTCTTGAAACTTTTTTTGTTTCTTTCTTGTTTTGGTTAACGGGAAATTATAGAAACATCGATTAGTAGGCCGAAGAAGAAGGGGAGACTGAGACTTCGAGATTTGAGCATGATAAATTCCTTAACTTTATGGTGTTAGCTTGTGTAGATCATCGGAAAACATCATGTTATATGTTTTTCAGGAAATGTTTCATGTTAAGCAAGCAGCAAACCAATAACTCTACATGTGTAACCCAGTTTCCACATTGTTATCGGATGTGACCCGGCAAACCAGCTTTTCTGTGAATTGCAGAGATTCATGTTCTTAACCATGCCAAGAAAAAGCTTCTATTTTCAACCTTTTTGTTATCTTGTTCTGGCCGAATAGAAAGTTTCAGCATAACAAGGTTCATTCTACTCGGCAATTCCATGAACGAAGCCTCCATAGTAAAACTTGCTATATTATTTTGGAATAGTTTTTCAGATTTTTTTCAATAATTAATGCATGCTTATTCATTTACAACTCATTCCTAGTTGATCTTCCTGTATGTTCATGAGATGGATTGAGCCTTTTTCATTCCTCTCCCTGTCTTTAGGTTTTTCCACAATATTTGAGTTGTGTTGGAAATTTAAGAAGGATAGTCGAACCTCTCACATGGATTGAGAGAAATATAAGTGCACAAACTTCAAAAAAATTACATTCTTGTCAAATTTATTAGTTTATTCTAATGAGTTTGTGTTATGGGCAGTTAATTAAATAATATCTATTATTTTTAAAAAATATTTTAATATCAACAATATTTTTAATTATTAGGGCAAGTATAATTAAACATTTTATGTACTATAATGTGTTCTCTAACCCCTTCCAAAAAAAAGTGTTTTATAACCATTTTAAAATTTTACAGTTGCAAGTTCAGCTCAACTAGAAATCAACAATAGAAGTTCCTATTATTATTATAATAATTATTATTAATAAATCTTTGGACCCATCAACCCAAGTCTTAATCTCTAAACCTTACCATCTAATTGTTGTAAGAATTCATAATTACGTTGTCTTAACTTTAGTTTCAATCCCCACATGTATAGAATTGAATGGCAAAATGGTTTTTGCCAGGTATGGATCATCTATCATACAACCATTTTTAGGACGAGACAAGATTTTTGGTGAAAAAGCTGGGTGTTGGTTTACAATGAGTTCAAGTAGGGTCCGATTTAATAATTCAATTACAAATAAAGCTCATGTGTTTCTATAGGTGGCTACTTGTCAATTAATCATACTATAATAGCCGATATTGCACATATTATTAAAAAAATATAAAAAAATCTGAAGGCAACGATGAGCCTCGGCTTAGCCATAGGCTCGATACAAGGGACCACGCAGGTTAGCCCACCTTTTATTTCTAAGAGCTTCTCACCATTGGTCCTGTTGCTTAACAACGAGAAGGAATCTTTCCAAATCCAGGTATAGAAGAGTCCAGAATTAATTATTTATGATTCTAAATACGAGATTAGATGCTCGAGTTAGAAACTCCACCATCATATGTGGTCACTATATTAATTACCCCGGACAGCATTTGTACAAAACCAGGTAAATTCACTAGCTTGTGTTTGTTTTCAGGGAGTAGATTCTGTTTCCGGTGGCCTGAGTCGATATGACACACCGGCGGGAAGATTTTATGTTAGGAAGATATTGAACATAACAGGACACGGATCCTCGTGCATGCAAAAACACTGTTTTTAAGAATGTTTCCCTCCCTGCACAAAGGTTATCTTCTGTAAGTGTTAGTTTAAGGCCTGAGAAATATATGCAAGACACAAAATTTAAAAGCACAGGAGTTTCTTGTTGTGCGAAAGAGCGCAATCAAACAATTTTTCTCTTGATTGACCCAACCTTATATACACATGTTAATCTTTTCTTTTTCTTTTAATATTATCTTCTTACGACGTGTTTTAGTTAAAGGATCGGTCATATTCATTTTTTTATTTTATAAAATCAATTGAAATAATTTTAACTTTTAGCAACTGCTTTATAATATCATGTTTTTTTTTTTTAATATATCATTTTTTACCATTAAAAAACACTACACCACCACTAAAAATAAAAATAAAAATAGTTATTAGTTAATTTAACCTTATTTGAATATAAAATTCAATTAACATCATTACCCTTCTAATACAATGAGAGATCACTATCATAGTCCATGATTCCCTTTAAATATTTTAGTAGTTAGTCCATCGTTGCTCAATACTCATGATTAAGATTATATGTATCTCAATCTACACACAATGCTATGTTAGGTTGAGTGAAATTCATCGAATATACGAGACTATCGATAATCTGAGCATACTAAAGTTGATCATCAATTTTAGCTTTATCTTTCTTTAATTGAGTGTTAGTACCATTAGGAGTACTCATGATTATCACATCAAAGTGACTAAACTTCTTTAGTAGTTACTATATATAATGTTTTTGTGTTAACATTATACAATTGTCTCTTCTTATAACTTTAATATACAATATTACAGTAGTTTTATCCATATCTTTCATATCAATTTCAGAGTATAAGAAACATTTAGTGCAATTCATGACATTTATGCCAGTACTAAAAACAAACACATCATTTACATATAAACTAATGTTCACATATGTATTATCAATAGACTTAGTATACACACATTTATCCATACTAAGTGAAGAAAAATATACACTTGGAACAACTTAATAAAATTTCTCATGTCATTGTTTAGGAGTTTGCTTACATCATATAAAGATATTTGCAGCTTATAAACTTTATTCATTTGTCCGAAAACTTTACAACCTTCAGGTTGTAACACCCACATACATAACTATCTATATATACATGTGCGTGTGTGTGTGTGGATATTAAATTACAATTTAGAAAAAAATTTAGCATCCATATGATGTATAAAAATGTTGTAAAAAGAAGCTAAAGAGATTAAAACTCAAATTGAATAAATTTTGACTATATGTGAAAAGATATCATATTAATTCATATTTTATTTTTGAGTAAAATCCATTGCAACCAATCTTACTTTGTATATATCAATGAAACTAATAGAAAAATATTTATTTTAAAAATAATTTTGCAATCAATAATCTTTCCAATTTGATTTTGTAAAAATGAATCTATTTTTAACTTAAATCACTTATTTTCAAAATAAAGAATCAAAAGAAGAGATAGCTTCATAGTAGGTCATGAAATCCTTATCACCAAATAAGTGAAAAAATCATTTCTAAATGAAGTTTATTTACTTTGTCTTTTACTCCTTCTCAATTTCTCAATATAAGTTTCATCAAGTCTATTATCATTAATATATGTATAAGAAATATTTTTATTTAATGGATAAATGATTTTAAAAAAATTGCATTTTATGTTTCAATAATAAGATTATAATCTAACATATCACTTTTTAAAAGTAGTAACCTATATACCACATTATTTTCAACATAACCAATAAATACACAATCAAATTTTTTTGAATCTCTTTCTCTCTCTTTTAGTTCATATAACATAACCTTAAGTAGATACCCCTATATTTTTAGATATTTTAAATCAGAAGAATAAAGTTTCTATAATTTATAAAATGTTAAACTAGTTTTCTTATAAGTTTTATTTTGTAAATGACATGCACATAAAATAACTTTGCCCTGTAAATTATCATATGTTGAAGAACTAACTAGCATAATATTCATTATTTCTTTTACAGTTCTATTTTTTCCTACAGTTACCCTATTAGACTTGATGAATGAGATGGAGTAACTTCATGTATTAAATCTTTCTTTTCACAATCGTAATTCATCAAAACATACTCATCTCCTTTATCATATCTAACTCTTTTCTTATTGTTATTTACTTGACTTTTTACTTTTATCTTAAATAATAAAAACATGTTACAAGTTTTATCTTTGCCTATAAGTATATCAATTTATTTTATATTTTGAAAAATAATCTATAAAACTCATATAATATTTCTTATCTCCTCTAGTTATAGTTTATTTTAAATCCTCGAAGTCTATATGTATTAAGCTAAGTAATGCATTTTTTCTATCAGCAAATGCACATGTTTTTTTTTAATGTTTTTAGTTTCAACACATGTTTCACATTTATTCATGGATGAAGAATTTAAGCAAGAAATTAAACTAAGTGAATTCATTTTTTCAGATAAGATAAGATAAGTTGATATATCTTAATTTGACATAATATAGATCAATATAGTCAAGCAAATAAACAGATGAAGATGCATTTTTATTCATTTTATTAGCAATAATGAGTATAAGAAGTTAATTGTTACAATATATTTTCCCCGCAAATACATTATTCTTTATCATTAAAATCTTGTCAGATTCAAATGATATTTTAATCCTAAATCAGTTCTTATATTAGGGATATGCAACATCTTATTCAAAATTAGTGACTTTCTCGAAATTAATTTTAGAACAATTTTGACTTTACCAAGAACATTTATAATTCTTGAGCCTCCAAAACGGACCACTTCTTCTCCATATTTAAAAAGAGTATATGTTGAGAAGAATTTTTATTTGCATATAGATGCCTAATAACACTAGAATCTACCACCTAATGTTTCTCATTGGTCACCTATAAGTCCTTTTTAACTTAAAATAAATATTTATTTCAATTAATAATTCCAATGTTGTTCAATAAATTATTTGATCATATCATAATTCTTAGATGAGATTATACATGTAATGTTTATATTTGCAATCACTCTTTCTTTTAACAATTATACATGATCCATAACACACATTAATATTGAATGGGAATTAAACACTTTTTTACTGTTGATTTTTATATGGTTTCATGAATTAATTATTTGTTGGGTTTTTTTCATATAGCCACATAAAAAATATTAAGACATTGCTTTTATTTTATTTTTAAATGATTTTTTTGATTAAATAACACATGCTAATTAAAAACTTATTTTCATAAAACAATAAGTTGAGAAGAAAATGGGTGCCTCTAGAAAACAAAATTACTCCTTTATTTGAATTATCTTATATTTTTATTAAAAAAACATTTATTAATAAAAAAATATCAAAACAAAAAAAATATATAAGAAAAAGGAATGGGGGTTTTTGGCTAAAAAAATGCATTCTCTCCTTTTGAATGTGAATCTTTAAATTTCTTAGAAACATTTATTTTAATTATGGTATAACTAAATAAAAACTCGTTTAGGAGATTATCCTACAATATGGCGTGAGCATAAAAAAAAATAGTATAATCTTTCTGGAAAAATGTATTTCGTACGTAGGCATGACATTCAAATTGTGAAACTATTATCCTAGGGATTGAATATTGGCCATCCCTATATGTCAAATAACATGATTATACTTGGAGTGGATGTAACATCATGCAATTAGTTTTCACGTATCTCGATTAAATCTCAGAATTTTTATATTTATCTCATATAAATTATTTCATTAGAGGTATAACGATTAATTTTAAAATTTAATTACAGTGTTTGACACAAATTTAAAAGAAGTATATTTATATTTTTCTTTTTTCTGTAAAAAAAAACCCCAATGATTCTATTAAAAAAGATACATCACTGTATTATAATACAATGATACAAAAATGTAGCTCAAGAAAGCTACTTGTTGCTTAAAAATTTATTTCGGTGGTCCAATTTTGAAACCCGAAGCAATCCTATAAAAGGCAAGTATAAGAGGGAGAAGGGCGAGTGGTCCTAATTTTGAGAGGAATAGAGTTGGAGTAGTGAATGGGCAAATGCGTCCTACAAAGGGCAATCAAAGGGGTCGTTTGTCTCCGTGAATGATGAAAGCGACCTCGGACTTAACGGACAATAATTACGATTAACGCTGTGATCACCCTCTCTAATTAAACGGTAACCCTAATTTTACTACACCTCACAGTCAAGTCACAGTCATGTCACTCTCGAATTCAATTGGCTCAGTCAGACCGCACACACATGACACGGCTTTAGCAATAATAATAATAATAATAATAATAAAAATAAAATAGAAAAAGAGAGCCTCTCTCCTCACAAATAATTGATCAATTTCGACCACATAAAAACACACACTCGTTCCATTTTGGGAAATCCACTCCTCTCCTCTCGTCATCAAAGGGAAAAAAACATAAAATATAATTATTATATTTATATATGGACTGCTTTTTATTATTTACTTTCCTGTCTTTTCATGAATCACATTTTCTTTATGGTCATATCTCGCTTCCCATTTGCCTCCTTTCTTTTGTTTTCTACACTACAAATTTCAAGATACTGTTTGTCACTTAATTTTAAAAATGGTTTTTAAAAATAAAATATTTTTTTTATTTTAAATTAATTTTAATATCATTTCTATGTATGTTTGAATGAAATTTTTTTTATAAACAATCTCAATTACAGTACATTGTTATTATTATTTAAGAGATATGATTGAAGTTATTTTTTAAAATACTCTTTTGTTTAATAAATATATGTTAAAATAATATTTTTTTTATTTTTTAAAAAATCTTTATTGACATAGGCATATAAAAATGATTTAAAATATATATTTTTTCTAATTTAAAATAAAAATATTTCTAATTTTTTTTTCAAAAATATTGTTAAAATTAAAGGCACGGTGAAAGACGGGGGGAGAGAGAGAGAGAGAGAGATGAGTGTGTGTGTCCTCAGACATGGCAGTGTTTCGTAGATCCGATGCAAGAGAGAGGATCTAAGGAGAGGGTGTTTAAGTTTCGCTAAAAGACAAACTCACTTTGTTCCCTTCATATGTGGACTTTCCTTTTCTCCATACGTGGTCCGAGGCATCCATTTCTTTTCTTTTTTCCTTCTTCTTTTCACACTGAATTATTTTCTTACTTTCACCCTCTATTTTTTATTTTATTTTATTTTATTTAATAAAAAAAACAAAAAAAAGAGAAAATAACTAGGGTTAGGCAGGTAGCTGCTGGTAGATAGGCCTATCATTGTAGTGGGACAAAAAAAAGGAGAATGCTAAAGCCCTGTCCAAGGGGGTGTTATTCTTTGCTTAATAGCTTATTTCATGGCCATTTTTAGATGGCAGCGCACACAAATCATCGCAGGAAAACGAATGGGAAAAAAGAGTAGAATAAAAAGGACAGAGAAGGGGCATGAAAGAAGAAGCTCTCCTCCTGTATTTTCTAATTTATTCATGTGTTTTCGATCCACAAAATTTGTAATAATTAACAATTCGATGGATATAGCCAGCCAGCATATGCTTTTAACATATGGAGTCGTATGTTTTGTCAAAAAGAAGAATTTTGACTTGCGTGTTAGCCCATGAATGTACGTTTTGAGGAATTAAATAAGTGATAAACACTTGGTAACAAGATGGTAGACGTGTATCCTAAGCATAAACTATTAACCTAATCATTATATATATATAAAACAACACGAGGTTCCCTGGTCTTAACCCTAGTTGGCCCATCAAAATATCTGGCAGTGACGACCCAGATGACGAAAGAATCGCTTGTATTATATCTTAATGACTTGGATATTAGTCTTAAATCATTGGAAGAATCAAAGGGCCAATACTTTATGAACCTCCTCTGTGTTCTTCATGGGGTTTTTTCGTAATATTCAAAAGTCTGGCCGCAGTTTCTCCGTACACTTATTCTTTCAAGTTTAAGATTTGGGATCCTTTTGAAACCTTGGACAGACAATTAATGCAAGGTAAGTTACTGCTATATGCTATGTGACGAGATGCTTGGTGTTTTTTATAATGCAGCCCTCCTTTCGTATCAGTTATTGTATGTTATTGATTAATAATCGAAATATCACAAATGGAAATTAAATTAGACGTTAAATTACCATTGAGCACGTATAACATGTCATTTTCTCTCCGAAGCTTCAAATAGAAACCTCTCCTTTTTTTAAAAAAAAAGAACAAATACTAAATCCAGCCTTACTTTCCCTTTACCTTGCACAGCTTAGATAAAAAAAGAAAAAGAAAAAAAAGAGTTTCACTTTTGCCTAGTGTAAAAAGTGAAAAACGACGAGGTTAAACCTAAGTGAATCTTTACCAGCCAGTACCACTCTCTTCTTCTTCTTCTTCTCTCTCTCTCTCTCTCTCTCTCTCTCTCTCTCTCTCGATCTCGACGTGCACATAATCTAGGCCGTTGATGTCCTTTGCTGGGGGTGGGGGGTGAATATTGACAGGTCCCTCTCGTCATTAGAGCCACGTCTGACTGCTTTTGGCCAAGAGAACTGATTCAAAGGACATGAAAGATAGCGACTACTCATCGCCATCCAGTGATATTTCCAAGGCACCCAAAACAAGTTCCATTTTTCATACCTGTGAACTCTCTCTTCTTTTGATGGTAAAATTGAAGCTCACAGTTTACTTTTTTGGCTATTTTTTATATAGCATTCCATTGCTCCATTTAGGAGCTAAAGAATCAGCCTCGAACACCTTGTTTCAGACCTACACAAGGGTGGTCGAGAGCTACAACAATATACGCCTCAGCTAGTCCTTATACACACATTCATAGATACACACATTCATAGCAGCTATCTTCGCGACTCGTATCATTTAGCACCAGATAATTTCAGAACTGGTAGAATTAATCAAAATACGAGAAGTGCCGACATTGATAAGAAAAAAAAATATTGATAACCCCTTGTAACCAAAAACATTATTCCTGTACAGGTTATATAGAGCCCTAAGGAAAGGGAAAAAAGAGTGGACAATAAATAACAATAGAGCGGCAAAGCAAGGGCAGCAGAACAATATTATTTAACTCCGAAGATAAGAAAAGAAAAGAAAAGGGCTCCAGTTAGAAATGAATTTAATCTAGTTGAAGATCTCGTCCTTTATTAGTTTTGACTGATGACCAACAAACATTTCCCAAGGACTTGGAATTTCCTACTCTCTCTCTCTCTTTCCTGTTTTTTTTTGGCCAACAATTTCTTGTTTTTTCTTGGGGGTGGCTGGAGAAGGTCTCGTGGCTAAAAGCCTTGCTCTTCACATGGAACCCAGCTAGCAAACACGGGGAGGATTGAGATTTTGCATAGCAAGGAAGATGGAACGGCTACTTTTTATATGGGTTAGGAAGGTCTCATGAGAGAGTTGAACCCATTTTTCTGCAGCCAGTTTTGTGGAGTCCTAATTTGCTGTTGGAATCCTGATGATGCTGCAGCATTTGCAAACTGGGGAGGACCTGCTTGCCATTGTTGATAATGATGACGATAATGAAGCTCAGCTGCTGAAGTGAGAGAGAGATCACTTCCAATTCGGCCTCCATTGCTGCTGCTTGGATACTGAATCTAAATAAAAATTGAAAAACAGCGATTAACTGGTTATAAAAGACCTTGACATTTTCTTTTTGCACGAGCTTTAATTAAATGGAAGCTCACTTGATAGTTTGGTGAGTTAAACTGTGGAGGAAGAAAAGGATTCATCTGACTTTCTCCGTGTGATCTGAACTGCTGCTGCTCAAATCTTGGCATCTCACTGGACTTGAGCGATGCTGGAGATTGAATGTGGATTTTGCTAAGAAGCTGAGTCGTCTCAGTCTCTCCATACCCATCTCTTCCATGTCCATCATTGTCACTTCTATGAAGGTTAAGCTGCTGGTATTTACAATGCCATGAAAAAACCATTATTAGCAAAATTAAACACCACAGCCCGACCAAAAGCAGAAGACAAGTGCAACATACATAGGATTGACAACCAGGTTTAAATGTCGAATTGACTAGTGCTGTACCTTGGGTCTAAGCCCCTGATTTTGCCAGTTAGGTTCAGATGGCATCGTTGCCGGATCCATTGCAACATTGTGCCTATCCCTCACCAAATTCTACACTGTTTTGCTTCGAAGCTGGATTGCCCAAGCTCAAATCAAGACTATGATCCGCAGCATTACCTGATGATTCTAAACAGCATATACACATAATTAATTGAATTAACATGAGTAAATAGAAGAATGATTCATATATATATATATATATATATATAAAACCATTGATATCCTCCAAATTACTTACCAATTGAGTTAAGCTCATTTGCATAAATGCTGGGATCAAAGTTGGTTACTGCCTCCTTGCCATTGCACTTGATGGCAGCTTTGTCATAGGCCCTATAAAGAGTTGCAGAATATTTAAAACCCCACCAAACAACACGAGATTACATTGATTGATTCACAATAGGCGAAAGTGTCTTAGATTCTGCCGATCAAAGTGTACATAAAACAAAACAAATAGTGAGGACGCACAAAAACACACCTTGCAGCTTCAATCTCAGTATCAAACAAGCCCAGATAAACATACCTGCAAATAAAATTCATTACAGAAAATTTAGATAGAAGCAAGGAATGAGATTGGGGGGTTGATGCATAAAGAGTCTGAAGATGAGAAAGAGAAATGGTTTACTTTTTGCCTAAGAATTGGCCCATTCGAGCTTCCCATCTTCCACACTTGTGCAAGGTTACACCTCTATACTTGGAGCTACCTCTAGGAAATCCTGTGCTTTGCCGGCGAAGTACATGAACAAATTCTTCCTTTGTGAGGTTGCTCATCTGTAATCAGACACAGGAATCTTTCCCTTGTAAAATCACATGATGATATGAATCGGGTTTTTTTTCATTGTCTCCCGATAGCAACATAAAGAAAAGAAAAGAATATCGAAAACACAACTGTACAAGATAAGGTTTGGAAGCACTATTGTAGATAAGATAAAATCTCTACAAATAAAGCGCAATCTCTCCCTCCTCCTCTCTCTCTCTCCCCCTCTCCCTTTACCTGTTTCAAGTCCTCCTCATAATCTTCAATTCTAAAATTAATATCCGCCTCCACTCCCCGAAACTTGATAGCTGCCCTATCATATGCACTGCAAAAGAAAGAGAAGGAAAAGACTCCATCAATCTTACAGTCCGGAGTACTGGACCTGAAAATCATTGGCCATTTGCCTTTTGAAAGAAGACAAGCAAAACTTTCACGCTTAGCAAATAAGGAAATCATGAGAACTCACCGAGCAGCTGCATGTGCAGTGTCAAATCCACCTATAGAAATACAAAATATACAAGAACCAAAAAAACAATCTCACCCATATCAGAAATGTTTGAACAATGGATGACATGTTTCTCCAAGCCTAATTTTTGTATAAATGAAAAAATTAAACTAGACTAAATCATACCTAGATACACCTGCTTCCCACAATCCCTGCATCAAGATCATTCGAAAAGCTAAATCATAAATTTTGATTGTCAAAAACACCAATACCACCACTAAAAAAGGAAAAAGAAGAAAAAGCTGAGAAGGACAACAATGAAGAAGAAATCTATCAACACATCAGAAGCACTAACCATATATGAGACTCCCATCGGCCAGTCCTCCGGTAGAAGGTAACACCACGGTATTGAGAGCTCCTGGACCGCGGTCCTCGTCTACTTTTCTTCAATGGTTGTGAGACTTCCATGGATTTTTGAGAAGCAAATGATGATTCCGATTGGCAAAACTTGACACCAACCCAGTGAGCCCGAGGAAATCCACCTCCAACTCCATCACCACCTCCAAAACTACCTCCACCGCCCGATGTGGACCCCATTTCTTGATCTTCTAAAGGAAAGAACTGCCGGGTCACTGGTGGATCACTCATGTCCACGGAGTCTTGATCACAAGGCACCGAGAACCCGAAAATCTTGCTGCTGCTGAAGCTCATACTACGTTTCTTGATTATTTTATTTCCTTTCTCTCCAACAGCATCCTCTTCCTCTGATCCGTCTTCAATCACCACAGCAGAAGAGCTGGAATTCGACACGGATCCGACCCTTTTTCCCTTGTCATCTTCTCCATCTATAGATGTTTTTTGACTAGAGCATCCCTCGGATTCATCGTCTCTTGCTTGATCAGGGGAGTCATTTAGGTTCCACATTTTTTCTCCTTTTTGTTGAGTGGTTTTCAAGATACAACTTGAAGCAGATTCCAAGATTTTCCACAACCCTCCACCATGAAAGAAAAAGTAGAATATAATGAAAGCTGAAGAGGGACTAGAGAAAGATGCACAGATACTGGTGGTGGTGGCTGATTGAGGAAGAGGAGAAGCTAAAGAAGAAAGTTTAATCTTGGTTTTTGTGAATCAAATAAATAATGAAGCATATTTATATAGAGAGAGGGGGGGGAGGCAGAGAAAGAAAGGGTTTTGAGTATTCAAAGGATGAAACCTACGACTCATCAGAGAGAGAGAGAGAAGAGAGAGACAGTTTTTGTTGCAAAAAGTTATGGTAGAGGGAGAAATGTTTCAAGATCTTGTTAAATCCCTGACTGCCGAATACAGCATAGACGAGGCCAGTTTGAGTAAGCTTAGCCGAAAGCATCCACACCCACCTCTCGACTCCCTCGTCTTTCCTCTCTCTAACAACTTGCCCTGGCTTCCATTTTTATTTACTACTAGACTACATAGTTTTTATGGCTCATGGTATGATTGCATAGGTTTTCTCTCTTTTCAGAGATGACCCTTTCTTTCTTTCTTTCTTTCTTTTTCTTTTCTTATTTAATGCTGATAATAAAACTTGATCTGCTGTTTGTCCATTTTCGCTCCTGCAATAACCCCATCTTCGTTTATAGTATTTTTTTATTTATTTAATCTTAGACCTGAGCAAACAAAATTTTTACTGTTTCATGCCCGATGCCTCCAATTAATATATATTTATATATTTTTGTCAAGGAGCCATGAGATTGGGGAAATGAGAGCTCGGGTGGAAGAAAGAAAGAACCGTCTCTTTCTCGCTTCAACTTTCCCACGTTAACCAAATCGAAAAGCATCCTCTCTCTCCCCCTCTAATAGAAACACAGACAGCGCCAAGACTCGAAAGATGGCTAATTACTCAATTACCTTTATTAGCTATTAATTATCATTATTTACACGTCACAGGTCACCCCCCCTGCAAAATTACTGTAGAGCGAGCGAGCGAGCCTCTAACCTTTTTTTATTTTATCTTAGTTAGGTCTCTAATATATATTAAATCAATTTTCAATTATACAGGAAGACAAAAAAAATCATCTTTTTATTTATAAGAAACCATGCATATGAATATATCAAAAATCTTGATTAAAGAATTTGATTGAAATCCATTAAAACATATGGACTTGATCAAATGGAAAAAATAGATTAGCGACATGATCTAAATTGACCCCATAGGTTAGTTTTTTTTTTTTTTTTTGAGAAGTGGGTCCTTTTTTCTTACCACGAAAATACCATTAGAAGCATGTAGGGCTATTTTTTTTTCTTAGGAATGTTTTACACTATATTTTAAAAGTGTTTTGAAAAGAAATATTTTTTTTTATTTTAAATTAAAAGAATGATATTTTTAAATTATTTTTATTTATTAATATTAAAAATATCATTTTAATATATTTTTTAAATCAAAAAATATTTTCAAAAATAATATTCTCAAACAAACACTTACCATAAAAGTATCATTAGAAGCTTGTAGCTCAACAACTTTTTTTATGTTTATTTTTAAGACATAACTACAAGTTTTATGGTAGACAAGCCACACTTCTCAACGAATGCTTAAACAAAGGCTTCAACTCAAAACTCAAATTTATTAATTCAACGAACAAGCTTTCAAATATATTTTTCATAAACAAAAAATTTTATTTAATAATGGATTACAGGGAATAAATAGTTCTCCCTCGATTCAAAATCTTTGTCCCGCCTCTCTTATATTTGCACATAAAATCTTTTTGCGAAAACACCTTATGTAATTATAATTTTCATCATCAATTATATTTGAAAACTAGTTGTATGCCCATCAACAAATGGGAGGTTCAATGTCATTTATCCAATTGCTTAAAGAGAAACAAATTATATTTTAATTCATCTAAATTTATAGATGAATTATTTTTTATATATAATTTAGCTTCTATTTTTTTTGTGCTAACTAATGGGTTATATTTTTATTTATTATTTATTTAACCATCATTATTATTTAACTAATATTAAAATATGATTGAATGGAATTGTCAATTTTAACATTTAGATATAAGGGTCCACAAACTTCATCGACACATAACATCATATAACTAAATTTGAGAGCTTATTTAATGTTTTTTTGCTAGAGGACATGGTGGTTTCTAGGATTATTTCAACTTTTATTATAGGTATATGCCTTCAAATTTTCTTAAAAAATAGCATAAAGTTATAAGATATACTAAGGGCAATCATTTATATTCTTAATTACTTACAGTCGATTTCTTTGAAGGAATGGGTCAAATTATGATATAATATAGGTATGTTTATAAGATTAATACGTAAAAGTATTTAGTTGTTTATAAGCATCAACATGGATTGAGAATATTGTTCACATGAATTGTGAACAACATCAAGTTTTTATTTTTCTCATTTGCATCTTCTTTTTTGATTTTTGGGTCTTTCAAATCTTTTGACCACCCCGAAATCTTTTTCTTTAATTTACATTTTTTATTGGGTCCTTCTATCTTGTTTTATCATTTGCATCCTTCTTTTTTATTATTGGATTATTTCACTTCATAATTAACAATTTCAATTCATTTTTACAAAATTGACCCTTGACAAACTATGAAGTAATGTTTGGAATCAAGAATACACAAGGTAATATGAGATAGAAAAAATATTAAAAAAATGATGTGAATGCAACATATAAAAACGACACAATTCATCTTTGAATTGCAACAATCACCCATACTATTTTATTTTATTTTATTTTTAATTTCAATTTAATCCTTTCACATTAAGTTAACTTGAGATTGAGATTATTGTTTTATTTTAGTTGGATTTATATGGGTTTCTCACAATGTTAAGAATATGTTTCAATGTCATGTTAATTAATGTTTGATTTAGCAAAATAAAATTCAGTTTTATTGATTCAAACTAACTAAGATTTCAGGGACTAATCTTAAGCTTAAACAAATATTCATCTTTTCTCCTAAAAAATAACATTTTTATTTCAGTTTTTTTACTTAATATTTGGTTAGAACTAACAAATTTGTTTTCATAAATTATCACATATAAATTTTGATTTATTTTAATGAACACATGCATAAAATATTTAGTTTGTAGTTAAATATTTTTAATAGTAAAAAAACATTAACAACACATGCATTTTTTTAACATTGAGTAAAAAAAAATCTTCATTTCACAGCGTAGCATAGAAAATCAAACTAATAAACTATAGAACAAATAGCTCTATTTTTTTTTCATATGGTAGCAATTTACTTCTTAAACCATAATTGTTCTTCATTAAACATAACTAACACAATTATAGAGTAATTAGTTACATTAATATTTAAGGTACAAAAACCAAATATCTTTAATAATTGCAAAAACCTTAAAAAGTGATGGTGATTTCATTGTTCATCTGGTAAAACATTATGAATTTCATTAGTATTTTTTCTTCTTTTGATCCTTTGATTTTTTTTTAATTTTCATTTGTTTTTAATTTTATTATTTTATATTGTGTTGGCTTGAGATTGAGTTTGATAATTTATTTCAATTTATTTTTTATAAAGTTGTCATAGTATCAAAAAGATATCTCAATGTTGGGTCAATGCTTTATTCTCAATAAAAAAATGTGGGGACTAAAATTGAGGTAAAAAAGCAATGTTTTTCCTTTTTAGGTATTGTTCCTTTAATGCCTTTATAAAGATTACTTCCATGATTCATTTTTGGTTTCTTTAGTTTAAAATTCTTATATTTTAATCAAAAACTTTATTTTTTTTCACATTTTATTTATTGAGTTTAAAAAATGAGAGAAAGAGAGTCATTGGAAAATAGAAAGGAAAGGAATGAGATTGATTGGCCAAAATTCAAGAAGAAAAGCCAATTTTGTTTTTAATGTGCTTCTCTTGATAAGATGAATTTAATTGAGGTGCTTTTGATATTTTAAATTTCTTGAAAAAATATATCAAAGTTAAGAAAGATTTTTTCCGATTTAATTTGGGATTCTAAACCAATTTAAGGGTTTTTTAAGGTGAGGAATTGGTTTATTAAATAACTATGGGTGTTTATAAAATGTTTTAAAAGAAAAATAGGTTGAACAATTGTTTATTTAATCCAAAAAGAAACATTAGATCAATATTCTAACTACCTCCGTGATAGCTATAATTTGGGCTAGCAAACAACATGTTATTTTCTATGAAGAACAATGCATCATTTGCTTTATTGTTTTCTTAAAGAAAATTAAAAAAGTGTATGTCATTTGCACTTAAGAAAAAAATTGAAAGGTCTTGTCTTGTAGACCCAAGCATGCGTGTGACCCTCATTTCTTTGACCCAAATTCTAGGGTTTTTTTCCCTGTTTTTTTCCCTTAAATTTTTGTTTTTTTATATAATTGAAATGCACTATTAAAAAAAAGCTTAACATGATTATATAATTACTATTTAATTTCACCATGACTCTTAAATAATATTATAGATTTTCATGGAAATGTTCATTATTGTTATTGCAATTATTATATGCTTATTATGCAAAAATAAGAAATAAGAGATTTCTCATGAATATTTATAATCTTTTTACATTATTTGAACTTTTTTTTTTTAGATTGTCTCCTTCAATCACATACAAAATATTAAGACATCACCTTAATTTCTTTAATTCTCTTTTAAGATAAGTCGTTACAATAAAAAAATTTCCTCTTTCAAACAATAATGAGATGCATTGATATGAAAATAGAGTTTAGGTTGAAAAAATGCATTTCTCCTCGATCATTTTATTTTGAAAATAACATTATTTTTAAAAATAAACTATGCTAGCTGGTTATACAAGGTTATCTCTTATCTAATTAATTTATCTGGAAATCTACCTTCATCTAAAGATTAAATTAGTTAATTTAACAAGATTGTAAGTAAAAAAAACCCAACTCACTGAGTTGCGCGGGCCAGCGAGTGGTGCGTAACTTAAAGATATTTTGCAGGAGCTTGTAAGAACCAATTTGTTCTTGTCCGAGAGAGTCAATAATGGGCTTGACGCAAGGGGAAAAACAATTGGATACATTGAATGGGGTAGAGGGCGATAAAGGAAAAGGAATAAAGCAGAGAGGGGTAATTTGGTAAACTGAGAAGCTTAGACAATGGAAACAGAAGAAAAGGAAAATGGAGAGGAGAGAGGTAAGGCATGGTTTCAGAAAAGGAAATGAGAATAATGTTAAGAAAAGGAAACTCTTTCCAGAAAGGTCCAATCCAAGAGTACGGGAAGAGGGCCACATATGCCTCTTTCGTTCTCCTCCCGACCAATAGCCTTTCACCTTGTATTTATGACCCTCAGTCTCTCCCTCCACTCTCCCACTTTAGAGCGTTCACTCCACTTCCTTATCATATGGCCAGATGGCAGCATTCAATAATCTACCGCTTTGCTTGCTTTTCCCCGTGAATATTGATGTTTTTAGCTCATTTTTTAAAAATTAAAAAAAAACACCCATTTTTATATAGTTTGTCTATTTAAAAAATTCAACAAACAGAGATTGCGCAAATTAAAGAAAATAGTAAGAAAAAAAAAGACAAGGTCCATTGAAAATTTAATTAACATCACAAGTACAAGAAAAAAATCTTGACAAAACAAATCTAATAAAATCTAAAAAGGTTATTAACGGTGACACGAGTAGATCATACTTGTCGTTAAAGACAAACGAGTCATTAACAGTTTTAGGGTGGGAAGTGTGGCCCGCTTGTGTCACCATTAGTGATATTTCTTAGTGTTTTTGAATTTATTTTGTTAGTTTTTTTTTTTCTCTCCCTCTCCCTCCCTTTCTTTCTATTTATTATATTGTTTTTAATGCCACTATTATGGATAGGAAATAAAACATGCTTATATTTTTAATAAATTGTTCTAATATTTTTTTTAAAAAAACAAGAATATTCATAAATTAGAAGAAAAAAAAAGACTTTCGGTGTTGAAAAATCAATCTCAAAATCAAATAGAACATATTATTGCTTTAGTGCTTTCCGTATTAAATCTTATAGCCAAACATATTTAATAAAATGGGATTTTAATTGTTTTGTATTTTATATAGTATATAACATAGGTTAGCAAGCAATTTTTCATGAAAAAACTAAGGGGTTTAGAGAAAACTCTCTACACTTATACACAAAATACCATATATTAGAGCTATATTTTTTGTGTGTTTTATTTTTTTTTGTTGCTTATTTTTTTAAAAGCAATATTTAGAAATTTAGTTTAATTAGGATTAAACTCTATTTGGCAGTGCATTTAAAAAAAATGCTTTTGAGAAATTTGAATTATTTCTATTTTTATTTTTTATGTTAAATTAAATTTTTTTGGTGTTTTTAGATTATTTTCATGTGTTGGTGTCAAAAATGATTTTAAAAAAAATATTGTTTTTATGCATTTCTGAACGAAAAATATATTTAAAAGCAATTTCGACCACACTACTAAACAATCACTAAGATTGATGTTTTACTTTTTTTTTGATTTTTCAAGGGTTTCCAACGTAGTTAAGAAAATAACTCAATGTTAAATTGATGATCCATTTGTCGAAATCAACTTCAATTTTTTTTATTTAACATAATTAAAAGTTTGGTAACTAAAACTGATAGAAGAAAAAAAACTATAAGACATTATTTTACTAAAATACTATATCAAAGGTGATATTTTTAGCTTTATTAGTACTTGTTTTGTTTTGGTTTTTAATCCCTATTTGATGAAAATTCTATATTTTGATCTAATACTTCATTTTCTTTGTGTTTTAGTTTTGAAAAAATGATACATCGTCTACCTAGCAAAGCAAAATAATAATAATAAATGAGCTAGGTCCATGGGCTTTCCATTGACTTTTAGAAATGTTTCACAAGCTCTTTTTTTAAGGTTTTTAGTTTTATTATATTTAATTTTAAAAACATTATTTTGTTTTCAAATATTCCATTAATGTATCAATAGATTGAGAAATCATCAAACATATTCACTTATTGACTTGTGTTTTGTAGATATTTAACCTCATTGTCATTGCTCATACTATTCATTCTCAAATATTTCTCTATTTCTCTAACTAATAAGTGAATCAATATCTTTGGTATACTATTAATTTATATGAAGTCTAAACTTTTTAAATTATTTATTGGTTATTATATTAATTTATATGCCTTTTTATATGCTATAATAGTAAATTTAAGAGACTTTTAAATTTTCTTTCTTCATTAATTATTATTATTATTTAGTTTATAAAATGATGGGTCAATTAAACAATAACCTTGTAAGAATTAAATTTAGAAATTCACACTATTTAATTAGAACCATACATTTCCCTAATAATATCATTAAGTTGTTGTCTATGCTATTATTTATGTATGTTGTAAATCATGATCTATAAGTATTATTAAAAATAAAAATAATAAAGAAGGGAAAACCACATCTATAATAACATAAAAGAAGAAGAGGAATAAGAAGACAAAACAACATTAAAAGTGAAATAAAAGACTTAATATGAACATAATTTTTAGTACCTCTACCAATTTAATGGTGCTAATTTGACTTCTAGATAAACCATCATCAAACTAAACCTTGCCTAGAATTGCTGATAAATTACACATGATTTTTTTGTTTACTTATTTGAACTTGGTCAATATTCCTTAAGCCATGTACTAACCTAGATAAAAGATGTCTTTCCACGCTTCTTTTTATATCGTTTAATTTTCATTTTACGTAGCTTTGCATACCTCAAAGTTTTATAGACCACTAGAAAACTTATAAAAAGAACAAGCAAACAAGGATTGTGTAACATTTTAAAATTATAAGGATGAAATTGGAAATTTTATTAAGTTAGAAAAACATAATTATAAAGAAAATGGTTTAATAAAAAAAAAGATAAAAATTAAGTAGATATAAGGTAGCTTGAGCCCTCAAGAATTTGATTAACTAATCCAAACATTTGAGTTTAAATAAATAATGATGAATCATTTCAAATTATAATTGGTCTAGTTTTGAATTTAAATTAGATCTAGGCTATCTTAACTGAAGGTTTTACTTGATACTCAAATGTTGTCATTTGCAACCAATATTTAGTTAATATACATTTGTTGATTCCTCATGGTTTAGTGAATATGGATTATTCACATTACATGCATCTCTTACACTCGCTTTTATATTGTTTCACTTAACTTTATATCTTTTATTCTCCATTCTAGAAACATTTCATTTCCATGTTTAAAGGGAGAGAGTCACTTCATTTCCTTCATTGATTCTTAAATATTTTTTCTAAAACCAATAACAATAAATACCCACACCTATTACATATCTTTCCTATACAAAAAAAAAAAACACTTTCTTAATAATAAAGGTATGTGTTTTAAAACTAGTTATCCTCCACCCAAATGGAATCCCCACTATTCTTTCCTTTCCACTATACTAAAAATTATTGTTTAACCCTTTTTCTTTGATCTGACACACAAAATTTGTTTTGGAAAGTGGGGAAATTAAGAGATCAAGTTCTTACAGAGAGAAAAACAAGAAATTTAAAGAGAGAATAAGGAAGGGAGAAGAAAATTGAAATGAATTCATTTTTTTATTCCAAAATAACGAGGTAAAGTGTTTTAATAACCTAATTTCTTGTTAAATTATGTTTCCATACTTGAGGGAAGAAGTTCCCAGTTTATCCATGTTCAAACTTTTGAGTAATTTAAAGGGAACTCAATGTTTTGATGATAAATGCTTATATCAACATGGTTAAATTACTAGATAGAGTGAGATAATGAAGGAAAGTCATGAACAACCTAAAATTTAAGGCCAACACTTTGAGGGGATTTGGGGAAGGGAAGAGTTAAGCTAAAACTATATGAAATTATTTGTTATTTTAATGTTTATGTATGAGATTTATGGTTTGGGATAAGTATTTACTTTTAAAATATAATGAGTGTTATAGGATTGTGAAGGGAACATGAGTTGTGTGTTATGAAAATTAAAATGAAACAATATTGAGTTATGAAAGTGTAAAGTTATATTAAATAATAGTTAGATTAAGTGAAAAAAAACTAAAAGTTAAATAAAAATCATGGAATTGTTACTAGGCTTAAGGCCAACCATAGGTAAATAAGGAAATAAAAACAATTGAATCAAAATAGATGTGATTATGTGATAGTTTGATGTATATTGTGTGGGAATTTATGGGGTAAATGGTTAGTTAAGCATATATGTTTGTACTATAATTATTTTTAGACACATGAATTTCATATTATATAAGTGATGGAAAAGTGTTGAAATTGTATGAATAATTGTACATTTGTGTGGCTATGGTATTTAATATGGAAATAATCTACTTTGTAAAGGTTTTGCCATTGTTACAATATGCTTTTAAGTTGAATACATGATTGATTTTTGAATATTGAATGAATTACATGTGATTGAGGTTTAAACATAGTATGGATTTTAAATGTTGACTTGATGTTAGATATTTTTATAATAACAATGTCAATTCAAAAGTCTTAAGAATTAGTAATTTAAATGGTTTTATTGATTTAAATGCTTGTTGAGATAATATAAGATATATTGAAAAGGATATGTGTCATATTAAGAAATTATGTAAGTGTATGTAACTTTACTTGTAATAATGATATGCTTGGGTATATATTAAGAAAGTTTGAAAGAAATTTATTAGTGTTAGCATATATTGATTGAATAGTTATATGGTATTTGGTGAAATTTAGAGATAGGTCAAAATACTAAATGGTAAGGTAGTTTAAACATAAAATATAAAAGTAAGATTGATAAATATATTATAATAAATAAAGTTAATAAAGAGAATTTGTACATACATTTTGAAAGATATTGGTGTAAGTTGTTAAATTAGATCATTAAATCAAATTATAAACCTTTAAAGTTTAAATGGAATTATATAAAATACATGATTTCATGAAGGATGATTTAAATATATTTGTTGGTGATCTTTTTCTAATATAGGAAATAGAGAGAATAAACACTTATGTATATGCATGAAGAAAAAAGAGATTTTTATGTTATATTTATATACATATGAGCACATGTATACATATCATATAGAAATATGGAAAGGAAACACAAAATGAAATAATATAGAATAAATAATTAAAGGATAATTATTGAAATCTCATAGATGTTAAAAATAAAGATGATTATTATTATGAATAAAAATGATAATTTCTAATATATGAAATGGGGAATGGAAACGGTTATGTATGTGTCACACACCCCGCGAGATATACTAGAGGGTCTTTTAAAGTCGCCACTTGGTTGTTTTGTTCAGAATCACTTGGAAAACCTCGATGTACTAATATTGTTAGGGATTCAAAGGTAAGTGATTTATTGTGTAAAATAAAGGTATTAACATCTATAGTACACCTTATTTGAGGTAAACTATATTGTATATTTTGATATAGTTTAAAAAATTCGATGAGTAAAATTTATTTGAGCGAATAAATCTAGTTTTTTTAATTTTATTATGGGCTCGTGTGTCCAAAATAAATTTTTATTGAAAATAATCTATGTTACTAGATTTCAATATCTTTAAAGGCATATGAATTTCTCGCAATTCATGCGTCATGAAAAACAATATTCCAATAAAAAAATAGTTTAAACTTAGAATAATTCTAGGTATATAAATATTGACTTACTTGTAAAAACAATATTTATATCAGAATTTTTACCATTAATTCTTATGAATTAAAATGACTAGAGTTTTTTTAATAAATATTAGCCAAATTGTCAAGAATTTATTAAATTCTAAAACACAATGCAATTTTTTTTTTAGGTTTTGTATGAAAATACCAAATGATATGCTTGTTTTTGTATTTTGTTTTGGGAGGCTTGATCGAATGCAACTGAAATATTTTTTTGTATTAATTAAATGTATTTTTTTTTGTCATCTATTTGAAATGAAAATAAATAAATAAATAAATAAATAAATAATAATACATTCTCTTTTTATTTAATTGCAGAACTATAAATTACATTTGCTTACAAAACACCAAAAAATAACTCAAATTATAACAAATTTTTTAATATACATACAACATTAAATAAAACTACAAAATTGTCCTTCCAAAGGTAAAAGCCATCCCAAAAAGTTGTTGAGACTCGATAATAGGGTTGGGAACACTGGCGAAGAAGCTGGAGCAGTGGTGCCTCATAGGCCCACGCGCTCCCAGCACTGACGGTGCGTGAAAGCCACGTTTCATCGCTGAGAAAGTTAGCAAAACTAGTGGATCCAGAACCAGCTTCTTCTCTTCTTGCTTTCCATCATGTTGGTAAAATCCAACTGCAAGAAAAGAATCACATAACCAACAATCAATTTTCAATTTTTTGGTGGTCGTCTGGTAAAGAAAGCAAGGGAAATGGTGCTTTATTTGAGTGTTGAAAGAACGGTGATTGACGGCGTGGTAGGGAGATTTGATTGATTTTTAGGGTTACAATGAGGAAGGGAGATGTGGTCGGGCTGTTGGTTGGTGGCAGTGTTGAAAAGGGATAAGATGAGAGTTGTAAGGGGCTGACTGACGGGTGAAGTTTGTTGTTTTAGGAGGAATGATTGCTGGCGACTCATGAAGAGGAAGAGATGAGTTCTTAAGGTTTAAGGTTCTTAAGGTGTGCGTGGGGAGAGGGTGTGTAAGAGATAGTTTTGGTCCCTAAAGTTTTTTCTCTTTATTTGACCCCTCTCCTATGTATGAGTGGACATTAAAAAACATGGGGTTTTCACTGTGTATATAGACATAGATTACTGTGGATTCCAACAGTAACTTATCATTTTACCCCTTGAGCCAAAAAATTTAATCCTCTGAACTAGGGGTATTATGGACATTTTCAGGGGACATGTGTGGTGTTTTCAAATTATTTGGGTTTTTTTTTGGTATTTTTTATTTTAAATTGCACAATGAAACTACCATTTTACCTCTAGTAGCTGACAAAAAGATATGGAACAATTAGGGATGTTTTTGTTTTTTCATATATTCGTGCACAATAAAAATATACAAATACCACTAGAAAAGACAAAAACAAAGGCTTGAAGTTGGGAGCATTATAGTACTTTCATCCCAGGGTTTTGTTTTCCCGTAGTTAGAGGTATTTTGATATTTTATTAATTATTTCTTTCAGAATTTATTGTGGGTGCATCATACAGATGTACTAGCATGAATATTGACTCATATGCTAGAATTGAAAATGTGTTGATATAGAACCTTATTTTAAAACAGGAAGCACTAAGAGCTAGATCTTCAACTATGGATGTTAGGTCAATTGAAAGAGGAAGTAAGTGCACGACACCTTGACCTTTTAGAATTTATTAAATTCCTATTAATATTTTTTATATTTATTGTAATAGTTGTCAATTGTACTCACAATGAAAAGAGTTGAATTATGTGATTGAAATGAAAAGACTTATGTTATGGTTGAAATGAAAATATTTGTTTAGGTGTTGAAAGACGGATATATGTTTTATATGTGAAAAAGGTCAAATTATTTGCTTAGTCAACCATGTAATTAAGACTAAGGTTATGGAACTATTTACCTAGTTAGTTATGAAGGTGATTACATAATTATTGAGTATATTAAAATATGGTTAAGGGTTTTTTCTTTAGTTGTCCATATAAATGGTGACCAAGGTGATAATCTTGGGTCTTAAGAGGTTAATTGGGTGAGACTTATTATATATGAGATTATGATAAAGTTAGTTTTATAATTGGTTTTGTTTAAAAATAAAAAATATAAATATTGATAAATAAAATTGTAAATGTTGTTATTTAGTTAAATAAAATTATGTAGGGAAAATTGATGTAAAAGATATTATAAATATATTGATATCTTCTCTCTTTGAAGAATATGAACACATATTACCATTAGAAATTGACTTTTATATTGTTATATTTTGTGCATGTCCATCACATACAATAGGACATCGTTGATCTTACTATTATTACTTTATAGTTTTGTTAGTTATACATATCTATGTAATTGCATATTTGTAACTATTTAATAACTTCATTTTATTATTTTAACTTCAATTTTATTATTGCGTATATATCCTATATAATCAATAACTTCATTTTATTATTGTAACTAGTTATGATATGTGATATGAAATAATCTAAGAGGTGAGAAAAGTGAATAAATGAATCGGTAATATGCTTGAGATTACCTTGTGAGGATTTAATTGTAATATGTTTTTATACAGGAAATAACATGATGAGATCTAGGGTAAGGTGCTGTATAAAAAGGATTGTATTAAAATTTCATCTAAATTACATAAAATCATCTAAATAACTTTCTTTAGAAATATATGAATGGTGTAATGGATGTTGCTTATGAAAAGAAACATGATGACTGGAATCTGATAATGTTCATGGATACAATTAAGTGATTATTTGAGAGTGATTGCAATTGTTTTTGTAAGTACTTTAAGTTTAGAAATGCATCAAAATGATATTTTTCTTATTTTTTAAAGATTATTTTCGATATCAACATATGAAAATGATCTAAAAACACCAAAAAACAAATTTAAACCAAAGTAAAAAATAAAAATAATTTTTTTTCAGTTTTTTTTCTTTTCGAAATCGCTTTTGAACGCAGTGTGAAACACTCATAAGTGTTGTAATGTATAGGGACATATATATATATATATATATATATATATATATGAGTGTGTTAATTTTTTCCATCTTATACAGAGTAACCATTAAAGTCTTAAAAAACAAAATATTGAAATATGATAATAAAAGACATGGAACAAAGTAAAAGAAAAGGATATTATAGTTATAGTTATGAAAAAAATTATTGGCATGAATGTAATGTAATGAAGATGAAAATTAAAATAATGAAGTAGATGGAAAAAAAAAGAGAAAGATTATATGAGTTATGATATAAAATAATTATCATAAATATTTTAGGATTAATGAGTGAGAATGGATTTGAGATTAAAGGTATTTGAGTACAATGAGAGTTGTGTGTTTAAAAGCAGCAAGTAAGGTTGGAAGCTTGATATAAAAATATGAAGATTAATAATTAAAACAAAGTCTTAAATAATCAAAAGAATGAAGAAATATATAAAATGATAAAGGCTATATAAGAAAGATTGACTTTGCAATTAATAAATTAGAGGACCATACATGAATAAAGAATATATGTTATTATTTTACAAAAAAATAATAAATATAGGTGTGATGTATGTGTGTTTCTATTTGTTATGATATGATTTTTGGTTATGCATTATGAAAGTTTCAAAAAGGGATTATTGTTGTTCCATATTAGGATAATGGTGAAATATAAAAACCAATACCTCATTTTCACAAATATGACATTGTAAAAAGATTTAGAAATGCACTAAGATTCATAGGTGTTACATATTTTTTTTTTTAAATTGCCAACTTGACAAACTAAACATAATATTTATATAATCATTTAGATTACTAGTCCCTAGCTCAATTTTTAAAATCATAACACCATTAAAACACTAACATCTATATAATTTCACGAATTTCTATACACCCTTACACATTTATCATCATAACTCAATATTGAAATGATTTACCGTACATGGATCCCAGTCATGCTTAACACCATTCCATCATTATACCAACACACATAACTTTTATACTATTATTAGAACATCAATTATAGTATAATTTATCCAATCTTGTACCTTTATATCACTCGAAACATATGATAACATTAACTATTGCTCTAGTAGTCTATATTATAACATTTTTCAATTAAGCATAAACATTATTAGAATGTCAAAAACAACACAAATCACTCATATTTCTAATTTCCCTATATTCTAACACATGGCGGATACTAATGCCTACTTTTTCATATTTGGTTTTCAATTCATCTTATTTGTTTCTAATTATGTCATATATATCAGAATTTCTCAATAATCAACACAAAGTTTTTTTTTAATTTCACATAAACGCTAGCACTTGAAAATAAAGGATTTTTGATTCTACAAATAAAATCAAACATGCAATTGAAATTTATTGGATAAGAACCTTTTAATGTAACCAAATCACTAAATTGAATGATTTCAAGGTTTTTTCCTTCCTCTTTACTTTTCACATGTTTTCTTTCTAGTTCCTAAACTTTCAACCTTTTTTGTCTCTCTAAGTCTCACTAATTTCATTTGAAAAAATGATTATATAATATTTTATCATACTTCCATACAATATAACTTAAGAGAATTTAGAGAAGTAATGCAAAATCTCCCAAGCTTTCCCACTAACAATAGTTAATGTGTTTTTAAGGATAAAGGTTTTTCTCTATAATTATGACAATGACACTCATTTTATAACCTATATTGTATTTTGACAAAAAAAAACTCCATTCTATTCATATTTGTTTACCTACTTAAGATTTTAACAATTTTCTAGGCCTTTTTCTTTCTAATCATAAGAGCATCCTTATTATTTATCAACTAAAAACTTTGTTATTCAACAGAAGGTTTATAGAAGTTCTTGGCATAGAAAATGTTTTGGTCAAAATATATAACTCCATAAAATTCATGCAAAAAACTTGTTCTACCTTTATGGTAAAATATGAATATCCCAATTCTATGAAATAAACATACTTAGATAGCCTATGCATAACTACTAAAATCACCGAATAACAAATAAAATGGGGTATTCCTTCATTGAAATGTATGACTAAGATGTTTTAGGTGTAGGTAGAGGTTGTAGTAACCTAGAAGGTTTAATATTTTTCACTTTAACATGTTGACAAATCTCATACTATCTATTGCAATCTCTTACTTAAAACTGTATACCTACCTAAAATCCTTCCTTTCTTATCTTAGAGTCTTCTCATACCAAAATGACCTATTAAAGGCTTCTCATATATGTATTGCATAATGGATGACTTGGGGGCACTTTCCTCACTAACAAATTATTCCCTGATATAGCAACACCCCTTACAACTGATATATTAAACCTCTTACAATGTCATCTTTCATCTATTATAATTTATTTTATATCTTTTCTTCCCTATTATAACTCTTTTTTAGGTTTTCAATATAACATATCAACCACTAAATTCTCTTAACCAATATTATATCCTACTATAAAGTCATATAAAATCATTTTGAGATCCATTATTGTTGAATATATTTGTCTATCTTCTATTCTAATATATATTTAAACTTTGTTGGTTTATTTTGACTTTAATAGGCTAACCTAATAAGTAAATCCTCTATATCTAAAGTTAACTATTTCCCCTAAATTCCTTTAGTAATATAGGAAATGGGTTACATCCTACATTAAGGCCGCTATAATACCCTCTATAGATGCATCACATTCTACTATTAAATGTTTGGTAAGATTAGATAGGGCTAATACTAATGTGCTGATAATTACCCTTTTAAAGAGTACAAGACCTTCTTCAACCAATTTATCCCAACATAACCTTTTCCTATTCAATAACCTAGTTAAATGACCTATTATGACCCTATAACTATAAATGAAACTCGTAAAGTAACTTCTTATACCCAACCAATCCCCCCCCCCAAAAAAAAAGTATTGATCACAGGCTATTTAACCATTGCCTTAACCTAATTTGGGTTAGCCTTTACTTTATACTAATATTATATATGAACTTTAAAGAAACAAATATGTATTTGGGATTTTTGGCATATAGTTTATGTTGGTTTAAATACTTAAGAGAAATATCAAGTGATCTAAATGATCATTTTTAGTTTTATTATACAACAAAATATTATAAAAAAATGCCAAAACAAGCATTATAAATAAAAGGTGTAAATAATTTATTCATTAGGATTTATAATGTAGAGAGAGCATTTGTTAGACCAAAATACATGACAAAAACTCATAATATCCCATGTGAGTATAAAAAGTTACTTTTAAAAATGTCATTCAATTTCATCATGATCTAATGGTATTCTGACCTTATGTTTAGTTTAGAAAAGTAATTGAACCCATATAACTTATCCAATAGCTTTTACACAACTTGAATAGAGAATTCTCCCTTCAATACTTATTTATTGAGTGCTCAATAATCATTGCATATTATTCATGACTTCTATTGTATTCTTAGTAACAAAAATACAAATGAGAGTAGATGTTAACTAGGTCTAATAATTCTTCAATCTTTGTTTTCTAGTAGTATATTTAATGGTAGGGCATATAATTGATTGGTGGTCTCTTTTCTTAACATGATGGAGTGGTCATGACTTTTCTTTGGTGGACGCCCTTTTGATTTTTCAAAAGCTACCTTAAATTCCTTAAATAACTATGTACTATAATTGGTAATTTGCTAGCATGTTTGAACTCAATTCTCATCCCTAAAACCATAAAACAATTATTTATCCTCTTTTTTAAACTTATACTTAAACCTCAATCCATTGATCTTAAATTCTTGGACTCCCAAACTTTCAAGTTTAACCCGAAGTCCATTTAATTTGAACTCTATAATCATCTTAAGAAAACCCGATAGGATAGGTGTTAAGCCTTTATACCACTAAATACCCAGTACTATATCACACTTTCATATTTGGATCATCTAGATATGTTTATAAAAATAAAAACCCTGGATCCTAAACCATAATATCAAAAATAAATTTCTTCTCTTAGGATTCTTATATCATTTATAATCCTTACTCGTACATGTTGTTATGATTCATCATCTACCCCTTATAAGATGATAAAATTATAAGTACTCCTATTATCAATCAAACTGGTTGGCTATTTAGTTTGTTTCCTAAATCCTCATAGTTCTTGGATCAGGACTCCGAGCCATAACATGTACAAATATTTTATCCTTTTTTAGTCATAATAGACTCTTTCAAGTCAGTTAAAATAATCAATTATAATCAAACCTCAATTTCCTTTATTCTTCATCAATCTCCTCAATTACAAATAATTGCGAGCCTTAATATTTATTACCCTTGCTATTACATCTGAAACATAACCTTTTCTACCTTTTCCTTTCATTTGATCTACTATCAACTTTTATACTAGAAAGTTAGACTTTTAGTTTATTCTAGGTTGAGCTAGTAGAAAAGGCTTTACCTCAGTTTCATTAGAGTTAGGATTTCATACTCTATAAAACATGATTATGTTTTCCTCTAGTATTCGTGTTATTATATATAATGTAATATTCTGAGGGATTAATATTAACCCTAATTTTGATCTCCTTTTGTAATTCTTCTAAAAATAACTTAAGTTGTGATAATTAAATAACCCTTTAATATTATTCAATGTCAAATCAAATGAGTTTTATAATTTTATATTACTTAAACTTCTCTCAAATTGATAAGTTCCTTCATATGATCATCTTAAAATGAAACCTTAAATTAAACTTGTAAAACCCTTGCAAAAGTTGACTCAATTTTCTTCTATCTCTTGAAACCAACTATAACTTGACCCTTCATATAAAAACTTTCCTGAAAAATCCCATGTTGGGGATTGATATTATATTAGTTGAAAAACTATTTCACTTTACACTCATTCTATTAGGTGGTCCTAATTCAATATTAGAAAATCCAACTTCATTGCCCTAATTATAATATAATTATCTTAGGTTGTTTGACTTTGTACTTATAATTCCCATAAATAGAAGTTAATAGGGGGTGTTTAGGAGATACTCCATAAGCCAGTTTAGGGGATTTAAAAACATGCAGTTAAAAAAAAAGGATAGAATGAACTATACACTTGCATAATTAAGACCTTACCAAACATATAAAGATTAGTTTAAAGTTGAAGTAAGAAGTAGATTTTAAAAGCATATAGACAGAAAATCATAGTGAGACAATGAGGAAAAGTGAAAATAAAATGAGTCTCGAGTTAGAAAAGAAGGGAAAAGTTTTAGCCAATAGAGAAAGGGGAAGAGACTTTCATCTAGAATAAGAGAAAAAGGATAAATGTTATGCGTGAACAAAAGAATAAAAAGTGAGAAAAGAAAAAAAGTGTGCATAATATAGGACACATATTAATTTATATGCAAAATCTAATGATATATAATATGTTTTCTTTTCTTAAATGCCCATGATTCTACTTGTGTATAAGAAGGCATACTTAAACTTTGATGACTTTAAATCTTGTGGTCATAGTGTTCTTAAATATCTTTTTATTAAATACTTAATGATATATTTCCGGGGAAATCCAAAGTGTGCTGCTACCGATTACGGGAATTGAGCATCATATTAGTGGAATAGGTATTGAAGTTGTTTTGACATAGAAGAAATAACCTTTTATTTATTTTAGTGAGAAACTTGATGATGTAGTTTATAATTATTCAACAAGTGACAAAGATTGGTATGCATTAATGAAAACTTTGTAAATATGACAACATTATCTTTGGTAAAAAAAGTTTGTAATCCATATGATCATCAATTTTTTAAACACTTGATAAGCCAAGATAAATTGAATTGACAACATGCCAAATGAATTCTATTCAATGAGAAATTCCTATATGTGATTAATTACAAGCAAGGTAAGAACAATATGGCTTATGATGCTTTATCATAAAGGTATTTTTTTTATATTATAAATGATAAATTATCAAGATTTGAATATTTAATGGAATTATATCATGATGATGTTGATTTTTGCTACATATACGAGGCTTGTGATATTTTTTCCAAAAAGAAAGTTTCTTAGGCATGATGAATTTTTGTTTAAGAAAAATAAATTGTGTGCCTAAATGTTCTATATGTGAATAGCTTGCAAGGGAAGCTTATAAAAAGTGGTTAATAGAGCACTATGAAATTGCTAAGACTTTATATGTATTGATTGAACATTTTAAGTAAACTAATATGAAAAAATATACGAAAAGAATATGTGATAGATGCACTACATGTAAACAAGTTAAATATAAGGTTATGCCTTATAGTTTATAAACACCTTTATCTATATCTAAGAAACCTTGAGTTGACGTTTCTATAAATTTTATTTTAGGGTTGTCAAGGTCAAAAAAAGAGAGGAAGGGATTTGATTTTTATAGTTGTTGATATGTTTTATAAGATGACTCATTTTTTATCTCATAATAAAACTAATGATGCAACAGTCATAGCAAATATTTTCTTTAAATAAATTATTAGACTATATAGCTTTCATAGAAAAATTATGTCAAGTCAAGATGTTAAATTTTAAATTACTTTTGGAATATATTATAGGTAAAAACATGTACTAGATTGGTTTTTTTTTACTACTTGTCTTTCATAGACTGATGGACAAACTAAAGTAGTGAATACAATTTTAACTTAATTGTTAAAATCTATTATCCATTAGAACTTGAAACATTTGCATAAAATCATAGAAAACATAGTATGCATTTCTACTATTTATTTTATTTTTATCATTAGAGATTGTTTATGGTTTTAATTTTTTCACACCATTAGATTTGATTCTTTCACTCATTTGATGAAAAGCTTTGTCTAGATGGTAATAGAGAAGCATAGGTGGTGAAATACTTTTTTGACACCAAAAGAGATGGTCCTTTTTAGATCATTGATAAGACTAATGATAATGTTTATATTGTGGATATCTAGGTGAGTATAAAGTTAGTTTTACTTTTAATGTATCTGATTTTTTTATTTGATGTAGGTGATTATTAAAGTTAGATTTGTTATGAGAAAAAAAAGGGATGATACAATTTAGCCCATACCAAAAAACCTATAAATAGTTCAATTAAGCTTGATCACAAGGCCTAAAACAAAGAAGTTAACATAAGTCGTTATTGGCCTTTTACAAGACACGTGATCCAAGATACAATAAAGAAGAGTAACAACCTAAGAAGAACAAGCCATAATAAATTTGATTTATAATTCAATATAGGTTTAATAACCATGGACCATGGTCTAAGGAGTAATTTTGATATTATTGGGTTTGCTTTGCCAAGTATTTTGTGTTTCCTAATCCAATAAGAAAAAATAAATTACTTGGGAGGAGAATTTTAATCTACCATGGAGATTTAATGGGAAAGAGAATTCTACTCTATCATGAACATTAAAGGTGACGGTAAACTAGGATTATCAGGACAAAAAAATTATTTTATTTTTCAAAATGTAATTTCAGCAAGTAGTGATTTTATATCCCAACAATATTTCTTTTATATTTTTTAGTTGATAGTTGCAACATTATAGGTTATAAATTTCATATTGCTTTTATATTCATTGTATTTTGTTAGTTTTGAGTTATTTCGGGACTAGTTTAAAATACATTAAATAAGCTAAATAAGTTATTACAATGTTTTATTTATAATAGTATAAATATTCTCTTACAAGACTTCATTTTGTGTTTTGAATACATACTCATTGTTGCATATTAATGCATAGAGATATATATTTTTCTTGTTTAGTTCTTTATTGACCTACACTTTTTAATGAATTGACTAATCTTTCTTATAATTTTATATTTGTTGTACTTGTCTCTAAGTAAGGGTGGTTAATATAGTTTTAATTGTTTGATACAGGTTATCCATTATGTCAAGCTTAATTATATCAATTTGAAAACTTAAATAAAATGATCTTGTACACAAATTCAATAAAATCTCTCTAGGATTCAATTAAATGATGTGTTTTTAGTCATTTATAAAATACACGAGAGAGAAAACTAAGGCTAAAGTCTTGAAAAAATGCAAAACAAGAATTGCTCAACTACCTCTATGGGGAAGAACTAGTTTACTCATGCATGCCTATAACGATGTTATTTTGAGATACATATATTTTTTTTAATCAAATCATGAAACAATGCATTTTGTGCCATTCATGCACAAAATATGTTGTTCACTTAAAATAGAGTTTTCATGCTCTCAAATAGATCCCTCAATTTCTTCATCTTTTTTTTTTTGAATCATTATTTTTTATTTTTTTAATCAATTCAATCGTTTTATCTTTATTTCTTTCAATTTTTATAGGAGATTACATTAAAAATATCCTTATATTTTCTTGTCCTTTCTAAGTTGCTCATTTACTTTCCAATTTACTTTATATATATAGTTTGTGTACCATTGCTAATTAAAAACAAATTAGGACACCTTTGATTTGGATTTTGAGAAATTATATGTGAGCGATTAGATTTTGGTCAAATGAGACAAGAATATTCTAAATTCCATACTTCATATATTTTCAATCTTTTTTCTCTTTAATTAATTATTTCACTCATTTTTATTTTCATTTTTTTTTCTTTTTCAATTCACACATTGTTTTTTATAAATATTTTTAAGCTCAAGCTTTATCTTATTTTTTCAAACTTCTCTTATTTTCTTACATGAATCCAAAAAGTTTTATGCGAAAACATCAAAAAGTTTATGAAAAGGATAAGTTTTTAAACTATTAATGAATTGTTAAAAAAAAAACATTTTTTTAATAAAATGTTTTTTTTACAAACATTCAAAAAAAATTAAAGATAAAAATGAGCTGCCATTGTATTATGATTTCATATATCACCACTTTAATTTTACTAAAATGAATTGTTGGTAGTTGTGGATTTTATATAGTCCTCCGACATGCACATTTATTGCACAAATATGTAAGACATACTATAATTGTAAGAAATCATTATATATTTATCTTGAAAAACTCTATTTTTTCTATTTAAATATTTTTGACATAAAATAACATAGATTATTAGTAACGCCGGAGTCATGGAGTATTTCTCCAAAACAAACGGTTAGAAAAAAGAAAGACAAAAGACGATGGATGGATGTTAAACGGATCAACCGTTTACTTTTATCCTCTCTCTCTTTTCGATTGGACTAATGGGGATCCTTGGGAAATCTCTCTGACAACTTGTTAGAAATGTGGTGAAGTTTATTTTTAGTACAGTTAAATAAAATACTTGATATTCTGGGACATTTCTAATTATAGTTAGGGAGAGTCATGCTTGTACACATACTAAGTGCTCGTTTGGTTCTGTGGTGCAAGTCACGTTCCAAAAAAAGCTATTACATAAGCATTTGACAATGCAAGAAACGGGAATCAAACCCATGGTTTCAGTTCTTATGACCAACATGAACGCGTTTCAACCCTTGGTTATGAAAGAAGCAGCTTTAAATAGCTTTTTTATTCTGCCGTTTCATTCCTTCATTCCACTGACAAAATCTTTTTCTTTACTTCTCCCTTGCTCAAACCCATCTTTATATATATATATATATATATATATATATATATATATAAAGTGTGTGTGTGTGTGTGTATATATATATATATATATATTTATATATTAAAATAATCTAAAAATTAATTACAATAAATAAATATATTAGAAGAAGAATATCACAATATATTTTTTATCTCGCAATCCTAATTTTATTTTAGATGATATTTTACTATTGTTCCGGGATCGCAGAGGTCTTCACGTATATATTTAATTCGTGATAAAATTACAAGTAGCTTGATGGAAGAATAAAAATTATTAATTATTATTAATTATTATTATATTTTATTATTATAATTATTAAATCTATAATATTTAAAAAAATTATATATATACATATGTATATATACACATATATGCCTTTTAAAGTAATTTCACAAGTTAAAAGCAATATGAAAAGCTTGGTAACCAAACACTTTAAAACTGTTTTTTTTCAACCTCAAACTCAACCACAGTTTTAACCAAACACTTCACTACTTATTTTGAACCGCAGTAAAAACACTTTTTATAAAACTATTTTTTTCCAACCTCAACCACAACAGCAACCGCAATACCAAACAGACCTTAACAACTATGTAAAGCATGTCTAAAAAAGAGAATAAATTTCTAGGTGTTTACAATTACTTCAAGTATATGTGTTTTAAAGTATTTGATTATTAGAATTAATAACACTTCAAATACTAACTTATAATTTTTAATGTTGATTAATATAATTCTTGTCATAAGATCATATTCATAATGGACTCACATAGAGTTCGGGTAATGATATGATTGACACTATTATTTAGAGGTCACTCTCTATTGGTTCTAGGTAATAATAAAATACAATTAATTATAGTTAACATGTTATTTATATAAATTAAATATAAAAAAACACTAACTTGGGGCTTGTTTAGTTAGATGGTAATAATAAATGTTTTTCACGTCTCCTCTTCCCCTCTCTAGGGCACTAGTGTAACTTTACTAGAGAGAGTTTAAAAAGAGGACAACAGTGAAGGCATCAAGTATGTGCTTTGTTTCCTCAACCTTTTATGGGGCAGGGTGGGGGCCATATAGGTTAGTGATAAAAACTTTATATCTTATTGATTACTCTTCAATTTTATTTTATTTTTTAAAAAATCATCATCCGTAAACAGTTATTATAAAATTAATCCTCCCTGTACCATTGATTTGTTCATCTTTTAAATCTCATAATCCATACCAATGCTGTTTAATCCATCCTCCATCATTTGATGCTATTTTGCCATTAATTTTATAATATTTTTAGAATATGCTTTTTAATATTTGAAAAAAAATCTAAGAAAACGAAATAGGAAAATAATTAAAAAAGCCAGAAAAAAGTCGTACCAATAATTCTTACCTATTTTTTGTAATTCATAATTAATAAACATGTAATTATAAATCATGAAGACAAGATTGGTGGACCTCGTTTTTTAAATTTTGTGTTTTTAGTATTTTTGAATTTGATATATTTAATATAAAAATAATATACAATTCAGTTATTTTTAATTTTTGATATATTTTATTTATATATTTGTGACAAGTTAAGAAAGAAATAACAAAAATGAAAACTATATATATAAAAAAAACAATTAGGAAGCGAAATGATAGACAAGCAAAACAAAACCAAGATAATAAAAGATCAAATAATGGAAAACTATACAAACGCAGAAAAAAATAGAAATAAAAAACAAATTCTGTAGGTTTTGTTTTGGCATAAATATACCTTCACTACACAACTCAGCTTTTACATGTTCGTGCATGACAACCACGTGACATCTTTTGGTAGTTCATTTCAATCCAATGCACTTATTTGTTTGTTTTGAATTTTTTTCTTTTTAATTACTAGTTGATTTTTATCTGTGGTATGTATTTTTTTTGAATTATTCTACAATAGTATATGGAAACCCTAAGATATGAAGCCTTCATGGAATTGTTTTTCGATGTGATATAAAGTCTGAACAAATACTCTAGAATGGAGGTAGAAGGTTAGGTTGAAACAAGATTATCATGGATGATCAAAGAATCAAGCTATAGACGGTAAAATCTTTAAAAAGCTCATGTTATCGAAGATGTTGAGGTTTTGTTGTTTTATAAAAATAAAGTTTTAAAGTTTTTTTCCAAAAAAAAACATTTATAAAAGAAACCACCCATGAGTGACAAGGTCTTTAATATTTGATGAGCTTTTCTAGAATATCAAATGATGTTTTATTTTTAAAATTTTTGATATCACAATAATTTAAAATAAAAAAATTTCAACAACACTAAAGTCTTTGTCTTCTCGATGTTGAGACTTTGTTTTTTGTTTTTTGTAAGAAATATAAATCACATAAATAATTTCTTTCTTATATTTGTTTGTAAATATTACTTGGTTATTCTTTTTTATTATGCAATACACTTCTCTTTATCGATGTGAGTGGAAACGAATTTGGTAAACATGAACCGATAAAAGTCCATCGAGCATGAGTGAGATGTCCTTAAGGTTCATCCTAGATATGATTAAATAGATGAGACCAAGCATAATTTATTATTCACCCTCTTCTTGATCTAATGTTTGTATTTCAAAAGTGAGAATTAGGCTTTGTTGCTAGGCCACATCCTAAATCACTATTTTAAGTCTATATTAATAACATAAACACTTGTCAGTTTAGGAAAACTCTTAACATGTAGGTATAATAATTATATTTTATCATTAGAAACAAAGTAGGTTATCTTAGGTAGGATTTTTTACGTTGATTTTCATCTTCTTTTTTTTTTTTAACATGACCAACCTTTTGCCTAGAATATCTAAGACTAGTTATGGCTCTTGTCGTGATGTGCATGACATTGAATGACGAGTTTATCTTCTAGATTAAAAGAGTTTATGTGATTAATCATTAAATTATAATTTTAAAGGAGTTGTTACCTGGTATCGTAGTCCGTAAGAAACCTAATAGTTTACAAAACTCTAGGTAAAGGTTACTAGTTATGCAATAGAAAGATATATCACATTGAATGCACCTTACATCATAGCTGTCAATTCCGTGCCGTTTCAGCTCGGAACGTGCCATGCTGGTGAAAAAACCGGGATGAAATGATATCGTTTTCGTCCCGAGTTTTCATTCTGGTCCGTTTCGGAAATTCAAGACAAATTCCTGCTGGAACGCCTCGGTTCCATTCCAGGTTCAAAAGCAAAACGACGCCGTTTAATGTATCCTTACCTCTCCGATTTAAATCAAACATATAGTCTCGGCACCCAAAATTTTTGCTCAAATCAATTTTCCATAATTCTTCCATCAGCTCACCGCAAAACCAAAAATCCATAAACCCCGATAAAATCCCCATTAAATCCTCAATCCACCCAGACCCTTGGTCCTTAAGCGACGGAAACAACATATCTAAACCCAAACCCAAAATCCAGAAACCCAAAAAATCATTATCGGATGATAGCGCCAGGCACATAATTATAGCCAAAGCGCGATACTTGAGCTTGTTGCGTAAGCACCAAGGTCCGCAAGCTCAAACACCAAAGTGGATAAAGAGAACTCCTGAACAGATGGTGCAGTATTTGGAGGATGATAGAAATGGACATCTTTATGGGAAGCATGTTGGGGCAGCTATAAATAGAGTGAGGGGATTGACAGGCAAGAAAAATGAAGAGAGGGATGTGAGGTTGCTTATGAGCGGGTTTGTGGGTAAGTTGAGTTTTAGAGAAATGTGTGTTGTTTTAAAAGAGCAGAAAGGGTGGAGGGAGTCCAGAGACTTCTTTTCCTGGATGAAATTGAAGGTGGGTTTTGTTTGTTATTTGTGTATGTGTGTGATTCTGGGGCTTTTTAGATGTTGAATGAAGTGGGTCTTGCTTGAATGTTTTATTTGTTTTAAATTTGATCGTAAACTTGTTAGAGTTGATTGTGAAATGGTTTATGGTTTAATGGGATGTTGAAATCATGTTCTCTAAGAACTTAGAATTCCTTTGTTTTTTTTCCTTCATTCTTTTATTCTTAGCAACAGAAGAAGTTTTGGAAATTGATTTTGTGCAATGATAGAATTGGAATGCTTGTTATATATATATATATATATATATAGTACGGCGACCGGAACGGCATGTCGGAATGCTCCGAAACCAGAACGTTTCGTTCCAATCGAAAAAATCGAAACGGCGACCGGAACGATATTGACAGTTATGCCTTACATATGTTAAACTATATTGTTGATTGATTGTTTTTTCTTTATGTCATATTTTTATTAGTTTGTCTAAGAACTCTTTGTGAGAAAATCTATGTCTTATTGGGTTAAAATATAACTACTATAGGACATATTTTTAGCATTGCATTTATATCCTACTTTGTATCTTTATTATTTGAAGATATACTTTAAAATAATATTTATTACTATTAATTCATTTAATTTAATATTAGGAGTATACATTATGCTATCAAGTTCATAACCTTAATATAAATTAATTAAATAAAATTTTGAATTTTTTTCCAAATCATAATTGATAATTATAAATTAGTTCTGATATCCATTTTATATTAATAAAAACAATTATTTTAGAAAATATACTCGAACAATTTTAGAACTTGGTCGAATGTACATAAACAAAACATATTTTTAGTATTTTGTGAGTAGATATTTTATTGAATTTGATTTTACAAATGATCAACAAAAAATCGAGTATTTTTAATAATAGGTTAGTATCTTACAATGTAAATCTATAACCTAAAATTAAGTAAGACTCTTGGAAAGACATATGAGATACCCATAAATAATTTTCAAATGGTCCCTAATTTTCTTGGACTAGTTTAGGACCTATTTGACTAAACACTAAATTAAGAACTAATTAAAACAAGGAAAAGACAATAAAGTGTGCTTGCCGAATATGCATTTCCGAAAAATCAGAGGCATTGAAAAAACCTTATGACATTATTTAACAAATACACTTTAACGACCTAAAAAGAGTATTTTCCAGTTGGTCAAAAATAGAGTGTGTCAAACATGACTTGAAGCCACGGTTAGGCTTAGCCTAACAATATAGGCTATGCTTATTAGGTGTGTGGCCTAAGTCCATGCACAAGGGTATGCTTAACCTATCTTAACTTGATTAGTTGAGTCATTAAATGGTCCCAAAAAGATTTTTTTTAATAAAATCTAGCCCATACAAGTTAAGCTAAGGTAGGCTTATCTATTTTGAATAGAGTCCTTTCCTCCAATTAAGAAGCCTAACCTAACCTCTTATTTTTGGAAAAGAAAATAAGAAGAATTCAAATTGTTATCATGCAAGAAAATCACGTGGGAAAGGTGAGAAGATAAGAGATTTGCATATGGTGAGGAGGGCTGGTGGATGGTGGTGTTATCATCATCAATGGCTCATGATGTTGTTGATGAAAAAAAAAGTTGAATGAAATAACCATTGGGGAGGAAAGATAACATGGGTTCAATGGCTTTTTATGTCAATTTTGTTATGGGCAAAGGGTGGTGTTTTTTTGTTATGGTGTAAAAAGGATGGTTGGTTTTATTTTCTCTTTTTTTCCAAGTTTTCTTCCTATATTCTCTTTATGTTTTCTTCTTTCTTTATTTATAGATTTCACCCTTATTTATTGGAGATGAAAAAGAGATATGAAGTCTTTTCTAGGAATAAATCTTGATCATTATTCTTTTAAAAAGGATCCTAATCGTTGACTATAAGTCAACAATTTGGTTTTGCAAAACCAAGTTTGTAAGGCTAGCTGGATCGGTCGTTTTACAATAGCTATAATATTGTATATCAGCTGGGACAAGGCTACAATGGTGTTACAATGTCAGGACATGAGGTGATGTATTTTTTTTTATCTTGTTTGATTGAGGGGCATGAGAGAGGGAAAAGGTTTGAAATGTGGTATTAGAGGCAATTTTCTTAGATGTTTTTGAAGAAAATAATGAACAACACCATAAATGTGATGTACAACATTTATTTTTTAATTTGATGTTTATCAAAATAATGTTTTTTAACTAGAAAATATAAGTTTTTTTTTCAAAACATGGCCAAAATACATTGTTTTTTTTTAATATTTTTTTCTTGTTTTTTTTTCAAATCTTAAAAAAAAAGATAATTGTAGGAGAAACCTAAAATTGAGTTTTGACAATTCTTAGTAACCATAAAACCAGGTGAAAACATTTTATTTTTTTTATTTTTACCCTATAAATTCCAAAAAGCTCATCGAGATGTACTGTATAATAGAATATCAACTCCATTATGGACCTTAATAGTGGCTAAACTTTGTTTGCTTGATTTGCAAAAAACTATGTCTTTGTTGTGCTATTTGTTTTTATATGAGTATCTATATTGCATGTTTTGTTTGATTTATTATTGTGTTTATATGTATCATCTTAATGTTATTTTTATTGTGTCATTTATTTTGTTTTCAAGCATATGTGATTTGAAGATGAATTTATTCTCATGCACCTACTAAATAACATTTTCCTTTACCTAAACGTTAGTTTGAGTTAGTATCAGGAGTTAATTATGCCTTGATAGGTTTCGTCATAAACTAGTACTTATGAAACCTAATACTCTTATTTTAAGTCTATGATGTCATGATTCGTAGCTGATGAAATTATTCTAGTCTATGATCTATGCACCTTGTAATCCTTGTGTTGAGCTTTTAAAATTAATGACCAAAATGAAAAAAACACACACGTAATTTTAAGACTACAATTGAAGTTTGGGGAGGATAAATTGCATAAAATGAAAATTTTAATGTTAATTAAGAGTATAATTATAGCAATTATAAATTAATTGTCAAGAAACATCATTCTGCAGAATTTGAAGGTAATCAGTACTAGGTTCTGTATCTTGATCTGATACAGTGTGAAATTGTCATTGTCTCTATTATTACACATTTATCAGAAGTGGAAGAGATGGCTATAAAAAAACTAGTAGATTTATATGCAACAATCAATTGTAAGCCTCTATCTCTCTATAAATACTAGTTCATTAGATGAAGGAAAGAACAAAGAGAAAAATATACAAAGGGGGGAACAAAGAAAGAAGAGATAACAAAGGACAAAAACGAAGAAGGATAGGGAAAAAAAGATTAGAGGGAAACAAAGAAGAAGAGAAACATATAACAAGGGAGACCAAAAAAATATACTCTCATTAACCACGATTGACACCACCATTATCGACCTTTATCTTTCTTTTCTCCCACTATAAACAAGCAATGTCATCATCAGCAATGACATTTTCCTCTCTCCACTAGTGAACAACTTCTCTTCCTCTCCACTAGCATCAACGACAATATCTTCTTCTCCTATATATGCAAATTAACAAGAATTTTTTTGCCTATAGCGCTAGCAAAAACAACTTCCTTCAGCTTACCATTGGTGACCAATAGCCAGTCTTCCTCTCGTCGCTGCTAGCAATAACTTTTCTCCTCTCCACCATACGATAATAACATCTCTTTCATCCATCTTTTTCTAACTGCAACAACTTTTTTCATCCTCACATGGAATACCAACCACTATTCTCTCAATTTGCACCTAATAGTCCAACAACTTGACCTCGTCATGGTAGCAACACTAGGTACTCTATTCTCCTTCACCTCCAATAATATATTCTAAAAAAAGAAAAACATAAAAAAATATGTATGTTAAAAACAAAAATTATTTTGTTTTCAAGCACACAACTAAATCCAAAAAACTTTTGAGCATATTTAAAAAAAAAATGCATCTTTTCGAATGTTTTTCAAATGCAAAAATAGATATCACAACCAGTTTATAGTTATATGTTTGGTTTTGGTCAAAATATCAAAAATCCTTCAGCAAATATTTTGTTTATTTTACACTTATTAAAATTTAGTAGTAGACTTTAATATTTGGGGAGTGTAGAACTATATTGTAGAATATACCTTTAGATATTAAACATACAAAAAATTTGAGATGTTATAATTCAGATTTTAGAACGCTTAGGATTTTGACCAAATAAGATAGGGATTCCCTTATGAATAAAGATTTATCTCTAGCCTTAAAAATACCAACAAATAAAAATCTTATTTAGAAAAACAATAAAGAAAATAATGCAACTTACTTTTAGGTAGGGTGCATTGGGGTGATGCATCTTCCTTTTACACAAGAAAGTCTCATTATATAGATTCTCGCAAACCATTAAATTGTTTAGTGATCTTAATACTTGGTGATGAATTTTTAAAATAATAATCATAATTTTATTATTATTCTCAAAGCCCTCTCTTTCCAAGCACTTTCATCATGGGGAGGTTGCAAAAACACTATCATGACAATCAATATTGAAATAGTAAAAAATCAAGACTAATTTTTTATTAATATTTTTTGTCCACATAAGTGCTTCACCATATTTTTTTTTATTAGAATTGAGCTTTCTATTTTGCTTTGATTTGCATTCCATATGGTTATTAAGGTTTCGTGTCCTGGATCATAGGTTTCAGTAGTTAATAATAGTTGACCTAGATCAAACTAAAATATCATATCATCATTTTTTTGAAACATATTAAGTATAATATATCACAATCTCAATAATTTATAATTTGCCTCCATAATTTGAGAAATTACATTTTATCTCTTGTAATTTGATATTTGAATAATTTTTTGCCTATATAATGTGAAACAAATTAGATACAAAACCAACCAACATATTATCTTTGTTGCAAGGGATACATTTTTGTAGCCTAAGAAAAGGCGTGTGCATAGGCAGAAGAAAAGACAAAACATTTTAGAGGGGGATTAAAAAAAAATAGTATCCAAGCAAAAACAAGTAGCCATTTTCTTTGAGTTACTAACTAGTCTCCATAGCAAAAAAATAGTAATCATTTAAGATAAAAAGAAAAAAATCATTTTATCCCTGCCTCATGATTTTATCACCCTAATTTGTTTTCCACTATCCAAATCCTTCATATCATTATCCACCAATAATATTTTTATTATATTCTTATTTTATGTTCCTTTAAGTTCTTTTTCAAAAAATAATGACAATCTTATAAAAATATTTCAATAACTTTTTTATTGATTGTTTTGAAAGGATATTAAATTTTTTTTCAAGTAATAAACTGTTAGTAACAAAGTATAATTTTTCAAACCATGGAAGTAAACTGTAATTTTTCAAACTATGGAGGCAAATAATTATTCAGGTATCAAACTATAAGATGCAAAATGTAATTTTTAAAAATATAGAGGAAAAATATAATTTGCACCAAACCATGGGATGTTAAATGTAATTTACCTTAAAATAAGCCATATGTAGTTTTAAAATGTTATCTTAGTGTTTCATAAACTTGAATATTTTAATAAAAAATAGTCATCTACACTAAACTTATAAGCTTATAGGTATGTAATGTTTATTGTTAGATATCTTTTATAAGTCAAAACTCAACTATTGAGCACACTTTGTTCTTTTACTTTTTTATCGTTTTCTCTTCTTCTTTAGATAACTCTTTGTTTTCTATTCACTTTCTCTATTGATTTCTTGCTCATGATTTAAAATTTAAAAATGATATATTGATATCTAATAATACAATATACAAATACATTTTTTTGTTATTTCTTTTATTAAAAAAATACTACTATGTACCATCATCTTCCTTGGTCTTGAAACACAATTGCCTAAGAGTCCTTTTTGTAGATCTATTTAATGTCTTATTTCTCACCCAAATAAAGTGTTACTCTCATGGATTGATAATAAATTTCCCTCTAACATGATTCCCACTAGGATGTTGCTCATGAAACCTTTGCAACATAAATTCAATGTAATTGACTCAACCAACCTTTGACAACCTAGTCTAAGAATTATCATATGGCAACATGTTATCAATGGTTGAGATTAATCTTAGAGTGCTAAATGGTCAAGACTTTAACTCTAAATAGGAGAATATACATCTTCCTTGCCTCCTATTATCAAGAGTAACCCATTCCAATTAGAAAGAAAGAAGAAAAATTAATGGAAAGATAAAAGAAAATGAACAAGAATCCTTCTTTTGCATAACAATATATATTGATTCAACAAAACAAAACAAAACAAAAAATCAAGCTCATTACATCCACTTGTATTTTCTTTAATCCTTGTATTTTCTTTGTGACCACCATGAACAAACACCTTGAGCTTTCAAATATGGAAACTTATAGTGCATGTGTTTTTCAGTTAATACACTAGACAATGACCAACAAGTGAAATTATGGCCTCCCTACAATGCCCCAATACAAGTAATTATTCATTCCATTCCATTATATTTGATTTTTCTTATTCCCTCTACATTTGTTTAATAAAATAAGGATGTAAAAGGCCTTTTGTAGTGCTAAAAATTGGTTGATACAAGTCCAACCTATATAGATAGGCTAGGTTGAGCCTATATATATAAAATAACAGTGTGTTAGGTTGTTTTATAGTCCAATAAATTAGGTTGGGTTGAGCCTTAGCTAAACTCATATGCGTGAGCTTGAGCCTTAAGCCCAATAAACCAAACACACATGTTTGGTATGCCTTATTTTGGTTAAAGAACGATGTGCCCTTTTTATTCTTAAGGCATGTGTTCCAAACACTCCTTAAAGTATTTTTCATGCCTCTAATTTTAGACTAAAAGACATGTTTAGCATAACACATCATCTTGTCTTATCCTTTAGCTTTGATTGTTGTTATTTTAATGTCAACCAAATAGACCTTACACTAAGTTCAAAAAATCATGAAAAGATTCAAGGACCACTTTCAATTATTTATGGGTCCGTTACATGTTTTGCAATCATTTCACTTAATATTGAGTTATAGACTTTACAATATAAGATACATACTCGATATTAAAATTATCTTATTTTTATTTGAAATTTCTAAAGTCTAATTTTTTTTCATTATTTCAAAAAAATACAAAAATATATTTTTTTTCTTCAAGAAATTAACTTTATATTCTATATACTTATATTATATGATATGAACTCGATATTAAAAATATTTTGTTTTTTTCCTTGAGATTAAAAAAATATCTATATAAAAAAAACAAATTTATGTTTTATCACTTATCTTTTCTAAAAAAATCATATTTTTATCATGTTTCAAAAATATAAAATAGATATCCAAACCAGTTTATGATTACCATTAGGATTTGACCAAATTTTCAAAAATACAATAAAATTAATTTGTTTAAATAATATTTTAGGTATGAATTTTACAGCATAATGCATAATTCTGATATTAAATCAAATGAATAAATAGAAATAAATATTAGGAATTAGTTGTAGACTTTATTATAAGGGATATAAAATTATATTATAAAGTATATCCTCAAGTATTAAATATACATAGTAGGAAATAAATGCAATGCAAAATTTAGGTCGTAGAACGATTAAGATTTAACCTAATAAGTTAAAAACTTCCTTATGGAGGGAGATCTACCTTAATCTTATGAGGTGACATATGAATTGAAAAATTATTTAAAATAGCAATTAATCAATAATGTAACTCACTATAGGTAGCATTGGAGGTGATGCATTTTTTCCTTGCTCAACTAGACTCCTTATCTAGACTCTTGGAGACCATTGAATGTTTTATTAACCATGATATTAGGTGAAGACTCCTTGAAAAATCATATTTTTATGATTAGACCCGAAATTTCTCAATTCAAAAGGAAGACCCGTCATTCAACATCATGGATGCCATGATAGGATGGTGATTCTACCATGAATATGTTTTGCTAGATTGAGCTTTTGTTAATATTTTTTCAATGTTTAGTTATTTATTTTATTTGTTCTTTGTAATTTAGTTTTAAAAAGCATTTTTTTACCACCTGCTTTTGTATAAGTACATTAGGTAGGAATTAATATCTTCATCCATTTTAATTTTAAGAACAAACTCAATTCTAAATTAGGTGGGGGAGCATTATTCTGTCAAATGATTTTTAGCCGGGGTTCAAATCCGTGAAATATTCAATTATAAGCTAAAGCGTTTATTCAATAATGACGGTTACAATATGCCTCAACCATTCCTTGTATACCTCTATATTGTCTTCATGAAATATATTTTTAAAGACCAAATAGGCATATATTTTTGTAGAAAATATACTTGATCTTAAAAGGGTTTATAATATGCCTAGTCCCCAATAAGTAAGCCTACCTCTCATGTGGTGGCTAGAATATGCATTTAATTATGACTTCATAATAATTCATTTTGTAGAAAGAAAGACCTCATCAAAGAATAATAAACTTTGCATAATTTATTAAAGTATGGAAAAACAATCAAGATGATGCAATTGGTTAAAAGGGACTGTTGAATACATGTTTGTTTTTCTTAAGACATTTTTAATGCCTTTGATTTTAGGTTAATAGTATGTTTGATATCTTCCCTTTGAGCTCTAAGTTGTTTTTAATTAATATTCAGGGTATGAATTTTATAAATTAATATACATTCTTGGTATTAAATTAAATAAATTAAGAGCAATAAATACAAGAAATCAGTTCTAAACTTTGTTATTTAAGGGTATAAAATTCTACTTCTTAAACATTAAAACAAAAAAAAAAGTAAATACAATAATAAAATTAAAATCCTAAAACAATTAAAATTTAACGTAATAAAAAAAGATTCCATCCCGAAGTAAAATAAGATATGTTATAAAGTATTGACAAGACTAACTCCTATTTAACGCGGTGCACGCTACCGCAGTAACACTGCCATCAATTAAACAACAAAAAGAGCACTGTTTTCTTTTTGGTGACAGATCTCTCGGCATTTTTTACCTGCATGGAAGGATAGTACACAGACTTCTGTGGCCATTCTTGATGAAAAGCACGTGACCATTATTCATTTACGGGACATATATAATAATTTATTTATTTATTTATTTATTTATGGGTAGGTACCTTCACTGAATAAATAAATGCTAAATAATCTATGTAACATTTAATAAAATTAAAGTTTTTTTAAGGTTTGTACTGTAATGTCAAATGTTATTTTAGCTGCTGATTCTTCTCTTTCAAGGCAAGATGATATGATATTTATTTATTTTTATTTTTTTATCAATTTTTTAAAATGAGGAAGCATGTGTTTATTGATATTGACAACAATTATTTATACTTTCGATAATATTTTAACTTTTTTTTTTATAAAAAATATAGATATAACATTTCATTTAAAAAAAATATTATTTTAGTTGTTGATAACTAAAAGAAAGAAAAAGGGTTAAAATGACTATTATTGAATTTTAATAGCCCGGTGGGGATGTTTAAGTGTATATTTAAGAGTGTTTTTATTTAAAAATATATCAAAATAATTATTAGTGTATCTTAATGATTTAGAAAAATAAAAAATACTTAAAATAAAATTAAATAAAAAAATAATCTTTTCCAAAATATTTTGAAATGCATCGAAGACAAATATGGTATAAGAAAAATGGTTAGCAGTCTCGTAAAGTTTCCGTTAATGAGAGTGGTTGGTCAAAATGAAATCATGATATGAATGAATGCACTGTACGAAGACTGAGCTCTTCTGTGCAAAGCATGTGGACTTTCTTCAGCTTTTCTCTCGGGTTGGCGAAGAGGAAGCAGCCTTATTTGACATCTTTTTTCAACCCAAGTACTTAAACAATTGATACATCGATTAAGCATTGCATGTTTTCAAGAGGGCCCATCATCCCAGGGTTTATATATATATATATATATATATATATATATATATATATATATATATATAATCTTCATAAAGAAAAGATAATTATAAAAACTAATATAGTTTATTGATATTCGCAAATTTTGGGTGTGAAATTAACGCGTGCCGGTTTACAATTGTGACTAAGTACAAGTTAAAAAATTTCTTTTACCATTGCAATTTTAAATTCACGCATGTAAAAAATATAGTTTATTTGATTTTATTGAATTATTATTTTTTATTAGGTTTAGGATTTTTTTATAATATAAATGATTTTTTTGTATATTTTTTTAAAAGATTATTTTTAATAAATATTTTTGACACTTGTGCTATCTTTTTTACGTGGCTGAGTGATTCTTATAATAAATTCTTGATTGATCTTGCAAACTCTTTAAATAATTAATCAATTTAATTAAGCCATTTTATATCACTAGACAATGTTCCTTAGAGGCATATGATAGATGTGATCATTGCTTACAACTTTGAACTTTTAAGACAAGTTATTGTTGGATTAGGTTGAAACTATTCAAATATAATTTTAATATATCTTAGCATGTGTTCACATCATCACAGGTTTAGAAAAGTTAATAAAGTTTCATATCATTTTGTTTTTTCTTTATTTTCTTGTTAACTTTCATTATTTAACATTAGATTTTTTTTTAATAAAATAAGCTTTGTTATTTCCTTCATTATTTAGATTATAAATTTGTCATTATACCTCAAGTTGACTTTATATTTTATTAGTTGAGAATTGAGTTATATTATTTGTTTTTTATTTTTAAATATTTTTTCCTAGGTTATTGTAATTATTTTTAAAAAAACATTGTTTTATATGTTGCTATTGCTAATTTATATAATCTAACTATAATAAAACAAACTTATTTAATCTATTTAAATCTATAACAAAGCTATATATATATATATATATATATATAATCTGAACATTATTTTTACAAAAAAAAAAATCACCACATCACAGTTCCACATCTTGTATCTTTCTTTTCAAGGGAATGATCGAACAAACAAGACGAGACTTGTCCTGTTACAATCAAATAAGGCGTGTCCCTCGGCATCCTTATTCGTAGGCTAGCTTATAGAATGAGAGAGTGGACCACCCTGTATACAAGTTCATTTAGTTTCTTTTTAATATTTTGTTTTAAAAATATTTAAAAATAATTTTTTATATATATTTTTAAATTATTTTTATATATTAAATACTAAAAATATTTTTTTAAGAATAAAAAATATTATTTTAATATATTTTTAAACAAAAAACAATTTAAAAATAACTTAACCAGCAACCACTTGATTCAACTTCGAAAGCAAATTGGACACCAACTGCAGTAGATCATCTTTCTATATGATTCATCGGTTAAAAAAAAACTAAAAATAAAAATGAAAAATGAAAATAAAAGGTGGAAGAAACTCCATGTGAGGTACTAACTCATATTTATTGCTTCAGCGCCTACAATCTGCTGTCAATTAATATAGGAACATTGAAGGATTGGGGCCAGCAAAAGGCCGTCTCCCTAAAGTTTCAGAAGCATCCTTCATTTTGATAATTTTTCCAAGAAGATGCAAGAACTGATCCCCCTAAAATAGTTTTTTGAAAAAAAAAATAGTTTTTTTTTTTTAAATTAATTTGTTTTTGATGTTTTGATATCTATTCAATATGTTATGATGATATGAAAACAAATTTTAAATTATTTCTGACATAAACACATCAAAATAATAATAAAATATTATTTTTTAATTTAAATTTAAAATATAAAAATAAAAAAAAATTTATTTTTTTTTCAAAAAATACTTTTTAAAATACATCCCCAAATACCCCTTCTTATCATCAGAAAACAACTTTTGTGAAAACGCTGTCATAGTATAAATTGAAAAAAATTTCAATTTATAAGATCAACTAGGCCCTAAATTATAAAAAAATAAAAATCTCTGATAACATTAGGAGATGTTTTAAGCCAAAGCACATTAATTGGATGGATGCCAGAAAGGCCTGTCGTGTCGGCACCATCGCATGCTACCACTTTCCCTGTGAACCACTCATTTAGGGGCCGATCCTGCTATATATAATGAGGCATTGACAATAAAATTATCCCAAAACAGTACATGTCTGACGATGGCTGATTTGATTGGAGGACTCATAATTGAATCTATTAAATGATTGACTTCCAAAGGTAATGAAAAGACTACAGAAACAGTTTTGGTCGAGACTGGAAGAGAGGAGCAGGCAATGGTTTTACGCCGAGTTTAAAAAATATTTTATTTTATTTTTGATATTTTTATATTATTTTAATTTTAAAAAAATAAAAAGGACCCATTTCATTATTGTAAGTGCCAAATCTGTTGGCACTTCAATGTTATACTGTACGAGTAACAGGATATAATGGGCATGTGTTAACTTATCAGGTTTATTCCCTACAAATTTACTAGATCAAATCTCATATTAATCAAAACAACTAAATATTTAACTAATTATTAATTTTAAAACCCTATAAAATTAATTAAATTACCTGAAAACCCAGTTAAAAATTTAAGTGATTATTAATTTTAAATCCCATAAAATTAATTAAATGGACTGAACACCCAAGTTCAAAAAAAAATAATAACAGGCCAGGTCGACTTCCATGTGAGAGACCAGTAACAGCGACAGATGAAAGATGTTGCTTCCTATCTTTTCAAAAGGGCCCAGCTCAAGAGAACTATGTATCACAGAAGTTGGATACATAATTAACAAATGAAAATACACTAAAAAGATTTCAATTTAAAATTAAAAAAAAAATCATTTTTTTAAAGTTTTGTCAAACATCACCTGTCATTTAGATTTCACCAAGAATGTCCCATGAAAACTGAATGGATTTGGTCGGCAAGTGATAATTCCATGTGAAGTCCGAGACAATGCTCACGTTTAAGTTGAAAAAGAAACAGAAAAGGTTGTCATTCTTCACGGGTTGCATATACATATACATATACATACATACATATATATATATATATATATATATATATATATATATATATATATATATGGGACATGGAGCAGATAAACATAATGGCAAAGAGTCATATAAAGCACAAAAATGAAATAAAATATTGAGGAAGATGAGTTATGGAAGACAAAGCAGGGGTGGGAGATTAAAATCGATTCCACGTCGAGAGAGACCAGGGTTCAGGTACTCCTCCACCGTCCCCAGCCGAGAAGCGTAGGGAACACTGCCGTTGAATGTGATGAAAAAGGAAAGATTCCGACTGCTAGGGCACACTCCCCTTGCTTGTGACTAGCAGGGCATTCAGGTAGGGTTTGGTTTCAGACAGAACGGCAGGGATGATATAGGTAGGAGAGATGAGACAGCTCCGAATTAGATTCTGTGTTTTTTTTATTTGGTAACCTGGATGAGACATGTATTTTAGTTTCGGTTTTTGGATGTCTTGTTTGGTGACGGGAGACCAAACAGAACAAATTACGAGAATATATTTGACCTATCTTTTATAATTTATTTGCTGCGTGTATAATGTAAATATTTGACCTCTCTCTTATAATTTATTTGCTGCGTGTATAATGTTTGGCATGTGGTTTAGACTCTTTTTTTTTTCATTGTTACGAAACTTTCTATGGCATATATATTGAGTTAATAATTTTTTTGAAGTTTGATTGATATTATTTTTTAAAGTGTTTTTTATTAAAAAAAAATATCAAAATAATATTTAAAAAAAATATTTTTGAAAAATAATTTAGAGTAAGAAATAAAAATAATTTTTTTTCAAGATTTTTCAAAAATGTTTTCGAAATATAATGTCAAATAATTATTTAATTTAGAACACAGGTAATTAAGATCTTGTTGGGTCTTAAATAGTAAAACATATTTATATATTATAGGGTCCAATCCAGGTCGTAGTTTTTTATATATTCAATGATTGATTTATCTTTACATCTAAAATTTAGAATATAATAGGGAAACATATTTTTCTATTTCGCTACTATTACTAACAAATTCTCATCTTTGAGAAATTTATAATAGTTTGAATTGAGAAATTAGCTTGTGTACACATAAAATAAGAATAGACAAAATAAGAAATTCAATAGTGGAGAATATTGATTAAAAAACATTTTTTTTCTTAGGAAAATGAAGTTATATATATGACTATAGAAAAAATGAAAATGAACAAGGTTTGGAGTTGAGACAATCATGCCTAGGCCTTGTTTAACGTCCGACCCATTTCATTAAAAAAATGCAAGTTAAAAATTAAAAACAAAATATTATTTTAATATATTTCTGAATAAAAAATACTTTTAAAAGTAATTTTAATCATACTTTTCAAACAATCAATATGTCTTGGTTGTTATGAACTAAACATTTATTCAATCTTATACACATCCCATCCATCTTATACTCCATATCAAATCCAACATTTGCATGTTGGATTGGCCACCATAAGTTGAGTTGTGTTTTACATCTACATTGAAAAAAACATGAAAAGTTATATAAATTTTGGTATATATATTAAATAAGGTGAGTAATCTCTACATGGTCCAAAGTTATCTCAAAGATAAATTTCTTATCAACCATGTCTTTTATCTTTGAGAGAGACAAAATTATATTATATGTTATCTATTTATTATTCATTTATATATTTTTAGTTTGGTTGACAAAAGTTTGACTAAATTCACTTATATTTTATTGGAAAAAACACACATAGGAGTTTCAACTGCAAAACAATCTTATTTAGGGACTAAAGTCAACATATTGAAGAGTTAGAGAGTTACAAATGTAAACATAGACTAAATTGCCATAAAAGTGAAATACAAGTTTAAAATTAATTGTAAGAATCCTTAAAGACAAAAATATTTTTCACAAAATAAACTTCATTCACCAATCTCATTTATTGCTTAATTAAATTCAATATAGTTACTATTTTAAAGTTGTTATAACCCATTTTTTATCCTCTTTTTAAATCATTTTAAATTCCTAAAAAACGTTTTTTGGTATAATTTATTTAATTTTGGTCACTTCATGATTTTGGTCATTTTTATTTATTTCAATTTATTTTGTGCATGTTTTTATAATGAAGAAAAAATATATTAGGGATTGACATGGTGTCTTAGGAAGAAAAGAGGAATAAGATGATGGGATCAAAGGGGATATTACAGAAATGAGGAGCAGAAAAATAAATAAGGAATCAAACAAAATCGAAAAAATTGCAGGAAGAGATTCTATTTAGTTTACAAAAGGAAAAGTTAAACCATAAAATATTCTAGTTAAATATCTATTTTCAAAAAGAAAATAATACAAAATATTCTGATATTTTTTTTTAGATTTGACTTCTTCTATTTCAACAAAGACCCTACCACTATTAATAGGAATTAAAAAAAACGCTAGAGAAAGACAAGTTATCTAACCCTAGGCAAGGAAAACAAAATCTCTCTTGATTGAACTCAATTTTTTTTTAAAAATAGCCACTGTATCCTCTTTTTCCACTCTTCAACTGATAAACCACCATAAAAAAACACTACCTCTTCTCTTAAAAGCTTCACAAGGTAGCCTGGTCTCTTCCTCAGCATTAACCACACATTGTCTTCTCCCCATCACCACCGCAACCACCACCACACACTGTAACCTAGCCTACTGATTCAACATTTCCCTCCCCATCGAACCAGATAAATCCATAACGGCAGCAAACAGTAAACCACTATATTCCACGGCCACTCAACATCTCGCGCCACCGCAAGGCCAACCTCATCTCTCTTCCTGTACGTCTGTTTCCATCTCAAACACTCTATGACTACCAAACTTCAAATCAACACAAATTTCAGTCTTCCTCTCAATACAAAAACCGAGCCAAAATGCACCCACAAGCCCAATAACGATCATAATCTATTTCCCCTATGAATCATCTTGTTTCTCTGTTTGTTCATGCAGGTATAGTGATAGCACATGGAATAAATGGGCCGGGATTGCATAGATCGTTCCCACCTGCTGCCCGTCACTACCACGTGCAACCCTTTGATGGATCATTTCCAACAGTTTCTTGTTGACGCTAGTAGCTGCCATTGGTCGTTTTCGAACCTCTAAAACATTAAATTTTACATTTTGAATCATTTTTAATGCTTTTAGTTATGATGAATATTTTTTGGTTTAATGATGCATGATCTCCATGATATGATGACAAAAGATTTGCAATCTGCACAACAATTCTCGAGTTCGAGTTAGGATATTCATCATTTGTAAGAGCATGAAACAATTAATGTTTTGCTTGCTCACTATTTCATTCTTGTCTAGCTACTACTTCATTCTCTTCTAGTCAATCTCGATTGCTCAATAGATCCATTTCAAACCCTAAATATCTTTTGAATAATTATAAGTTTATTGTTAATTTTGATGTGTACTATGATGAGATTTTAGGATTTAGTATTTTTTTATTATATTTGTATTTGTGTTTGAGTGAGGTTGGTCAAATCCTTCAATTTATCATCTTTATGTCCTTTCATATTCTCAACCATTTAGTCATCATTTTTAACATTGAAACATGCTTTTACTTTTGTTTCAAAAATTGATGTATTTGTATTGTTTCCTGTGATGAATTGTTAGAAAAGTTGTATCTATTTATGCATGCATGTTCATATCCATGATGAATCTTATCTTTTAGTTACAAGATCCATCAAACAAGGGTTTCAAGGATTTTCTTAGCATGACCAACATTCCAAAATATTTCATAAAACATTCCTTTTAAAAAAAATCAAGGTTTTCCTATTTTCAAATAAAACCACAAGTTTTCATATTGTTATCCACCAACGTAGCCTCAAGTAAATGGGTGGTTATATGTTATCAAATTTAGGTATCGATATGAGGTAACATATCTTTTTTATGACACAATTTGGAATTGTTTTCAATGAGCATGTATGAAATTATAAAATATGTATCCGATAACATGTTTGTAATATGATATAAACTAATTTAATAGTCAATGTGATATAGAAATAAATTATGGTTGTATTAGTGGTAGACTGTCATTCCATTGACAATGATTGTGACCACATGATGGAATATGGCTGCCAACTATGTTGTTCAACACAAAAAAGACGAGAACCGTAATGGATAAAAATATAAATTTATATGAGGAGAATCCATTTCTAACATAAGTGTATTAAGAAAAAGAAACTCAATAATATGATGTAATAGACCACATCTCTAACATAAGTGTATTAAGAAAAAGAAACTCAATAATATGATGTAATAGACCACATCTCAGACTCATGCATCTCCTTTGTTCTCCACCAGACCACACTCTTTTCCTTGTTCTCGCTCTAACCTCTGTCTCCACGACGGAACGACATCAACGACCGACAAAGCTCAACCATTTCTTTCAGCGTTCACCTAAAAAAGAGAAGAGTGAATTAAAACAATATAAAAAATAGATCCAATAGATAAAGGAAAATTAAAACTAAATTTGTTTGTTGTTTTGTTTTGTTTTGTGTGTTGTTTTTGTTTTGTTTTGCTGGTCAAATGATACCCACGCGTCGCTATTCTTCTGCCACTGTTATGTCATTGTTCATGAGTCTTTTTTTTATAACATGGAATAAACCAACAAATTCTCAAAATTATTTTGAACTTTCACCAAAAACATTTGGGATATTTTTTCATGAGGCACGAGTTGCGAAAAACTCATTTGCTTTTCAGAATAGGTGAACTCTGTTAAGGCACTACATGTATCTTTTCATCAAAAATTTTATTTTAGGCAACAAACAAAAAATTCAAAAAGCTAGGCTTACTCACACTAATAAAGTATACCCATTAAAAGCTTTAAATCATATTCAAAGCCACACAATGCAATGTATCTTAGGTAAAACATTCAATGAGTGTTGAGACCTTCACTTTACACAATTAGTCTTTTACCATTGAATCACTAATGAAACTAGTGCACCCGGGTTTTTGTAAACGACCCTAAACAAAACAACTAAGTGCAAAATAAATATAACTCATATATTTTAAAACTTTGAGATGAACAAATTCCTTATTCTTTTGTGATAATTAAAATAAATATAAAAAAAAACTCTAACAATTTTAATTATGCGGAAAAAATGTATTTGTCTTGTTGAAATTCCTTTTTATTATTTATATGTTTTTTTTTTTTATTTTAATGAATAAATAATTGTTTTATTAATAAAAAACTTAAAGCAATCACAACTACATATGTGAAAGCTAAAATAATGTAAATTAAATAGGAAAGAAAATACATTTCTTTAGCCAAAACTTCATTTTCTAGATATATTTCTCTAATTTTTGAGGGAACATAATTATTTTTATAAAAATATGGCTATTAAAATAAAATCTTAACATGATCTATAAAATAGTTATAAAAGAAAAAAAAATACTGTGATTATTTTAATGAGATTGTATAAATATAAAGAAACAATCAATTGAATGAAATAATATAAAATTATATAATAAAAAAAATTTATAAATTATAATATATATATATATATATTATATATTTTATACTTATTGTTTTAAAAAATATATAAAATTACACATTAATTTTGTATATGATGAATAAAAAAACATTATAATTTATAAAATATTACAATAAAAAGCGCTATATCATTTAAAGAACAAGTAAGATTGAATTATTTGTTAAAAACCATTACAATTAATTACCTCAGTTGTATTTTTTTAAATAAAGAAAATTAAAAAAAAGTTAAGTGCCAAGAAAATCAATCAAGCGCATATGCACATGGACCTATAAGGATGGCCATGCATGCTTAGGGCTGCAGCCAGGCTCATACAGGTTTTTCGTGTCATCCGCTTGCAAGCATTTTCGGTCATCAAACTTGTTTTCAATGACCAAAAATTAAAGTCCAAGTTTTGTTGGACCTTAAGGAACCAAACTTCAATCATTTCTCACCCTCAAGATGTGAAAACAAATCCTGTAAACGTCTAAAATGCTATCCAACTATATCACACATTTAATTTTCCTAAAAACTCAATTAAATCAAATTTAAGAAACTTTTTCAATGTTTGATGCAAGATTGTCAATACCGTTCAAACTTTTTCAATGTTTGATGCAAGATTGTCAATACTGTTCCGATCGTCGTTCCGGTTTTTCTATTGGAAACAGAACGTTTCGCTTTCGGAGCATTTCGGCGTGTCATTTCGGGGTTGTACTGTTCATATATAATTAATTATATATATATGAAAAAAAATTAAAATATTAATTTAACAAGTATAATTTAAATTGAAGATAAATTAACTTTTAAATTACACAATACAAACACAAAGTCAAACAAACATAATCTCAAAATTAGAAACATCTCTAAAATTCCAAAATATTATGATAGTAAAATATTCTAAAAAAAAACACATATTATGATTTTGAGCCGGAACGGTACCAAGACGTTCCGGCCAGAATTTAGTCAGAATTTCGGAACAAGCTGGAATTAAAACCGAGACAAAAACAACACTGTTTTTTTTAATGGCACTAAATATTCCGGTTATTCTGGCCAGAATAGAACGGAATTAATAAGTCCTGGTTTGATGTACTTTTTTGCAACATCATTAAAAGTAAAAACCATTCGTTGAGTTATTTTCTTAAGCTTGAGTTCATAGACACAAAAATCAAAGTGATTAGTGTTCAAAGTCCGGTCTACCAATAGCTTTCACTCATCTCACATCCTGTAGGGATTCAACTGTGAAAAATAAAATAAAATTTATGATCAAAATGTAATTATCTAAAAGAAAAGGGGTTGAGTAATGAGAAAATCAAAACATAAGACATCAAATGTGACTTCTGTGCATCTATTATGACAGTCATTTTATTTCTTCTTATATATCAGTTTTGATTTTTAATTTATCTATGTGTTTATTAAAAAAAAAGAAAAAACTTAATTCCATATAAATTATCATTAAATTAATGATGTGACATTTAACAACACAAAATGGGCTTAGAGTCCTTAGAGCTTCTTCTAGATTTATAATATATGTAGTCCTGTATAATTTATTTTTTTTCTCTTTTATTTTAATTGATCCATTTAATTTGTGTCTCTATTTATATTATCATTTGTTATAATAAAAACATTTAGCAAACACAGCTTGATAAAAATCTCATCTTTCAAGAACAAATATCTTGATTTGCATCTATATCTTGGTTTTTCCAAGTTTTTTTTTATTAAACATCATTAATGACTTTTTATTTATATATTCACATACATAATTCTCAATCTATTTAATTATATATATAATTTAAACTTAAACCTTTCAAACTAGCATTGAAAAAACCTACATATTACAATATTTTTATATTAAATAAAAATTTATGACCCACGGCGGAGTACAATAACATAACTAATATATTATAAAAAAGCAATGTTATAAAATCTTGATTGACCCATAACCTAGACCTAGAGATCACAAATTGAGAGATTAACTCGGTTTCATCCAAATCAACCCGGATCGGCCAGGAGAAATTATGGTTAGACAGAGCTACATAAAATAAATTACCAAAAACAATTCCCTTAAACATAATGAAATTATTAATTAGTGGTTGCAAGTGCACTTCAACAACCTAAAATGCCACGAAGGAAAAGTGACAGCACAACAACCAAAAACCATAAGCATCTCCTCCTCCTCCTCCTCTGTATTTTTATATTTTAAGCAATCCTTTTTAGAATTAGTCCACTTGTAAAGTAGGTTTAATCCATCAAGATAATTTATTAAATTATTCCGAATGTATCTAAAGACTGAAATGAAGGATGTACTTGTACGAATTTTTTCTTAAAAAAAATAATCTTTTATTATTAAATAAAAGAATCATATTATTATTATTATTATTATTATTATTATTTGCTTATATAATCTGATGAGAAAAGAAAACTAGATTTATAAAAGTTGGTCAAGAAATACAGTAAAAGAATGTTTGAAAGTGAGTACCAATTATTTTTTAAAGTGTTTTTTGTTTGGAAATATATTAAAATAATATTTTTTTATTTTTTAAAAAAATTATTTTTGATATTAGCATATCATTTTCAAAATGATATATATATATAAAATAATTTAAAGCAAAGAAAAAAATATTTGTTAAAATACAAATGTAAACATGTAATAAAAGCTAACACAAATCACACTATATTTCAAGAGCTATATTTTATTTTTCAATGTGGTAGCTAGCATGACAATGCCACAAGTCTGAAGTGGAGAACGACAACAACCCCATCTCTCAAAATCAGATGCGATCGTTTTCCCATTAAAATCTCTTTCTTTTTTAAGGATTCAGACAGGGTTTCAGTTTCGAAAGGCTTTTGCAAACACCGCATGAATAAATCAAAAAAGATTTCTTTTATATACTAATATTAAAAATAAAAAATATATTATTTTAATCTATTTTCAAGAAAAAAAACACCTTAAAAAATAATTGTTACACACGATCAAACACTCTATCAACTTCTTGGTCTTTCATTTTTCTTTTCTTTTCTTTTGTGGATTAATTTTCAAGTCAATTGAAACTTAAATCTTTTCTTGACTAAAATTTAAAAGTAAACTTATATCTATGTAATAAATTTCAAAAGAAGAAAAAATTAGCTTCAAAATCTAAATTCAAAACATTGAAAAAGATTTACCAAGATTTACTTTTTAACTTTATTGTACAAAATTCCTTTATAATGAGATAAGTGTTCATTAAGTTGTATTAGCCCTATGTTGTCTTCAAATTTCAATGATTCCATTAATATGGGATGAGGCAAGCTTATATGGGATCATAAAGTAAAGCTAAAGTGGAATTGTTTCAATTACAAATAGTAATAATACTTGGGGCTCCATAAATATTTGTTTTAGGTATACTAAAAGTTAAAATTTCTACATATATATATAGCTTACCTTTTTGTTGTTGTTTATGAAAAACTAAATTCTACACATTGTAGCATAGAAAAATGTATTGGAGAGGAAAAACTAAACTCCACACATATAAAGTATTCTTTATATGATGTTCTCCATGAAATACTCTCTAAGTTGCTCTAAGTGAGTATCATTACGACATTCTCCACCTCAGGTATAAGATATAATTTTACCCCAAGGATAAAAATACTCTCATTTCTAGGTATAAGGAACCATTTTTTTTCTAGGTATAAAAATATTTTTGCATAAGGGAAAAATCATTTCCATGAAATATTTGCAATTTTATTTTATGCATATGACTCTTTTTATTTTGACAAAAGAACATTACAACTCAGTTATAACTTGATCCTTATGATAAATCATCAATTTAGTTTTTATAAAATCTTCGTTATACAATGATCTTTATAAAACCATTAAACATGAGATTTTCTCCACAATATTAGAGATATTAGGCAAGAGCTAGGTACAATATGCTCTCCATTCAACATATAAACTTAGAACATTACTTAATCTAAGTATAATAAGTGTTGTTACCTAAAAAAAGAGATTGGTAGTTGGTTGTATAAATTGTGATTACAAAGATTTAATTGCAATTTAACAAGTCTTACTTGAATACCTAATTGCAAAAGTAAGATGATTTTTTTAGAGAATTTGGTGTTAATGAAAAGAAATCAAAGTTTGGGGGACCAAAATTAAACTTGGGAATGCTATTTTTGAAAAATTATGGGATTAATTGAATATAAGATTCTGGTGAAAAATTAAAGAATTAATTGAACAAATCAGGGACTAGAGGACCAATCCATAAAAAAAAGGGCAACTTCAAGGACTCTAATTAATGACATTAAAGGCCCAATTGAAACAAACTAAGAGTTTGTTGACCAATCAAGGATTTAATTGAATAAATAAGAAACTCTAAACTAGAGTGGAAAAGACACTCAAATCTAAGGCCAAAAATTGAATTCAATAAAGGTGAAATTGTCCACAATTAAGAGTTTAAGAGAAATCAATGGCACATTTAAACAAAATTGGAAGGGTAGAGACTATATTAAAGATTAAAAAATCCAAAATAAAAGAAAACCCTATATTTTTAGGGATTAGTCAAAACAACATCATACTATAGTGTTTTGCACCTTCTTCTTCTTCATGTTTTCAGTTATTGAAAAGTCACCTTCAGATAGTTGAATGCAACGTTTATGACCATCTCTGAGGTTGAAACCATCATCATTCAACTTATAAATATCTCATCTACAACTCCATGACCTTGAAATCAAAGGTTTATGTTAAATATTCTTCATTAATCATCTCAGTATTTTATCTTTGATCAACCTTCACTGTTTGTTCAAGTGATATATTAATTAGTTTAACACCTTTAGTCAAATAAATATAGAGATACAGATCTCTAAATTAAGTGAGAGTAGATCTAATACAAATATATGCACCTCCTCTATCAAGTTCAGGTAGTCTTAAATGATAGTGACATTGGAGTTGCTTCGATAAGGCCAAACAAAAGACTAACCATACAACCTACACTAAGACAATCATCTGAAAAAAACACTCAAATCGCTCTCATGTTCACACTTAAAATTCATCTAAAGTGCCCTTATCAATGGCTTAGAATCATTCTCTCAAGATCAAAAGGTTAAAAACCCATCTCTTTGACCTCTAAATTTGTTACAAAACCATTTGAATATAAAATCAATAATTTATGATAAAAATAACAAGGTTTTGATTTGTTAGAGCCCTAATAAACTTATTTAGAACCTCTGGTTTAGCTTATATAAAAAAACAAAAAGGTGATTAACAAGGAAAGAGGATGAAAAAAAGAAAGCAATTGTTGGTTAATATTGATTTTAGATAATGAGGCATTGAAATCCAGTCCTTGGTTAAAGGTTATAAGCTAAGAAGGTAAATAAACTTTAAGGGTGGAGTCCATTAGGCCTGTCGAATTGATGTTATTTCTCAGTTTAAATACAAGGAGTTAATATAAGGTGTTAAATTTTGTTTTAGTATGCTACATTTGCTTGGAATATGCCTTATATGATTGCCATTTATTAAGGTTTTTAACGTTACATTGATGCATTGATTCTAAGTTTTTTAGTTGTGTTTACTCTTAAGGTGTAGTAAAATATAGATTTGAAATTTAATTTTCTAAGAATGTCCTATGTTTTGAGTTAATAATATGGTTTCGAAAGCATGATTTTGATTTTATTTGATTATATTTAGTCCATTTTGTTTCAATTATGTTGAGAAGTAATACTATGGCTTATTAAAGCTAAGAGCGATGGGTTAGAGGTTTAAGAAGCATGTTTTGTGTTTTTAGTCCAACTGTTGTATTTCTAGGTAAACTTTATTCATTGTTTTTGGTGTTCATCCATTAAATATTATCTTGGTTGTTAGTTTTAAGCCTTATTTTAATTAAATTATGGTTTTCACATGTTCGTAGACCCTTATTGTTGAACAATATATAGTTTTTATGCATTAATAACACGTAATTCAGGATTGAAACCTTATTTTGGTTTGTTTTTAGGTTCACCTAATCGAGTACCCTATTTGAGTCAATTAAGTCGGGTCAATCTTGTTAAGTCAACTTGGTTGGGGCAATCTTGATGAATGTTTTTCAACGTTTGACTAGCCTCAAGGACCTATTTGGTTTTTCCCCTATTCTTTGTTAAGCTTTTTTGGATTAAGATGTGTGTTTGACAAACACTATCTTAAGTTTGTTTAGGCAATTTTGTTTCTAACTAAATATGGTGTTGCCAAACATAACCTTACAAAAATATAATAAAATAATAAAACATATTGTGTTTTTAAATATCTTTTTCCATGTTACATACGATACAAATATATCAAAAAAATAAATTCATATTTTACATAAAAATAATTTTTTTTTATTTTATAAAAATAATTTATTACATCAACGCGAATTTGGTCAATATTTTAAGAATCCAATGTTCTCTTAATTCATAAGAATTAACGGTAAATATTTTGATATAAATATTGGATCTACAAGTAAGCTAATTACCTATCTAGAATCTAATGTGTGGCTAGAAACTAGATGTTTTTTTTACCTAAAAATATATTTTTCATCTGATTTTCATCTAAAAATATCTAAGACACTCACTTAGAGGCTCAAAAACCAATTTATCAACCAAAAAGCTTCTAAAATGGACAAAACCAAACCCTGAAAAAAATTATCTCTCAACCCGATCTACCTTTTATTATAAAATGGAAGTAAAAAACACACTTTTTGTGACAAAATAAAGGTCTAAAAACACCTGAATGGAACTCTCTTGTCAAATCAAACCCATTCAAATTAGTATTAGTCTTTTTTATTGACAAAATATGGTTAACTAACAACTTTCTCTCTTTTCTGTAGTTTTTAAGCGACTTTAACTCTTATTTCGTAAACTAAAATATTAAAAAAATAACTTTTGGATCAAAATTAAAATGATAAAAACTAAAGGGACTTTAGTGGAAGAACAAAGAAAGTAGGTGAACTAAACGTAATGTGAACCTGAGGTTGATTGTGTGATTTCTTGTTTTAAATTCTAGTTTTTTTGGTTGAAACTTATGTGATAAATTGTTTTTTTTTAATGATTATTAATTTAGTCACAGAAGATATTATAGTTATTGTGAATTATTACAGTAAAAATGCTGTGTATTTTTTTTAATTTTAATTAATTAATTAAATGCTTGTTTCTTAATCCTCGATAGAGTTGAGATATATTACGTATCCTCGTATTGTCTACCTTACAAATTGACCGGGCTGCCACTTGCAAGAGTTGCAGAGAGAAGAAGCAAATGACAAAAGGTAGCATATAACATCACCATCAAAGCCCCGCGCTCTTCCGGCTCATTTCATCGAAGCAATGACAACCGATGTCCTTTCAACGGCACTAATGTAAGACTATCTCAAATTTATGGTGCTTTACAAATGAAGCGATCCTTCCAGCATAGCCTGCTGCTCTTTTATGAAACAGTTTGATCAGAAGTTTGCTGAGATATCTCATAAAATCGATAAAGCTATCACATTTCCGAAGAATGATAAACATATGATCCACAGATCACATACACGTAAACACAAATTTCTCTGTATAGCACGGACGCTACTTTTCCTTCATTTTACTGCGACAGCATTCACAGTGGCAGACAGTGCTGCCTTGGTTACTCTTTCCCTCTCTCTTTCTTTGTTGTGTGTAAGTGCTGGGTTTTATATATCTTTCTCTTCTTCTTTGAGGGTTTTCTTTTCTCTATATTTGTCTGTAAGATCACAAGCGTTCATCATTGTGATATATATCAATGGTGTTTCTGCCTTGCATTCTCTTCTCTTTATTCAGTGCTTGTTTCCTTTCTTGTTTTGAGTTCCATTTTTGTTCAAGAAAATCTGATCAATATGTCATTTCATGGTTTTGATGATCCATGCACGTTAAATGTTGTGATGGTAAGATAATTTTATTTTATTTGTTTACATGTTCTAGCTTGTAATATATAGGATAAAGGGTGTTTGATGGTTCTTTCTCTTCTTCTTCTTTTTTGCTGCAGATCAAGTGATTTGAAGTATTGGCAGTTTTGAGGGGAGTCATGGACCATAAGACATGGATGCGGAGGAAGAAATCTGCAGACAAGATTGCTGTTGCAACTGATCATAAAGTTGACCTTTCTTCAAACGAAGAAGAGGTAAAAATCTCAGCAATTCTGGGAGCTTCAATTTTGTATATTAATGAAATCTATTAGAATCATCAGTTAATGCAATTTATGGTTCTCTAATCCCGCAATATATGTTCTTTGTGATCAGAAATTATGCCTTAGTTTAGCAATCTATTGAGAGCAATCAAGTTAGTTGTCTCTACGTTTATTGTGTAAAGTTTGTGCAAGGAATCACTCAAAGAAGAGTGGGAGAGAGTCAGATCAGCTTGGCACGTCCTTGATTGCTGAAAGTCTTGCTGATAAATTTGCATATACATTTAGAATTGATTTTTTTGTTGGATGATTACTAAAGCACTTGGATGTTCCAGATACAGACTCTATTGGCCGATAAGGCTGAATTGGAGAATGACCTGAAAAACTTGAGTGGCAAGCTTTCATCTGCCCTGTCTGAGTGTAATGCCAAAGATGATCTTGCAAAGAAACAAGCCAAGCTTGCAAAGGAAGCCATGGCAGGTAAATTACCAAACATTGCTCCGTTTCAGTACTCAATTAAGTGGTAGGGTTCTTTTTCCAATCTATCAATTCACGCTGTCAAATGTCTTCTTCTGTAATCTTGTGTACTCTATGCTCTACGATTATTGGCTTTTAATAGGCCTGGAGAAGGCAGAAGCCAAAGCAGTGTCTCTGAAGCAAGAATTAGATGAAGCCTTACAGGAAAGAGCTGCTGGAGAACACAGATCGACTCGTCTGGATGCAGCCCTCAAGGAGTGCATGCAGCAGCTGCGTTTTGTTCGAGAAGATCAAGAGCGAAGGATCCATGATGCTGTCATGAAGACAACCAACGAATTTGAAAAGTCCCAGATGATCTTAGAAGAGAAGTTGGCAGAGACCAGTAAAAAACTTGCCAGAATTGGTCTTGAGAATACTCAACTAAGCAAGGCTCTCTTAGAAAAGGAAGAGCTGATCGAAGATTTAAGCAAGCAAAAGGGTCAGGTGGAGGCAGATTTCAATGCTCTGATCAGCAGGTTCGAGTCCACAGAAAAAGATAGTGCTTCTCTCAAATACGAAGTCCGAGTGCTCGAGAAGGAAGTAGAGATCCGAAATAAAGAGAGTGAATTTAATCTCAGAACAGCAGATGTATCACGCAAGCAACACCTGGAGAGTGTGAAAAGAATTGCGAAGTTAGAAGCAGACTGTCAGAGGCTTCGTGTCCTGGTCCGCAAGCGGTTGCCTGGCCCTGCTTCCTTGGCTAAAATGAAAAGTGAGGTAGAAATCCTTGGAAGAGATTCAGTTGACGTAAGCAGGAGAAGTTTAGATGGTCGTCCTGTGGGTTTAATGGTTGACTCAGCTGTTGAAAACTCGGCTGATTCTCCCAGAAAAAGGATCAACTTTCTGGCTGAGCAGTTATGCGTCGTGGAAGAAGAAAACAAGATTCTCAAGGAAGCCTTTAATAAAAAAGCAAATGAGCTCCAGTTCTCAAGATCCATGTATGCTCGCACAGCTTCCAAATTATCACAGGTTGAGTCGCGTCTTGTTGAATTGTCGAAAGGACAGACAGCCTTAGAGAGAACAAAGAGCGTGCTTACTCCACTTGAGATGTCTCTGGCTTCAATGTCTGAGATTGGCAGTGATGATAGGGTTAGCTCTGCTGAATCTTGGGCTTCTGCTTTGATTTCAGAATTGGAGCACTGCAAACAGGGAAAGCAAAGAGGGTCGCCAACAAAAAGAACTATAGCAGCTTCAGACATATCCATGATGGATGACTTTGCTGAGATGGAAAAGCTTGCGATAGTCTCAGTAGATGAACAGTTTGAAGGTCCTCGTGTTACTTCTGAAGGTGTTAACGCAACAGGTCGGGAGATCATTCCAGTGTCAGATTCTGGATCTGCTGTATCAAAACAGATAATCAAGTCCAGAGATAAAGATTCCGTATATTCGACAGATAAGAGCAGGCTGCAGATCCAGTCAGGTCTCAGCAAATCACTCTGCAAGATTATCGATCTTATTGAAAGGATCGCTTTATCCTTAGCTGACGATGGTAACTCACAGACCTTGACCAGAAAGGATGGGAGTTTTTTTCCTTGTGAGAACACGGAAACACCTTCAGACTACATGGTCTGTGTTTTGCAGTGGAAAAACTCTGAACTGATTGCTGTATTACAGCAATTTGTTCATGCGTGTTACGATCTATTGAATGGAAAATCCGATGTCAGCATGTTCGCACAAGAATTATGTTCTGCTTTGGACTGGACTATGAACCGCTGCTTTTCGATTCAAGATCAGAAACATTTTGACTGGGATGAATCACGGAGTGGGTGCAAAGTAGAATCTGTTGCTTCAAATGGGCATCACAACTACTTTGAGAAGGATGGATGCCATCAATCTACAGTTAGAGACGAAAATAAAACGTTAAGAGAGGATTTGATTAATACTGACTCTGAAAAGAGGGACTTGGAAGCCAGGCTCCAGTCAGCTACTAATAACAGTGAGTCCTTGATGAATCAACTTAAGGAATCTGAGAAAATCATTGGAAGCCTGCAAACAGATTTAGAAACTGTGAGAGACTTGAAGGCAAAGTTTGAGAGCCAAGATGAAAATCATAAGCTGACGAAAGAAGATGTTGATCCACAGCTTACGGTGGCCAGAGTTGAGTTGAATGAGGCTCACCGTAAGTTATCTTCCCTGGAAATGGAACTGGAGAACAAAAGGAGTTGCTGCGAAGACTTGGAAGCTGCATGTCTTGAGCTGCAGCTCCAACTTGAAAGGTAGTGGATTTATTTTTCATATGATTTCCCTCTTTCGAAGATGAAGTGACCCCACAGCATCAGAGGAAATTGACATGATACACAGAAGATTTTATTTATCTGATGTTTTATTTTCAGTATGACGACAAAGGAAATCCCCCATCTCTGAACTCCATCAGGAAGAGAGCCATCTCCGGACTGTAAGTTCGTGTCATGCGACCACTGTATACAAATTATTTTTGCTTATAAAATGCCTTGATATTAACTTCTCTTTGTAATTTACTAAAGCATGTAGAGGATAGGAGTAGTGCTAGTTAGTATAAAGAATGTGCAATTCCTTAAGAATTGCACCTGAAATCCTTGAACAAATTATATAGCTTCCACCTAGTTTGAGCAAAGCCAATTTGCATATGGGATCAGTTGATTCCTCTTCAACTTTTTCTTCTCTAGGAAAAAGAGGAGATATTCGATCTCTACTTCATCTGAAAACCAACTTATACTCGTTTTCTTGAGTTTGAATGAAGTTTCGTGTTTAACCATGGAGAACATGAGTTGTAAGCCGTCGGATTTACATTGAATGGTCATGTCAAAAACTTAAGCTATTAGGTGAGATCCTAGAATATGATTTGTATTATTCTCTAACACACAGCCCACGCTACCTTGTATTTGGATGTTTATCAAATAAAATGAAGGTGGTAAAATTCAAATTCATGACAACTGAGTCAACAAAGACTCTGATACCATATCAAAAAATTATCCCACCTAAAAGCTTAACCTGTTAGGTAAGATCCCAGAATATGATTTATATTATTCTCTAACAATTGTTTGTGCCACAGTAAGAGTCTTGGCTTACATTGCTTGATATCTGTGAGCTGATACTTCACTCAAAACTGCTGAAGATACCCTTCATAAAACCCTACTTTTCCACGATCACCTGATCCTTTATTATCATTGAAAATAACATAATTTTTCGATGAATATGCAGTAAATTTTCTAAATTTATCGGAGCTTTCATGCCTGTAACATTCCTAAATTACATGTGAAGGTATCTCATTGTTGAGCCAAGAACTTCCTAAATCTTGCAGGAATGGGAGATAACGGCTGCTTCAGAAAAGTTAGCTGAGTGCCAGGAGACAATTCTAAACCTGGGGAAACAGTTGAAGGCAATGGCTTCACCAAGCAAAGCATCCCTGTTTGACAAGGTCATCTCTACATCCACCGACATAAACACCACCGCTGCCACCACGTCCACAAGAACAGCCTTGGCTTCACCCAGGAACAAGATCTTCAACCAAAGGTCCTCTCTGCTAGACCAGATGCTAAAAGAGGACAGTGCTGAAGTGAAGGACTCTAAAACAATGAATTGCAAAGAAAGTGATAGCAATTCGAGTCCCACCGTCATTTCCACCAGGGTGATCGAACCTCTTGAAAAAAACCTCGTTTTAAATGGAACCGAACACCAGGATGATGACGTTGCAAATAATTATTTGGCCATTGTGCCTAGCAAGAACAGTGGAGGTGGAAATTTGTGGAGAAAGCTGCCGTGGAGAATGAAGAAATCAAACATCAAGAAACCATCCTTTCAACCTGCCCCGTGACTGGCTGCACAGTCCCCAGCCAATATAGAATAAAAATTGGTCGCGCAGGGTTCTCCGCGGTGGCAGCTCTCCGGCTTGCTGCATTCCAGGAATCTAATCCATTAAAGTCTCCCTCCTGTTATTTATAGAGCTCTTTTTATTTTCATTTTCGTGTGTATAAACTGGCTGTCCCCCAGACAAGTTTTCGCACTACAGTGAAATACAAGTAAAAGAGTTCTCATGCATCAAAATACTAAGCTTTTTCTCGTTAATAAATTAAATTTGTCTATAAAATGCAGCCAGTAAGAAAAATGGCTTATCAATACAACTCTCACACACGGAAACAGAGTAGCTGAGACTAATATTGTTTCAATTCATTTGTTCTTTTGGTTAGGGTTTTGAATTTGAGAATTTGAATCCCTCTGTTGGAGTGAGGGATTATACTGGTGATGTTACTGAGAGGGAGATCGTGGTATGGGGAAGAGGGAGTTTTTTTAAAGGTGGTGGTGGTGGTGGTTGTTTTAACGTTGGGGACTAATGTGTTAAGTTTAAGAAATGTTGAATAATGTCTAGATAAAACAGATGGTTTAGGGACTGGTTTGTGGGGCCAATAACAAATCAGGGATTGATTTGTAGTTATCCCTAGTTGGATAAGAACCTAAATCCTGATGCAAGCTTGAATTTGGAGGTCCTTTGTATGCTCAACCTTGTTAGAGTCACGAATGATTATCCACCAGTATAGCAAACAGTATATACGAAGTTTTAAATTGTTTCAAAATTCAATTTTCTGTGTATTTAAAAACTGAAAATGGAATTTCGAAATCCAAATTGACTCAGCATAAACATGTGGGGATGATTATATCTCAATCTCTATATTGGATAAATCTTGCAACATCGTGAAGTCCAGCCTGTTTATAGCACTCAGCTACCTGTTCTGCAGTTTCATCCCAAGCCCCTTCAACAGAAGCCAAGTCCAACAAAAAAGCAGCTTCATCCAAAGCAATCTGCAAGTTTGAAAGACAAGGATCGACATCCACACTCGCTAAGAATTTGCTTCATGGTGAGGTCCAGCATATAAAGATACACTATAAAACAGAAGGAAACCTGCGCTGGTTCTTTTCCCTTGTTAAGATCTTCTTGCCTTCCTTCTACAGTCATTTTTTCATTGATATACTCAATTTGCTCATCCTCCCATTGTGCTATCCGAGCAACATCCTGGATAGACTCCAACCTCAACAATATAAAAATCAAGAAAGGAATAGAAAACATAACACAGTACAATAAAATGGTTAAGAGAAATTATCTGAGCAGCCCATGCCTGGTATCTGCAACCTAGGGTCCACCATGGTGATTTTAAAGCTCCCCTGGCAGCATCTTTAGCCTCTAACTTACGTCCAATCCTGTAGAAAGTATATGAGGCTTCTTATGATACGATAAAGGAAATGAATGACAAACTGAAAATTCAGAGCAATATTTTTGGAGATAGCAATAGAAGAAAATCATACGAACTTCAGCATAACCTCTGCATTGAATGCAAAGGGCCTTGCAAATCCAGGAAAATGCTTTTTCTTTGCATAGAACTCCCCAGTCACTAAAGCTGAAATCTTTACAACCATGCATATGCGTCTAGTTAGTCACCCAGACTTGTAAATCCGTGCTGCTTGCAAATTGTAACCAAAGTCAGGTCAGTCTTACATGATCTCCTTTCTGCAAATGGAGCATCACTTTGCGCTCTATGACATCTGGAAACAAACCTACCTGAAATAAACCATATAACAATTAAAATTCAATTAAGAGAATGAAGATCAATTTGAGGATTCCAAAGTGTCCACTACTGTGAATTCAAATTTGTTTAATTCGATTGAATCAAAGAAAGAAAGGAAAAGTTTTATGGCTAATTACAAAACAATTTGTACCTTTTTTAAGAGATATGCATCTAGATCTAAAATATGAGACTTAGCATAATCACCCTTTGTATAAAGATTATCCCCAGCATCAGCTGCAGCAAGAAATAGGTCAGCGTTGGCCTCTGAAGAAATATCAGCATCTTCCTCAACCAGGATTCGATTAATATATTGATCTACCTGTACCGTGACAAAATTATGCTGTTAGTAAAATGTCTTTACACAAGGACGATCTGACTACTGTTATATCCATTTTATATGATCAGCAAGCACGCATACTCAACTTACAGTCTTTGCCAAAAGCCAAACTCCATGCTTACGAACCTCAACCACTGGCATTTCCATCCTGGACACATCAGACAACAATGATTGCACAGAAAGAGCATCAACAACAAACAAAGATCGTGAATAATTTGAGGCTCTTACCCAGGTGGTGGTGTTGGCCATCTCAGCAGGGCAGTCACAGCATCTATTCACACAAATAAATCATATTTATCATGCTTAGTCGCTTTTCAAATCTTAAAAATAGTAAGTCCCCAAAACTTGCATTCATCAATACCTGAACTGCTTCTAGCCAGTGGAATGGCTAGAGGGAACAACCCTTTCGTGGATCTAGGAGAAACAATGGATTCACCTGTTACCAAGGATTTAAGGCAACAAGATTTAAAGGGAGGTTGTTTTGATGACAAGGAAACTGAACAAAAACAAGGATGCTATTATTACACAAACATAATACATCATTATAGCCTCGTCGACCAACTTTTTTAGTCACCACGAGGTATTTGTTCACATTTTCAGGAAGGAAGGTGTTTTTTAACATCACAATATATACAATTTATTTGAAAATATGAATTGATGGCTCTATGGATGATAATTCTCTAAATGGCATCTAATATTGAGCACTTCACTTTACAGTAGAAGTTCAGCAGCCTCAAAAAAGAAACATTTACACCAAAAATCAAGACTTTATAGACTAGAAATGCACCTCTTGTCAGATAAGTTAATAAGCACCAAAGCAAACGTATACTAAGTAGCATTCATTATCTTAGCTAGCAAGACCCGAAAACAAACCAAGATTTACAAGCTAAATAAAGAAAAGAAAATGATAAATCAATTAATATAACAGAATTCAATAATGTTAAAGTTATGTTCTTCAAGAGTTGAATAGTGAGTAAGTTCTGTTCTTGACAATACTTACCTTTTATCTTTAACATCCTTAACAAATGAGACAAATGCTTAGGAGGCTGAGTTGCAGCCACTTCTTTGATAAAACTGATATGATCTGTAAATTCTCATCAACATTAAATTGTTAAAAACAAAGAAATAAAGGCAACGGCAAAATTGTATGGATAATGATATCTACCAGGAAATGAAGAACAAGAAAGAGTGCGTAGCGTAGTGCGCCTGCGGTGGCTGAGAAGGAAAGAGGTGGCGCGTGGAGCTCCATAAAACACTCCTTCGCCGACTTTCATTCCTCCAATCGTGAACTACGGTGGTGTTTGCTCCCTGCCACTGCTGTTGCCCTTAGGATTCAAACGAGGAGCCAAGTCGGGACCGGAAGTAGTTTGGGGCTAAAGCCCAGAGCTTTGAGGCCCAGACTTGTTGTTTAGTGGCTGCTAAGGATTACAATAGTTAGCCGTGGATTGGATTTGTTAATATACCTTAACCTAAAATCAAAAATTATTTTTAAAAAATAAAAAAACATCATTTTGATACATTTTTAAACGAAAAACACTTTCAAAAATATCTGCAACCACACTCCCAAATAGTATATACATAAATCCTATAACAATTATAGAATCAGGTTAAAAAATTAAAAACTTATACCTAAACATTTTGCTTTTGGGTTTTACCCGAACTTTGATCAAGTTAAAAAATTAAAAAGTTCTACCAAACCATTTTGTTTTTGGATTTTACACAAACTTTGATCAGGTTAAATATTAAAAAACTTATACCCAAATTTTTTGCTTTGGTTTTTACTCGTACTTGATCAGGTTACAAAAAATTATCACCATAATCGGTCTTTACTTAAGCATGTGGTGTAATTACTCATTAGGCTCATGACCCATACATAGAAAGTTATGTGTCTCTTATGGATGATTTTGTTTAAAACATCATGAGTAGGAACAACTTATACAATGAATAATAGGATTAGAGGAGTGTTTGTTTGCTTAGCTTGATTAACTCAAAACTTCACCATGTTCTAATTTGTAAGTTGTTTTTCTATTTGATCTAAAAGGCATTCATATACTTAAAACTCATTAATTGTCAAGCACTACATCTTCAAGCAGTTACAAGTTTTACATTTTATTTATGTCAAACAATTTATAATTGACTTAATCAATATTATATATTGATATATACATCCATTTAATCACACACACATGCATTTCTTATAATTACTTACTATTCTAACACTCTGTATGCTTTTTAAAATAACTAACCCTTATAGTTTATGACTTACATTTTGTATGTTTCCTACAATAAAATACTAACATAATTCATCCCAACACTCCCTCTCAAGTTGATGATTAAATATCTTCAATGTTCAACTTGTCAAGTGAGTTGTAGAAGATTTGTTGGAGACTACTTTTGTATAGATGTTGTTAAGTTGTTTAGTAACCTTGACATATAAAATTGCAATAATTTTATTTTGTAACTTTTCACAAATGAAGTTGCAATCAATTTTCATATACTTAGTTCAATCATGATGTATCGGGTTCTTAACAATTTTAATTACTAATCGCTTATCACAATATAACCTCATTGCACCATTAATTATATAACCAAAATCTTTCATTGCACACTTCAGTCATAACAACTCACATACATCTTTAATCATTATCTTATATTCAATTTCTACAGAAAATAAGATCACCATTGTTCGTATTTTTAATTTTCAAGTAAGTAAGGTGCGTCTAACAAAGACAAAATTTATTAATGTTGATCGTCATCTCTTTTTAGACACTTTATCTAAGTTAGTATAACCAAAAATCCTAACATGTCCATACTGCAAGAACATTAAGCATTTTTTCTAGAGAAAATTGTAGATAGTAAAAGATTTTCATCATAACATTCATATACGTCTCACTAAGAGTATGTATTAATTGACTTGCCTCACTTAATTTATGCAATATCAATTCTTGTTCCTAATCTTCAAGTTATTCTAATCCATGATTTTATTCAATATGTACACTCAAAGGTTAACTGTAGGGTTTTGAAAACTTTGTAGGGTTTTGAAAACTTTGAATAGGAAAAAAGGCATTAATACACTTGATGACTTAAAATTAGGTATAAATGAATTAAGGGTATAGTAGTAACTTGTAAATATAAATAGAAAAAGAAGAGAAGAGAAGTAAAGCTAAAAATTTTAAGAGTGAACCGGAAGAGAGGAGAAAGGAGAAGAAAAAGAGAAAAGAGGAAGGGAGAAACGAAGGAGGAGAAATAAGTATTATGTGTTATTATGTAAAAATATTGTTTATTAGTAAAACTTTTTGCTTGTATTGGTGATTAGGGTTTGTAGATTCTATTTGGGTTTGATTGATGAAAGGATTGAGATGTTAAGGGTTTAATGTGTTGGGTAATGGTTTAATGATTTTAATTATAGATGATTTTGAAGTTATTTGATGTGTTTTGTATAAGAAAATGTTGAGAAATGGTGAAAAACCCTTGCTGGAATTCTGGGTTGGAGGTTGAAGATGACAAAATTTCATTTTTGTCCCTTTTGTGAAAATTATAGTTTGGTCCCCAAACTTTGGAAATTACAATTTAGTCCATGAACTTTGAAAAATTATAGTTTGGTCCCTGGAGTGAAATATTAGTATTTTAGATTGGTTTGATGGATAATTTAAGCTTATTTGATGAATTATTATCAATTTTACGAATTGTGTATTTGGAACTAGACTTCAAAAGAAATCGTTGTTTTTATGTTTTGCGAAAAATAGATAATTTGATTCAAAACACAACGGATTATGAGTTGAACTCTTAAATATGTTTGCTAAAGATATTTTACTTCTCTAGAGTCATTTTTTAGTATGTCTTCTTTTATATATTCAGATAATCCTGATATTCTGCTCGTAGTACGTTAGGAGGATTCCATCATCATTCTGCTTTTGAATTCTATTCACTTTTGAGTCAGGTGAGTGGATAATATTTAATATGCATGAGAAATATTATAAATATTTGATTTGCTAGTATCTGGATTATGCTTCTTGATAATATATACATTGATTATGAGTTGAACTCATAAATATGTTTGCTAAAGATATTTTACTTCTCTAGAGTCATTTTTTAGTATGTCTTCTTTTATATATTCAGATAATCCTGATATTCTGCTCGTAGTACGTTAGGAGGATTCCATCATCATTCTGCTTTTGAATTCTATTCACTTTTGAGTCAGGTGAGTGGATAATATTTAATATGCATGAGAAATATTATAAATATTTGATTTGCTAGTATCTGGATTATGCTTCTTGATAATATATACATTGATTATTATTCTTGATATGATAAAACATAATCAATTGTCGAATATATATTCTTTTTTTTGGATCAAATATAAGTATATTAAGACCAAAGATAAACAAAACTGGAGAGTAGAACAAGAGGCAGCTGAAAAGGGAACATGCTCCCTATTAGAAAACTAAAGGGAAAAACAACAAGAAAACAAAAACAAACATAAAAGGGATATACATTCTTGATATGAGCCGATATCTGCTTGTGAATTGATAGCTCCTCATTTGATTGATACCATGAGTTGAGTCTTGAGATATAAATATGTATGTTTGATTATAATATATACCTACGGTATGCCAGTCAGAATACCCATGCTAATGGGATAGTGTTAGCCTTTGTACACATCGTATCTGAAATCCTAGTTGGTCGGGGGAGTCACCAACTTGTGCAGATTGATCATCCCACAGTACGGAGCCTCATGCTCATTGCATTTTAATTTTCTGACGAGCTTTACCTATTACATTCTTGTTATGACCTATTTGAGAAACTTCTTGTAAGAACTCCGAGCCGATTCGATAATATAATTCGCATTGTTATATTATCTTGTATGTGTATATTAGATGTTATCTACTCACTGAGTTGTTGAACTCACCCCCTCATTATTTATTATTTTCAGGCTCGTAGCTTGTTACCAGATCATTATAGTTGAAATCTCAAAACTTATTATTTGGTTGTAATCGACACTTTTGTTTTTATGTATAGTTAACGCTCCACAATTATAACAACATGTATTTGACTCTTGTATTAAGACAATTGAACTATATTATAAGTTTGCTTTGTTATTTTCGTTGCGTTGAGCTCTGGATATGAATGATAAACTTGTAAATTTGGGATCGCATAAGTGGGAACCTTGGAGGGGGACCATGTCTATGTGCCGGTCACGGATCCGGGAATCAGTTGTGACATTAACACCTTAGTATACCCATTTATTTAAACAAAATCGAGGTACATATTTTAAATCACATTATAGTTTTGAAGTTTTTAAAACTTGTTTTTAATTAAAATATACTTGATTTTATATCCCAAATTGAAATTACAGTTAGCAAATGTAAGTGTGCAGATCAGATACACTAACTTTTTTTCTCTTGAAATTATCTTTTTCAATGAGTTTATATTTTTCAAGAAACCCAATAAATAGTACTCTTTGAATAAGAATTAAGGAGATGGTGTGACCATAAGATTAAGAGTGTTTATTTGTAAAAAAATTTGGTCCAATCCTTTAGAATAGCGTGGACAATAAACTAGTTTCCCCTAACACTTTTATTCTTAAGTCATTAGTTTCTCTTTTCCTTTTTTTCTTTTTACCTTCTTAATTTTTACGAGTGACTTATACTAACCTCCTTGACGTCTTATAAAATTTCTAAAATCGTATGAAAGTTTACAGGTACGATAAAAACCTACTTCATGTTAAAGAAAATACTATAGAAACACTCTTTTATTTCCAAATCTCTCTTGATTAATATTAAAAGAATATATAGTAAAAAAAAATCTTTGAAAATTAGAGAGTGAGAAATAGACAACATAAATTGCATTATAGTTTATTCAAGAAAGAGGTTAATGGAGGAGGGGAAGGGAAGGGGATTGTGAAACTTTAACTTTTGTTTTAAAAGAAGATTTATAATGGAATAAAGGCTAAGTTTTAACATCCACTCCCTGTAGTTTTAACATCCACTCCCTGTCAAGCTCTCGCCCCTGTATAAGGGGTCATGAAATTTTCTAACATTAAATAATTATTTTAACCTTGTGCCTTTTGAAAGTTTTCAATTTCATCTTTGTAGCAAATAAACACTCTTAATCTTACGGTCACACCATCCTCTTAATTCTTATTCAAAGAATACTATTTATTGGGTTTCTTGAAAAATATAAACCCATCAAAAAAAGATAATTTCAAGAGAAAAAAGGTTAGTATATCTGTTCTGCACACTTACATTTGCTAACTGTAATTTTAATTTGGGATATAAAATCAAATATATTTTAATTAAAAATAAGTTTTAAAAACTTCAAAACTATAATGTGATTTATACATAAAATATAATTTTAGCGATGGAAAAATAAAGTTGAAACTTGATCGTACAAATTTTTAATAATTTCCCTAAAATTAAAACACATTATATATTTTTGATGGGTTTTAAAAAACTCCTTAAATTAACCGCTCCATCAAACATTGTAGAAACCAAGTTCCAGAATTAAGACCCCTTTCTAAAATAATAATAAAAATAAATAAATAAATAAAGTCGTTAGCTAGTCAAATTAACTTTCTTTCCCGCCAAAATACCATCGCATGAGCTGCCATGTTAGAAATTAACAACAAAATATTTAGCAGAGCCAACCAATTATCTTTAGTCATCTGTCACCATTTTGCAGCCTCAACTTCAACTCCTCTGTTACACGCACAATGATAGCTCACCTTCATTAGCATTTCCTTCATTGTCAACCTCTCTCACACACACAGAGCCTCTCAAGATGGATCGCAGGAGAATATTTGTTACGTTTCTAAGAAGAAGACAAGTCGCTAGATTAAGGCAACCCAGAATCGACAATACTCCACCATCAAGCCTTCCTCCCAGATCAAGAAGAAATTGGAGAGAAACGATGCTTTTTGCCATGGTTATTTTCTTCGTGGTCTTACTTATCCTCTCGATCTGCCATCCCAAACTAACTAATCAGTTTTTATTCTCTTTAGTTTATATTATATACTTGTTCTTTCATTGTAGCATTTTTTTTCTCGATCCTCCATCCCAAACTAACTAATTAGTTTATATTACGTACTTGTTTTTTCTTTTTAGCATTTTTTTTCTATGAAACATCAAGATAAATTCAGTTTCTTTATTTCAACAAAACTTAAGGATACCATTGCAAGCTTGATCGAATGAGGCGAGTTCTAGACATGCAGTATAATTACGGCATGCATAAATCAAACTATTAAAGAAAGAAGCCATAAATGGAATCAAGATTTAGTCTTCTTGTCTCTTAAATAATGGTTGTTCTGCATGTATATATGTTAGAGATCACAATGCATGCTATCTTTTTTTTTATTGGTATGATGTCCGTGTTTGTTGCTGATGATGGTTGTGCTGTTCGATCGAGACACCAATATTCAGAGATGTGAGCGGCAACGGAAGTTCAAGAAGCCACTAGTGGAAAAGAAGTCAGTCGTTTATCTTCATCATCTTGCTGGGCCTGCTTCTTTTGATCTCATTCTTATGGACAATCAAATACCCATCACAAGTGGAATTCAGGTGTATAAAAGGCCGGCTTCTTTTCCGCTAGTGGCCTCTTGAACTTTCGTTACCGCTCACATCTCCGAATATTGGTGTCTCGATCGAACAGCACAACCATCATTAGCAACAAGCACGGACATCATACCAATAAAAAATAAAAAAAGATAGCAAGCATTGTGATATCTAACATATACCCATGCAAAACAACCATTATTTAAGAGACAAGAAGACTAAATCTTGATTCCATTTATGGCTTCTTTCTTTAATAATTTGATTTATGCATGCCGTAATTATACTTCATGTCTAGAATTCGCCTTATTCGATCAAGCTTGCAATGGTATCCTCAAGTTTTGTAGAAATAAAGAAACTGAATTTCTTGATCCTGATGTTTCATAGAAAAAAATACTAAAAGGAAAGAACAAGTACGTAATATAAACTAAAGAGAATAAAAACTAATTAGTTAGTTTGGGATTGAGGATCGAGAAAAAAATGCTAAAAAGACAGAACAAGTACGTAATATAAACTAAAAAGAATAAAAACTAATTAATTAATTTGGGATGGAGGATAGAGAGGAGAAGTAAGACAACTTAACTGGTGAAAGAGGCGTCCTGCCAAGGTCCAATCTCTGAGTCATTGCTCTCTAAAATGCTTTTTGCACTTGATGAAGCACTTTCACTATGGCAAGACTTCACCCTCCGGTTGGCAGATGGAGCAGAAGATTTCTTTCTTGATGTTATAGGCACCCCAGCACCATCTGATTGACAGACAAAATTTTCTTCAATAACCCCATGCTCAGGAGAAATCCCTGAAGAAATTCTTTCTGATTTCAAAACCTGACATGAAAAAATTTGATGGAACTTAAATATTTTTATTTGTCAGATCCTTGTGCAGAAATGCCCAGTCTAAACAAATTATATATACCGATTTGTAGCAGTGTGGACCACATGTTATGTTGTCATCTGGATAGCTCCATGGAGATTGTTTCTCCGCCTACAATACGTGTGTCCACAAAACAATAAGATTCCCACCAAATACAAATTCAGACATCATGATGGTTAGACATACAGAATCAACTTACAAGGAAGATAAGCTCCTGTGAACATCCATGTAATCTACAATCAAATACCTGCCAGCATGAATGAAACCAAATGAGGAAGCTATGTAGTTACGGGAAAAGCACAACATTGAAAGTAGTATAAGAATGACTACAATGAAACCAAACTTAACTTAGATGGCACAATCAACAAATACAAGGCAAGGCTTGTGACAAAAAGGTATGCACAAAAGCCAGGAGTTGACTACAATGAAACTTTTGCACTAGTGGCAAGGTTAGATACTATCCGAACTCTGATTGCACTTGCAAGTCAGAAGAAATGGAAGTTATTTCAGTTGGATGTTAAATCAGCATTCCTAAATGGAATGTTTGAAGAGGAGGTGTTTGTTGAACAACCCGAGGGGTTTATTGTGCAGAGAGCAGGTCACAAGGTGTACAAACTGCATAAAGCATTATATGGGCTTAAACAAGCCCCTAGAGCTTGATATAGTGAAATTGACACCTACCTTACCATGAGTAAGTTCAAAAGAAATGCAAGTGAGCCTACTCTATATACTAGAGCTGACAGTGAAGGAAATCAGCTTATAGTGTCCATTTATGTGGATGACATTGTGTACACAAGTAGTGAGAACATGATGACTGAATTTAAAAAGGAAATGATGCTAAGATATGAGATGATTGACCTTGGTCTTCTCCATCATTTTCTGGGTATGGGTGTGATGCAAACTGATCAAGGCATCTTCATCAATCAAAGCAAATATGCAAGGTCATTACTTGTGAAATTCGGGCTTGCTGATTGCAAACCAGTTTCAATACCACTTGCTACTGGTGAGAAACTGAGAAAGGAAGATGGGAGTGAGTTAGATGATGAAAGTTTGTACAGAAAAATTTGTGGGGAGCTTGTTGTATTTGACAACAACAAGGCCTGATCTAATGTATGCTGCTAGCTTGTTGTCCAGATTTATGAATCAGCCAGCAAAGAAACACATGGGAGTTGCAAGAAGGGTTCTTAGATATGTCCAAGGAACCCTTGATTATGGAATAGAATATGCAAAGCAAAAATCAGCAACACGTTATGGGATTTTGTGATGCAGATTGGGGTGGAAGTGAAGATGACAGTAGAAGCACTTCTGGATATGTATTTGGGTTTGGAAGTGGAGTTTTTTCATGGGCTTCGATGAAGCAAAACTCAGTTGTATTATCAACTGCAGAAAGCTGAATATGTTTCAGCTTCTGAAGTAAATGCTCAAGTAATGTGGTTAAGGACCATACTTGATGATCTTGGTGAAAAGCAAGAAGAAGCTACAACTCTTTATTGTGATAATATGTCAGCCATAGCAATGGCAAAGAATCCAGTGTTCCACCAGAAAACAAGGCATATTAACAGGAGAGTTCACTTCATAAGGGAAGCAGTTCAAGGAGGAGTGATTGAGATCAAGTTCTGCAGTAGTGAAGAACAATTGGCAGACATATTCACTAAAGAATTGCCTAAGGACAGATTCAATTATCTCAGAACAAAGCTTGGTGTTAAACCCGTAAGTAGCTTAGGAGGGGATGTTTGTAGATAAGCTACGTACAGGAGGTACAAAGATGTTGATGCTAAATCTGCCTACGTGAACTACATGAAGAAAAGAAGGAGAAGACTTGCTCTGTCAACTGACATTTAACAGAATCAGTTGACATACATTTCATGTGTATTTGACTTTTGTAGACAGTTACAAAGTGGTTACAAGTAGTTATAAACACATGTATTGCATGCTCTGCTCATACTATATAAATGAGCATTTTATCAAACAGAATATATGCAATAAGAGAATATACGAAGTTAGTAAAAGAATTGACTCATCTCTTTCTCTCTAAACTTGTTCTTCTTCTTCTTCTTCTTCTCATCTCCCACAAATTATCCAACCAAATAACCTGCAACAAACAATTAACAACAGAAGTTAATTGAAATCAATAAAACCAACAGCATCAGCATCGTATTCTTTTGTCGTTGTCCCAACTGAATGTCCTGATTTATTACATGGAATGGACTCTTAAGTCCCTTGTGTGTACTCCTGCAAATTATCAAAGATGATTTGCTCTTAGCAATTTACAGTTGTTCTGAAATTTGATCGCTAGGTACAAGGAAGGTGATTCTGATTCAAATCAACGGCGATCCTGTTTAACCATCAACAACTACTGTGCACAGGGATAATGCAAGTCTCGAGACACATTTTGACACCGGAAACTGAAGAGAAGTGATTGTACAAATCTGGAGGACTGGTACATGTTTATTTGAAAATCCACTCTGCACAGATGAAAAAGTATAATCCAAGATTGTTTTTACCCGCCCTTATTCCAAGCTCCATTTTCCCTCGGGACAATGCTTTCCAATTTCTGAGGGAGTTCATTGCGTAGTACAGTGCTTACATTAATCAAGTCTGTCTTTCCAAATCACAAAAATACTAAGCTTTTTCTCGTTAATATATATAAAATGCAGCCAGTAAGAAAAATGGCTTAGCAATACAACTCTCACGAAACGGAAACAGAGTAGCTGAGACTAATATTTGTATGTCGAACCTTGAATTTGGAGGTCCCCTGTATGCTCAAGCGTTTGCTTAGTACGAGCCATTTAGACCTGAAATTGGAAGAGAAGAAGAATATTTAGTCTTAAATTGCATTATTATAAACTAGGATCGAAGAGGAAATTCAAAAAAATAGGGTTAGGTTTGCGTTTACCTGTCGGGATGGAGATGGAGGAGCAGAGAGGGATTTTCAGTTTTATTATTTCGAATTTTTTGAGCGTGATTTCGGGTAGTATACATTTATAGTGAGAAGTAATAAGTCTCTAAACGACGGCGTAGGAACAATTCATTGGAGGATAGAATGACTCTTATGACCTTTACGATTCATTACAAGTCTCTGACTCCCTTTCCTTTTTTTCTTTGCATGCCCACCAGCATCTCTCTTTTAAAAGTTAACTTGTTTTGGCTTTAGCTCGTAGATAGAATAGGGTAAATTTGGAATGGACGATTTAGTTATCCATCAACCAAATTATAAGCCTCCTTAAAACATAAAAGACAAATTTGGAATCTATTGGGGAATATACTCCAGGAATCTCTACCGAAAAACATACATGCTTTGTTACATGGGTCACGAGGTGGCAATTTCTTTTATTTGCTTACAGTATATTTATTTTTTATTTTAATTAAAAAAATTAGTTTTTTCAGTGTTGTTCTCTAAAATAATATTTCTATATATATTATTTAATATTTTCTAAACAAAAAGTAATTTAAAAAACAAACTCGAAAGGAATAAATACAGAATCATATATTTGATTAAAGAAATATAAATATAAATAAATCCATATTTGAATATTTTTCAAGTGAATTCATATGTTTTAAAATACAAAAAATATCCCAGTCTCTTCGTTTTTTCATTTCCAAAATTGATCAAATGTCACCTGACTACCCATTACTTGAATAAGATTATTCACGAATGAAGAATTAAAAAGAAAAAAGCAACTCAGTGCCTGGGCTAGATCGTTTCTTATGAAAATCTTAAATTTTTTTCCTTCAAACTTAATCCACGGATTAAAATTTATGCTCCATCTCCATGAAACTCTGGCGCGTTTACGACCGAGTTCAATTGGCTAGACGATATAGTACATCAAACCAGCCGATTTGCCCGCTTTGTTTGGGTTTTTTATCTATGTAGAAAATTGATTGATTTTATAAATATTATATTTTGTTAGTGTAATATTTAATTAGTATAATTGTAATTGATAGAATCTGTTAAAAATAGTTTTTTTCAACCAAAATGTGATTGAATATTGCTATTGCTAAAAAACTTTTGATAAAATTTGTTAGAAAATTTGCTAAGAAGGTGAAATGATTTATTAGAAATTTGTTGTCATGGATACTCTGGTAAAAAAAAAGAACAAAAAAAAACCCGGTAAAAAAAAGAACAACTGACTTGGACACTAAAAAATAAAAAATACATGGGAAAAAAAGGTCATAGTTTCTTAAAAGAAAAAAAAAGAGTCTAAAATATAAATTTAACTTCAAAGCCAAAGTTTTTTTTTATAATATTTATTCATCATATTATTATATTAAATATATTTAAGAATACCGATATTAATTTTTTTTGCAAGAAATCGTAGGTCATTTTTTTTCTCTCTATATATATTTTTAGGTGATAATATTAAATAAATATTAAACACATATACTTAGTTTCACATACTATATAGTGTGATCGAAATGGGAAGTGATTTTTATATTTTTTAATTGTAGATAACCTAGGTAAATTTGAAGAAGAAAAAAATATGAGTTGCCTTTTTTCCCTAGTAATATTAGATCTAACACATTATAAATAAAAAATATTGCATTTTTTTTAAAAATAAATATAATTTTTTTGCGTGACAGTGAAACGGGATTATTGAAACAAATTACAATAATTTCAAAAAAACATAAACATGGTTTTCAACATGGGAAGACAACAGAAAAGGGGGAAAATCAACTAGTCAAAATGGATTTGGTTTTGAAACACTTTACAAGCAGAGAAGGGGAGAAGTGAGGCACGAGATGCGTTATGGGGTGTTGCACAACAACAAAAGTGAGGGTGTTGCGTGGAGAAGATAGGATATGTGGGTAGAGGAGAGAAAAGGGAGAGACGGGAGGTGCAGGGTGTGGAGTTGTTTTGTGAAGAGAGGGGAGTTCTGTGGGCGGATCTGATTGCAGCAGAGAGTTTTTTTGGTTTCTAGAGAGGGTTGTTGTGAGGGTTGTGCAGACGAGAAGAAGAGAAGACAGAAGGAGAAGGGTGTGGCTTTGTGCAGAAGAGAAGAAGAGAAGGCAGAAGGAGAAGGGTGAGGGTGTGGTTGTGCAGACGAGAAGAAGAGAAGGCAGAAGGAGAAGGCTTTGTGCAGACGGAGAAGAAGATAAGGCAGAATGGGAGAAGGGTAGAAGAAGATAAGGTTTCAGATTTTTGTGCAATGGATCTATTGAATCGCAAATCGTGATTTTTGATATCGGTGTTAAATAAGCATCAAAATCCTGCTTATTTCAAGATGCCGTTCAGAAGAAAAATTCACGTGGGATCCCGCTATTTTATACCTGTGTTTGGTACTAATCAAACAACAAAATTGTAATCCCCGTTTGGCAATCGTGAAACGCACCACATTGCGAAATGGGTACATAATATTTGTTGCTGGCTTGCTAGATTTGACCTATCTAATTTTTGAAAAGCGAGGTCTGTGAATGATAAAGCAGAGCAAATCAACCATATATATACCCTGATGGTTCAAAAACACAAAACACTACAAAGTCTTAAACAGTATAATTCAAAATAAAGTTGCCACGTTTCCTTTCCCCCCATAACATCTTATTCACATTTTTTTTTTTAAAGAATTCAACAACCATTGAAATTATTAAATTACTATACTTACAAAACAACCAGAAAAAATTAATCCATAATCAAACCTCCCCAAATTTCTATTTTTAGGGTTTCAATCCGGCCCGCCGAATCCTCTCCTGCTTGTCCATGCATTCCCTTAAGCGACGGCACTTTTTATAAATCGGATTCTGACCCGGATCCTCATTGTTGATTCGGATCCTAACAATGGCGTCTTCACCGCCGCTGCCTACTTCCGTCACCAGATCGGAGCCTCCTAAAGTCTCACCGGTACTCCCTTTCTCCCAACTCATGAACTTTATTTTCTCTCACAAGGATTCGTTCGATTATTTTAATTCTAATTTTCTCTTTTGTTTGTTGATGATTTCTTAACACAGTGGAGAGAATGTGTTTAATTTATAACTGCTTTTCATATTAGTCTTAATTGGTTTTGGTGCATTTATATTGATAATTTTGACTTTGAGTGATTTTTGCAGAATTTGTGGTTCAAAACTAAATTTTGATTTCAAAATATTGCAAAATCCTTGCAATGTATGTAGCTGCTACTACCTTGGAGCTCCAGCTGATCCGATTATTTTTACAATTATTTTAGTTGGTGGTTGTTATTTTCCAATTTTTTAGTTAATTTTCTTAGAATTATTTGGAGGTTATTTGTAATTTATGGTTTATGATCAGACCCGTCCGGTCAGGTCCAGTTTTCCCTGGTTGCTTGTAAGAAGTTTTCCTATTTTAGCTAACTTTTTTATTGCAGTCTTGGAATCGGTCATGCATGGTCTGATTAGAATGGATAATGATTAATTTTTATTTTATTTTTATATAGATGATGAAGTCTGATGAAGAGACAGCTTTAACAAGCAAAACGGTTCTATCAGTTATTGAATCATTAAAGAAGCAAGTTGCAGCTGACCGGTGTTTTTATGTTATGGTACATTTTTTGTTATTTCTATGAAATGCTTCCTTTTGGATTTTTATTTCAGTCCATTTATTTATTTATTGCTTACAGAAAAGGATGGAACACAACAAACAAAAGTTGGTTGGTGTTACGAACCACCTCTATAAGTTGTCGAAGGAAAGGAAGAATAGTTGGATCAGTGATACTGACAATAGTGTAGATTTATTTACAAAGAGGCAAAAGGATGCACTCAGTATGCATGGTGGTATTGATTCAAGTAATGTAGATAAGGATAGCCGTGGTTCTGAAGAAGATGGGAATACCTCTACTGCAGTTCTTTTGGGATCCAGTATCCCAGTGAAGAATGCAGTACGGCCTATTAAGCTACCTGAAGTGAAGAGGTTACCCCCTTACACTTCATGGATTTTTCTGGACAGGTATGTTTAGATTATTCTTTATCAAGATTTTGTTTTTCCCGAAATGGTAGTTGGTCATTTTGTAGATTTTGAGTTACTCTTTCTATACACCTTCATGTCACCAACTTATAATTTGCTGCGTTGGTTTCGGGCTAGTAATTTATGGTATTCTTGCTGTAGAAATCAAAGAATGACAGAGGACCAATCGGTGCTTGGTCGGAGGAGAATTTATTATGACCAAAATGGTGGTGAAGCACTAATCTGCAGTGACAGTGAAGAGGAAATAATTGATGAAGAAGCGGAGAAGCGAGATTTTATAGAATCTGAAGATTATATTCTACGGTTGGTATAATCATGGTATCTGGTGTGATGTATTGATTCTTATTCTTTAACTGTATGCCATAGCGAGGTTGATTGGCGTCGAATGTCTTAGGTTCAAACTTTTTGAACGACAATGGGGAATTTTGTTTGGAGTGGGAGCCCCCTGGAAATTATATCTTCATCTTAAAGGAAGAAACTTTAATTTAGCTTGTACATGAATAGACCAGCTGATGGTCCTTATCTCAAGCATTAACAGAGCCAAATGGTGTCAAAATAATGGGCGTAGCTGTGTCAAAAGTATTGATGTATACTGCTTGATGCCAAAACCTTGCATATTAAAACATTTAACTATCTCCTAGTTCAATGTATATTATGTCCTCAGATTTTTTTTCAGGGATGTTTTCTACGCTTAAGTATGCAACCCAAGGTGTTTTTTCTGATGGTTAATAATTTGTTTTCCAAGGATGACTATAAAAGAAGCTGGTTTGTCCGATCCAGTTGTGGAATCACTAGCACAGTGTTTTTCTACAAGTTCTACTGAAGTCAAGGTATGCATTTGTTGCAAGAGGGTGTTTTATTTTAGTAATGAGGAGAATGTATTATATTGAGAGTATGTTATATGTTTTTTGCCTTCGATTGAAGGATCAGTTTTTTTTTTTTACTCTGTTTTCCATATAATATCTAATGAGAAAAGGTCATAGTGTAAGCTTGGGTCCAGCCGTTTCCCATTTGCTTTTTGCTGGCTTTAACAGATATGAAACGCCATCAAACATCTTATACAGGCAAGATTTGAGGTTCTTAAGAAGGAAGAGAAGGCTGTGGAGGATTCTAAGAATAAAGATAATGTAGCACGAACACTGAATTCTTTTCTTGATAAAGATCTTGAAGTTGCTTTGGATTCTTTTGACAACCTATTTTGTCGCCGATGTCTCGTAAGCATCATTCTTGTACTACTTTCAATGTTGTGCTTTTCCCGTAACTACATAGCTTCCTCATTAGGTTTCATTCATGCTGGCAGGTATTTGATTGTAGATTACATGGATGTTCACAGGAGCTTATCTTCCCTGTAAGTTGATTTTGTACTAACCATCATGATGTTTGAATTAGTATTTGGAGGGAATCTTATATGTTTTGTTGACACACCTATTGTAGGCGGAGAAACAATCTCCATGGAGCTATCCAGATGACAACATAACATGTGGTCCACACTGCTACAAATCGGTATATGTTTGGTGAATGATTAATATAATTTGTTTAGACTGGGCATTTCTGCACAAGGATCTGACAAACAAAAATATTTAAATGCCATCAAATTTTTTCATGTCAGGTTTTGAAATCAGAAAGAATTTCTTCAGTGATTTCTCCTGAGCATGGGGTTATTGAAGAAAATTTTGTCTGTCAATCAGATGGTGCTGGGGTGCCTATAACATCAAGAAAGAAATCTTCTGCTCCATCTGCCAACCGGAGGGTGAAGTCTTGCCAGAGTGAAAGTGCTTCATCAAATGCAAAAAGCATTTCAGAGAGCAGTGATTCAGAGATTGGACCTTGGCAGGACGCCTCTTTCACTAGTCAGTTGTCACCTTCCAAGATTAAGTTTGTTGGGAAAGGTCGGACTTGTAAAAGGAAGAGCAAGCGAGTGGCTGAGCGTGTTCTAAGTTGCATGCGTAAAAGGCAGAAGAAAATGGTGGCTTCTGATACTGGTTCTGTTGTTAGTGGAGGCCTTCTGTCAAGTGATATGAAACTTAGGTCCACTTCACACAAAGGAAAGGAAGATGCAAGTTCTTCCCATAAGAATTTGAAATCTCCCACTTCTGCAAGGTCTAGGAGAAAGGAATTGACAATTCAAGATGGCCAAAATTTAGTGCAGGGTGAGTTTCATGATGGTCTATCACGTGAGATTGTCATGGATCCACCTGTGCCTAGCAATGATACCACCTTTAGGAAAGAAGAGTTCTTAGACAAAAATACAGGTAAAAAAGAGTTAAGTGATAACAGATCTTGGAAAGCTATTGAAAAAAGCCTATTTGAGAAGGGTGTTGAGATTTTTGGCGGGAACAGGTCAGGGGCTGTATTTCTTTTTCATTCCTGTTATTTTGTTACAGTTTCCTTGTTTGTTGAATTTTTTTTTGATATTCTGGAAGAGTGATGATTTTGACCATGAGTGATGTTTGATGTGACCATTATGTTACAAGGTAGTTAACTTAATTCACCTATGGTAAATAGATTTTTACATTTTCAGTTTTCTTATTTCATTGCCATTGAATTTGTTTTAAGAAATAAAGATAGTAGAGTGATATCCAGTGGAATCAAACCCATGAAAGGCTGCTGAAGAAAATGTTTGTTAAATGAGATATTTGTAATAATGCTTTCTTTTATTTAAGAGGTTATTAAGTATATTGGGTTAAAAAGAGTATTTCAGAATTAATGCTTTATAAAATGGAGTTAGATAAACAATGTGCTATAAGTTATCCTGAGCGATTGTAATGAGATTTCGGAATTCTTTTTTTTGGGCCTGGATTGGGAGTGGAGGGAATTCTTGAAATCTTCACGCATTCTCATTGATCTGCTTCACCATATGGGCTTCTTATTATGCATGCATACATAATACATGTGCTCATTCATAATTTATTTTCCATTATTTCTTGTAAATTATGATGAAACTGACTAACTCAAATAAATGGTCCCACAAATTGAACAACCTTTGCTGTTGACCTATCCTAGAATTACACTCTAATGATCCTATTGATACCTTTATATTGCTCTGAAGAGAATTGGTTGCTGTTTCATCTATTCTCTGTCTAATTTTTTTTTTTGTTTTCCATGACAGTTGCTTAATTGCTAGGAACCTTTTAAATGGTTTAAAGACTTGTTGGGAAGTTTTTCAATATATAACTCGCTCTGAGAATAGGCTAGCCTGCGAAGCAGGTGGTGCTGGAACTCTTGGTGAAGGGTACTCCAAGTTTGACAGCGGAACAGTGGTTAGAATTTTGCTTCATGTGACCATGTTTTTGTTAGCATGCAAGTGAATCTTAATCTTTTTCTTCCCTTTTGTTTTGGTTGGGGGTGTTTGAACTGCATTTCAGGGTAAGAACGAAGCAAGAAGGAGATCAAGATTTTTAAGGAGAAGAGGTAGAGTTCGCCGCTTGAAGTACTCTTGGAAATCTACTGCTTACCATTCTATTAGGAAGCGGATAACTGAAAGAAAAGATCAACCCTGCCGTCAGTATAATCCATGTAGTTGCCAAACTGCTTGTGGAAAGCAGTGCACATGTCTGCTAAATGGAACTTGTTGTGAGAAGTATTGCGGGTGAGCCTTCCCTTAACAACCCAAATTTGAGATTAAGGTTTATGGTATTTGGATATCTTTTATTTACCCTTTATTTTTCTTCCAGAAATGAGAACTCAATAAAATTTAGTTTATTGTAGGGCTGCGTTCAAATTTAGAATTTTCTCTTGTAGAGCTTCATACCTTACCAGCTTAAACAAATACAGGGCCTTAGATTTAGATGTTTGTGATTGTATATGTGTGTGATGAATATTATCAACTATTTTTTACTTGCTCCTCTAGATGTCCTAAGAGTTGCAAGAACCGATTTAGAGGCTGTCACTGTGCCAAAAGTCAATGTCGAAGCCGTCAATGTCCATGTTTTGCTGCAGACAGGGAATGTGATCCAGATGTCTGTAGGAATTGTTGGGTCAGGTGAGTTGGTGCTCTTGCTCCTTTTCTTTTTTTTTCTCTAGTTAATGTTTTCATGAGCTATTTATTTCTAGGGCAATCATTTACTCAGCTTTGCCTATGTAATGTATTTATCATAATTGTAGTAGATTATGAAAATTTTCATGATGACTGTATTTGGAAATTAATAATGTGCACATTGGTAAGCAATAAGTTTGTTTCTGCTGATGTTGGATTGAATCACCAAGGTTTGAAATTTCCATTAAGTTGGTTCAGGTAGCCAAACTTTAGCTTCCTTTTGGGGTTGAAACGATATCGAGTTTCAAAGAATTTAAAGGTGGGGTTTGTGTAATCTAAATGTCAACGTTTTGTTTGGTTACAACAGGTTGTATCCCACAGGCTATGAACTGTTTACTTCAGAGTGGTAAGGTCCAAATTTTGGTTCTAAGTCCATACATGAAGGTTCCATTTCTCAAAATTTACCAGTGAAAAGTCAAGTAAACAACACTCTATTAATGTCACTCCCACCGCCGTGCCCCATGCCACCATTTACCAGCTTCAGTATTTCCAAGCTTTTACCATATCCACTCTCTTTGGCTCTTTATGCTTAGGAAAATGCTATGGTTATTTCTGACAGTTTTATGTCATTTGATGTATTTGTGAAGTTTCATCCTTCACAGGGTTTCAAAACAATGTTTTGTTTATTACTTGTCCAGAAATATATTTATTCTTTTCCTCACTCTTCTTGCATTACTATATACCATTTGAACTGTTAAAATTTGCTTTGCAGTTGTGGTGATGGTACTCTTGGTAACCCCAGCCAAAGGGGTGATAATTATGAATGCAGAAATATGAAGCTTCTTCTCAAACAACAACAAAGGGTAGTGACACTTTCATCTTCTTATTACCTATCATTGTTTGATATTTAGAGAGAGGTACACACATTTGAATATTTGCGTCTCTTAGCTGTCTGGCATTTGAAGTAATCTATTAGTGCACAGATTGGTGAAGTTCTCTATTAAAAAGTTCTTCTATTTGTTCTTTCTATATTGTCATCATGAATGCGCATAATGCGGAGAACTACTCTTTTAGCTTGCTTTTCAGCATCCTTTTTAGAGTTATGAAATCGACCAAGTTTTTCTTTGTGGCTTGACTGAGCCGGAAGATGATACTAAAATGTAGTCAACTGAAACATGTGGTGTATGACAGACTTGTGGCATAACTATGCAATACAGAACTGCTTGTTATGTATCGTGCCGTAAAGTTCAGAGTGTCCTCGGAAGCATATAGAGTTTATAAAAAAAATACAACATATATTGGTAGTTTATGAAATTATGAAGTGGTTTGAAGTTTTTCTATGAACTAGGAAGAAGACTAGGATTGCTAACGAAACTGATGAAAGTGCGCCGCTTGCAAGAAGGAAAAAGCCAAGGAATAACATCATCCCATTTACCACCCTTAATGGGTTGCTCGACATCATCAAAACGCTTTTTCTTTAATTGCTTTCTTTCCAATGTCCACATCAAATTATTTATAACTAAATGCTTTGAAACAACAGACGTTTTGATGGGGTCATTTGTCAAGCTGCCTACATTTTCTCTATCATACTAATATCTTGTTCTATGAATAGGTTTTACTCGGAAGATCTGATGTATCAGGCTGGGGAGCTTTCTTGAAGGTAATATTCTGGATGATGAGACAAATTTGCCCTTGAATCCTTTTCATCCCATGTGGTACATTGGGATAAAACCTAGAAATTTATTTGCTTGTTTCCTCGTGCTTACAGAATAGTGTCGGCAAGCACGAGTACCTGGGTGAGTACACTGGAGAGCTGATTTCACACAGGGAAGCAGATAAGCGTGGGAAGATATATGACCGTGAAAATTCATCTTTTCTCTTCAATCTCAATGATCAGGCATGGCCCATTACACTGATTTAAGATCTTATATGAGGATTCAACCATCATCTTTTATTTTTTATATGACACCAATATTTGTTTCTTGAAGTTTGTTCTTGATGCATACCGTAAGGGTGACAAGCTTAAGTTTGCTAACCACTCTCCCGAACCAAATTGCTATGCAAAGGTATCCTCTTTAACTACTCTAGCTCACAGCCTGTCTAATACACACACTTTTGCACTTGGTTTCTGTTTTTGAGAATGTGTTTGGAAAATGCTTTTGAATTTATTTTTTTATTAAATTAATTTTTTTAGTGTTATAGATTATTTTGTTGTGTTAATGTCAAAAATAATTTTTTAAAAATAAAAAAATATCATTTTAATATATTTTTAAACGAAAAACATTTTCAAAAACAACATAAACCATACTAGAAACTAATAGGGTGGTGAAAACATGGTTGGAATATATTTTACCACTGTTTCCTCACTTCTGGCGTTGTTTATAGGTCATAATGGTTGCGGGGGATCACCGAGTGGGCATATTCGCCAAAGAAAGGATTAATGCAGGGGAGGAACTTTTCTATGATTATCGTTATGAGCCAGACAGAGCTCCTGCTTGGGCTAGGAAGCCTGAAGCATCTGGATCAAAGAAAGAAGATGGCGTTCATTCAAGTGGTCGTGCCAAGAAGCTTGCTTAGTTTGAGCTTCTACTTACATCCTCAATTAAAAAACAATCCATTCTTTTACAATTACAGGTATTATTCTCACTTATCGTAGGGGGTAGGGGATAGGTTCATGATCAGTCATATTGTTATTGGAGAGGCCATTGTCATCTCCCCCATTAACTTTTAATGGATTTGTATTCCAATTTAGACCCAACTAGTTAACTTACCTACACTTCTTCGTTGTGTTGGAGCAAGTTTTTTTTTCCCCACATTGCTAAAAAATAATCTGTAGATATTGCTAACTTGTTTCTAATAGGAAGAAAAATATTAATTGTAAATTTAAAATTTGATGCTCATGTTAAATAGAATAGACGGAGAATTATGTGCTAAAAGTTTTTCTTAAAAAATTGTTAGCATTAATTGAATATTAATTGTGAAGCTAAGAAATAAATGTAGATTAAAATATTTAATATGATATGATCTAGATAATTTAACGAGTTTTAACTTGAAATGACAATAGATTAAATTTTAATAATACTAAGAGGATAACATCTTGGGTTGATTTAGATTAGCATGCTAAATTTGCAATTAGAGTCACTCACCTTACTATTTTTAATAATTATGGCTGGTTGCACAAAAAAAAGCTTGCTAACTTTGTTTAAAAGACTACATTAATCTTATTCAAAAGCAAATTGAATGGTATTTAATAAAAAAATATCTATAATATATCCATAATTTATTTAATAATTAATAAATTATATATTTTACATAATTTAATTAAAAAGAAAATAGATTGAAATTCAAGGTTTACTAACTTATTTTTTATTTTTTTTATTCAATTATATGATATAAAAAATAATGATTGTAGGAAAACAACCGAATAAAATTTAAAAAGAAATGATTATGGTTGGTTGCAAAAAAAGAATGCTTACTAATGTTTTTAAAAGACTACTGGAATCTAATTCGAAGGCAAGGGAAGAACTGGATAGTATTTAATATATATATATATATATATATATATATAACTAATTTAATAACTAATAAAATTAGATTAAAACTAAAGAAAAACTATATAAAAAAATCCAAAATAGTATAGGCACACGGGGGGGCTTGGATGCTTAAACACATTTGATTTGTTTTCTTTTATGAATTCCATCTTGTTTCTAACACGTGATATGTTGTCTACTGTGGCAGATAAGCTAGCTTCTAATTAACTGGTATCTAGTCATCTTTGTTGATTTGAAAATCGAGGTTTAAGTTTTTGAAAATTTAAAATTTATTTTTCACCTCGTTTTTAATTCAAAAATACCTTAAAACACTAAAAAAAAACTAAATAAACCTTGATTTGCTTTTCCATGCATGTTTAAGAAAACTTCTTGTCGATGCTCGATTAAGCAGAATCAAATTCAATATTATATGTTTAAAACAATTGAATCTTTAGGCATCAAACTTGAAACTCAAACAAATATCTACTTTTTTTTACCAAATAACATATAGTTTGGATGAACAGAAGAAGAGCTAGCAACTTAGAAAGGTTGTAGGACTATGAAGGTGAACCCAATAACCACCAAGCTCTACACATGGCTTTTAGTAGTATCAATGGAGTCATCACGACAAGAGCTTTTTTACTCAGTGATGCGTGAAGATGACGGGCCTTTGATGTGGCTTCAACAATCCATTCTCTTTCTTTTATCTTCCTTTTCTTGTTTTCAGTTTATACGCCTAAATCTTTGCTATCTTTTTATGTCAAATTTGAACTTTAAGTTTTAATTGTTATTTTTAGCTACAATTATAGTTTAAAAGATAGATGCTCAATAACCATGAAATAATATTTAAAATCATGAATATATAAAATAATGTAAAATGAGAAAAAATATTTAATAATAATAAAAATGCAACATGGAAGGAAAACATAATCTACTCTAGGTTGCTATCAACATTGTTTTTTTGTTTTGTTTTGTTTTGTCTTAATTTCTTTTTCACTTGTCCTTTTGTTTTTAATTCTATAATTTCGCTAGAGATTAAGTTTAATACTCTTTCTCAAGTGATTTGACGATTCAATTTCAAACTTAAACAAACATTCATCATTCTTGTAAGAAACAATATCTTCATCTTGGCTTCCCTACTCGATTTTTAATTGAAATAAACATATTTGCTATCACCAACACAACACGTAAAGGAACCGATAGGGAAGCAGTTCCATCAACAACGGTCCTCCAAGTAAAAAAGCAGCCCATTTTAGAAGCAACTTTCACAGGGGAGCTTCGTGTTAATGGGACGACGTCGTTGGGCCTGGCTGGTTATTGCAAGCCGCAAGACTTCCATTGATAAATACAGTATGGTGGATGGTGGGAGGACCACAAATGAAACCGACACGTGGCCTATCATGATAACTCTCTCATCTCAAAATGCAAAAGAGATGTTGTGGGCTGTGCAGGAGCATCCACCAGCACCTCCAAAATTATCTGCATCACGGAAATGGTAGCCGAGCAGCATATTTTTATATATATATATATATATATATATATATATATATATGGTTTTTAAAAATAATCTTAATTTTTACCATATTTAAGAATTAAAAATAATATGTAGATATTGCTAACTTGTTTCTAGTAGTAATAAAAATATTAATTGTAAATTTAAAATTTGAAGCACATATTAAATAAAATAGATGGATAATTATGTGCTAAAAGTTTTTTTTAAAAAATTGTTAACATTAATTGAACATTAATTGTGAAGCTAAGAAATAAATGTAGATTAAAATATTTAATATGATATGATCTAGATAATTTAACGGTTTTTAAATTGAAAAGGCAATAGAGTAATTTTTAATAATATTAAGAGGATAACATCTTGGGTTGATTTTGTTTAGCATGTTAAATTTACAATTTGAGTCACTCACCTAACTATTTTCAATCATTATGGTTGGTTGCACAAAAAAAAGCCTGCTAACTTTTTTTTTAAAGACCACCATAATCTTACTCAAAAGCAAATTGAATGGTATTTAATAAAAAAAAATCTATAATATATCCATAATTGATTTAATAATTAATAAATTTTATATGTTATATATTTTAAATAATTTAATTAAAAATAAATTAAATTGAAATTCAAGGTTTACTAACTTCTTTGTAAATTATTTTTTTATTTAATTATATGATATAAAAAACTAATGATTGTAGGAAAACAACCGAATAAAATTTAAAAAGAAATGATTATGGTCGGTTGCACAAAAAGAATGCTTACTAATGTTTTTAAAAGACTACTATTATCTAATTTGAAAGCAAGGTAAGAACTGGATAGTAATTAATAATATATATATATATATATATATATATATATCATATAAATAATATATCATATATCATATATTTAAAATAAATTAGATTGAAACTCAAGAAAAAAACTATATAAAAAATCCAAAATAGCATGAGAGGTTGATGCTTAAACATTTTTTTGGCAGACAAACTAGCTTCCAATTAACCGGTATCTAGTCATCTTTGTTGATTTGTAAATCAAGGTTTAAGTTTCACCTCATTTTTAATTGAGAAATACCTTAAAACACTAAAAACAAAATCTAAATAAACCTTTTTTTTAATGGGTAATCCAGACCCGCTGGGACCTGACTAATCCCATAGCCCAACTATACCGCGGCAAGCCAGAGGAACCATTTAATTTATGGGCTTCGCCCAAATCCACTGGCCCAAAAGAGTTGTTTGCACCTGGTGGGATTCGAACATGAGACGTGGAATGAGCACACTCCCCCGTCTCAAGCCTCCTACCGCCAGGCCAACCCCCTTGAGTTTAAATAAACCTTGATTTGCTTTTCCATGCATGTTTTATTGAAAAATATCATCACCATTGAGCTCTTTTCGATAATATAAATTCATTGACATTTGACATCAAGAATGACCTATTTTATTGTTAAAATATGATCAACTTAATATATATTTTTTCTCGTTTGTTGCTTTTTTTATTACCCTCTCTCTCCTCCTTTAAACTCAAGATTAATTTGTAAAGAAAATGAAGTTTTTGAATTACTAAAAAGATCAAAACAATAAAAAAAAACTAAGAAGATCAAAATATTAATTGTAAAAATTCTTATGGAATTGTTTTTAGAAAAGACTTGTTACCATGGTATCATAGTAACAAAATAAATAAATAAATAAAGGGTTGCTTGGTTGTTTTATTGTCAATTTCATTCCTCAAAAATTTAATTTATCTAACCAACAAAATCAAAATTTGCATTGTCAAATCAAACATTGTTTAACATCAAAATATATTTTTGACACCTCGAGATCTTATTAGACGCCATTCAAATTAAATTATGAACTCAAAATCCCATTTAACCTCACTTATAGGGATTCAAATAAAAAAATAAATGAAAAAACATACAAAACACTATGAACAATGTGTTTTGTTAGTAGGTGAACAATTATAAGTAACATTAAAAATTTTCAGGTTGTTTAAATGAAAAGTGAAACAACTTCATAAATTTCTTTCACTTTTACCCTTTTTTTCTTTCCTTTTATTTTCACCCTCATAATTTTTTTGTTCTATTGTTCTAAAAAATAAATTAAAACAATTGAATCTTCAGACATCAAACTTGAAACTCAAAGAAATATCTACTTTTTTTTTACAAAATAACATATATATTGAATGAACATGGAAAAAAATGTTTAGCACATATAACACACTAGCTAGCAACTTAGAAAGGCTGTAGGACTATGAAGGCGAATGCAACAACCACCAAGCTCTACACATGGCCTCTGATATGGCTTCATAAAAACAACCAAAAATATTTAAAAATAATAAAAATGCAAAATGGAAGGAAAACATAATCTACTATAGGTTGCTATCAACATTGTTTTCTCTTTTTTTTTCTTAATTTCTTTCCACTTGTCCATTTGTTTTTAATTTTATAATTTCGCTAGAGATCAAGTTTAATACTCTATCCCTTTATTTACATGGGAGCCTCGTGTGAATGGGACGACTTCTTGGGGCCTGGCTGGTTATTGCAAGTCGCAATAATATATATATATATATATATATATATATATATATATATATATATGTTAATTTTTGCCATAATTTAAGAATTAAAAATAATAGAAATCAATCAACTCGTATAATTATTATACAGCTAAAACGATCTATAACATAAGATAAGAGGCAATTCTTCAAACCTGTGGGCCACCAACAGGACTTTAAGATGCTGCTCTGATTGTTAGTCAAATCGAGCTATGTAAGGTTTATTTGATAATGTTTTTTTTTTCCTGTGTTGTTTTAGCCAGCTAACTATTTTCATATTATATTATTTTTTTTTAAAATTTTTAATTTTTAAAGTATTTTTGAAATGCAAAATAAACAAATAACTTTACAATTTTAATTGTTTTTATTATTTTGAAAATATAATTTTCAATTTGTGTGACTCATTATTTTTTGTGCTTGGACCACGAGTTATGAAAAAAATTGGTGCTATTTGAAATTGTGTTCTAAATGATATTTAATGTTTTTTAAAAAAAAATGAAATTGAAAAAATAATCACTATTATAATACTAACAATACTCTTAAAACAGTTTTTTTTTACTGAGATCACAGCTTCCCTATATTTTAACCAAGCACATATTTAAATTAATCACACCACAATAAGAAAAATAATTTGCAAAAACATTTTCAATTAAGTCATTATTTAGAATAATGGATTTATTGGGGGCCAATCCCTAACATCAAATGTTTCTTTTCGATATATTCTTCCCTTTTCACTTTTGCCAAGCTACAGATTTAATGTTAGTTAGAACATTTTCCTACCAGCTAAAGCAAGCTGCCCCACACGCTTGCATTAAATATTAGAGCCTCCCCCTCCTCATCGGCATTTTTGACCGGAAAACTTGAGAGAGTATGGTCAAGCGAAGATAACCAATCATTTCCCGGCACACGTTTCAGGCAACGTAACCCCACCACGTGAAAGCCACTCGCAAAAGGTTAAGCCTATGAAGACAAAATGGAGTTGATTACTATTTAGTCTCTCTGAATTTTAAAAATTAACTATTTAGTCCTTTTCATCAAATTTATTTTATATTTCCATTTATTTCTCATTTAAAAAATATTATGGAAAGGTTGTTGAGAGAGAAGGAGATTTCTTTGGAATAAAATAATATTAATTCAAGTATGATCAACGCTCATCAAGGGACTAAATAATTGGGTTTTTAAATTATGGGACTAATTAATTAATTTCTTATAACTATAGAGACTGATTACTCGATTATATTCAACAACATTTCAAAGCATAAACGAGCCCCTCTGCCTGTTTCACTGAGACCTAAACGACGTCGTTGTTGCTGCTAAAGTAAGAGCTCGAAAACAAAAGTAGTTCCTGTTAACCTTAATAAAGCAAAAGAGACTGCAAACTCTTTAGAGACTTCCCGGTTGATAAAACGAAAAGGCCTCCCTAGTTAACGGGCACATTGCTTTTCTTTTTTTCTTTTTTTTCCTATTACAATTAGGAATATATTTTTTAGAGAAGCAAAAATAATTAATACGAGAGAAACTAAATATTTTCCAGGTGAATTCTCTTAAAAAATAGTGTTTAGTATTGTGATAGTAAGTGTTTTTTTACTTAGAAATGTATATATATAAGTTTACTTTTAACATTTGCATGTTAAAAGGATTTTAAAATATAAAAAATAATTGAAAAAAAACTCAAGCTTGTGCTAAACATTACCTTAAACAATTATTCATATTTAGCATAACTTATTTTTAATTATTAGGATGAACTTTTTTTTATTGGAAGGGAAATATGAGTATAACTACTATTTTTAAAATTTTATGATAATCAAGAAATAATTAGTGGTATAATTTTAATTATTCTTTGAGAGTATCTTAAATAAAAAAATAAAAGGGGGTAAGAATATCTTTATATATATATATATATATTATTTTTATATTTTAACTATTTTTAAGATGAATTTAACAACAATTCAAAGTTGAAACATAAATCCTTAATGTATTTTGTACGCATGGAAAACAGCACAAAGTACGGACTAAATAATATAATTAACTTTCTTCTTCCTATTATTAAGATAACAAAAACAAATAATGTAATAAATAAAAATATAGAAAAAGAGCAATTAAAGTGGGAGTGTCACCTTCATTACAATTTACACAGTAAAAAAGACATCTCTTTCTCTCTGTATTAATCTCTCTCTATCTTTCTTTACTCAGTTCTCGAGCTCTGCATAAGCGTACAGTGGCGATGTCCCCGTGTTTCACGGTCCACCGTAGGCTGTGCAGAGCCCCTCTTGCAATCGGCTTCCCTTTACCTCTATCTGCTTCTCTCCTCTTTACTGATAGCTCATGCACAGGTGCTTACATCTCTTTCTTTTCTTTATTTTTATTTTTCATGATCCGTACAATATCACAGAATTTCGAGCCAATCCCACAGGTGTTTCAATCCTGCAATGAAGCAACAAATTGTGGGCCAGGTCTTTATTGTGGAAACTGCCTTGCTTTAGGCAAGACTCAACCCATTTGCACCAGAGGCCAAGCTATCTTACCGAATTCTATTGTATGTTTTTTTTTCTTCTCGTTTAACTCCGTGTTTTTGATTATGGGTTTTGGTTGTTTTTAGCTAAAACACTGTAAAGATTGTGTCTTTATTTTTGTGTTTGCGCTTTTGCAGATAAATGGGTTGCCTTTCAATAAGTATACATGGTTAGTTACTCACAATTCATTTAGCATTGTCGATGCACCTTCTTTGCCCGGTGTTCAGAGGCTTACATTTTATAATCAAGAAGACACTGTGACAAATCAGTTGAGGGTATGTGGTCCTTGTTCTTCTTTTTGTATTTATTTGGTTTCTGTTTTTTCCATTTTTCCTTGTTGGCTTGTTTGGTTACTCAGAATCTGCAGGTGAGAGAAAAACTGAAATGAAAAATTTTGAGCTTTTCGAGTATTCAACTTTGTACTGGTGCTAAATTGGATGATAATTATATAATGAGCTTTATATTTCGTTCCTTTCTTGTGCTTAATTTCCTGGCAATTAGACAAGCTAACGATTCCTTTTCTTTTCCTTTTGTTAGACATTGATTAATATTTTACAAATCTTTAATTGTCTGTTTGTTTTACATGGTTGTTTGTTAGAATGGCGTGAGGGGGTTGATGCTGGATATGTATGATTTCGAGGGCGACATCTGGCTCTGCCATTCATTTCGAGGGCAATGTTACAACTTCACAGCGTTTGTATATATCTTTCCATCTTATCAGTTTAACTAATTTGAAATTTGTTAATGGTTTTTGTAGATTGGTTTATGTTATGCCTATCTGGATTTTTTGTAGCAACCTGCAATAAACACTTTGAGGGAAGTGGAAGCATTCTTGAGGGAGAATCCAACTGAGATTGTGACAATTATCATTGAGGACTACGTCCATACACCAAAAGGCTTGATAAATTTGTTCACTAATGCTGGTTTGGATAAGTATTGGTTTCCTGTGTCTAAGATGCCAAAAAAGGGAGAAGATTGGCCCACTGTGACAGAGATGGTGCAAGAAAATAACCGTCTTGTGGTATTCACTTCTATTGCTTCAAAGGAAGCAGAGGAAGGAATTGCTTATCAATGGAAATATTTGTTGGAAAATGAGGGTAAGCATCATGTTCATAAATATCTTTTGGTTTTATGAAGTTTGCTTGGAGGTGCATGGTCCAGTAACAACTGCATGATTAATTGAATTTCAGCTGGAGATCCTGGGGTAAAACCAGGCTCGTGTCCAAGCAGAAAAGAGTCAAAGCCACTGAATTCCAAAAGCGCATCACTTATTTTAATGAATTACTTCCCAACATATCCAGTTGAAACTGAAGCTTGCAAAGAGCATTCAACTCCGCTTGCTCAGATGGTTGGTACCTGCTATAAAGCAGCTGGAAATGTGGTGCCAAATTTTCTGGCAGTCAACTTTTACATGGTATTATTTCTAACATGCACTAATACATGTGAAATAAACATATCTTATTTAAGCGTTCTAACTGGGATGAATATGGTGCAGAGGAGTGATGGTGGTGGTGTTTTTGATGCTGTGGATAGAATGAACGGGCAGACATGTGGTTGTAGCACTGTGACTGCTTGCCAGGTCTATCCATTTTACCTATGTAACTGCCTTAATTTCACACTGTATTTTAGATGTTTCTGGAAACGAAGAATCAAGATTTTCTGATTCTGACATATTTCCAAATGCATGCCTAATTGATTTCATTTGAATTTTAGTCTATTGTATTTGGGATGCATTTTTCAATCTAGAGTTGGATCAAAACTGGCCACTGACTTCTGAGACTTGCTTCTTGTCCCCTTCCATGGGAGAGTGATTCTTGTGCCATAATAGGATGATGAGTAGAAAATTTGAATAAATGTTTAAAACATATTCATGGTGTATTGTCACTGTGGCAGACTTGGCATGACATAAGTTTTGAACTGAACTTTTTCCTCGCCTTTTACTTTCATTCAACAAAAAGCAATGGATTCTTGTTTTGGTTATGGCTTGAACGATATAGTTTGGTCACTTTCGAGTCCTCGGATTCCATTTGTGAAGGGCTCTTGACTAGTTATGGTTTTTGAATTTAAAAAAAAATTGATTGCTAAAGATTCCATATTATGTTCTTTTGCAGGCTGGAGCACCTTTCGGATCATGCAAGAATGTTACCCTACCTAATGTAAGTCCTGTAACAAATACTGCGGGAAGTACAAGCCCGCTGTCAAATACTGGAGGAAGCTTTACAGGATCTGTTCAATTCTCGAAATCTGCATCAACAATCCAATCTTCAAATAGCTTTGTTTTGTTCCTTTTCTTATCTATTAGCAGCAGCATTTTTATCATATTATGGATACAGTGAATGATTTCTGGATGAAGGTTGGGGATCTGCTCTTTTGCTTAGATGGTTAGTGAGTTACTTCTTTGGCAGAGGCTTTTTATAGTTTCTGTATGTATTCTCCAATAAGAACTGGTATACCATGTCCCAGCCTTATTGAGAGAAAGGTAAAGGAATACTTTCCAGAGATATGAAAAGTGATTGTAAACAAAAAACTTTTGAGACACTTATATTGAGGCTAAAAAGTAAGGAGTTGCACAGGAATCCGAGGTAGATAGTGGCCAACAGTGACCAGGATATGTCATGAAATTGTTCAGGAATGCTGAGCCCAACAGTGACCAGAATGTCATGAAAAGGTTCAGGTATGCAGTTTGCTTCACTCTAAAGGGTTGTGTGGTTCTTAAAGAATTGCCATTATTTAACTTTTAGCAACATAAAACATCTATTTTCCTGATCTTAACTCAATCATGATTTAGATTTCCATAAACCTTGTAATAAGAGCCTCAAATAAGTGTAAAAATATCTGGATGTATTGCATTATGAAGCATTGCCAATATGCAGACTTTTTATCTGAATTGCTTTCATGTAATTGCATACCAAGACTTTTTCCATACTCATACAATTCTGCAGTCTGCGTATAATTATTATTAACGATAAACTTAATCCCCTGCTTTCAAAAACTTTTTAAACTCTTCATATACTCACTGTTCTCACTATTCATCTTCATGGCTTTTACTAATTGCATTCAATTTCATGTGGTGAAATGCTACTCATCCTGTCTAAAGTTCACAAACCTTGTCAGATTTATGGGTTCTACCGGTAGCAACTAAATTATCTCAAATCTCAATTTGAAAATGCAAAAGAAGTCTAGCAAATGATGCGAAGTGGTGGTCTCTTCTTTATTATTCTGTAGGACTTGGGTGCTGCTTCAAGTGGTAATGGTGTTTGTCAGGTTCTAGGTATTATCTAGAAACATACCATGTAGAACGCAGTATATTAATCTTTCTCTGATATTCTGCATTCTTGTTCTTCCCTGATTCAGTATATACTTTATTTCTAAGCAACAATTTTATTTTGTTCCTGATTTTCTACAATCTCTTCATAAGAACTTAAACAATTTTATGCGCACCAGTCCTTTAAACTATGAGGAAATAGATAGGCATATTAACATTGTAGCAGCTCTGCAAGTACTGCATACTCTCTATACTGCAAACAGCTATGAATATTGATGCAAAATCCACGGGTTAAAAGCTATATTCTTTGCTTGTAAGAAGAATTCATGTTTATGTAATTAGCTTTGACAGATTTTCTCTTCATGTTCATCAGGTTGTCTATTGACCATAGTATTTAGCGGTTGGGGTAGTAGAATGGAGCTACTGTTGAAGTTTTTCCATTACATACTAGGTTTCAGCTGATACTTGTATTACCTTTTCCATTACATACTAGGTTTCAGCTGATACTTGTATTACCGAACTCAACATTTTCTTTTGCTTTCCCGCTTATATTTGGGCCATTATTATCCTATGCATATCACCATCAGAATACTGTGGAGCATGTAGGCTGTCAGGATGAGGAATTTTTTCGAGGGCTTGACTTATAGAATGAAATAGGTCATGTTGTTTCACATGTTTCAGTGAATTCTAGCAATTGGAATAAAAAAGGATGATGGCTGGGGTTGAGAATTATATGCAAGGATAGAACAATTCATAATAAGCACAACTACAGTTTAGGAAATCAAAATATGAACGCATCAGCAGGGCTAGCTGTTTTGTTAGTTGTGCCCTGCTTTTTTTAGCAAACAGAAATCATAACCTGCATGCATTAGAAAAGCCAGAAGATTCATCTGTACAAAGCACAAATCTTGACGTATACTATACAAAGCCAAATTTCATAATTTTACAGATACGAATAATCAACTTCATTGATACAGAGCTCGATTCACGGCTCGTGATAATGATAGAAACATAAAGCGGAAATAATGATTCCATGCAAGAGCAATAAGAACTGAGGCATACAAAACTTGAGCAAATCAGGCAACAGGCAATACAGCAGCACTTCCATCGTTTAATAGTGCCACTGGGGGTTTAATTTGAAGGGCAGGGCTGATGTTAAGCAAGTCGACGAAGCAATCTACAGGAATTCTTGTTCCCCATACGTTGATTGATTCGAGTTTGCGGCATTTATTGACTAGACTACGAAGACCAATTTCTGTTACATGGCGGCAGCCCCATAGGACAACAGTCTAGAAAGAAAGAAGATGCAGAGTCATTTCCAGGAAGATTAATTTCTAGAGACCAATACTAACATCAGTTAAGCAAGATTTCATCCTTCGAGCAGTTCAATTGTTAGTCCATCATTGCCATTTGACAAATAAACATGGAAGCATCTAAAACTGTGTCCAAAATGGGAATCGGGCTGATGCCATCAGTCAACTCACCTTCAAATGTGGACAGCTATCTGCAATAGCAAATAAAGACTCATCTGTGATAAATGTACCACCAATGTTCAGGTGTTGCAAGGAGCTGGCCCTTGAAATCTGTTGAAAAATGAAGAAAACTATGAAATACTTCAAGGTTGAATCATTTTACACTGATCAAAGCTACAAACTTACAGTTATCATCTCCCATGAAGCGACTATTACCAGTTTAACAACACCTCTGTCGGTGATCATGGCCATGCCCCATAGAGATATGGATGTCAGGTTGCCAATACAGTTTGTCAAAGAAATTTGGTACAGTCCATTGTCAGTTATCTGGCAACCCCATCGGCTCCTTGAACTGAAAATAGAAAAGGCAAATGAGAAATTATTTTCAAGCCCTTGCCAATTCAAGCTCTGAATAACCAAATTCAACCACTATATATATATCGATCACAAATAATCATCCAAAAGAAGGCGATGTTAATAGCCAAATCAACCACTATACACGTATAAATATTGAAGGCTCTGGCTGTTTCAGGCAATAGTGTTCACTGGGCAATCGAAACGGGAAACAAGCAAGCAAGCTACATGTTTCTCAAAGCCATTCAACAAAACGACTATCTAAAATCTTAAAAGATATCAAAGCTAGAGACATGACTGCTCATGCTTGAATCTTTCAAAAACGTAAAAACCTTAATTTCAAACAAAACCCAAAATCACAAACAAAAAAAAGAAACCAACTTTCGTGACCTCTTGCATACATTACATTTTTATACAGAACAAGGTTCCAATCTTTTAGTGGTTTAATTAACTATCAACAAATAACCCATTAAATAAAAGTTACCACCAAGTCTCAATCATTGATTGAAAAAAGGAGGACAGAGGCATACATATCGAGTTCTTTAAGGTTGTAAGCAAGGCGTACAAGACGGGCAGTGGAATCATCATCCATCTTCCAACCAGCGAAGCTCAAACTGTTTCTTTGTGCCAGAGATTGCTTCACCCCTTCTGTCCATTTCCTGCAAACACTGCTTGCCTGGGCTAAATCAGTGAAGGAAGTTATCAAACCAAATATGTAAGCCAGCAAGTGTATTGGTAAACGATCAATCTCTGCCTCTTCCTTCTCCATATAGATTTTCTTTCTCTGTTTCTTTCAACAAAGAAACGGAGAAGTTATGGAGGAGAAGACTTCTTTGAGTTTAGGCTTCTTGTTGCACATAGAAACAACCAGAATGGGTACTATGAAATTTATGAAATGATAATAACTACTAAGGCAAATATATAGAGACAGAATGTGGTCATCGTATGATCATACCACCAACTTTCTCCTCTGTTTTTAATATATATAATTTTATTAACCATGCTTGATTTCATAAAAAAAAATGTTGAAATTATACATTAATTTTTAATGAATTAAATAACTTTCAAAATTAATCAATTAATTCCTTAACGAGTGTTAACCATCTTGATTCTATCTTATTTGTTTAAAAATGTTTTTTTTCTTATCAATATTTTTATACTATTTTATTTCTCAAAATAAAATAAAAAACTAAATAGCGAAGGAGAACAAAATGCAAAAACAATTTGAGATAAAAACATTAATTATTTAGTTTTTCAAATTACAAGAGTTTTTTATTTTATAAAACTAAAAAAAAAAGACTAAATTATAATTTATTCAAGTATGATGTCGGAACCTTGTTTATTTTAAATAAAATATATGATTTTGTTTTGAAAAACAAAATATTAGTTTTTTTTTTCTCTTACTTTCTGTATTTCAAAATTCTTTTGCGTGATTATACAGCTAATTAGCTGTCGAATACGTTATTAATTATTCCTATACTTTACGTGTATTCAAGGTTGATGTGCATCACGCTATTTGACTAAAATTATTCTGACTATAGATAAGTGTATTTTAATAAATAAAAGATTAATTATATTTTTATTGACTCAAGAAATTCAATTTTTAAGTTTTCTTTTCAAATAAGTTGATGTCTACAAAATACTTTAAATATATTTGATGTTATTATCCTTGTTTTATCCTAGCAAAATACTTTATAACTAGTTTTATTATGTAATGTTTTTATTTTTTCTTGGATTTTTCACCCATAACATGTTTTACAAATCTTTTCAAGAAACCAAAGATTTATGGTTGTATGATTTTATTCTTGTTAATGGCTACAATTCTCAGAAAAGGATTAGACCACCTCATAGTGCTAGTTATTACTTTTAAAAACAAAATTATAACTATAAGACTTTATATTTTCTGCATTTTCTTTCATAATTTGACGTGAATATAATCAAGATGAATAATGGTTAATGAAGAAAATATATTATAATTTTAAATAATTTTTCAAGAGAAAAAAACCAGAGGCTATTTTTTAAGAAATGTTTTTTTAAAACTCAATTAAATAATTGATAATTTTTTTAAAATATATGAAAAGGTTAGTGTAGTCTTTATAATTAAATATAAACTTTCTTGTAAAATAAATTATGAAAGTGATCGTCTTGGTAATTAAAAATTAACATAGAACTTAGTGGAAATTTAATTTTTGAAGCGAATTTATATGTATCTTTTCCTATTTTGAATGCACTCAATTATTAAAGTTTTTAAAATATTATCAAGGAAGTCTGAAATATTAATTTTTTTGGAAGGGAATATATTCAAACCAACTTATATACATTAAAATTGATTTTCTATTATGTTGGATCATATTAATCTTTTTATTTAGAAGAAATTACCAAGTCATGCCTTCTAAAAACAATTGAAATCCTTACGGTGTTATGAATGCTGAAATCTCTCTTTCTACCAGCCCTCCAAACACACACACACATCCTTTTCTAGCATAAGAATATGTTTGACATTGCATTTCAAAAATATTTTAAAAAAATATTTTTTTACATTCTTTTCTAGCATAAGAGTATGTTTGACACTGCGTTTCAAAAATATTTTTGAAGAAAATTATTTCTTTTTTATTTTTTACTATAAATTAAAAAAATAATATTTTTAGATCATTTTCATGTGCTTCAAAAATAATTTAAAAAAATAAAAAAAAACATTTTTTAATGTATTTATGAACAAAAAACACTTTCAAAAACAACCTCAATCACACTTCCAAATAGACACTAAGTACATGAAATTATGGTAAAAGTATCAAATTACAAGTTCAAAGAACAAAACATAAAATAAAATATAGGCTTAACCATAAATTCAATATAATTTTTATTTTTGTATGAATTTGTTTTGTAGACCATGAGATAGAGAATTGAGAAAGAACTTCATTGGAAAACAATTAGGATAGAGAAAATTGTTAATCGGGCCACTTTTCGATAGCTAAATTCATTATTTTTAGTATAAAGGTCCCATTCACTAAAAGGAATTCAATGTAGTCTTATAACCTAAATATTAAAGTCTATAGCTAAATTCTAATAAAAATTGAACAAAATAATTGGTGAAAGATCTTTGATATTTTGGTCGAACTCTAACTGATAATCATAACCTAGTTATGATATTTTATTTCGCATTTTAAAACATGCAAAAAAATGTATTTTTTGTGTGAAAATATGCTCAGAACATTTTTGGTAATAAACCATATACAAGAAAACAAAATATTACATGTTTTGAATTAATTTACTATGCATTATTCACCTATTACATGAACAGTGGTCGGTCTTCTAACCTATGGTAGGTTGTTGAGTTGGTGATTTTAGGTGGTAAAATAGAGGGGTTACCTTGCCTTTAAAGAGACGAGCAGTGTCCAAAATTGGTGCTGGTGTTATAGGGAAACACCTGGATGGTTGAATGTGTTGGTGACATCGCTGGAGGTGGTACAGATGAGGAGCTAAAATGGTTGTTGAACGGGAGGAGATGTTTTTGGGTTTTTGAATGGTTTATTCCCAACTTTAGCTTATGGTTCTTCCTAATTCGACAAAACTGTTAGTTTTGTGTAATTGAACCACTATCAAACTTCAATAAAACCCCTAATTTTGCGTACCTTTTCATTTTGATCCTTGGTCTCATATCTCTTCAATTTTGCTCTTAATTGATATTAAAACTTTGATTGTGTTACAATTTTATGCCAAATCACAAACAATTAACTTGGTAAAAACTAAATTTGATCTCCAAAAATTCAAATCTTCTCAGTTAAGTTCCAATTAGGCTCTCAAACTTATTTATTCACCAATTAAGCTCCAAATGAAATTAAGTTGATCTAATTAAATTATAATTAAGTCCTTAAATGTAATTAAACTCATCAATTGTACCTCAAATTAATTCCTAAACATAATTAAATTTTAATTTGGCTCATGATAGAATCAAATTGGCATATTAAAAATCAAATTATGCTTTTGGGCTTATTTTTTATGCAAATCTATCTAATAATAATTTATTTTCACATTGAAAATGCACTGTTCTTTAATATTTGGGCATAACAGGGTGCAATTGAGCTCTTGACTTTGTCTAAAAAATTTGACTTGATTTTTCCACCTTACAAACTTTTTTAATTTTTATTTTCATTGAGTTTAAGAAATAACCCATAAATAGGTTATGACAATGTGCCAAGTTGACAAGGTCATGTGTGCGCGACACTTACATGATGTATTTGAAAACCAGTTTAGGCAAAAAGTTAGGTTGTGAATGATAAAGTTGGACTCACTATATCGAGTCTAATGGCAATGCTAAAAAGTTTTCTATTTTTGCTATGTAAAAATAATAATAATTTAGTCTAGCACAAAATATAACGCGGAAAGTAAAGAAAATAATATATATATATATATATATATATATATATATATATATATATATATATAGGCAAATTGTTTTCACCTACTTAAAAATTGATTTATTTTTTTAGATTGGTATCATTTTGTGAGAAACATGTCTTTTATATATATATATTAAAAAAATGATATTTTTTATTTGACAATATAAGATATATTTTATTATACTAGAGTGTCAAAAAAGATTAAGTTCCTCTCTAAGTAATTTTAACGACACACCTCCCATATATCCTTAACACACTCATTTGAATTCAAGTAACCATAAGGTTTAAATCCAATAAATCAAGAAAGGAAAAAAAACCTTTTAATCACAGACCAATCCTTTAAGGTTATGAGAATTGATATTAAGCATGTGTATTTTGCAATATGAAAATTCAATATCTTTAAACTATTATTTGTCTTAATCACAAAGTAGTTGCTATTATATTTAAAGAAAATACAGTTTTACTTTTGACCTTTAGGTCATATATTTATGTTTATATATATATATATATATATTGATGATAACTATAAAATAAAAAAAAAGACTAATAATATGTTTGGTTATGAATAAGTCTTAAACAAGTTCATTTGAAGATCACATTAACAAGTATGAAGTATTCATTAAAAAATCAATGAAGATGCCTATGATGTAAAACAAGCAAAGACATAAAATTAAGAGACCATTTTAGTTCTTATGTAAATCTTTATATCCTAGCTTAATAACATAATTAAAAATAACTCCCACATTTCACTATGTACGCATATAGGATTGATGTTGATTCAAGATTCACCATGCATGTTGCTTTAGTTATAAAATCTAAACAAATATAGTTTACAATAATAAAACACTTTGTCTTAGAAAATCCATGCATGTTGCCTTTGAGAAAACTCAAAATGACAAAATTATTGAGATTCTAGATGAGATTAATGAAAATCTTTAATATTTAAGTCTTCATGACAAAATCATCATGAATGAAAACAATAAAGGAATATATAATTAACTTTTTTATGCCACCATAATGCTAAGATACATAAGCTCTCATCTCCCTAGTTAATCATGGGTAATCATTTTGAAGGCACTAAAACTATAACATCTCTTAGAAATATAAATGGTTATTAGCTTTTCTTTCACATAGAGGACCTAAATGATCTCTTGGAGCCAAAAAAAATGATGGTTAATTTGTTCATGTATCCCTAATTAATCATTTCTTGAAGCCTAAGTGGCCGTTTGACACCAACTTTTCTACCTGTGGTTTGAAAAAAATGGGTTGAAAAAAAGCAGAAGAGTGTTTGGTTGTCTGAAAGTTAGAATGAGAAAAGCTGAAGCTGCCCTCGTAACAATGGGGAGGGGGGCTGGGTGTATATTTAGGGGAGGGGTAGGGGAGGGTGGGGGTGGGGTGCTGGGTGTGTATATATATATATATATTAACTAGAAATATTTATATTAAATACATATTTATAAGAAAAAAAAAGATCATATTTTATTGGGAAAAAAATGCAAAAAAATCCCATGTCATTGAACAAGAAATGAATCAATTTTTACAAGATTTAGTCATATAAATAATAAAATTTAATTGTTAATGGTAACACAATCAATAGAACTCCACATGATAATTGTTTGAGATTTTTTTTTATGGCTTTGGTTGTAACAAAAAATATCTCCCTTATAATTTCTTCAAACAAGTATATTATAAATTTTTGTTTTCAATGTTTGAGATTTACTTTGGATTTTATTTGAGGCCACATGAATGCAATATATAACTACAATTTAAATTTTCATATATATATATATATATATATATATATATATATATATATATATATATATATATATATATATATTAAAATAATTAGTTTGTTGCAAATGGAGAGTTGCCTAAAAAGCATAATAGTATCACATATGCGATTGTTATTTTTAGGCCTTCATTAATAATTGTGGGATAAATATGTAATTAAGATTCTGTAAATTACTACTATATTTTCACTTGAAAAATAATATAGTGCTCCTTCAATTTTTCTTTTTTATTTACATAACCTTAAAATTGCATAATTTTGTTTTCATAACAAATTTACCAATCAAAGACCAAAAAAATACCAATCATTTTACATTTAGCATTATAAAAAAATATTATGTAGTGAAAGTAATATTAGTTTTAACATTTCCCCAAAGGAAAAAACAAGTTTTCGCACACCTTGATTTAAATGAAGATGTGTTAAGTGCTTTTTTACGAGTGTGGTTGATGTTATGGTTGTAAAAAAAAAAATATTCCTTATAATTTCTTCAAACAAGTATATTACAAATTATTGTTTCAATTTTTGAGATTTACTTTAGATTTCATTTAAGACCACATGAATGCATTATATAGCTACAATTTAAATTTTCATATATATATGTATATCAAAACAATTAGTTTGTTGTCAAATAAAGAGTTGCCTAAAACACATAATAGTATCAGGTATGCAATTGTTATTTTTAGGTCGTCATTTAGTGTGGGATAAATATGTTATTAAGACTCTATAAATCACCGCCATATTTTCACTTGAAAAATAATATAGTGCTCCATCAATTTCCTTTTTATTTACTTAACATTAAAATTGCATAATTTTGTTTTCATAACAAATTTACGAATCAAAGACCAAAAAAATACCAATCATTTTACATTTAGCATTATAAGAAAATATTATGTAGTAAAAGTAATATTAGTTTTAACATTTCTTCGAAAGGAAAAAAGTTTTAGCACACCTTGATTTAAATGAAAATGTGTTTAGTGCGTGCTCGAGAGTGTGGTTGACGTTATGGTTGTAAGAACAAATATCTCCATTATAATTTCTTCAAACAAGTATATTACAAAATTTTCTTTCAATGTTTGAGATTTACTTTGGATTTCATTTGAGGCCACATGAATGCAGTATATAGCTACAATTTTAATTTTCATATATATGTATATCTAAACAATTAGTTTATTGTCAAATGGAGAGTTGCCTAAAACGCATAATAGTATCAGTTATGCAATTGTTATTTTTAGGCCTTCATTAATAATTGTGGGATAAATATGTAATTTCAGAGTCTGTAAATCACTACTATATTTTCACTTGAAAAATAATATAGTGCTCCTTCAATTTCCTTTTTATTTACATAACCTTAAAATTGCATAATTTTTTTTCATAACAAATTTACCAATCAAAGACCAAAAAAATACCAATCATTTTACATTTAGCATTATAAAAAAATATTATGTAGTGAAAGTAATATTAGTTTTAACATTTCCCCAAAGGAAAAAAAGTTTTCGCACACCTTGATTTAAATGAAGATGTGTTTAGTGCGTTTTTACGAGTGTGGTTGACGTTATGGTTGTAAAAAAAAAATATTCCTTATAATTTCTTCAAACAAGTATATTACAAATTATTGTTTCAATGTTTGAGATTTGCTTTAGATTTCATTTGAGACCACATGAATACAGTATATAGCTACAATTTAAATTTTCATATATATGTATATCAAAACAATTAGTTTGTTTTCAAATAGAGAGTTGCCTAAAACATATAATAGTATCAGGTATGCAATTGTTATTTTTAGGCCGTCATTTAGTGTGGGATAAATATGTTATTAAGACTCTGTAAATCACCGCCATATTTTCACTTGAAAAATAATATAGTGCTCCTTCAATTTCCTTTTTATTTACTTAACATTAAAATTGCATAATTTTGTTTTCATAACAAATTACTAATGAAAGACAAAAAAAATACCAATCATTTTACATTTAGCATTATAAGAAAATATTATGTAGTAAAAGTAATATTAGTTTTAACATTTCTTCGAAAGAAAAAAAGTTTTAGCACACCTTGATTTAAATGAAGATGTGTTTAGTGCGTGCTCGAGAGTGTGGTTGACGTTATGGTTGTAAGAACAAATATCTCCATTATAATTTCTTCAAACAATTATATTACAAATTTTTCTTTCAATGTTTGAGATTTACTTTGGATTTCATTTGAGGCCACATGAATGCAGTATATAGCTACAATTTTAATTTTCATATATATATGTATATCAAAACAATTAGTTTGTTGTCAAATGGAGAGTTGCCTAAAACGCATAATAGTATCAGTTATGCAATTGTTATTTTTAGGCTGTCATTTAGTGTGGGATAAATATGTAATTAAGGCTCTGTAAATCACATTCATATTTCACTTGAAAAATAATATAGTGCTCCTTCAATTTCCTTTTTATTTACATAACTTTAAAATTGCATAATTTTGTTTTTCATAACAAATTTACCAATCAAAGACCAAAAAAATACCAATCATTTTACATTTAGCATTATAAAAAAATATTATGTAGTGAAAGTAATATTAGTTTTAACATTTCCCCAAAGGAAAAAAAGTTTTCGCACACCTTGATTTAAATGAAGATGTGTTTAGTGCGTTTTTACGAGTGTGGTTGACGTTATGGTTGTAAAAAAAAAATATTCCTTATAATTTCTTCAAACAAGTATATTACAAATTATTGTTTCAATGTTTGAGATTTACTTTAGATTTCATTTGAGACCACATGAATACAGTATATAGCTACAATTTAAATTTTCATATATATGTATATCAAAACAATTAGTTTGTTTTCAAATAGAGAGTTGCCTAAAACATATAATAGTATCAGGTATGCAATTGTTATTTTTAGGCCGTCATTTAGTGTGGGATAAATATGTTATTAAGACTCTGTAAATCACCGCCATATTTTCACTTGAAAAATAATATTGTGCTCCTTCAATTTCCTTTTTATTTACTTAACATTAAAATTGCATAATTTTGTTTTCATAACAAATTTACTAATGAAAGACCAAAAAAATACCAATCATTTTACATTTAGCATTATAAGAAAATATTATGTAGTAAAAGTAATATTAGTTTTAACATTTCTTCGAAAGAAAAAATGTTTTAGCACACCTTGATTTAAATGAAGATGTGTTTAGTGCATGCTCGAGAGTGTGGTTGACATTATAGTTGTAAAAACAAATATCTCCATTATAATTTCTTCAAACAATTATATTACAAATTTTTCTTTCAATGTTTGAGATTTACTTTGGATTTCATTTGAGGCCACATGAATGCAGTATATAGCTACAATTTTAATTTTCATATATATGTATATCAAAACAATTAGTTTGTTGTCAAATGGAGAGTTGCCTAAAACGCATAATAGTATCAGTTATGCAATTGTTATTTTTAGGCTGTCATTTAGTGTGGGATAAATATGTAATTAAGGCTCTGTAAATCACATTCATATTTTCACTTGAAAAATAATATAGTGCTCCTTCAATTTCCTTTTTATTTACATAACTTTAAAATTGCATAATTTTGTTTTCATAACAAATTTACCAATCAAAGACCAAAAAAATACCAATCATTTTACATTTAGCATTATAACAAAAATATTATGTATTGAAAATAATATTAGTTTTAAAATCTCTACGAAAGAAAAAAAGTTTTAGCACACCTTGATTTAAATGAAGATGTGTTTAGTGCGTGCTCGAGAATGTGGTTGGCGTTATAGTTGTAAAACAAAATATCTCCCTTACAATTTCTTCAAACAAGTATATTACAAATTTTTCTTTCAATGTTTGAGATTTACTTTGGATTTCATTTGAGGCCACATGAATGCAGTATATAGCTACAATTTAAATTTTCATATATATATATGTATATTAAAAGAATTAGTTTGTTGTGAAATGGAGAGTTGCCTAAAACGCATAATAATATCAGTTATGCAATTGTTATTTTTAGGCTGTCATTTAGTATGGGATAAATATGTAATTAAGACTTTGTGAATCACCGCCATATTTTCACTTGAAAAATAATACAGTGCTCCTTTAATTTTCTTTTTATTTACTTAATCTAGATTGCATAATTTTGTTTGCATAACAAATTTAATGAAAAAAAAAACTAATCATTATACATTTAACATTATAAGAAAATATTATGTAGTAAAAGTAATATTAGTTTTAACATTTCACAAAAGAGAAAAAGTTTTAGCACACTTTGATTTAAATGAAGATGTGTTTAGTGCGCTCGAGAGTGTGGTTGACGTTATGGTTGTAAAAACAAATATCTCCATTATAATTTCTTCAAACAAGTAGATTACAAATTTTTCTTTCAATGTTTGAGATTTACTTTGGATTTCATTTGAGGCCACATGAATACAGTATATATATATATATATCAAAACAATTAGTTTGTTGTCAAATGGAGAGTTGCCTAAAACGCATAATAGTATCAGTTATGCAATTGTTATTTTTAGACTATCATTTAGTGTGGGATAAATATGTAATTAAAGCTCTGTAAATCACATTCATATTTTCACTTGAAAAATAATATAGTGCTCCTTCAATTTCCTTTTTATTTACTTTACCTTAAAATTGCATAATTTTGTTTTCATAACAAATTTACCAATCAAATACCAAAAAAATACCAATCATTTTACATTTAACATTATAAGAATATATTATGTAGTGAAGTAATATTAGTTTTAACATTTCTCGAAAGGGAAAAATGTTTTAGCTTACCAAGATTTAAATGAAGATGTGTTTGGTATCTATTTGAGAGTGTGATTGACGTTATTTTTTAAAGTGTTTTTAGAATTGCATCAAAATAATATTTTTTTAAGAGTTATGTTTAACATCAGCACATTAAATGATCTAAAACACCCATTTTTTTAAAATTTAAAGTAAAAAATAAAAATATATTTTTTAATTTAAAAAAAAAACACTTTTAAAACGGAATGACAAATACTATCTAAAACTAACAATGCAAAGAAAAAAGTCATGAAATTATTTATTTAATAAAAATATCAAGGTAATAATGAAACAATATCACAAAACTACATCAACCAGTAAGATTAACAAAACTAATAGAGAGTAAAACAAGATCCGCAAGATGAAGAAATTCAAAGTTATTAACTAGTATAAAAAAATGAACATTTATCCCATTGATATATTAAAATAATCCTCGACTACGATTACCAAATGAATAACAAAAAATTCAATATCTCAATAAAAAAGTATAAATAATCGTAATTTTTATATATAAAAAAAATACATGAAAAAAAAAGATGGCAAGTAATAACTAGAAATTAAATGAGTTGGTCCCTCGTATAAGGCAAGTTTGAAAGGAGAGCAAGCGAGACGAGCGAGGAAAGGAGGGAAAAACAAGAAATCAACACCACCCCACAAAAGAAAAGAGAAAAATAACGGCACCCTCCTTTCCTCCCCCATACACTCCATTGGGGGAGAGTTTTTGTTTCCATAAAAAATTCAGATATAGAAAGAGAAGATAGACTAATGCTTGCCACGAGTCCAATGGCTTTGAAGCAGAATCTATAGTTTGACAGCAGCCATCACATGACACCATACTATCATACTCGATCGGTCTCTGTATTTATGATTCTTATCTATCGTTAGAAATTTTCGCTCTTCCTTAGATCTCTGTCCTTCAAATTTATTGTTTTTTCACTTTAAAATACCATCCTCCTTTCCTCCCCCCCCACACTCCATTTCTTACAAACTAGAGAGAGAGAGAGAGAGAGATTAAATAAGAGTTGCTGTGGGTGTTCTTTTTATACTCAGGAGGCTTTCTTGTCTCACCAAATTCTTGAAAGATTGACATATTTTTGTCTTTTTTTCTTTTTATTCAGGTATGTATATTGCTTCTTTCTATTCGTTTTTTCTTTTGTTATTATTATGTTTGTGTGAATGATATTAGTGTTGGATAAGTTAGTGCTTCGAATGTTAATGTTGGCTTTTGTACGTATTTATGTGTGATTTAAATCAGATGTATAATGCTGTTTTTTGAGGATTTTTTTTTTTTTTATCATATTGATGGTATGATTTGATTTGATTTTGAAATGGAATGGAATTTTGTTTCTCTTTAAACCATCCTTTTACATAAATATTGCATCTTTTTTTTGGAGTGATTCACTCTCTCTCATGGTCAAGAAGAAAACATGATCATGTAGCCGAGTGGAGGTTGAGGGTCATACTTCATCCTACGATTTGGTTCATGAATCGTTAACTTGGATTGAATACATTTCAAAGAGCAAGTTCATGAACCAATCCTGATCATACATGCCTCCAAAAATAGCACGTTTTTTTCGTAATAAAAAACGTGCTTTTTTTATAAGAATATTTTTTCGCTATATTCAGAAGTTTATGTATTAGTTTTCAAAGATTGAGAATGAAAATTAAAAGATCTTTCATAAGATCCTGCCTATTTATAATTATTCAAACTTGGATTCCTAGAAAATTTAAGTACGGAAATTCCTTAAAGAAACTATCAAAATCACAAAGTTAATTAATATGGAGAACATACATACATACATACATACATACATACATATATACATACATATGCTTGGAAATATTACTCGTTCATTATTAAATATTAGACTTGAAAACGTTTTGTTCCTAATGAAATAAGAACACTATAGCTGTATAGGAGTTTGAAGAAGTTCTTACTCTACCTCTGATTCTGTAATTTTAGTTTGATACGTTTTTTACTTCGTATAAAAAGGGAAATTTGTTGAATATTATGTATCGGGAAAAATGCGCAGGTTTTCCAATTTAGAGTAGAATTCCTTGTTTAATAGGATTTCTTATTTAATATAACTCTTCGTGCAATAAAACACTAGGGTTTGGTGCTGAAGAAAATATGGCTTTGACACAGGAGTGATAGAACACTCTAGTAATTTTGAGGGTCTTCTAAGAATATTTTTCCATCCCTAGATTTCTTTTTTTATTATTTTTTTCATATAGATTTTTATTTATCTTGACTATACTTCTTGGTGATCTATATAAATTCCATACAATAAAGCCTCTCGATCGAGTGCGTGTTAATCTGTTTTGAGTTACGATAAGAGTGAACAAGGGATGCTGATATCTTTTTATCTGAATGCGTACCCATGAAAAGGTTTAATCTTTAAGACTTCAAAGTTTCTATCTCATAAACATCAACGTGTTTTGTGTTTCTATCTCGTATGGAAAAAGTGAGATGAAGTTTGAAATAAACGCGAGTGGAAAATCCTGAAAGCTTGTAGAACAGGTAATCGAAAATTGCTGAATCTGATAAAAAGCGTTTTATAATAATCTTTGGGGAAAAAATTGTAAATTAATTATGTTCTTGTTTATTTCTGTGTATTACGTACTGAAATTTGAGTTCCAAATCTTTTTTTATATATATATATGCATGGTTTTGTGTATTCTCAGGTTTGGAGGGGAGTCTTGCTGTGGTTGTGTAGTAAAATTAAAAGCAGAATTTATACTGGTAAAATGGCAGGTCAAGGCAGCAAGTCCAATGCCTTGCCCAGGAAAGTTTTATTTGGGTTATGGCCCCAATGGAATAAATTTACTCTGCAATCAGAATGTGGATTCTTCTTCGGAAGAAACGCTTTCTGAGATGAACGTTGCTCCTTCGGAGAATCATATTCAGCTCACTAACAGTAATGGACCACCAGCTACAGTGGAGGCTAGCCCTCGTGTTCTCCCTCACAACATAGACTTGAATGCTGCGTATGAAGGCAATGGCACGGGTGACACTCAAGAACTCGGAGGAGGATTGGACACTAGCAAAAACATTCTTGCTAGTGATTCATCTAACTCTAATACAATTATAATCTCTTCTGGAATTGCTGGGTATGTGTTGGAAGAAAACGAGGGTGGACAGGATTCTGCATCAGGTGGCAGGCGTCTGTCCTGTAAAAGAAGAGCTCCTGAAAATGGTTCCAGACAACTGTCTCTGGGTGAAAGCTCGAGATCAGTCAAGCAAGGAGATGTTCCTCAAGAAAATGCTCGTAAAAGCTTCAATTTACCATCCTCGTTGAATAGTAACCCAAATTCTGCTAGACTTTCGGTCGGTGTGAGAGTAGCTCCTGCCCTGTATCAGCCTTCAATGGCTGCAGCAAGTGAATCTGTAACTGGGGCTGGGACAGGTTCTGAAATGCATCAAAATCCAAGTGTGGTGGGGCAAGCTGAGAACACCCAGAGAAATATCCGTTTGAGAAGATCTGCAGGTCGATTAGATTCTGGACCTGGCCATAACTCGTCTGTTTGGAATCCTCATGTACAATCATCTGGTCAACAACCTGCGTTTTATCAGTCCAATCACCTTCCAAGTTCAAACATGGCTGCAACAACGGGAATGCCTTTTATGCACACTCCCAATTCTTCACGGCCTCTACAATCTTTCCAGTCGGATGGGGTCACCACGGAAAGAACCAGTGGGCCATCTACTCATGCTAGGAATGGAGTGAATACCTTGCATCAGGACCGGAGCTTAAGGAATGATCCGAGGAATGGCATGTTCTTTTCTGAATTTCAAAGGACACGTATGCCGCCCATGCCAACAAACCTGAACTTTGCCCATGGGAGATATTTTCCAGGAAGTATGTCTCCCATTTCCCAGAAATGGATCTAGTTCACATCAACCACATAGTCCTTCTACTTGGTATCTCCAAGGTAATATGGAAGAGCAGTATCATGGGAGAATGCCGAACCTCGTCAATCACACCGAGCCTCAGGGGCCAGTTTATAATTCTCCGTTTCATCTGGCTGCCTCTCCTGCTGCAATAGAGAGGGGATTGCAAGATGGAAGTGGAAATATAAGGCCTTATCGGATGCCTCTCATACCAGACTCGGAAGTGAGGTCAGGGAGACAAGCTGTCACTCGTGAAATGGCACTCTGGGCTTTGACTGGTGCTCAGAGGAGAAACAGACTAGCAACTGAGGTATTCTTACGAGATCATTTCCTTCTTAAACTTTACTATTTTACCAGAAATTAAAGGGTAGGGAAATCATCTTTGCCACCACTATCTACCATTTGTTTTGTTTTTTCCTTGTTAAGAAAGAAATATAAAACAAGAAGATAGGGTAAAGCTTTTAGCTGCTCGTATTCATCCTGGCCCATATGGATTTTTGGTATATTCACCCTTTTGTTTTATCAGTACATACTCTAGTTATTACCTCCTGATTAGTTCCATTCTCTATTAAAAGCGCGTGCTCAAACATGCAAGTTTTTCTATATGAAGCCCTGCTGAAGAATTGAGGTGATTCTTGTTAAAGAATAATATAAATCATATCCCTGAAGTCTTATTTAAAAAGCTTTAAAGTTTTTAGGTGAGATAGTTATTTGACATGCTATCAGAGCCTTGTAAATGTGAGCATAACCTATATAAATGTGATTTTCTCTCCATCGGTTTATCTCTTTATTAATCACCATTAGCCAACCATTATGTTGGTCAGATGTTCTTAAGTTCACTTGTTTTTGGCTTGACAGGTCCGCAACGCTCTGACACTTGCGCGTAGGAGGGGCTCGTTACAGTTTGGGGTACGGATTCTAGCTGAGCTTAACGTTGTATTTAGATCATATATACCAGTTTGCTAAGCTGAAGTCTTTATCTACATGTTTATATCTAAGAACAGCTAAAAGATTGGTAATGGTCAAGCAGTTGTACTTAATTTTGATTCGAATGGAAAGAATAAATTTGTTCAGCTTATCCTTTTCTTTTAAAATTGGTGGAGAATCTGCTCATGATTTTGATCCATTGATGGCATGCCAGAATGCGATGCTGATTGACGGTTCAGCTTTGTTTGGTGATTCTGACGATGAGGAGTCTGATGAACTTGAAAATATGCGTCTTGATGTGGACAGCATGTCTTATGAGGTAAGAATTTAAGGAATTAAGGCATTCATGAACGCCCTTTTGAAGTATTTTCTTGCTTGTAGATGATAAACTCTGCATTCATTCATTATTGACTGCTCTGCTTTTTTAATAATGATTCTGGACTTCAGCAACTGTTGGCTCTGGAGGAGCAAATGGGAAATGTTTCCACTGGATTAAGTGAGGATGCCATTGTGGCAACTCTAAAGCATTGGAAGTATCGAGCAGTTGTAGATGATGGGTCTGACAATGAAGATGAACCATGCTGCATCTGTCAGGTAAGAGTTGCTCAATTCTTCTACCTTCTACCACATGAATAATTTGAAAGACAAATAGTTACAAGAATTCGAAATGCGATTAATTATAGGAAATAAACGGCTATATTTCAACAATACTAAATCCAGTGTGATCATGCATGGTTTACAAATATCAATAATTTCACTTTTCCACTGTAATTTACTGCACTTTGGTGATTCTCAAGAGAAGCTTAAGGGGAATTGGTTGTCTTAAATGGACAGAACAACTGTGTATGTTGTTTTTCAGTAGAAAAGTTTTTAAATAAAAAAAATTCAGTTTCCAGGAAAAAAAAATACTTCTCATTTTTACTAACAGACACATTTCTGAATGCACCATGTCTTTGCACAACATTTTACAGGAGGCATATGCTGCTGAAGATGATCTTGGGAAGCTGAAATGTGGGCATGGCTTCCACTTCAACTGCATTAAGAGGTGGCTCGAAGAGAAGAACAACTGCCCCATCTGCAAAAAAGCAGCTGTGGATGTTTGAGATCTCTAGTTTTGGCCATGGACAATTGTTTTCAGTCATTTGCAGACAAGATCTTCCTTTTACTACAGAACAGTTATCCATAACTAAAATAAGCGAGTTCATGAGATACCTCGGTGTTTCATGCTTTACTTTTGTTTTATGGTCTGGACCTCAAAAACATGGTAGAACACACTCTGGCTATTAGATTCTGCAGCATGGCATCCAAATTTCAAGCTTCTCATCTCCAATTCCATGAGCCTCATGTTAATGGATGCTGGAAGCAGGATTTTGAGACTTTTGCCGCTTATCAGGTTATAGATAGAGATAAGGAACACAGCCATGGAGAATTCAGCATTTCATTGATTGATGTGACTCCATTTAGACAATATTAAAGTTTACAGATACAAATAGTGGAAGTAAGAACGTTTTTATACTTAATTCTTTTTTTGCTGTTATCTTTGGTTCTTCGCTCATATTATTTGGTGTTGCTTTTACTGCATCCGTACCCCAAAAGTTGATAATCTCCTATTCAAGATTTAAAGCACAAATACATGCTATTGACATAGAGAGGAGATTTTCTTACAGGAAGCAAACCTATTTAGCAAGATAAATTTTGGTATTAATTGTGTTCTTTTCATAAGCTCCAAATAGTAAAAGACTTATTAAACCCTCTTGATCAAGGAATCATCTCACCTAACAGTTTAACTTGTTAAGTGAGGTCCCAGATTATGATTTATATTATTTTTTAGCACACTCCCTTCAAGTGAAAGTTATTTGGACTTGAAATTTACACAAATTCACATTATCTTATGCTTGATTTTTATCAAATAGAACAGAGATGATGAGATTTGAACTCGTGACCACTGAGTCAATAAACCTCTGATACCATGTTAAGGAACCATCTCATCTAAAAATTTAAGTTGTTAAGTGAGATCTCAAATTATAATTTATATTATTCCTTAACAATTTTCACAAGAGCAATATATCAAATAATTGGTTCAAAAAATAAAATAACTAAAAAGAAGGCATAAAGCAATTCATACCTTGATCATGTGGGAGAGATTCACCTTCCTTGTGAAATTGATTGGTCCTCTAAATTGGTCACGATGAGAGTAATGAGTTTTGAATACATAAAACCCTTACAATGCCCAAGAAATCCAAAGAAACAAATTTTTAACTTAATAATAAAATTGATAAAAAATAATAATTGATACCCATTAAATTACTCACACACACACACACACACACACACATATATATAGAAACAATTTTTTACTATGTAATCCGTGTTCATCCTCTCATATTCTCATATTTTTTATTATTTATAACACTGTTACTGTATATTTTAGGATTTTTAATCTTTTAAAAAATCTAGATGGAAACTTCTTTTGTCTATTTATATTTATCATTAATTCTTGGAGGTTCTATTTATATAGGGTGTGACACATAGTTCCCTATGATCAAATCAACCTCATCCAAAAAAAATTATGTTATTTCAGATACCGATTATATTGAGTTTTAGGTTGAAAATTCTAGACTTATAAATCTATTTTTATGGATGAGTTTGAGTCAAGTTTCTTGATTTTCCACATAGGAAAGTTTACAATATAATGAAATTGTCATATGAATTGCACATATAATTGTGATTTGTCATGTGATTATTTTTTCTAATATTAATATTCCTCATCTTTATTACTCTCAATTTAAGTTATGATCGAGATAATATCTTTTATTAGTGAGTTATTGATGTTTTTTTACTAATTAAAATATTAAACTATTTCCAAGTTTCCCCCGAAGATAAGGATATTTTTTTTTGGAACATTTCAGATGTAAATTAGAGAGAAAAAAGAAAACATTATACAAGATAAAGTCGTCTAAAGTGATAGCTCGAAAAAAGGACCGGGCTTCCCCAAGCCCTTACCCTAAACAAAACCCAAGGTCGAAAGCCCTACAAAGGGAAAAACATAAAGAGACTAGCTAAATTGCTAGTTGGAACCAAAAGGTCGGGACTTCCCCTAACCTTCCCCTAACCAATATTACTCCTTTGACCCGCGGAGATAAACCAATCCCACGCTCGGCTCTCATGAAAATTTGCTTTTGGGCTGACACCCTGAGGCCTTGGGCCCCTTCCAATTAGGCCAGGTTCCATGTTGTTCTAACTGCTTCAGGGATGATGTTGTTTGGCATGCAAGAGAGGTGCAATCTGACCACCTGAATGATCTCGCTGGCCAGGTAATCCCGACCTTGAAAATGGTGGCTGAAAATTCTTTTGTTCCTCTCTTGCCAAACGGTGTAAACCGAAGCAGCTAAAATAAGCCTCGCTATCATGCTGTGGACATTCCTCTGACTGTTGTGAGCTATAACCGCCCAGTCGATGAGATGATTCCATGGCATTGAGAGTCAGGTGAGACCTGCATGCCCGTTAACTGCCCCCCACACTGCTTTGGTGTAGTGGCACCTAAAGTAAAGGTGGTCGTGCGATTCAGTCTCCTGATTGCAGAGAACACATAAGAGAGAAGGGATGGCTGTTGTAGTTGAAATTCTATCCATAAGGATATTCTTGAATTGTGTATATGTTAATCAAGATTAAGTTCTTCATTTAGATATAATAAATGTCCAATATCAAGTATAATGCATTTAGAAAAGTTAAATTAAAGTTCTTAGATGTTGGTTGTCAAAACTCATTTTTTGTTTCTTTTTCCTAAAATTGTTTTTTTCTTTTTAAAGGTAAAACAACAAAAAAATGAAAAAAAATATAAAGCAACAAAAAAAAAGAAAAAAGACTGGTAGCTTCATTAGAAGAAGTTAATAAGGGTTTTAAAAGTATAAAGGAGCTAAACTGAGATTTTAAACAAAATTAGGAACTCAATTGTACTTAAGATTAAAAGGCATTAAACTTAAAGGGTCACTTTAAAATGTGACAGGGTGAAATTAAATTGTTTCTTAAAATTAAAATTCAATTTAGAGCTTAAATGAATAAATTAAAAGGTTAAGAGTTAAAATTAAAAAGGGGGTTGATTATCTATTTTAGACCAAAAAAATCAATAAAATGACATCGTTTTATTTAAATGAAACGGTTTGTTTTACTTATGTTTTGACTAAAACAACGTGTTTTGATTCAATAAGATATTTTTTATGGTCACCATAAATAAATAAAAAATCAAATGACATGTCGTCTATCTATTTTTCATCATCTTCTATATTTGACCTTGAAAAATCTAGTCAAAACCTCTTTTTATAGAGGCGCTTAATGCACCACCAATACCTGAAATAAAATAACAAAGGCGCTCTCTAATATTATTTGTATCATGATGTTGTATTCTAGGTAATAATTGGGATCATTCCCATGGAAATTGAGGTTCAAAATTTATGTTAAAAAAACTCATTATGCCCCTTTTTTATTTCTTAGAAATGAGGGTGAATTTAATGCAAAAATAAGAGGGAAAACTAAGAGATTTTAGAGAAAGAAAACTACAAAGAAAAAAAAAGGTTATCCACAAACCAACCAAAAACACATTCTTCCACCCCCACATTCCAACCGTATAATACCTTACATGAACCCATGATTCATTCTATCAAAAAACGACCCTTAAAAACCCTATCAACAACCCATTTCCACCACTATTTTTCTCATATATAGTCCCTCCATTCAATATCTTCATCTCTAGAAGCCTCACCATGAACCTCCACAACCACTAACAAGCATTGTCATCGATGAGCATCATCACCAATGGACACCTCATATCAAGTACTTTGTTTTTATTGTCTTCCTTAGTAAACATTTGAAACTTGCATTGAGAACACGAATAATTCATGCTCTATAGCAAATTAGAAATAAATATGGTCATTGGGCTAGCTAGGCTAGTAATCATACAAATGGGCTAGGTCCAACCCATACCTAAAAAAATTTGTTGGGTTGTTTACCTATCTAACAAATTAGATTGGGCTTTGAGCCCACACCACATGCATGGGCTTGGACCTCAAAACTCAATAAACACAACCTATGTGGTTGGTCCAAGCTCAACCCAAGCCTTAATTTTGCTAAAAGAAAATCTTTTTTTGGTTCTTATGGCATGTTTTCTAAATAATTACCTTAAGACATTTTAAATGTCTTTTATTTTACGCTAAGAGCGTATTTAACAAACATACCCAATAGCTTTTTTCTTTAGCTTTAGGTTACCTTTATTTTAGTGTCAAGTCAAATATGCCCTACATAAATTTATTTTAAAAAAAAACAATCAATGATATTTTGAAATTATTTGTGGGTCTCTAATGTGTTTTTCAAGTATTTATTTTTTCAATATTGGGTTGTAGACTAACACAGTAAGATACAAACTTGATATTAAAAATACTCAATCTTTCTCCAAAATCTCTATTTCTTTTTATAGAAAAAATCAAATCAAATTCCCTTATTCTAGAAAATACAAATATATATTTTTGTTAATAATTTTAATTACTATTGGGCTGTAGACTTACAATGTAAGAAACGGAAATAATACTAAAAATACCTATTTTTTCTTTGAAATCTCAAAAAATCAAGAAAATAAAAAAAAACAATTGTCTATTTAAAAAATATTAAAAATATTTTGTTTTTATGCATATAAATAAATTCCAAAGGTTTTCCATGTGTATTGTTTAAGAAAAAAAATTGTATTTTTATCATGTTTAAAAATACAAAATGAATATTGTAATTAGTTTATAATTATCAATTAAATTTTGACAACATATCATAAACCCCATTAAAATTATTTTTTTTTATTAATACCTGGGGTATGAATTCTATAATGTAATGTATACCCTCGACATTAAATTAAATGAATTAATAAAAATAAACAGTAAGAATGAGTTGTAGACTTTACTATTTGAGGATATAAAATTACACTATAAAGTATATTTTTGGGTATTAAAGATATAAGATAGAAAATAAATGTGATGCTAAAGTTTAGGTCCTAGAATAATTATGATTTAACCTGATAAGGTATAGATTTCTCCACGAACAAATATCTACCTTAAACCTTGTATGAGACCACCAAATAGAAATATGACTTAAGTTAAAAAAAAAAAATAGCAGAAAAGAGGTAGATGCTTCACCTGACTTCTTGCTGTCTGGTTTCAGGACATATTTTAAGATTTGTTGATTTTCTTCATTGAGGTCATATTAACCAGATACGTGTTCAATGTCAATGGTCAGAAGGCGTTAGTCTATACTTTTTGAGTGTCAAAGACTCTAGAAAGAATTCAAAATAAAATAATAATATAGTAATTTCTTCCATCTTTCAGACCATGAATGTAAATATTTCTTTCAGTTGACTGGAAAGTAATTTTGCGTATTGGACCGTTTTATTTTCCCTGGATGACTTTGTATCATTTGAAAAGGGCCTTGAACGTGTCCAATGGGCTTTTAACCTATAATTGCAGGGATGTTTCCATTTTTCTTTTTATTACTTGAACCTTGACTGTTTATTAATCCATTGATTCTTTAAAAGTGCTAGAATTAAAGCTATACGAAAAATTCTCTGTTTTTCTTATTTTTTATTCATCAGTAATATTATTAATAAAATTTTATTATAATCCTCTAAATAAAGAATTAATAAACTATAAACATAGAAAAACAATATAAAAAAAGCTATTAAAAATAATTAAACATATTTTTTTCTAAAAAAAGAAACAATTTAAAAATAATTTAGTAACATAATAACATTAGGATCAAGAATGGAAAAAAAGAAAAAGAAAAAGGCCAGGTGGTTTTTGGTCTTGGATCCTGAGAGAGAATCACTAACAAATATTTTTATTATTGAAGAAAAGGAGGACCATGTACACAGGACTCACAACGTATGTCGTCAGTACCAGGTAATGTTTATCTTTTTCCTATTTTATTTTTTGAATGAATTTCCATTTCCACATGGCACAACAACAGACACCGCCGCTGGCCCTTCGTTTTTAACGGTCTCTCTCCCTCACTCCCTCCCGTCCTCTCCACAGTCAAGTTCCCACTTGCATGCCTCTTTTCTTCCTTCACCCTCACGTCGTACCCTCTCTTTCTCTATCTCTTCCTCCCCCCTCTCTCTCTATATATACATATCTGTATGCGTAGCTGAATATAGAAGCAGCAGAGCAGAAGGAAAGAAAGAAAAAATGGTTGAGAAGGTGATAGCGAAATGGAATTGTTCTGGTCGGGTTGTGGAGGGACCGACGAACCCGATGGTAACGCCACTTTTAACGGATCTTTATCAGTTTACAATGGCTTATGCTTATTGGAAAGCCAATAAACATCAAGAGCGAGCTGTGTGAGTAATTTGCTTTTCACGTTTTTTGAAAGGATTCTGCTTTTATTTATTTGGTTGTTGAGGGAACTGAGATTTTTTAGCTCGTTAATTCCATCCTCAATATTATATCATTTCTTTGTAGTAGTACTGGATTTGACAGGAGAACTAATACTTTGGATTACACTGGAATAGGAGTTTTGTTTTAAACATTAAAAAGCCTGGCTTAATTTCTTTCGAATTTTGATTTGGGGCTCTTTAATGTATTTGTTATCAGGTTTGATTTATATTTTCGGAAGAATCCGTTTGGTGGGGAGTACACAGTGTTTGCTGGTTTAGAAGAATGCATCAGGTTAATTGCTAATTTCAAGTTCACCGAGGATGAAATCTCTTTCATCCGGGAAATTCTTCCTGGTTCATGCGAGGTAAATGAGGCTTACTGGTTTATTAGCTTATTATTTTCTTATATATGGTGTTGAGTAGAAGTTCAGTCACTGCTTCTCGTGGCTTTTAAATCTGAGAAGAAGAACTAATACGTGATCTTGCAGGATGGATTCTTTGATTATCTTAGAGGATTGGACTGCTCTGAAGTCGAAGTGTATGCCATTGCAGAGGGTTCAGTAGTCTTCCCAAAGGTTCCTCTGCTAAGAATAGAAGGACCAATTGCTGTGAGTATACCTTCAAACTGGTTTCCCTCTCTTTTTTTGCTTTACCGTTTACCATATACATTCTGTCTCTCAAGTGGATCTTAATAGAATAATGTTTTTGCAGGTGGCTCAATTGCTGGAAACCCCATTAGTGAATCTTGTCAATTTTGCATCATTAGTGGCAACAAATGCAGCTAGGCATCGATTTGTTGCTGGAAAATCTAAACAACTTCTCGAGTTTGGCCTTCGACGGGCTCAGGTTACTGACTGTATTTTGATTCTTTTTATATTTTAATGCTGGTTTGAGTTATCTTTATGAGAAAACTCATTATTTTATTCTTAGGGACCTGATGGTGGGATATCGGCGTCAAAATATTGCTACCTTGGGGGGTTTGATGCAACAAGGTAATTTCTAAACACTTCAGTTGCTGAATTTTGCATCGTGCAACGATTCATCTCTTATAGTTGAATTCTCGAAGTGGTTTGTACTTTTCCAAATATGCCTTCCAATCATTTAACAATGATTTAGTATATTTATCAACTTACCATGTTAAGATTCTCTTTAACAGTAATCCAAATAAAATCTTTAAATAGCAAGTATTAGAGAGTAAATAACTCAGATACGATTGTTAATTACACGAAATTTTAGTTTATAGTTCAATTTTCAGCTTTGAATATCTTCGAAATCAGTTGACCTGTGCATTGGCTAAGGTGATTCAAGATTGGTTTGGATGGACATAGGTCAATGGTTCTGATCCTGCCTTCAGGAGGGACCTAAAACTGATACAGGGAGCTTCTTCAAAGCTGAGAAAAACTATCTTGATTTACAAGATCATTGTATCTAATTGTTCCTTCAGGAAAGGGAACAAAAACTGAGACAAGGACCTTCTTCAAAGCTGAGAAAAACATCTCGGTTGCTAGGTACATGAATTTGATCTGCAAAGAGAATATACACCTCCTGTCCAAAAGAAATGTTTTAGTTTCACCTATGCTTGCTGGCACATGGTTCCCAGACTGGCTAAAGGGAGGTCTAAACTGTGCTTGTTCCTAAATTAGGGTAGGATGGCTTTTATAGCATTCCGGTGCTGGAACAATTATGTTTCTGAATATTGAGTGAATGAGATATGGTAGGAGATATTTCAAGTACTCATTCTTACCCCCTGCCACCCCAACCCTTAACTGATTTGACAGAGTTAAATTTATAAGAATACAGTAGACCTTTGTAATGAGCAACCAAATGATATCTTGATTTTCTTTTATGAAACGTGGATTAAAAAGAAATTGAATGCAAAAATCACAGTTCTTTCTATGTTACTGGCTGTTGTTCGACATATTAACTTGTATTTGCCTACTTATGCCTTCTTTTTTCACAGCAATGTTGCAGCCGGAAAGTTATTTGGGATACCTCTACGTGGGACTCATTCCCATGCATTTGTCAGCTCATATATGGTTGGTAATCTCAAAAAGCATTATAATACATCCATCTTTGTTGCTGCGATGGGAAATTTAGAGCACAATAATGAAGATGATCCATGTGCTCTTCATATATGGGAATTGCAATTCTGTTTTTAAATGCATCATTATAAACTGATATAGTGGTCATTTTTTTGCTATCGCGAATGTTAGTTCATATGATAAATTTTCTCTTTTTGGCATTGCTCTCTCTCAAATTATAAACTGATATAGTGGTCATTTTTGTGCTATCGCGAATGTTAGTTCATATGATAAATTTTCTCTTTTTAGCATTGTTCTCTCTCAAATTACAGGCCTGTTTTTTTTTTCCTGTGATATTTTATAAATTTGTCATCACATGCTAGTGCCACTGTTTACACATTCATGCAATGTACGTTCAACAATAGTATTTCCTTGCTTTAGGTATAGTTAGTCCTTCATTTAAATTATCCATTGGTTTGCAGAGCCCTGATGAGATCATAGACAAGTCACTTCAAAGTGCTGATGGATCAAGTAGCTGCGAGGACTTTGTCAGCTTAGTTCAGACATGGATAAATAAATTTCAGGTTCTCTTTATTGTCCCTCTGCATTCATTTTGATTATTCATCAAAAGCTTCTCGTCCCTATGTTCATCTTTAGCTAGAGATGACTAAATTAACGTACTGCCTTTCTTGAAAATGTTTAATAACATAAATTACGGAAGTTATTTTTTTTATTTCATCTTATTGGAGATAACTAGTTGTGCAACTTATGGATCCATGTGTTGCACGGATTAGAAAAACAGGGGAAGTAAAAATTAAAGTTTTTTTTTATTTGTTGACGAAAATTCCATAGGTGCGGGCGGGGTATATAATCAAGAATGCCTAGTTGGCGTGCTTAAGATCCTAGTTTGATTTATCTATGAAAGCGCCAGAGAACTATTGATGATAATGCACAGCATATGGAATTCCTTGAAATATAATTTAGCTGCTGGCCATGACATGAGACTTTTATGTAGTTTTGAAGATCTTACAATGCAGAAAATATCATGGTCTTCTTGCCAAAAAAAAGGGATCAAGGGTCTAATTTCAGTTCCAAAAAAAATAAAAATTCCTTTTTATACAAGCAGCTTATGTTTGTGCATTGCATGCTAGTTCTTTCATGTTAAACAACTTTTATATTATCATTAAAGTGCAACCTCTCTCGTTTTTGTGTTGGGGTTTTTAATGTAAGAGTTGAAAGTAATTTTCCCGAAGTCCTAACTCTGAATCCTGGAAATATTTTTCTTTCCCTTACACGAATTTTAGGTCCGGAAAGGGGAATTTTTATTTGGGCCTTGTGAAATTAATAGTTTATTTGAGTACATTGTTGATTACTTCCATAGAAACCATGTAAAGCCTTTTTGATATCTAATATATAAGATTCAATATTTTAGGAACTTGATGGTTAATATCAGGTACCATCTCACAGAGAATGTCTAATGCTGTAAGCCATTTTGATAACTACTATTGATTGAGATGTTTACTTACTTCCACGAACAGTGTCTTGATCCTACAATTCATACTATATTTGTTTATTCTGCTCCCCTTTCATTTTTTTTTTCTTTCTGTACTTCTGATTTGATTAATATGGTTTATGATATGCAGTTGTCAAATTCCTTACGAGGTATTTTTGGTGAGACCAACCAAAGTGAGCTAGCAGCTTTCACCTCCTATGCCTTGGCATTCCCTAGAAGCTTTTTAGCTCTTGTGGACACATATGACGTGAGTGTAGTTTTTGCTTCTTGGTTGATGTGTTACAATTCGTTGGAATAGACCTAATAACTGTTTCCTGGATAAGATTTTTTATTTTATTTGTCAAGATATGACATGTAGCTAGCTGATAATGTGCTTTTCTTTAGATTATCACTATGAAAAGTAAGTTTTTACATACAATCTTGGGTGCTCAAGGTAATCCCTCACGAAAACCTGTGTTTGCATGTTTAACACCACACATTGTAAAGAACAAGCCAAATTCAACAATTGTTTGATCAAAATTCAGTAACCTCTTAATGGTATTCTAATTTGCAAGTGCAGTTTATGAAGTTGATCTTCTCAAAATGCTCATGCATCCAGGCCACTCCATACCTTGAGATTTTCAAAAACCATATTCTTTTGAATGAATTGATACATGTACTTTCATGCAGAGGTGCAATTACTAGTATCATGAAGCTCTAATCACTCAACCTATAGGCAAAATATCTGCAAAATTTAATTATATGCTGTCTTTACTTTCAGCTGCATGCTGCACTTTGCTTTTTTAATGTAAACAACTGATCTTCTCAAAATGCTGATTTCTATATCTTGCATCATCAAGCCCGTGGAATTTCAAAGTAGACATTAACTTTTCCATTATGAAATGGTGCAGGTGCTCTTATAACATTTCCATGACCATACTTTAGTATTAATGGATTATATTTGCAAAGGTTAATTATATGTTGCATCTTCTGTTTGCTGCTTGCCAAACTTTGTCTTGTTAATTAAGCCAGGTGGCTACTTCAATCAATTATCACTTTAGAGCAGTTAACATTGCATTTATCTGTTCCGTCTCTTTACCAGGTAATGAGGAGTGGGATCCCGAACTTTTGTGCAGTTGCTCTAGCACTTAATGATCTTGGGTAAGTCTGAAAGATTTATGAGTGTGATGGCATTTTTCCTGAGCAAAATTCCTTTTTTAATCATCATGGGAATTCAAACATACGATATTTTTTTATTTTTTTTTAACTTCTCACTCCTTGTCATCCTGTTTGGGTAACATTATCACTCTCAGAGGCTTTATGCCAACATTACTCTATTCAAACTATTGGTAGGCATGCCAGCACCACGATTGCATATTCTGAAACTGTGACACTGCCTCTACCTTGGCCAATGCTTTCATTTTCACCAATCAAGCATTTTCCCTGGTGGCCTATTTTTTCCTTCAACTTTGGCTTCAACCGAATATTCCTGTCCTGTAGTTCAGGTTTCAACCAGATATTTGCAATATCCAGTTGAACAATTTGTTACGTTTCAGAAGCCATATGCAACATTTTCCAAAGCCAGTTGCGATGGTTTCTCAAAGCCATTTTTCATGATTGACATCCAACAGCAATGCCCTTATTTTAAATCAAAGGCGTTGATATCCTTCATCTTCAACCACTGTCCCATTAGTTTGTGATTCAATTGTCTGTATTTTATTTGCATATCAACCTGAAGACTTGTCCTCTTTATTATTTTTCAACTTTGACCTTTAAATAGTTCTCGATTACACAAGTGATTTTAGATGGCTAACTTTGCAGATATAAAGCGGTAGGCATTAGATTAGATTCTGGGGATCTAGCATATTTGTCTTGTGAGGCGCGGAAGTTCTTTAGCGCCGTTGAGAAAGAATTTGGAGTTCCTGGTTTTGGAAAGACAGGCATTACTGCTAGTAATGACCTCAATGAGGAAACCTTGGATGCTCTAAATAAACAGGTATTCATTCTGTAACGACACTGCTCTGGTTCTCTGTGCAAATTACATACATTTCTTATTTTGGAGCTCGCTGAAGGCATTAATCATCTATTAGTTATTCCATTGGAGCATGTTTTAGAATGGTTTCACATGAAAATTCTCTGGCTTTGTGTGTTTGCTCCTTGCACGATCAGATAAGTCTAACATGCTGCTGTGCAATGAGGAATTTTTTTGATAAATATCTGGATTCTGTGTGAAAAGATGCCATCTTTTAATTTCACTAATTTTACTAAGTCTTGGTCTGTTCATACATTTAACGGATAATGCAGTAAGTTAAGCAATACAGTTAAAAAAAATACAGAGAGGGAAACAAAAGATCTGTGCTTCAGCTGTTACACCATAAATTCAGATCTTTGTTCATAATACTGTTACTTAACTATTGAAGATAAACAAACTTTAAAAAGCTACATGATGTGTGGATAAATTTCTTAATCCTTTACCTACTGCTTCCCTGCTAAGTATTTATATGTTTTTGTCTTGATATGCCTTCAGCATTCCTTTGGCATCCACTTCTACTCCTTTTCTCCATGTGGGAAATTTTAAACACAGAAATTATGAATTTTGTATTCTGTTAGATTTGACAATTATTTAGCTGAAAAACATTTTGGTCAAACATTGAGTGCCAAAGTTGTTACTGATCTGCTTGTCTCAAATGTGTTGCAGCAGCATGAATAACATTTCCATTGTAAAGCAACAAACAGTCGCCAAATATCATGCCCTTACTAATAATTTATGTTGCTTATCTGCCTCAGTATGTTAAAGAATGTATCCCTCAGTATGTAAATGCTAGACATGCATTTTGTGCGACCTAAATCTAATTGATATAGCTTTTTTTGACTGCTCAGGGTCATGAAGTAGATTCATATGGAATAGGAACCTATCTAGTAACTTGCTATGCTCAAGCCGCTTTGGGCTGTGTATTCAAGCTTGTTGAAATAAACAATCAGCCTCGCATCAAACTTTCTGAAGATGTTTCAAAGGTTTGATCTTAGTCGAAGAAACTTTTATTACTTTTTATATAACCACTGATTTTTCTCCCCCTCGTTATTTTACTACCCCCTCGTTATTTTACTAGGTTTCTATACCATGCAAAAAACGGTCTTATAGATTGTATGGAAAAGAAGGGTACCCGCTGGTGGACATAATGACGGGGGGAAATGAACCATCTCCAAAGGTAGTCCATCAATTAATGATTTTATCAGTAAAGTTCTTCACATGCTCAAATCTTTGCTATTTATCAATGGATTTCTTAATGAGGTGCTCCATGTGCTCTATTCTTTGATGTTTTACCTCTACCAAGTATTATCATTATGAAAGATTTTTTATATGGAGAACGAAATTTTGAGAGCAAAACATATGTAAGATATAATGGACTTCAGAGTCTGGTAAGATCTCAGTTATTGATTCATACAATGGTTTTACTAGTTCGGTCGTAAACATCAAAAGTCACCAACTTTTTTATCTAATGTACATTTTTTCCCCCTTTTAACCCATGATTGAGCTGCCCGTCTGATGGAATCAACGCACTGTGGTGATTAGTTGAATCAAAACATAATATCTTCCTTCTCTAAACTTTCAGGTGGGAGAACGGATACTGTGTCGCCATCCTTTTAATGAATCCAAGAGAGCCTATGTGGTTCCACAGCAGGTTGAGGAGCTTCTAAAGTGTTATTGGCCTGGCAGCTCAGGTGGGGGTTACTGTGAACTAAAATATTTTGTATATGAAATCACAATTGAACATGTTGTTTTGAGGATCTGCTTCTTCACAAATGCTTGCACTTACAGGATATAACTATTTCTACATACGGTTTCCCGAATTTTCGCAATCATTTGATCTGTAGTTAAGATAAAATTTGAGGACTTAGGGATTGTATCAAACCCAAAATAATATTGTTTGTCGACAGACTGCACAGGCTGAGCTTACTTCATCAATAGCAATGTCTAAAATGAGTTTTTTGTTTCTTGAAGATGAACCAAGAGAAGATTTACCTCCTCTCAAGGACATTAGAGATCGCTGTATCAAGCAGCTTGAGCGAATGCGTCCTGATCATATGAGGAGGCTTAACCCAACCCCGTACAAGGTGATGTTTCTACCTGTCGTGAATATCTTCTTCTGTGATTTTAGATTACGAAAATGTTGAACTCCAATGCTTGGCAGGTGAGTGTAAGCGCAAAACTGTATGATTTCATCCATTTCCTATGGCTCAACGAGGCTCCTGTCGGGGAGTTGCAGTGAGGATGGGTCGCCAAATACGGTGCATGGAGCACTGGACAAAAATCCAGGCCAAGTAATGATTCCAACAGAATTGGAGGAGCTTCATTTAGCACTCAACATAAAGATGATTCACTTTTCAATAAGATGTATTTTGGACTTAATAAACCGATGTTTTTCCCTATTTATTAATAAAGTGATTGCTTGTTTTCCTTCTGTCCAAGCAGTGTGTTCTTTCTATTCCCAACAGTTAGCATTAATATATTCATTTTGTTCTAATGATAAGGTTTTTCATGTTAAAAGTAAAGTTATTAATAAATGAATATATATATAACACGACAACATATCTCTAATAATCCCTTTTCAAGCTAGTATCTCATTATCCTTATCATTAGAACAAAATGAATATATTAATGCTACTTTAAATGCATAAGTTATTTTCATCAAGGATAATAAGACTCAGCAAATATCAGTTCATGAGTTGGATGCAAGATTTAGGCTTTACTTGTATTATCATATAGACATCATAGAAGCTTGATCATGATCTTTAAAAGTATTATTGTAACCATTTTGAATTTCATTTAATAAGGTCAATTTTCTCTAATCACTTTGTAGAGACACTGGATCCAAAATAAAAAGTTACATATGAGCATCATTATCTATGGAGGATAGCCTAGCCTGAAGCTCTTCATGTGGGTGGCACATCCAAACCCAAGTTATAGAGTTTTATTATTGGACTTTAAGTTATGCTCTTTAACTGGTATTTAATTAGCTAGTGAATGTCCATACTCCATTAACTTTTATTTTTTTTAATTATATTTATATTTTAAAAAAAATTACACTTCAAATTGATTACGAGTAATAAATCATATTAAAAATACATATTAAAAAATCATCAATGTCAATTTTATTTTATTTTATTTTATTTACTTTATTTTAAAAACAATGTTGAGTTAAATCCCCCTAAATCCCATATCTAATATTATTATTTTTAATAATATTCAAATCATTTTAGAATTAAAAAAATCAATTTGTCCATAATAATAATAATAATAATAATAATAATAAATTCTATAAAAAAATTATTTGACTCCTGATAACTCGTTAAATAATCTTATCTAAAACAAAACAATCATTTCAATTTTTCTATACGCAACATTTGATTGATTAATTTAATAACTCCTATTTTTAATAAATTGATTGATTTAATAACTTAGGACTTCAACTCTGTATTTATACATAATACAAGGAATCGACAAAGATGGTTTGCCATTGAAGAATTGGCACATATTTCCATACAGCAGAAAGCAATGCTGACTTATTTAGTAGTGTAAATAGAAAAGTATTTTTTAAAAGTAAATTTTTTTATTTAGAATTACATTAAAATAATAGTTTTTTTAAAAATTTTAAAAATTATTTTTGATATTTTAATCAGCACATAAAAATAATTTTTAAAAAACTAAAAACAAAAAAAATTTATAGTAAAAAAAATTCAAAAACACTAAGAGACATGCATGGCCTTAACTTATAGCCGATATTTACATTGGGTGGCAAATTATACAGTGACTGCAAGGTCATTCAACTGCACCCACCCATAAGCACTTCTGTCCCTGAGCTTTCTAACTGTTGAAAGTGCTAAATCAACCACCGGCCGAATTTTGATCAACTCCTTCTCTAGCTGTATTCGAGTCCCTGCGTCCGCCTGCAACTAAATTAACCATGAAACGTCAAGCTCAAACCAGCACCACAGCATGGCAACTAATAAATAAAGAAATTGACCTTGAAACGTCAAGCTCAAACCAGCACCACAGCATGGCAACTAATAAATAAAGAAACCAACCTTTTCAAAGCAGCGAACGGTGTCGAGCAAGTGACAGAAATACGAGAGTTGCTTGTACAAATCTGCTTCCGTATACTAGTGAAAAAGAAACAAGTTTCTCAGTAACCAGGTACAGTCAATGGAATAAATTCTTTGAAGTTGAGTATGCGGTGCAAACCTTTCTCACTAGACGCCCATTGCAGCGTGGATAGTTTGGGACAGACTGTTCCCCTCTCAGAATCACCAACCATCCTCAGGTTGAGACCCCTCGTGGTATGCTTGCAAGTTTCATCATCACACTGAAAGCAGAGTACATTTTATTATTATTATTATTATTATCAGGGTCCATTTATGTTGTTGATCCTGTATTCCTTATAGTAATGTGCACCAAGTAGATTACCATCATGACGCCTTTATAGTAGGTGGAAACAAACCCATCTGCTTGCCTTTTGACCTGAAATAGAAAGGGTCACACTCACCACTCTTAACTCACAGCTCAAAAGAGTAAAGTGTTCATTAAATAATAATAATAAATCGTTCGTGGACCATCTCCATAAAACATTCCAGAAACATCCTTAAATGTCTTGACAGTGAACCATGTAATATTTGTTTCTCCTAGTGCACAACATAGAAGAATATTAAGAGGTTTAATGATATGAAAGCAATTCAATAAAAACCTGATTGGCCATCATCGCAGGAGATATTCTGCCCAATTCACCTTCCTCTGGGCATTTAGGGCAACGCAATCTATGCCAGAAATTGGATATAGATCCTTCGATTTGTGGGTTTTTTGATTTCTCAAGAATTGACGTACAAATGGAACTGAAGACAGCAGGGCAGTGAAAAGTACCAGAGCAGCTGGGACATGACAAGATTAGCGGCTCACAGCTCTGATATCTGCAATTCAATTCAAGGAAAACAAAATGGAGCAAAAAGAAACCAGAAGTGAATTCATATTACAGTTTCAAATACAATTGCATTTTTACTGGAAATGGTGGCTTGACACCAATAACAAAAGCTTAGCAATTGAAATTAAATTTAGGCACAGAAGATATTTGAAAGCATTGGACCATAATGGCATTGCCAGTCATAACAATTACCTTTCCACATCATCAGCAGCAAACAGGAGTGAGCTAGAAGGGGCAGATTCAATTGATTTACTATGGAACTGTAAAAACAATTAATCATGGGTTAAGTGCCGCATACAAATCGGAAAATATCATAACTCGAGTCTGGCTAGGGAGAATACCTTTGATGAGTCAAGCCCCAAGCAATCAGCCAAACGCTCTGGGCTTGTACCCTGGATTGAAGCACATAAACGTGATACCACGGGATGAATTTGCTGTGACAAGTAGTACTCAATGTCAATAATCCATTTCCCATCATCACATTTCAATTCATCAGGATGTCTTGCACGCTGGGCTATCCCTGTTAAAACTTGCCGCAGAAGCACCCTGCTCGATCAAAAAAAAAGGGCAGAAAATAAAACAGTGAACAAGGTTACATTTTAAATGCAAGGCTTGGAATGCTATACCCCAATTACATCATTCAATACCTGCTCACAGCAAATTATATATGGTACTGTATCACCAGCAGAGCGACCAGCTGTATAACCACTTTGCTTCAACCTTAGTGCTACCTGGAAAATGGATTAGTCAAATGGTAAGAATAAATTAGTCAAATGGTACAAACCACGAAAATATGGTTAAGGACCCATTAAGAACACTTCAAAAAAGTTCTTCAGACTCACTAGAACATGGGGTTGATTTTTGGCATCAGGATAGGCTTCAGGTGGTTTAGTCAATGTCTTTGTGATGACATATTTCTCAAGGGCTACTTGTCCATTCCTCATATCTTCCTGAACCTGTTAAAATCACAAAACTGAACAATAAGACTCCATTTTCCTACCAGGATCCATAACCCCTTCGACTGCCTTTTATTTGTTCAACAATAACCATATTGAAATGGCCATATCTATTTTACCATTTTCCTGATAATTAGCCTTCTCTTTTTTTCTTTTTAAGAAAAAGAAAGGAATACTAACAATAATTCAACATTACCTTCATGAGGGAGTTATGTATTGATTCAACTACATCCTCGCATGACCTGTGAGCACAAGAGCCGAAGGTGTGACAGGGTAAATGGGAACTCCATTCACTTTTATTGAATTCCATCCAAGTACAAAGTCAAAATGACTTTTTTATATAAAAAAAGGACAGTATACCCTCCAGACAAAATTTGAGCCAGGCAGAAATCTCCCAATTCCTTTGATAGCAAGCTCCAGTCACGACGAACCATGTCAAGACCTTTACGTTCAATAACCTGCAGTGAAAAGTTATTGCACTGATCTTACTCAAGACAACAGTAGCTGAACTGACAAAAAAAAATATTTATTTTTACAAAAAAAATTACCTCATATGGTGTCCCATCCTTGAATTGCACCTTAACAGCTGCATATTTCTTCTTCTTTAGAAGAAGCATTCTTTTGTACAAGCCATCAAGATCTATTTCTAGACACCTGTACTTTTTGTTAACCTAGATACAGTTAAACGAAGTTACATCCCATGTAGAGCATGAAAAGAGAAGAGGAATATAATAATAGCAACATGACAATGAAAAAAACAACGAAGATTTCATTTGGTTTAAGTAAAGTGCATACTGGCAAGTTGGAGTTCAAAACATTAAATATGGAACTTTGTAGATGCCCAGGTCTTCTGGATTTTGGATTTTTCAAAAAGTGCAGTAACTGTATCCCCACTGTTATCTATTCACTAGGAATATGATAAGGTCAGTTCATTTAGACACTTCATTGCATTTGCATTTTTTAGAATGGGATGCTGATAGGTCTCCATATATCTGTTTTTGCACCATACGGTACATAGAATTTTTCCAACAAGAACAAAGCACATGACCATAATTTTACCTCCTGAATGACTTTCCCTGCAATAGCTTTTGCTTTCGGAATATCATCTAGTCCACTATAAATCATAATTGAATCTGTATCACCATAGATAACCTGCAATTCAAAGTAAAAGGCACTCTTCAAGAGCTAACCACAGTGATAGTCATGTGAATTTATGAACACAAATGCTAGAAGATTTTGACAGCAATTTTGGTACCTCAACGCAGAAGGTCTTACCTCCAAGTTCAAATTATTCTGAACAAGATCAACAGTACTTTGTAAAATCTCCCTTCCCTAAATATCAGTCACTTGACTTGGTTAATACATCAGTTTTCGCTTGAGAGCAAGAAATTTCGTTTCAGAAAAAGCAATGTTTGTCTTACTTGTAGAGTTATCAGTTCTGCAAGTGGCTTTGCATAGAATCTTGAATTGGAAAACCCAAGACATCCATACATACTGCATGACCAGCCATGTCAGAATGTATAAGAATAATAAAAGAATTGGAATTATGTAATGAACTTCAGTGACATTGATTGAGAAAAAAAACCAAAATCTAGATGGCAAGAAAATAAATATAAACCTATTTGCGGTGAGCTTTAGTGCTTGTTGCTGAATGTCAAGCTGCTGGACTTTGAGACCAGATGCATTCTTCATCCATGACTTAACCATTCTTCTTCTCTCAACTAAATTTTTCAGCAACTGTCAAAGAACATGTAAAATAAATTCCTGGAAACCACTTCAGCTCAAAACAATGAAAAAGAATGGTACACAAAGTTCCATATTTGAAAACAGAAACCTCAGATGCAATGCATTGAAGCGCATAAATGTGAATGATGAGGCTACATAGAATGCACTGTCTAACAATAATATTTTACTGATTAAGCTGATGGGCAATGAGGTGATCATACCTCGGGCAGAACTCCAGTTGTTTTACTGGAAGGTAAACGAGGAACCAATCCATCCGTAGACCTTTCAACTGTTGTGAAGCAGATATTGTATTCCTGTAAAATGAATTAAGTATTAGTGTCATGAAAGTAGTTGATCAATGAGATAATCAAGCAAGAGAGAGGGTGAGGAGGGAAAAAGACATCAACCTGAATAATTGAGGGGTAAAGACTATTGAAATCCAGAAGCAATACATATTTGTCATATAAACCTTTTTTAGGCTCCAAAACCAATCCACCTGCATAGGCAGGACCTTTTTTTCTTTTCCCATGATCACTCTGTTGATTGCCATTTTCAGAATTGGCAGCATCAGTGTCCAACTCATCAGCATTTCTATCCTCAATTCCATTATTCATTCTCCTCTTTGTCATTTTTGCTTCCTTTACATGAGAAGTCATCTTGTCTGGGACAATATATTTCTTTGCATGGAATGCATGCAATAGAAGATACTCTACTCTTTGTGCCCTGGCACCCTGGAAAAACATATATTAGAAGTTTTTATACATTCAGAATGATGTTTTGGACACATTTTGCAGAAATAAACCGTAAAAAAGGGAAAACCAATTCTGCAAGAACTCACTTGAAGAGTTTTCCCCCAGAGATTTCCACTGATATTGGTCAGCTGGCGTGTGAGAGGAAGGACGCTCAGATGAAACATGAGTTCCATAGATAACCATGCATCTGTCTCGCCATATTCAACCTGCACACATTACTGACACCATGAGAAACATAATAGGCCAGAAAAGAGGGAACCAGCTGTAGAACGTAAAGCTGATCACAAACATCACACATTACTTTTATGGGCTTGAAAGATGCCGTGAGTGACAAGTGAAGACAATTTATCCAAGTAAGCTAGTTTAGGCTGTCAGTTGGCTACTAAAATCACCATAACCAGGGTATATATGACATACAATGTTAAAATTAATTGCAAACCTTATTACAATGTTGCAAATTATATGTCTGAACCCTATGAGTAGTTAATATTAGAACAAGTTAGTCATGCCACAATTTTCACAACCATGAATTGTTTGTTGTCACATAACACACCGAATTATCAAGAAAGATGTGCACTTCTATATGAATACAAAAACCATACTAATTTAACCACAATAAAAATCGTTTACCAGGATGAGAAAAGTTCAAACTCTAATTTCTACAAGGAATACATTACCTTGCATGATAATTCTGGTCAGGTAACTGAAGTTAAAATCAGAACTTACTAGTTCAATAAGGGACTTTGATGTCTGGAACATTGTGGGAATATCATGCGGTGCAATCTCCTTGCGGTCTTTGTTCAGCCGAGTCTTAGCAAGTTGCGTCAAGGAATAACTAACCTGGATGAATTGATGCTAAACTGTGAGAAACTGAATTTTTTTTCTCCAGCATTAAATGCATGATGTGATGCACCGGGTGTCCACAATACCTCTTTTAATAAATCACGGGAAGCCAAATACGTATCGCATAAGAGCCGACCAGCAATGCAAGACATGATCCCTGGACTCGCTCCAGAGCCAAAAATGGTATTTCCTTTTGTAAGTTTAGGCATCAAAGAACGCTTGAGACGTCCTATTTTGGACCATGTGCTACTTGGCACCCTACAAGCCTACATAAAAAAGAACACAAATTTAACAAGAGCTTGACCTTATATAATCTTTCTGTTAGGAAGCATCACAAAAATAACCCCACCTGTGACCTATGAAGGAGAACATCCAGGTCAAAACCAGATATATTATGTCCAACAAGAAAATCGTTGTCTAATTTGTGTAATGCAATCATCAGACGATTTAATAGAGCTCTCTCACTGCAAGATGTAAAAAAACAACTATAATTACAGGTGCCAAAAATATGATTAGAAACAAACAAACAAACAAAATCAAATTGAAAACAGGATACAAAAGAAAACTTACCTGCTTTCAACAGCTAAGACATTTGATCCAGCCATTGTGTTTCTGTCTGTAACCTCTTTGGAAAATCCCATTGGGAATATCCCTCCATCAAGCTTGCGAACAACAGTAAAATGGCTCAGCATGCCAGGATTCTTCCACTCGGAGGCCAACATGGGAGTGTCAATCTGAAAAGTCAAACAGTAGAAGTAGTAGCTTATAAGGTAATGCACACAAACTTGAATGGCATAAAATGGGATCCCGGATTAGAGCAAGAAGCCTACATGGTAATAATGCCAAAACTCCAAAAGTGGAGCATATTTATGTAAATTCATTGACGTTAAGCTGATCTAAATATTTCCCTCCTAACCAAGGTCACATTAAAAGTGAACTACAGACCCTTTAGTAGTGCCATACCAACAAATTCAGGAAGAAAATTGTGGATAACATCCAACAAAACATAATAGCTTAAGAAGTTAGGACTCCAAGGTGAACAAAGTGAACATTTTTTGTTTGTATTGTATAATTACAACAGCATAACCTACATCTAACTCTACCAGTAAATAACATATGACGCCTTTTCCAAGTGTTTTTTACTCAAATTGACATGTGAACTAAGATCAGATGACATTGTCTTTGCATATATGTGCTCAAACCAACAACTTCAAAGGCAAAATGGATGACATCCAAATGAAACATGCTTGAAATCAAAATGAAAGCAGAATGGTCCATGTGAGCTCTTAATCAAACCTTGGCCTTGTGACAGCAAATGACAGAAGCAGACACTATTTCATTCACATTCTGCTTTTCATTTATGACAGTTTTCAGATTTATTGCAGCAACAACCACCGGAGGAATCTCTATTTTGCTATTTGAAGAAGATGAAACTTGTATGTCCTTTGGAGATTCGACAATGATCTCAAACTTGCACCAGCTCACCTGGATTGGTACAGAGGAAACAGAGAAGATATCATAAAGGAGTTCATCAGAGATAAGTGAAATAATAAAAGATGTGTTGATTGAAAACCTTACCTTTTGAGAAGGTGGGCAAGTTGCAAATTTGGAAACTGATAGCCACAAAGGTCCCTTTACCTTTCTTTTAACAAGAAAAAGCTCTAAAGCACTGTAAATGATAACAATAATTATTTCCCACTTCCATAAAAGTATTTATTGGTCATAATGTATAATTGTCTACCCTTTGAAGCTGAATTGGAACTTGCGAAAACTATAATTGCAAAAAGATAATCAAGTTGACTTCACTGGCCTCGATTCAATATTTATATCAGATTCAAGCATGACTCTAAGTTAACACAGCATAGTTGTATCATTGGGCATTGAGACTTGTCGAGGTGGTCAGTTAGTGTATCGACTAATCAACTAACTAGCTAAAGCCATCTGATCTCATTTTTACGTTAGTGTATTGAGATTTGAGAAGGCTAGGCAGTTTAGCTCATTGAGGTTTGGCAAGTCCAGGACAAATAATCAAGCTGTAGAAGAGTAATGATGACAACTTCTGAATACATGCCATAATATTGACAGTATTTGTAATAAAAAGAAAGAGATGGTCTGCAAGCTATTAAAGCAAGTTTTCACATTGAATTTCTATCACACTCTTATGTAACTCGTACAAATGGATTTATATAAGATGACTTAATGTCTAGTTGGAATTTAAAAGTGCACCCTTTAAGCCCGGATGTTAGCAAAAACCCCCAGATATATACCTGCAATGAGTTCCGAGCAAAGCACAGAAAGTTTTCCCTTTCAGATCTGCTGGGAGCGGAGGGTCCTGCACTCAGAGAATCCAAAATACATAATCTAATACAAAAGAGTTTAACAAAGCTTGATAGTATCAAAACAGTAACTTAAGAATCTTTAAGATGTACAAGTATGACACCTGAGTGTCTCAAATATAGTTCAATGATTCAAACTGTGTTACTATGTTTAGCAAATTCGGTGGAAACCTTAAATGGATAGTTGATCTTGAGTGCATAATTCTCTCCAGCCGGTATATCAGAGCGCTCAAATGCATATCTCCTCTGTTAGTTGGTCAGCAAAATAAATAAAAAGAGTATCAGGAAATATGAACAGCGCAACAGAATATAAGTAGTGCATTTTGAGAAATGCACTGTTTTTGAAATTGGAATGATTGAATCTACAAACCTTAACAGGATCCATGCTGAAACTTGAAACATTGAGACTTAACAATTGGCTTGCTACTTCATTCTTTAGTTCATATGCCATGTCCTGCAGAAGAAAATTGCATAAAAGAATATCAGGAAATAAAACACAAAGATATTTGTTCCATAATATAAGTCATTTGTTCCGTAATTTAAGTACATATATGTAGATACATTTGTATATGACAATGTACTTACTTGCAGCTTTTTATGGAAATCAGTGGAAGAAATCCGTGACTCTTCAACCTCTTTCTCTAGCATGATCATCTCATCAGTATGAAATATAGAACTATTTGGAATTGCATAAACACATCTGTGCATATTCTTTACAACCACACAGCAGCTATGATATGTATTTCCGGCTTTCACCTAAATACCACAGTCAGATGTCAACATCACTATTCACACCAAGATTTATGCCAATAACTCATAAGAAATAGATAAGTTTCGTCGCATGCCACTGCAAACTTTATTGTTAGATGGAGTTGCTATCTATGAAATGAATGCCACCACCAACTCAATAATGCACTAAATTTGTTAGATTTCATGGGGAAAAAAATGGAGAACCATCTTAACTGCAAAAATATATTCCTGAATTGTTGGTTATATAGAATCTACATGAATGTTTTCCAGGAATAAAAGTATCAGCTTTGTCCATTCGTAACCTTCAACGTAAAGCCTTATAGAGTTCAATTCTCACACGTAGCAAATTAATTGAAAATTTCCACTGGGAAATTAGTTATCTGATAGTGTCAATTAAGTGCAACCAGTCACCGCACTGCCACGTATTCTAATTTGTTAGTACAGGCCATTTTAATCACCCTTGAAGGAAAATTAATGAATCACCCAAGTTCTTGTAACAAGCATTGTTAGCATTCTACAGGAAAGGTGTTACAGGATCACCAAAAAATAGCAAACAAGTATACATTACCTTCCCAAACAAATAGATCGTGCCCATGTTAGCACCAAAAATCTCTTCATGAGCATCAAGAATGTAAAAGGGTAAGGACCCATCACCATCCATATCAAACTCAGATTGCTCCTCACAATTTGCTCCGCTTTTAACCTCCTCCACTATCCTTGCGCCACCACCAGCCTCACCCCCATTCTTACCACTCATCACCTCCTTCCACCCAGCTGTCGCACTCAAAGCCGGATCTCTCTCCTCCTCACTAATCTTCGCATTAAGTGTACCTGCACCATCCTTCTTCACTACTACCTCGTCTGCTTTCACTTCCAAAACACTTACAACATCCTCTTTAACCAGATTAGATAATTTATCCTCCCCCTTCTCTTTAACCAGATTAGACAATTTATCCTCCCCCTTCTCTTTCACTTCCACAGTTCCCTCCTTTTTCGCATCAACAACACTCTTATAATTACTAAAATCCCTATCCAATTCTGCTGTAACCACAAAATTAGCATCATTACCGTTATCAAAAAATTTACTTTCACTCTTAATTGGTGTAGCATTCTTCACAATCAACTGTCCTCTTCTACGCCTTTCTCTATCAGCTTCATCAGGAGCAAACTCCGCAATAACATCATCAACAATACTGTCACAATCAAAACTCTTTACCTTACCAGCAGAATCCCTATTTTTAAAAACGTTTGATGTAAACATAGCCGATATCTTCGTTTTCCCCATAATCGCCGCAGCAGCAGCCGTCAACGAAGCATTACCTTTCTTCACTTCTTTCTCCTTCTCTTTCTTTTCACTTTTCTTCTTTCTAGATCTACTCTTATTCAAACCCTCGCCGTCCGACTCATCCGAAGACGGAGGCAGTCCGGCCCGAGACCAGTCCTCTTCTTCACCTTCGTCACCGTAACCTAAGCCGTCATCGTCAACGATGAAACCCTGCGCTTCCTCGCGGCGGCGAGCGACGATACTGTTGTACTCTTCCTCGGGGACAGAATCATAGATTGGATCTTCCATTTTGATGGAATACCCGCCACCATTTTCAGATCTCCTGCCACCACGACGGAGCGCTTTGAGTCTCTCAAGGGCTTCGGATCTGGCCGAGGCTTCTGGTCCTCTTCTTCGCTTCCCAGCTAACACTGTTGGCTGCTCTTCCTCCATCGATGGATCTCTCTCTGTTTGTGGTTTGAGTTGCTAGGGTTCTGGAGAGCTAGGAAGAAGGGAGATGAATGTTTTTGGAGGTTGGTTTTTTATGGCGGGAAACTTTAGGGGTTTTGGCGCCAAAATAGATAGATAAATAAGAATGAGGGGATTATTTAAATGTTTTTCTTTCTTTCCATTTTCTCTCCCTACATGACATATTTATTGGAAAATTGCACAAACTTTATAAAATGAAAATGTCGTAGAATATTTTGATTCACATTTCACAGTAATAAGATATTTGGAACATTTCTCTATGACTTATGATTGAATCTAAATGACTGTACCTTGTCTAATCCAGAAAATATTTAATATAAATATTAATTAGAATTCAAGAAAAAAATGAAAAAAACGAAGAAAAAGTGTTGACAAAAACCTTTTTTTTGGAATATAGTAATATTTGAATTGGAAATAAAATAAAACTTGAGAAAATGAGAAAAAATATATTTGTTATAATTTTTTTATAGTAATTATTTTTTTTGCTCTCTTAAAACTTATTTACTGTGGGTTTTTTAACTTCCATTTTTAATTCATATTTAAAAATTAATAACTCAATATAATTTTAAATAGATTAGGGAGTTAATAACGTAATATAATGTATTTATAGTTATTTAACCTCAAAATAAATAAATAAAATAAAAATGAAGGCAAAAAAAATACCAAGAGTGTGGCTTTGGGAGATCCATCGCGCCTGAACCACTGAAATTCATGTCAATGCGTAGGATTGGCAAAACAAGTCTACGTGTCTACTTTTGATTAAAAAAAAAGAAATTATTTAAATTGGTGGACAATTGTTTTTTGTATTCAAAAACAAAAAGAAGCAAGCGATACATGGTCTAGAAACCTAGTTTTCGACCACAGGAGAGGCGACAGAAAAATTGGAGGTATTTTTTTTATTCAAAGATCCGATTTTTAACCTATTTTCACCCTTAACACTTAAAAAAAAAAAAAAAACACAAATATAGCCTTAAAAAACTAGTTCATTGTCATAACTCATAACCAAAATTTTCACCCCTCTGGTAAAAAAAGAATATATCTCAACCAAAAAGGCCAAAAAAAGTCAATGAAGAAAAAGTAAAAAAAAAATATTTCAAAGAAATATATATTTCAAGAAGAAAAAAGAGAGATAAAAATTGCAATTAGGGACGAAATTAAGATAAAATTGAGATGAAAGGGTTGAGACTAGATAAATAATTGAAAATTGGAAAGCAGAGGTTAAATTTTTTTGATTGTTTCAATTTCATCCTTCAGTTGAAATTGATTATATATTGGAGTTCCAATTAGGTCCTCATTCTTTGAATTTTGCGGATTGTGCTGGAATTCAGAATATTTTTGGTATCAAAGTTTTGATTGATTTTAATTTCATCCTTCCATACAAATTTATTATAAATCCTTAATGTTTTCAGTATCAAATTTTGATTTCTTTCAATTTTATCCTTCTATGCAAGTTTTAATTTCAGGTTTGATTTCAGTCCTAATTTTTTTAATTTCAGGTTTTGTTTTAAATTATATAATTTCAATGTTTGGATTTACTTCAATTTTGTCCTCTAAATTAAATATATTATTTGAAAGTATGTCAAATTAATTATATTTTTGTATATGTATGTCAAATTAAAGTATATGAAACTAATTATATATTTTAATATTTATTGAATATTATCGCCTAAAAATATTTAGAGAGAAAAAAATGACTTGAGATATTTTGAAGGAAAAAAAATTAATATCAGTATTCTTAAATACATGTAATATAATAATATGATTAATAAATCTTATAAAATAAAATAAAAATTGGCTTTGAATTTTAATTTTGTGCTCTTTTGTTCAGGTTTATTTCTCAAAAAAAAGTTACAATACTTTGATTTATAATATTTCAGATCTAATATTACTGGGGGGGAAAATACAACTCAAAAAAACAAAAGGTAGACAAATTTACCTAGATTATCTACAATTAAAAAATATGTGAGCCACTTCCCGTTTTGATTACACTGTTCTTTTTAGACGACAAATCAGTAATTATAGCATGCAAAAAAAATAGGGTTTATTTTTGAAAAACAAATTGCAATATTTTTATTTATAATGTGTCAGATCTAATATTACTGGGGAAAAAAGGCAACTCATAATTTTGTTTTTGACAAATTTACCTAGGTTATCTACAATTAAAAAATATAAGAACCACTTCTCATTTCGATCACACTATAAAGTATGTGAGACTAATTATATATTTTAATATTTGTTGAATATTATTGCCTAAAAATATATAGAGAGAGAAAAAAAATGACCTACAATTTGTTTTTTTTTAAATTAATATCAGTATTCTTAAATACATTTAATATAATAATATGATTAATAAATCTTATAAAATAAAAAAATGGCTTTAAATTTAAATTTTATATTCTTTTGTTTAGATTTATTTCTTAAAAAAATTACAATATTTTCATTTTTAATATTTAAAATCTAATATTACTGGGGAAAAAAGACAACTCATTTTTTTTTTTGACAAATTTACCTACGTTATCTACAATTAAAAAACTATGCGAGTCACTTCCCGTTTCAATTACACTATGTTTCTGACAAATTTTTAGTTTATTTTTTTGTTTAATCTTTTGTTAAAGTTATTTAGATTTTTTTAATCTTTCATTTTTTTTCATTATTAACACAATAATAATAATAATAATAATAATAATAATAATAATAAGAAGAAGAAGAAGAAGAAGAAGAAGAAGAAGAAGAAGAAGAAGAATTATTTTAATTATTTTTCTTGCTTACTTTTTTTAATTGTTTTTCAGCTTTTTTCCTCGAGATAATTTGATAATTTTTATTATTTTGACAATGATAACAATGATAGTTTTAGATGTTAAGGCTTCGATGTTACTATTTTTATAATAGGGTGTGGTGATCTTTTTTATTATATTTATTTTTGCATATATAGATATTATATTTTAATTTTGGATTGGCAAATCCTATTGATTTCATTAATCCAAACAATTATAAAAATTGTTTACTCAGCCCGCACCATAATGCGGTATAGTTTTTAAATTTTCAAGTCAAACGATTTTCTTAAAAAATTGCTTTCCCCTTGCATTTTTTTTTAACTGGCTTCCTATTTTTTTCTTTTAATAAACGGGGACCTTTTTTTCATATTTTTTAATTTTTTTTTTATAACCGGGGTGTCCAACTAAACTTTCTTTTTTTTACCAGGTTTTTTTTTTGTATTTTTTTAGCTAGAGTATCCGTGACAATAAATTTGTGATAAATCATTTCATCTTCTTACCAAATTTTCTAACAAATTTTATCAAAAATATTTTAGCAATAGCAACATTCAATCACTTTTTAGTGAAAAAAAAAACTTTTTTTAATATATTTTATCAATTATAATTTTACTAATTAAATATTAAAATAATAAAATACAAAACATATCAAATCAATCAGTTTTCTACATAGATAAAAAAAACTCAGCGCATCGCGGGGGCAAAACCGCTCGTAAAGAACTATATAAGGATGGTAGGAGTGTATCCATATGTAGTATTATGTTGTAATAAAGAGTTAAATGATAACATCTTTAGGCATATTTAATACTAGTTGATCAACTATAATTTAAATGATAACATCGGTGTTTTACTGTTTGATCACTGTACACCGTGACTAATGGCCACTGTTCATTGGCCATTTGTCTCGGTGCTTCGCTGGTGCAGCTCCATCTTTTTTTTTTTGCTTTTTCAACAGTGTATTAACGAAAAAAACCCCCAAAAAAGACAAAAAAAACACCGCCATTTTCAGGGGCTTCGAGGTAATTGACCATTTCCGATCCGGTCCGACCCGATTCGGGCGACCGATTTTTTTAATTTTTAATATTTCATTGAACAGTGAATTAACGATTTCGTCCCTCGAAAAGGACAAAAAAACACCTATGCAGGAGGGGCTTCACGGTAATTAGCCAATTTTTTTATTTTTTTTTCGGCTGATTACTGTTGGCGCGTCACGTAACGCACCGTTCGTCTCCGCGCTCACGTGTGTTTCGGATGGCGCGTGCCGCCTACTCCGACATCCGAAAATGATCAACCGGGGTCTAGAATGATTTTTAGGCATGTTCTCTTCCACCTGGTGCGGCCAGTGTACCACTATGGTGTCCGGAGACGCGTCAATGGTCGTTTGAATCCCCCCCCCCCTAATTTCTCTCTCCTTCCTGCGCCAGATGACGTCAGCTAAACTGTTTTTTGTCAAAATTCTTTTCAGTCCCTGAATGTTATAATTTGTTTTTCTTGCCCTTAATGCTATTATATAGGTTTTGATTTGTTTCAATTTCGTCCTTCAATTCAAATTGATTATATATTGAAGTTTCAATTCGGTCCTCAGGCTTTTAATTTTGCGGGTTGGGCTGGAATTCTAAATATTTTTGTATCACAGTTTTGATTGATTTCAATTTCATCCTTTCATGCAAATTTATTATAAATTCTTAATATTTTCGGTATCAAAGTTTGATTTCTTTCAAGTTTTTTCCTTCTATGCAAGTTAATTATGGATTTCAGTTTCATTTCGATTCCAAATCTTTTAATTCCAGGTTTTGTTTTAAATTATTTAATTTCAATTTTCAAATTTACTTCAATGTTATCCTTTAAATTAAATATATTATTTAAAATATGTCAAATTGATTATATATTTGTATATTTATGTCATATTAAAATATGTGAAACCAATTATATGTTTTAATATTTATTGAATATTATCGTCTAAGAATTTATATATAGAGAAAAAAACGACCTAAGATTGTCATTTAAATTAAATATATTATTGAAAGTATGTCAAATTTATTATATATTTGTATATTTATGTCAAATTAAAGTATGTGAAACTAATTATATGTTTCAATATTTATTGAATATTATCTCCTAAAAATATATATAGAGAGAGAAAAAATAACCTAGGATTTTTTGAAGGAACAAAATTCATATCAGTATTCTTAATACATTTAATATAATAATATGATGAATAAATCTTATAAAATAAAAAAAACAAATTGGCTTCAAAATTAAATTTTGTGCTCTTTTGTTTAAGTTTATTTCTTAAAAAAGATTTGCAGTGTTTTGATTTTTTAATTATATATTTGTATATTTATGTAAAATTAAAATATGTTAAACCAATTATATGTTTTAATATTTATTGAATATTATCACCTAAGAATATATAGAGAGAGAAAAAAATGACCTAAGATTGTCCTTTAAATTAAATATATTATTGAAAGTATGTCAAATTAATTATATATTTTTATATTTATGTCAAATTCAAGTATGTGAAACTAATTATATGTTTGAATATTTATTGAATATTATCGCCTAAAAATATATAGAGAGAGAAAAAATGACCTAGGTTTTTTTGAAGGAGAAAAATTCATACCAGTATTCTTAAATACATTTAATATAATAATATGATGAATAAATCTTATAAAAAAATATTGGCTTTAAAATTTAATTTTGTGCTCTTTTGTTTAAGTTTATTTCTTTACAAAAATTTTCAGTGCTTTGATTTTTAAGATTGTAGATCTAATATTGCTGGGAAAAAAAATACATCTCAAAAAAACAAAAGGTAGACAAATTTACCTACATTATCTACAATTAAAAAATATACGAGTCATGTCCCGTTTCAATTATACTGTTCTTTTTAGACGGCAAATAAATAATTATAGCATGCAAAAAAAATAAGTTTATTTTTAAAAACAAATTACAATATTTTTATTTTTAATGTGTCAGACCAAATATTACTTAAGAATAAAAGCAACTCATAAAAATAAATATTGACAAATTTACCTAGGTTATCTACAATTAAAAAATATACAAACCACTTCTCATTTCGATTATTCTAAAAGTATGTGAGACTAATTATATGTTTTAATATTTATTGAATATTATCGCCTAAAAATATATATATATATAGTGAGAAAAATGACCTAGAATTGTTTTTAAAAACAAATTAATATCAATATTCTTAAATACATTTAATATAATAATATGATTAATAAATCTTATATAAAAAAAATTGGCTTTGAATTTAAATTTGATACTCTTTTGTTTAAGTTTATTTCTTAAAAAGATATTGACAATTTTTTCATGTTTAATATTTGAAATCTAATATTACTGGGAAAAAGAAACAATTCAAAAATAAAATTTTAAATTTACTTAGGTTATCTACAATTAAAAAATATATGAGTCACTTCCCGTTTCGATTACACTGTTCCTTTTATACGGCACATATGTCATTATAGCACGCAAAAAAATTAAGTTTATTTCTTCAGAAATTTGCAATATTTTTATTTTTAATGTGTCGGATGTAATATTACTAGGGAAAAAAAAAACTAAAAAATTTTTTACAAATTTACCTAGGTTATCTACAATTAAAAAATATATAAATCACTTCTCGTTTCGATTTCACTGTTCCTTTTATACGGCAAATAAGTCATTATAGCTCGCAAAAAAAATAAAGTTTATTTCTTCAAAAATTTTCAATATTTTTAATTTTAATGTGTCAGATGTAATATTACTGGGGGAAAAAAACAACTAAAAAAAATAGACAAATTTACCTAGGTTATCTACAATTAAAAAATATACGAGTCACTTTCTGTTTCGATTACACTGTTCCTTTTATACGGCACATAAGTCATTATAGCACGCAAAAAATTAACTTTATTTCTTCGGAAATTTACAATATTTTTATTTTTCATATGTTAGATGTAATATTACTGGGAAAAAAAATAATTTTTTTTTTGACAAATTTACCTAGGTTATCTACAATTAAAAAGTATATGAACCACTTCCCATTTCGGTTACACTATTCCTTTTAGGCGGGGAAAAATTTAATTTGTTACATATTTTATCTATTATAATGTTACTAATTAAATGTTTAAACAACTAATTATAGCATGTAAAAAATCAATTAGTTTTCTACATAGAAAAAACCCTAACGCAATGCGCGGGCAAGCATACTACTTATACAACGCAAAAAAACTCATTTCTAACATATTTGATCTATTGCAATTTTAGTAATTGAACATTAAAATAACTAATTATAGCACACAAAAAATATAAGTTTATTTGTGGAAAAAAAATTATAATGTGTCAAATCTAATATTACTGAGATAAAAAAGCAACTCAGAAAAAAAAATTACCTACGTTATCTGCAATTACAAAATATACGAACTATTTTCCATTTTGATTATACAGATTTTATCAATTATAATTATACTAATCAAATATTAAAATAATAAAATACAATACATATAAAAACAATCAATTTTCTATATAGATAAAAAAAATCCAGCGCATCGCGCAGGCATATCGATGCGATATAACTCTATTTACCAGTCAGTTAATCATTGCTGTGGTTGCCTAGTCAACTATTCGACTGCTTATTCAACTCTCATTGTCAATAACGGAATCGTCTAGCATGGTCAATTCTATGTAATCATAATCAATTATATTGAACAATCAGGGATGAACTAAATGCTGTTCAAACCTGAACTTCTCCCGAAAGAATTTGTCATGCGCTTAAAAACCAAGCACATAAATCATTTATCAAAATATTTCTGAAAAGTTTAAAAAGTCAAGTGTAAATGAGAGAATCAGCATAATTACGATCATAATAGAAGTGTCATCATCAAAATAGTCCCGATCAGCCACCATAGTTGGACAGGTTTGCGATCCAAAGAAGCAAGGCTGGAGGGATTGACACTGGGAACTTTTGAGTTTCCTCCAGCAGCAGCAGCCGCAGCAGCAGCAGGTGGAGGTGGTGCAGCTGGTGGAGCATCACATGTACCAAATGTAGCGTTTGCCTGCCCAGGAATGACTCATTATTGGAGATATTGGAAGTTAGAACAGATGCTTGAAAGATTACAAACCATATCGCTTGTGTGTCATTCGAGAACCTATTCTTGAAAATCTATATGCAAAAACATACCTTGCAAAAGGCAATATTGTCACATCCACAAGTAAGGTGTCCGTTTGCTTCATCTACAGCTTCTGGGGCGCCCCCACCATCACTCCTCTGGAAAACAAATCAAACACATTAATGGGAAAACTACTTTGCAATTCTGCTTCTGATGATTAAGAATTGTTGCAAGTTCGATTAAGTCTATCTCATCTGTTGTGATAATCTGTTGAGTGCAAATCAACAAAACACCTGATAAAAATCAACAGCAATGAAGTTTGGCCAACGTTTGCCAGCTGCTTTAGAGCAAGTGGTGGTCATGCTAATTAATGGAGATGAATTGTCCAAGCAAACTCCTGTTACGTTCGGATTAGTTGGAAAGTAATTCTGAAGAACCAAGGATATCGTTTTTGTGTTCATAGGTGATGATTCAGCTCGATTTGGACATAGACCTGCTTTCATCCCAACATCCCCATCTGCGATGAAGTCACCATCAAATGATTTAGCGATCTCTTACCTATCCTCACTGATTAGATAATGAGGATACATTTTGGCAGGTAATGAATTACAAGAGCTTACATTGATTTTCTACCACATATTTCCAATTGTAGGCGATTCCTTCCGTAGCCTCTTTATTTGATTTGGAAGTGAAGACCACTAAACGCTGATTCTGCTTAACCATATCATCAACTGTTGGCCAATCTTCACCATTTTTAGGCATCTTAGATACTGGAAACCAATACTTCCTTAGGCCAGATGCATTGAAAACCTTGGTCAAGCCTTGCCGGGATGTCACATAATCCTCAATAAAAATAGTGATAATCTCCAATGGATTTGCTGCCAAAAAGGTTTCTATCTCTTTCAGCACGTTGATTGCAGGTTGCTGGGGATTATCATAGTTGGTTCACAGTCAATTTACAAGAGAAAATCACTCTTTCAAGTGTTAAACGGATGCCAATAAAAGTTAAGCAACATGGAAGGATTAACTTACAAATGCTGTGTAGTTGTAACATGTACCACCAAAGGAGTGACATAGCCAGATATCATTCATGAAATCATACATATCTAGCATGAGTCCCCGAACCCCGTTCTACAAGAAAGTATCATTCTTAGTCGAAAAATAATGCCAATTATTTGAGCTTTGAAAGGAAAAAAAAGTGGCAAGATCAGATTTAGCTTAGTAAAGTATTAGCTTGTTACTTTTTTTTTTTTTATAACCAGGATGTCCGGGCCAGCTTGCGCTCATCACAATTAAATCCCCGGGCTCACTAAACATCCTGCAAGCTCAATGAGCAAGTAAAGCACCGCGGGAATGACAGGCGTGCCTGATAAGGCTTGAACTGGGGTAGGAGAAAGACAAGCCCCCTCTCTGACTTTGTTTGCATTAACTTGTTACTTTAGTTAGCTGGAACGCTTATTATTGTAGTTCCAAGACGCTTAATTTTCAAGCGAAGGACAAATAATCATTAGATAGGCCAACCAGGCAATGCAATCATGCAGCCATGCCTTTACTTATTCCGTTTGGCTTTATTTTGATTCTCAAATACCAAACCACTAAACTAACACATGCCCTCTTTTCACCTAAACGTGACACATGTCAATATGCGACCTCATACCTAAGCAAGGAGATGAAAAATATGGCGAAATGTGGCAGACCAGCATAAAGAAAAAGAAGAAAAATGCAAACTGATCCAAAAAGTCAAAAGAGAAGTGTTTTTTTCCTTCTATTTTCCGTAAATTAAAAATGTGAAAAACCAAATGCAGAGTCACTTACCTTAAGCTGTCTAGTAACCGTGTCTTCTTGGTTTCTAGGAGAGAGCAGAGGCGAACCAGTGTCTGATTGAGCATCCATAAGAGCATAAGAGTTGTGTGTTGTTAGCCATGAATACTTATTGAATGCCAGACCTTTGACCTAACCAAATGCATTTCTTCTCTAATCAAAACATTGAAAAATTCCAAAATTAGAGTAGCAGTTAAACAGCAAAGAAAGAAAGAACCAACTTTTGATGTTGGAATCAATGGGTGGATCTTGGTGCATCTCTGTCGGGTATTTCCATTTGCAGAACAGCTTTGACAGCTTAATCCGGCATCACAGCTGCTGTTAGATGAACATGTCTCTCCCATCTGTTCCATTGATCATAGAATTTGAAATTAAAAAAAAAAAAACGAGTTTCTTTTCTTGTTCAATGAAAGATGCTAATAATAGTAACATGGGTTGCTAAGGAAATTAAGACCTTGAGACTGGAAGCAATGGCAATGAATAGACAAAGTGCAACGAAGAGAAGTTGGATAGAGAGAACATTACAGAAACCATGTGATCCCTGCAAAAGAGAAAAGTATTTTATGGGGTTTCTCGCTTAAAAAAAAAAAGAAGAAAAAATCTATCTATCTTTCACACACACACACACACACACACACACACACACACAGGAGTTGGATTTGTGATGAAGAAGATTTGAGCAGAGCTTGCCTTCATTTCCGGGCTTCACTATACTGACAGAGGCAGAGAGAAAGAGAGGGAGATGGGTGGCTGTGATTGGTTATAAAGATTCACAAACTCGGGACATAGAAATAGGGCCGATAACTGGGAAACGAACAAGAGAAAGGGAAAACATCTGAGTTTGATGACAAGACAGGGAAACATAGACCTGCTTCATTAGGTTCGTACTTTTTTTTTTTTGTCATCTAGAGTTTTGGTTATGTAAAATTGTAAATATATAAGTTATTAGAAATGTATTTCTTATCTATAAATAATAATAATAATAATAATAATAATAATAATAATAAATTATCTAGCTGTGGATGTTTAAATTTTTGTAAAAAACATTTACACCTATTTTTAGTAATTTTAAAATGATCTTGAATAGTAATAGTAATCAAAACATTCAAACTGCGATACGTTCTTGATTTGTGCAAAATTAAATATGGTTTATGAGAAGGAAAAAATTGAAAATGATACGATGGCAGCCTTCGCATTCATTGAAGCTGACCCTACACAATGCAGCGACAATTATGCGTCACCTAGGTGGTTGTGATAAGAGCGCCGTAACCGTTTTGTTTATACGGCAGGATTTGATGTTTACTGTTTTTATATTATTTCAAATATTAATGTTAAAAATATTTTTATAAATAAAAAATATTATTTTTTAATATTTCTTAACTTAAAAACATTTTAAAAAATAATTTTTATCATTTTTTTTTAATATTGTAACAGACAAAAACTACAGTAGTCTACAATCTCAAACCCTGATGAAGGAAACTTAGATAGGTTTGATTATTTATTTTTAAATATATAAAAAAATTATATCAGAAAAAAAAACTTTATATTATTGTTATTAAATTATCTAATACTTAAAAATTTTCTCTTGACTTTTAGTTTTTGCAATTGTTTTTTATTTAATAATATAATAAAATATATTTATAAAACTTATAATTAATTCAATAACAAGATATCTTGCAAGCAACAAACGTTGTTTTGCAAATAAAAAAATCATTATCGTTTTAATAGAAAATTTAAAATGCAATTAAAATTATTGATATAATTATATAAACAATGTTTTATTTATGATTTTTTTATAGAAAAAAAATAATTCCATAAAACTTGTAATATTATTTAAAAATCATGAAATTTTATTTATTTAATCTTTATTTTGAGTTCAAATCCAAAAACATTTCAGGAAGAGAAGAGAGAGGGAAAAAACTAAACATATACCAAGCCAGGTGTGCAGGCCAAGTTTAGACGTTCCGACGAGCTTGGTCTTAAAAAGAGCCCATTCACATAGGGGCTTCAAGCCCATTCCGACAGACTTAGCCCAGAAACATGATTTGGCACCACCTAATTTAAGGCCGAGTATATGTACATGATTGACTGGGCTAGAATCTTCGATATTTCCGATCCTTCAGCTGTGGTTGTCTTGTTTGGACTTCTTTAAAAATATTTTTGATTTTTTTTTAATTTTAAATTATTAATATTTTTGCTGCTGTGGGATTTTAATTTTATATCAAAAATAAATTGAAAAAATTGAAAAAACAAAGCTGTAGAGGGGCGACCCTCGTTGGACATCATATGGGCATGAGCTTATACAAGTTTAATTATCTAATGACGTGAAAGATGATGAAGGATATGCAGATTAATGCAGATACTACAAGTGCAGAGATCATGGAATTAAATAGATTGCAAGCACAGAGATCATGGAATTAAATATGCAAGAATCATGATCTGCTGCCTAGATCATGATGTTCATTCCATAATTCGTGTGTATATATATAGTAAGAATATATTGTTGTAATAACTCTGATATATTTGTAATGCCTATTTAAAGGCAAGAACTGTACAAGGAAATACAAGTTGAATTCTTTGTTTTCAAACATTACAGAGGTTTAATTATCCTACATGGTATCAGAGACCTCTATTGCTATGGCATCATCTTCCACAACTGAAACAATGAACTCTGCAACTTCTCTTGAGATTTCACTTCCGAAATCACATCTGCATGATGTCTCTATCAAATTGACTTCAAACATTTATCTTCTGTGGAAAGCACAGGTTATTCCTGTCCTGCGTGGGTATGGACTTCTGGGATACGTGAAGAATGAAGTCCCCTGCCCAGCATCAACAATCACTGGTGAAAGTGGTGTGTTGCAAGCAAATTCAGCTGCATCAGTGTGGCTGCGCCAGGGTTGTAAAATCCGTTCTGGGTACCGTTCTGGTTTTTTGTTTGGAACGAAACGTTCCAGTTTCGGTGCATTCCGGCGTTCCGTTCTGGTTTTGTACTGTTCATATTTATTTAATTATATATATGAAAAAAATAAAATATTAATTTAACAAGTATATTTTTTTAAAATTATTTTTTATGCTAATTATTATTATTATTATTATTAATATTATAACCCCTCCCCCGTATATATTATTATTATTATTAATTTATAACAAGTGAACCCCCCCCCGTAAAGTTAGTAATCAGAACATCTCACTTCAATAATATTTTTTAATTAATTTTAAGGCAAATTTTAGATATCTTACATATTTTAATTTAAGTTTTTGCTAGGCTTTCCCCTGAGTGCAAGTAGTAACTATCAGAATAAAGAAAAATGAAATTAGCCTAACAGGCTTTTGACTTAGTATAAAACTAAAAGTAAAACTTTTACTAACCCTAAATGGCCAAATCTCTTCTTCTTCACGCCGCCGCCCACCTCATCCATCATCTCCCTCAGGCCTCATCCATTTCTAAGCCTAAAGTCATGGAAGCTCACTTTGTTTTTTCCAGTATTCTAATTCCTATTTTTGACCATATCGACCTTCTCCCGCATCAATATTCCACTTTGCAGCTTTCAACGGGAAATGAGTCCTAAACTGCTTTAGTTCTCCTCGCATTCCCAAGACAAAATAGAAGCAGCAAGTCTATCCTCTCCTTCTCTTGCCTAAGTTCTTTCTTCTGTTCTTGTTTCTTTGCTATGCTGGGGTTAAGAGATGAGATTGATTTGGAAATTTTTGAAATCGGGTTGAATCTGTGTGTTTTGTAAGAGAATTTGAAACGACGTCGTTTTGGCTGGACCTGGAACGGAACGCCCGGTACGGAACCGGGGCGTTCCGGCCGGAAAATGGCCAGATTTTCCAGATCTGGCCGGGATTTTTACTGGGACAAAAATGTCGCCGTTTTGTCCCGGATTTTGTATTGGAACGGGCCGTTACGGCTGTTTCGGCCGGAACGGGACGGGATCAATAAGCCTGGGCTGCGCACTGATCAATTGATCCTGGGATGGATCAACAGCTCCCTATCTGATGGACCACTGTCTCAGGTCATCAATAGTGAGTCTTCGCATGACGCATGGCAAGTGTTGGAGACCTTGTATGGTACTCACACTCGAGATCGCATTCAACAAATCAAAGGCGAACTACAAACACTGACAAAAGGTACTTCTTCATTGGAAGACTACTTACATAAAGCAAAATCCTTGGCTTCGTCCCTTTGTGGTGCAGGGAAACCAATGGATGATGATGAATTCATCATCTGTATTCTGCGAGGATTAGGGTCAGAATTTGATCCCATAGTAGCAGCGTTGAATGCTAGAGATGTTTTTCCATCTCTTGAAGGAGTTATTGGGAAACTCCGTGACTTTGAAATTTGAATCCAAGGAGCACGAACAACTGCTCCTTCTATGGCTTTCTATACAAATCGTGGCCGTACTAATCCAAAGCCATGGATGAATCATGGTACTCGTGGCTGTAATCAATGTAATCTCACTAGAAGACATTCCACTAACAGCACCTCACTGCGAGCAAGAGAAACTCATTTTCCCCAACAAAGTAGAAGCTTCACTGGAATTTGTCAGAAACAAACTCCACACAACAATAATCGTGGACGTGGTGGCATCACCTGTTTTCGATGTGGGAGACCAAATCACAAAGCAGATGGCTTCTTTGCACCTGAAGAAGAAGCTGATCAATACAAAGCCTTTGCTGCAATCAAGATTGGTGAAACCACAGAGGAGCCATGGTATTCTGACACAGGAGCAAATCAGCACATGACATCTGACACAAATGAAGTGCAAGGTATTATTTCTTATCCTGGACATGAATCTGTTATGGTTGGCAACGGTCAAGACTTATCCATCATCGATGCTTTGGACATATTATTCTTCCCACCATTAAACTCAAGTTAAATGAGGTTCTTGTGGTGCCTGAAATCAAGAAGAAACTGTTATCTGTGTCACAATTCACAAGAGATAATAATTGCTATTTTCTGTTTTATCCATGGGGTTTTATTCTTAAGGACATGAAGACGAAGCAGGTACTTCTTAAAGGCTTTGTGAAGGATGGATTATACCCGATCAATCTGCAGCAACTCTCCACGGCTCCAGTCAGTTTTCTTGCAAATAAAGTGTCTAGCCATTTGTGGCATGCACGTTTGGGTCACCCTCATGCTAGCATTCTTACTAAATTATGTTTAGCATCTATGGACAAGCAAAATAATTTCTGTGAAGGTTGTGTTTTGGGAAAATCAACAAAGTTGCCATTTGAATCCAGAAAATCGTATGCTACCTCTTTTCTGCATACACTACATTCAGTTGTATGGGGCCCTGCATCTACTACTTCTTATGATGAAAATCAGTTTTACTTAGTTATTGTTGATGAGTATTCCAGATATATATGGTTTTTCCCTATGCATCGAAAATCTGAAGTAGCTACAATACTGCCTTCATTTCTCAAGCAAATAGAAACTCAATTTGATCTGCATGTTAAAATATTCCAAAGTGATGGAGGTGGTGAGTTTGTTAATCAAAGCTTGCAAAACTTGTTCAAATCTAACGACATCATTCACAGAATCTCATGTCCAGGAACACCAGAACAAAATGGATTAGCCGAAAGACGTCATCGGCACATTGTAGAAACAGCATTAACGTTGTTATCACATGCTTCAGTTCCAACCAAATTCTGGACTGCAGCTTTTCGTACTGCAGTATTCTTGATCAATCGTCTTCCCACTGCAGTGTTGGGTTACAAGTCCTCTCATGAAATGATTTTTGGTTCTGCCCCTGCTTATGAATCTTTAAAAGTGTTTGGGTGTGCCTGCTATCCCTTGCTTGCACCATTCAGCAGATCAAAATTGGATTTTATTCCACACGATGTGTCTTTATGGGTTATTCAACCAATCATAAAGGCTATCTTTGTCTCGAACCTCATACAAATCGGTTTTACATCTCACGACATGTAAAATTTAATGAGTCACATTTTCCATTTAAATGTATGCAGCAAACTGATACAAATACTTCCCAGTTGTTCAAGATAAGGAAAATTCCGAGACTATTGAAGAGTGCAGCAGAAACATCAACCACTCATCATATTCCGGTAGCAATTGATCAAGATGCAAGCACTGCCCAACATGAAAGTGCAGCAATTGTCCCAGATGAATCAACATCTCTATCTAGCAGTCCAGGTGAACCGGTCGACCGCTTGAAAGACCAAACTGAATCGGTCGACCGCTTGGTTCTGTCTTCAAATCAGCAATCCAATCTTCCAACTCCTCCAAGAAGACATCATGGTTACAAGAGCTCAAACAGGGAATCTAAAACCCAAGGCATTTATGTCCTCACGACATCCAATTCCTGCATGTTTTGTTGTTGATCTGGCTGCACAACCACAAGAGCCATCATCCACTAAACAAGCTCTTCAAAATCCGAAATGGCTTCAAGCAATGCAAGCTGAAATGGATGCTCTTCACATCAACCAAGACATGGACCTTGGTACCTAGACAGTCACATATGAATGTTATTAGCAGCAAATGGGTGTTCAAAATCAAAACACGATATGATGGCTCTATTGACAGATATAAAGCCCGGCTAGTGGCTCGTGGTTTTGCACAACAGCAAGGACTGGACTATGATGAAACATTCAGTCCAGTTATTAAACCTAGCACTATTCGGTTAATTCTCAACATTGGCTTGTCTAATGGCTGGTCTGTTAGACAACTTGACGTCAGTAACGCCTTTCTTCATGGCGATCTACAAGAACGAATGTTTTTGGCCTAACCCCCAGGTTTCGAAGATCCCTCTCATCCTGACTATGTTTGCCATCTTCATAAAGCCTTATACGGCTTGAAACAAGCTCCACGTGCATGGTACCTCAAATTCAGTACCTATATCCAGCAGATGGGATTTACACGTTGCCTGTATGACTAATCTTTATTTTATCAATCTCAAGGATCTGAAATTCTGTTATTGCTCATTTACGTTGATGATATTCTTTTAACAAGCAACTCTTCTTCACAAATTGCAAAGTTTATTGCACACCTCTCTGTAGTGTTTCACATGAAGGACCTTGGTGACATTCACTACTTTCTCGGTCTGCAGATTCACCGAGAAGAGTCCACCATCACAGTCACTCAAACAAGGTACCTGCTGTCTCTTCTTCAAAAGTTTGGCCTTGATGGTGCCAAACCTATCAATACTCCCCTAGCATCAGGTGCTTCCATGTTTGCCACTGATGGTGTCCCTTTAAATGACCCATCTCACTATCGATGCTTGGTTGGCTCATTACAGTATCTCACCTTGACCAGACCAGACATCTCTTTTGCTGTCCACAAAGTCTGCCGCTTCATGCAAACACCTCATGATACTCACCTCATTGCTGCTAAAAGGATTTTTCGATACTTAAAGGGGACACTCAATGTTGGACTTCACTACATTCGCAACTTTGTTCATGAACTTTGTGGGTTCTGCGATGCAGACTAGGCTGGGTGTCGGGATGATAGACGTTCCACCACTGGTTTTGCTATCTTCTTGGGTCAAAATCTGATATCTTGGGGGGCAAAGAAACAGGCCACGATCTCCAGATCAACTGCTGAGGCCGAGTACCGTGCCTTAGCCTCCACAACAGCTGAACTCATGTGGTTTGTTCATTTACTCAACAATGTTGGTCAAGGTGTCCCACCTCCTAAGCTCTATTGTGATAATATTAGTGCCATCCATATGGCTAAAAATCCAGTGTTTCACCAACGTACCAAACACATTGAAATTGATGTGCACTTTGTCCGTGAACGAGTTGCTAGTGGTGCCCTCTCCTTGACATACATCCCTGGACCAGACCAAATAGCAGACATTTTCACCAAGTCACTGTGTGCTGCAACATTTGCCAAAAACCGTGACAAGCTCTGCCTCGGACCAGCCCCGCCTTGAGCTTGAGGGGGGATGATGAAGGATATGCAGATTAATGCAGATACTACAAGTGCAAAGATCATAGAATCAAATATATTGCAAGCGCAGAGATCATGGAATCAAATATGCAAGAATCATGATCTGCTGCCCAGATCATGATGTTCATTCCATAATTCATGTGTATATATATAGTAAGAATATATTGCTGTAATAACTCTGGTATATTTGTAATGCCTATTTAAAGGCAAGAACTGTACAAGAAAATACAAGTTGAATTCTTTGTTTTCAAACATTACAGAGGTTTAATTATCCTACAAAAAAAGCATATTAATCTCCAGATGAATGTTCTCGTTAGTTCCAAATCAAACCAACCATGTTGGAATTTTGTTTGTTTAAAAATCATGGTTACTGAGTACATCTCTCATGTCCAATGAAATTTTAATTTTTAATATAATTTTTTTAACATAAACTATTACATGATTTAATCAAATCATGAGTAGTAAATGATATTTTTCTAGGTTATAAAATATCTTCTTTTTTATTAATTTAAATTTAGGTTTAAGTCTGGTACATAATGAATTATTTTCTTTACAAGCTCGTGAAATAATTCTAGTGAGTTCTTAACGCAGCATAACCTTGCCCTTTGCGAGTATCTACCACACAAGTAGTAACACAAAAGAGGGAAGATGAGAGTTGCCTTTTGAATTTGCCCCACTTCCTTTGATCAATGTGTATTAATCTAATGTTGGGCTGATATGAGAATAATTATGTATGTATAGACTGTCAAATAAAGTGAATCCTAATTAAAAATGATCTGCTAAATATTTTTAGACAATTGAGTTTTTGGTGTATCTAATAGGGTATTGACCTTTAACGTGTAGAGATTAAATGGTTATTCATATTTTAGTGATGAGCTAAAATAGAAATATTAGAAAGTATAAATGCCAAGAGGCATGAATACCAAAAGGTGCATGAATACCAAAAGATACCTAATTATCTATATATATGGTCATGGTCTCCAGATTACACATGCTACTTCATTCTCATTCTGATATCTCATTATCAGAGAGAAAATAAAGTTAAGATAGAGAGAATCAAAAAGCTTTAAAAAGAAAACGTGTTAATCTGGATAATCATCCATACGACTCTAGAGAGCGATTTTCGAATCCACTTTATCATTAATGCATTCTTCATAATTCAACATGAATAATTTCTAGTCCTAACTCCTAACACAGTGGAATCTAACGAACACGACCATGATTGCCATTTCAGAAAATTCAGATAAAAAGAACTCTTTGGTGAAGTCCCGGATAGACAGGCTAGCATCACGGGCCTCACACCAGAAACAGGTAAGAGTAGCGATAAATCATCTCGCAACCTGTTAATATGAGCTCCGAAACATTATCTACTGATGTAAGCAAACACAGGTAGGGAAAGGTGGACACGTGAAACACAATATTCCATTTACAGTCTTATCACAAGAGAAAAGTGGAGACTTCCATCAATCCATCGGCCACCTTGTGTGCACGTATACACGTTCTTTCACAGGAATAAAACTATTTCCGCAGAATTAAAATTGTGAATTGTATTGCATACCTGCATGTTAAACATGTATTCCAAGTATTTTATAGTAAAGAAAATATAAGAGCAAAGTGGAGACCCGATTCACCAGCCAGCCACCATGCTTTTGAACTTTAGGAAAAGAAGAAGATGCTCGCAAGATTGTGCTGTCAGAAGATTTTCTCTAATGGAGAGCATCAACAATGATATGTAAAATATAGTGTTCAATGTCTTGAAATCTCGTGATTTTATATTTAGATAATTATTTGTAAAACACATGCCTTAAATCTATAGAAAATGTTTTGAAAAAAGAAACTTTAAATGGAAATTGACGAAGGAAATTGTGTTTCTCTTGTAACCTTTGATTTTATAATGGAATCAAACTTACTGCCATGGAATAATGAGAGGACCATTTTTTTATTATTAGATCATAAATCACACATTCATCTTGTGTATGACTATTACATTCTCTAACTTGACTTACATGACATTATTTTGCTCCAAGGTTTAGTAAATAAAATAACATAATACACCTACAATAACTAAAACATTATATATATATTGATTACATCATATAGTATAATTAAAATAGCTAAAACGAGTCATGAAAATCATGAATTCAACATGATTTTTCTATGTCTTTCTATGTTAATCTTTACTCAATATGCCTTGTAAACGAGAACATATAATTGGTTCAATAATAATGTCTTTATCAAATACAATTTTTATTATCATCTCACTAATTAACTAACATATACTAAAAGAAAAAAGAGCTTAAAATGTCAAATCTATAATTATAAAAAATAATCATGATAAAATATTAATAGTGATGTCTAAGAATACTTATTCTTTTAACATAATTGTTAAAGATTTTGGGAAAATAATATTATACTAATATATTAGCAATCATAAAGCTGACTTCAATTTATTTAATTAATACTCTTTGTTTTTGAATTTTTTCTTTAATGATAAAGTATTTAATTCCACATATTTCTCAGCTTTTGAATACTTGTCATTTTTAAAGAAAAAAACAGTTATGGAATTATCAAAATTAGTTGTATAGTTCAATATTTCTATTTACATCTCGATTCATCTGGAAGACTTATTTGTATCCTAGTCTCTTGCAACCTTCAAGTATATGAACGAGATCCTAAATTTTATTTCACTTCATATATTTTAGTTAATCTTTGATGGCAAATACCCATTGGCTTATGAAAAAAAAATTAGATCAACATCAATTTTCAAGTCAAATTAACTCTTGTATATATACCACATAATCATTTGAAATAAAAGATTTTCTTTATCCTTGAGACCTTATTAATAATATTTCTTGTGGTTAATTAATTTTAGGTTTAAAAGTAATATGTTTAATATGGATGTTTAATCATTGATTTAATTTTATTTATAATTGTTAAATTGATCAACAATTTGATGAACAATACTTTGATGGATATGAGTTCTTACCCTAACTTCTTGAACTTTCACATTGCGTGGTGTTTCACTCCCATTACCCTTATAATTTTCAATGAACCTAACATTTTTTATTTCAATAATTCTTTGCTGTTATTAAGTTTAATTGCTCTTGATATAGATTAAAAATTATTACATCTATCTTGCAACCCTAAATATGTAGATTACAAACTAGATTTTCTACTAGTGTGCAACTTATAAACAGTTTTAAGAACTACCTTATTAGAAATTGTTTGAATAATACATGATAGTATGTAATGCAAATATCCACAATGATAAATGACTTAACATACTACAAATTATATCTAATAAAATAGAAATATGCATTTCTTCTACACTATTGTATTATGTTCTATCAAACATTGCGCATTAGCACATATACCATGTTTTTCAACAACTTTAGAATAAACCTCAAAAATTATGTAGTTTCATTATATCTAATATGATATTCACCACTTTTATCTAGCCTAACAACATTTTTTTTATCAATTTGTCTTTGAACTTCATTAATAAACACATAAAGGCATATATTTGTAGATATTTTTATACAACAATATATATATATATATATATTATAAACCATATACAAACACACACAGATATAAAACATGATTGGTCATTAATAAAAGTGACGATATATTTTTCTATACTGAAAAAGTAATATAAAAAAGTCTACATATATAAATGTATATGATTTTAAAAAGTTATGTGTTTCCTGTCGCTTTATTTATTTGATTTGCTTTCTTTAAATACAATCCAAAAAAATATTAAGATCAGTAAAATGTAAATCTGAAAGGATTTAATTCTTTACCAATCTTTCTTTCTAGATCTTGAATACTTATAAAATAAATGGAATGATTCAGTGATTTTAAGCCTCAATTCCTTCTAAATAACCATATTGCAATTGAACAATTGATGCATATAGTTCATTTAATAAAGACCATACTCATGAGGTAAGAAGGTGACAATAAACAATACAAAGAAATTTTTTATCTATATTTATCCCAAGAACTTCAGTATTTTTGTAATATTTTTTCATTTTAATGTTAAGCTAATGTATGGTACGAGAAACATCAAGCTTCATGGTAGTTAAAGTACTATGCCCTAAATAGTGCTTTATGTATAGTTTAGGAATGTTCTTCCATAATTGTGATAAATTTCTTAGCACTCTCACTTTTGGAAAGAAATGACATGATGTTATTAGCTATATTTATTTTTTAAAAATATTAATAACAACAAGTTTCTCAACTAGAAGTGTTAAATCAAGATCCAAAACACCTAGATTAAGTTGAACTTGTTCATACCTATCATAACCCAATTTCTGGGTTATTCCTCAAAATCAACCCAAAAATAACAAAATAAAATAAAAGGGGCCGACATTGGTAGAAAAATCAATGTGGAAATTTTGGTTGTTTTCGAGAACCCGATCATATCTCTGTTGCCCCCTAAAATAGAGGAAACTACAGATTTAAGGCAAAAAATAATTTATTATTTGGATAAATCTATGTAAAAAATTAAGTCGAACGACATAATTATATTTTTATGGGTTGATTTGATTTAATCGTCGACCAATTTAAAGTGTAATTATGATTGAGAATTAATTTAAGGTCCCAATTGAAGGATTTAATTAAGTGCAATGACTTAATTATACTTTAAATTGGTCACATCAAATTAATTAAGGGCTTAATTGATGAAAAATCAAGTTCTTGAGCTTAATTCGGGCTCAATTGAGAAGATTGGAATTTTTCGAAGACCCAATTGGATTTTTTCCAAGCCAATTGTGCAAAGTTAGGGGGTCAAATTGAAAACAATTAAAAGTTTAATGGCCAATTAAGGGGTCAAATCGCATAAATCGAAAACCAAGGACCGAAATAAAAAAAAGGTGCGTAAAGCTAAAGTTGTTGTTCAAATTCGACGGGGGATACAATTGCACAAAATTACAAGTTTAAATCCAATTGGGGGGTGTAATTAGAACAATTATAAATTGAAGGACCAAACTGCACTTCCACCTTCCAAAACTGCAGCCCCGTCGTAGTGCATGCCTTTACTTACACCGCTATCGACAGGCCACCTGCACCATTGTTGACAAGCCACCACTGCAGGTATGTCATTGCTCGACAGGATACCATGTCGCCATCGGCAGCCGCAGGGAGTTGCCACCAATGCAGGTAAGTTACGCTTATAAAAAGTGAGAAACAAACCATGCACCAGAGGGGGGGAAATGAGGGGAAAAGAGGAAGAGAAATTACGTAGGGAGGGGAGCAAAATTTAAAAAAAGAAAACTAGAGAAAAAAGAAGAACAAAGAAGAAAACACATAGAAACAAAAGAGAGGTGATGAAATAATACATGTGTGAAATACTGGAAACAACACGTGAACAGGAGGAACACAAAAAAAAATACCGATGGGGGGCATGCATAAACACTAAAAAAACGGACCCATAACAACCCCTTGTCCTTTTCCTTGGCAGGAGCTCCATCGCTGGCGTTAGGAGCTCTCTCTCTCCTAAAACCAGTCCCGGTTGACAACGCTCTCTCTTTCATCCTGCAGTAACTCCAACGAGCTCCTACCGACCACCATCTGGTCTCCCTCCTCAGTGCTAGAAGCTTCACCAATAGCTCCAGCTCAGCCTCCTTCTCCAACACCGGCGACGAGGAGCAACAACAACAACAAGCACGAACCAGCCCCTCCCGTTGCTCCTACTGGCCCCCACAAGCCGCCATTTTCAACATCACCACTATAGGGAGAACCACCTCGGCTTTCTCTACTCGGCGGCAGTAGCAGGTCAGCCTCTCATCATAGTCGACCGACCACCAAGTTACTGTTCACGTGAATCAATTGTCTTCTTATACCATTTTGTTGGGTCAGGCCCAACCTGAAATTTTATTTTTTTTTAAAAAAAAAAAAAAACATTGCATTAAAAAAAACAAAAAATATATTGTTTTCGTGCATGAGGCCGAATTCCAAGGTTTTTCATCATATTTTTCATAAGAAAATATATTTTGAATCTTTCTCATATTTTAAAATGAAAGTTGGATATCGCAACCGGTTTACGATTATCAGTTGGAATTTGGACAAAATATCAAAAAAATTATAATTATTTTTGTTTTATCTATTATGATATAAAATTACATTGTAAAATACATCCATAGATATAAAAAAGGGTTTTTAACTACGGTGTAAAATTACATTGTAAAGTACATCCGTAGATAACAAAAAAAGTTTTAACTACGGTGTAAAATTACATTGTAAAGTACCCTCGCAGACAAAAAATGGTTTCTGAAAATGCAGTGTCAAAATTTTAACTTAGAAAAGCAATCAAACAATAATGCAGCTTATCTTAGGTAGGGTGCACTAGGGGTGATGCGTTTTTCCCTTGCATAACAAGTCCCCTTATCAAGACTTTCGCAAACCAATAAGTTTCCCCGTGACCGTAATCCTAGGTGGCGACTCCTGATAATTATAGCTGTAATTTTTACGACTATAAAACACACATCTCATTTTCACCGCGCATTGTTGTTTTTCCAATTCAGTAAAATGACGGGGGCATGAAGCGTGAAGAAAAAATTGTCGTAGTCACAATACAAATGATGAAACTTATCCCATTATATATTGGAACAATTAAAACAAGTGAATTGAAAGAAACATGAAAAAGATGCTATATGATTAATAAAAATGATCAAACATTATTGCTTTGAGTAAAAACTTAAATAAATGATATAGATTCAAAAAATAATTTAAAAAACCAATAAATGTATATCATTGATTTTCTTTGAGCAATGCAATGATTTACAAAAATAACCATAATTATACTAATAAAACTTGACTTGATTTGGTAAATATATATACACTAATTAGGTGTATCTAATATCTTTGGATATGTAAACAAATCTAATGAAAAATCTTGTTTAGAAACAACAATTAAGTTCATTAGTTATAAGAACAGTTAATCAATTTCAGGTTGATCCTAAAATGTATTATAATAATGAATTTGATTTACTCATAAAGAAACAATAATCATGACATTAATAAGAATCGAAATTCACGGGTAATTAAAAACAATATTATACAATTGGGACCGACCTCATTTATCTTACGGATTTAACCTTTGGTGATTAAAGACATATAACATTAATTGTTTTTTACGTTAGAAACAGGATAAAATACTAATTACCAAGACTCTTATTGGACCAAAGACAATAATTATCTCAAGACAGACGAATTAAATGGATAAAATAAATACCAAATGAGGAGAAAAATCATTTCCATTGCTTTCAAGACCAACATGTCTTTCCAGCCGTGAAGGCTATTAATTAAAGTTTTTTTAATCGGTAAGCAAACATATGCTCTATGATGAGCTTGTGAATTTGTTAGTTACGTTTAGCCAAAATGACTACGAAAAAAACAATAAATAAATAAATTAGAACCAATACATGGACAATCATGTGTGCTCGTTGCTGGGTTCCTTATCTTTTAGAGTGTGTTTGATATTACTTTTGTTTTTGTGGTTAAGATTTTTTAAAAAATAATTTTATAAAAAGCATTTTAGTTGCGGTCCAAAATAATTTTTTTTTCAATTTTATATTTAATATTAAATTATTTTAAAATTGTACTTCATATAATTTGTTTATATTGAGTTATGTACCGGTCTCATGATTATTTTAATTTTAATTTTTAACATGAAATCTGTTAGATAGGATTTCGAAGGGGTTTGACGTTGTATGTTATGAATTTTCAATTGTTGTTTAAAAAACAAAAAAATATGCTCATGATAATGTTAATGAATCTATACGCGCAGAAAAGAACACGCAAAGGAGACTAGTATTTATTAAACTATTTTAAAATCCATTCACGTGAGCCAAATCTTACAGTAGAAAAATTTGTGCGAGGCTGTCACTATTTAAGGCAAAGATTATGGCCATAGAATGGCATATTTCACCAATGGCTACTCCAATTCTCAAGCTGGGATGTTCACTTATTTTCACAATCTCCCTTCTTGCTTCTTCTTCGGCACAATCTGATACATATATCATCCACATGGATCGATCAGCCATGCCCAAAGCATTTTCTGACCACCATAGCTGGTTTTTGGCGACTATTTCTTCTATATCAGACACTGCTGAATCAACCTTCACCAAAACCTCTAAGCATATCTACACTTATACTAGTTCTGTCCATGGATTTAGTGCCAGTCTCACTCAATCTGAACTGGAAGCCCTCAAAAAATCCCCCGGCTACATCTCTTCGACTCGAGACCGTCAAATGAAAGTTCACACAACTCATACTTCAGAGTTTCTTGGTCTGAGTCCCAGTTCTGGTGCATGGCCAGCAGCAAATTATGGTGAAGATATTATAATTGGGTTGGTGGACACTGGAATTTGGCCGGAGAGTGAGAGCTTCAGCGACGAAGGAATGACAGAAGTTCCATCGAGATGGAAAGGGAAATGTGAGCCAGCTGGTACCAAGTTCAGTTCTTCCATGTGTAACAAGAAGCTCATCGGTGCTCAATATTACAGCAAAGGCCTACTTGCGAATAAGCCAGAGATAAAAATTCCAATGAACTCTACAAGAGATACAGATGGACATGGAACACATACTGCATCCACTGCTGCAGGCAACTACGTGAATGGAGCATCTTTTTTTGGTTATGCCAATGGTACTTCCAGTGGTATGGCGCCACGGGCTAGGATAGCTATGTACAAAGCAATTTGGAGATACGGGGGCCTATGAATCGGATGTTCTTGCTGCAATAGACCAGGCAATTCAAGATGGCGTGGATATATTGTCCTTGTCTTTGACTGTAGCCGTTGAAGATGACTTCTTTTTGGAAGACGATTCAATCGCAGTAGCTTCTTTTGCAGCAATGGAAAAGGGTGTGTTCGTGGCAGCATCAGCTGGAAATGACGGGCCTAATTACTTTACATTAGTCAATGGAGCACCATGGATGTTAACAATTGGTGCGGGTACAATAGACCGTAAACTTGAGGGAGTTTTAACTTTGGGTAATGGCAGTCAATTTTCTTTCCCAACAGTGTATCCCGGAAATTATTCCCTGAGCCACAAGCCTCTTTGTTTTCATGGACGGATGTGGAAATGTGAACGAATTGAAGAAAGTCAAGAACAAGATCATTGTGTGCAAGGACAACCTAACTTTCAGTGATCAAATTGAAAACGCCGCGTCTGCCAGAGTTTCAGGAGCTGTTTTCATTAGTAATTATTCCTCCCCGTCAGAATTTTACACTCGAAGTTCATTTCCTGCAGTGTATATTGGCCTACAAGATGGTCAGAGGGTAATAGACTACATAAAGAAGAGCAAAGATCCGAGAGGAACTGTGGAATTTCGAAAGACAATCACGGGCACCAAGCCAGCACCAAGAGTAGATGACTACAGTGGTAGAGGTCCATTCGCGAGCTGCCGCAATGTCCTGAAGCCGGACCTTCTGGCTCCTGGCACGCTGGTTCTCGCATCATGGTCTCCAGTGAGCTCAGTAGCCGAGGTTCGGTCACATTCCTTGTTTAGCAAATTCAATCTCTTATCTGGCACCTCCATGGCTACTCCTCATGTTGCCGGCGTGGCCGCACTTATAAAGAAAGCGCATCCTGACTGGAGTCCGGCAGCCATAAGGTCCGCCCTGATGACTACAGCATATTCACTGGACAATACACTAAGCCCCATCAAAGATGCTGCAGCCAATGACTCGCCTGCCACCCCAATTGACATAGGATCTGGCCACGTAAATCCCACCAAGTCACTGGATCCTGGTCTTATCTATGATGCGGCAGCAGAGGACTACATAAAGCTTCTCTGTGCAATGAACTACACAAACAAACAAATCCAGATCATCACAAGATCCAATCACGACTGCAGAAAAAGGTCTTCGGATCTTAATTATCCATCTTTCATTGCTTACTTTGACAGCTATGATTCGGGCTCGAAGGAAAAGGTTGTGCACAGATTTCAAAGGACTTTAACCAATGTTGGAGATCCAACGTCAAATTATACTGCAAAGCTGATTGGCATGGACGGTATAAAGGTGAGTGTGGAGCCACAGAAGATGGTATTTAAGAAGAAACTTGAGAAGCTGAGCTATACTCTCACTCTGGAGGGGCCCAGATCACTGAAAGAGGATGTGGTCCATGGATCTTTGAGCTGGGTGCATGATGGAGGTAAATATATCGTCAGGAGTCCTGTAGTAGCCACAAGCGTTACCCCATGATCTCCCAATTGAAACGCATAAAACTGTAAGTGTTTCTGGGCTGTCTCCCATGATCATTTTAATAATGGAAGGTAGAATAATGGACCGTTTGAGTTCCTATATCCATCCCTCTTCCCAATTATTTATTTTATACTTGCTCTATACCTTTTCTCTCCACTTTTGCTTTTCCTGTTCATCTAGCAAATCTACAGGAAAAACCAGCGTTTCTGGAATGGATTTTACATTTCATCCTCGCTGTAAATTATCATTGTTTTTGTCCCCTGTGTCGGGTTGAATAACCTTCGACACCCTGAGATTCCACCACAACATTTGCAATCATGGACACTAACTAAAGGAGCGCATCATAAATATAAAGTTCGAACCTTTCATAAATCAGGAATACATAAAACATTTAATCTCCTTTTTCTTGGTCCTAGCAAACTCATAATCACACCTCCAACCTTCATGTTGGTATCATCTTTTTCTGCAAAACTTTGGCCGGTCATTCGAACCTAAAATATGATTTTGATTTTATTATCACAAATAAACACAGTGGTATAGTATGATCATGGAAACCTGGTCGAATCCAAGAGAGATTTTGTTTGTTTTTCTTATAAATAAAACATTTGAATCAATGATTTAAAAAAACAAAATCTTGGAAATAAAAAATAATAGATTGAGATGTCGTTAACTCAATTCAAGGATCCACACATTTATTCCTATGAACATATTGATCATTAAAGTAGAATGTATATTCTTTAATGTTAAGAGTCCTTTGCACCCCCGAGATTAGTCAGGTTACTCGTGGTGCACTTGTGGGAAACCTGCTTGCCGAGGTCCTATGCACCCCCGAAATTAGTCAGGCCCAGCGGTCTGGACACTCGGTGCTAATCCCAAAAAAAAATTTGATATCTCTTAAAGTTGAGAGAAATCATTGAGATTAGGAGTAAATTGATTAGATAAAGTTTTCTAATCAATTTCTTACCATGAAGAAAATTTGATATTAAAAACTCATTCACTCGACAATAGCCTTATGAGTTAAGTCTGTGAAATTATTCTAAGCAAACAATCAAAAGGTTGACAATTTAACTTTATTTATTCTTCCCTAATGAATTAAAATGAGAGTTGCAACAATCAAATTAATTCTTTTACTTCTTATTCTAGTTCCCAACAGAAAATACAGATTGAAAGAATTTAGAGAGCATGCATGTCATCTCAAAACAATTCATTAAGCTTAAATAAAACTCATAAATTAACTTTAAATATGGTTAAATAAGCTTAAAACAAATTTAAAACATAATGTAAGAGGAGTGGAATATATGTATAATTTGCACTTAATAATTCCCTCAAAATTAGTTCTTACTTGTATAGTTTACTTTTCCTAAATAAGACTTCAACTCCAACCTCGGGGCTTGTTCAAAAGAGGGTAAAACCCTTTATGTCTTAAGAGTTCTTAAGAATTCAATAATTATATAAAAAGAGTTAAATAACTTGTTTGAAATCATGAATGCATAGATATAGGTGTTTCCTCTATCTTTATTATTCTTCAGCTTTGCATCCATTTCTATCTTGCTATGTTGTAATACAAAATTCAACTTATCTTGTAAAATTTTTTATTCGTAATCATCTTGCATGATGAGGTCAATTACATCAATATGAAAAAGTAATATGGATATATCATAGCATAAAAAAATGTTACATGTTGTGTTTATCCATCAAACTCAAAATATAAAATTCTTTTTATGCACATTGATTTTAGTTTCTTTTGTTTTCATAAATGGTTTCCCAACAATATATAAGTTGAATTTAAAGCAAAATCCATCATCCATGTCTATAATGTAAAATCCACAGGGAAAAATCAGTCCACATACTCTAATTAAAAACATCCTCAACAATATATTTATGGTATGAATTAGATTTATTTGCTAATTAAATTATCATCATTGTTTCCCTTAAAGGTCTTAGATCTATGACCTTATAGATTGCAAGTGATATAATATTAATCGATACTTCTAAATCAAGCATAACTCTTTATACCTTATGAATTCCAATTACCCATGGGCCTTTTTTCCTTGGGTCTTAGTTAACCGATCCAGACCTTGTGGACATGTTCCTCAACCGCCGTACTATGTCTTCTAGTATTTGCTCGTTGATTCCGTCGATTTCGTTGTTGGGTCTCCCCGTTGTCTGTTTCATCCCCCCGTCACTTTGTCTCTATCGCTACGAGACTCTTGTCCCTTCGACCATTCGAGGAGTCGTGGCTCTGATACCACTCGTAACAAACTTAAAATTTAAATAACTTTTTTGGGTGAGAGAACTCTCTCGGGGTTTTTATTGATTTTTTGTAAAGGGAAAACAATATTTTTGGTCTATATTTTATCAAAGCTTAAAACAAACATCAAACTAAACCAAAGCTGGACTAAAAACTTTAAGTGGTTGAATTTTCTGGGCAGATTCGAGATAGCCCGGGCCTCCTGAGAATAATTGATTTGCTATAAAGCAATTTCACTCTCGCTGCCTTGATCTGATCCCATGCCTGACTTATATGCTAGTCTCTCCCGGTAATCTTTGTAATTTGTATTTGACTTGAACTTGTTAAGCTGATCTGATTTGGTTGACGGCTGTCTTTACTCCAAACGGCGTCGTTTATGGCTTTCTTTTTTAGTCCATGGCTAGTTGTCGACTCGTCGTTCCCCCTCATCTTGCACCGTCCACGTAAGTTATACTACTTGAATCCTAATCCCTACACTAATACACTACTTTTTCTTCTTTTTTGCAGATAACCTGCCAGCGCACGTCCCCTCACTTCATTTCCCGTGCTAGTCTCTTCTTCCCTCAGCTCCCTCTCTTTAGTACCATGCCCTTCTTCCTCCTTTAGATTCTCTCGAGATAGGGTTTGGCCGGCCCGTTACACTCTTTGAAATTAATTCAATAAGCTTGAATAAAAATCAATGGCATAATTTTGAAGGAAAAATAAATACTTGAATCTAAAAGAGCTACAATGATAGTATTATACAAATTAAGCTCAAAACACATTAAAAAAACATACTATAGAAGAAGTAAAATATATGTATATTTTTCATCTATCAAACTTACGGAAGCACATTGAGCTAACAAATTGGCATTCAAAGAACAAATGATTCCCACTTTCATCCGCTTGCTTACCAATAATACAAGTAAAATCAACGGCTGTGCCTCTTCTGATTTGCTTATCTTTGAAAGACAGTCTATTCAATATAATCATCCATACTGCTAAACAATGCTGGGGAATGTAAAGGATTTTAAAACCATTAAAACTCAGTAAAATTAACGGCTATGACATTCTTTCTGCACCCTAAATTGGAGATGATGACAGCTGAGTAAAATCAACGGCTACGATATTGTTTCTGCACCCTAAATTGGAGATCATGACGGCTGATAATGAATATTACAGCCCATCAAAATATGGGCGAGCCCGTATGGACTAGGAGAAGGATGAAAAGGTTCACTACGCTGCAAATGGAGGCCCAATATGATTTTCATGCATGACGAGAATCCATCAGCTCCGCTTAAATGGTCTAAAAGTGACGTCTGTGTAAGAAGAAACATGAATTCATTGTTTGATATTTAATGTTGTGCTGATTGTTATTTCAAATCCATAAAAAAAAATTATTTATTTTTATGTGGTTATTGTGGTTCTCAAAAAGGATTTTCGATTGATTCATTAATATAAAACATAATTCAGTTTTTATCACAAGAAATTAAAAAATGAGGAAAGTAAAATTAAAATAAATAAAAAATGACAACCCTTCTGTTTTTTATTTTAACAAAATGCAATCTCAACTCTAGTTGTCTTTATTTTTATTTTTTTTTACTCTTGGTCATCATTTGTTTTTCAAATTTATTTGTTAATTTTGTATTTATTGCAATTTGGGATTAATAGTTTGCTTTCGATTAACATTTTATGTAGTTATCATGATCTCAAAAAAAATTAAATATCTCAATATCACGTTGTTACTTGATTTCAAATAGAATAAATTCAATTTTATTATTTATAAAAAAAAATGAGAATCGAAATTGAAACAAATGAAAAATATGAACTTATTTTTAAAAAAACAAAATGGGTGTCACTGCCTTTTAGTTAATTTTGCCTTTAAATATTTTCAAATCTCGTTTATGGTTTTATAGTTTTGCAATGAAAAAAAATAGTCCAAAAAACTGAATAATGGCCAGAAAATCAAGCCATATACCTTTTTTTTCTTCTTAAAACCTAATTTTTTAATCTATTTTTTATCTTAAAACATCAAGACAACTCCTTTACAACCCAAAAAACCACACTAATTTATCAACTCAAAAAACCTTAAAGTTGGTTAAAAAATACAATTCAAAACAAGAAAAAAAATTATCTCTCAATCCCAATCTATTTTATTTTTCAGCATGGAGGTCCAAAAAATACTTTAGTGTCACTACTTTTGTCAAAAGACACCCATTTTGGAGAAGAAAATAAAGCCCAAGCATTGGCTTGGGCCAAACCTGAGTTGTTTTATATGGCCTAGATATATTTTATTATTCTAACTCGTGTATCTAATCTTTTTGTTTTTTAAAAAATAATATCCAACAAAAATAAAATTAATTTTATAAAAAATAATGAAATCAAATATACTAAATTAATTAGTCAATAATATGTTTTAGGTATGATTTTATTTAATTCCATTTTGTTTTTACTTTGTTTTCCAATAAGATAGTGGAATTTCTTTGTAATATTAACAAGCGTGATTTTTTATTATACATTGTTATTGTTTTTTTATATATATATTTTAGTGTGATTTTTTTTATTTTTGGTATCATGTAATTGAATAAAAAACTGTTTAAAAAACAAACTTATTAAATTCACTCGGAAGCATTTCGAGTTTGGCCCTATCTTGAAGCCTTTTTCTACCACATTGACTCTCGTGTAGAATTTGGAACGTAGCAGAACCACATGCTGACTAAAACAGCAGTTTACACTTGAGAACCATAAAGAGTCGTCTTAACTTGAATGGTTGGCTCTTTCTTTTATTTTTTAATTACCGTCGGTATTCCTATTAATTTGCATGTATCTTGATTAATTTATAGATTTTAAAATTAATAATTATATAAATCTCTAGTGATTATCGTATTAGCAACAACAATATTCAAACTGAACCCATAAAAAAAATTTATATCTAGGTTGAAATAAATAAATATCGTATTAGCAATAACTTGAATGGTTGCCTTTCTCCTTTTTTTTTTTTTTTATTAACATGAGTATTCAGACAAGTTTATATATATCTTGATTAATTTTATTGATTCTGAAATTAATAACAACATAAACCTTCAATAATTATCATATTAACAACCAAAAAACTCAAACTTGAAATCACATAAAAATCAAAGTTTTTAGTTCCAAGCTATTATCGATTACTTGGCTTTCTCCTCTTTAACAAGACCTAAGACCCGCAATCCTCGTATCTGTGTCCATGGCTCCTATCAAGCCCACCATAAGACCTGGGAATTTTGACATGAAGAAGGGGATGGGATCACTGGTCAGACCACAACAACGTATATCATGTGACGATGAGGTAAGAAGAGTGTACAAGCAATCAATGCCCATCCGGGTCAACCCAGTATTTTTCTGGCAGCCTGGCCCCCGGCATGTGAGGACGGAGAAGAGTCATCTCATAGTTAGGTATGGAAGCACACAGCATCCAGATCCTACAAATCATGATATGGATTTTGTGCTTCTGCTATATAGTCTTGCTTCGAATAGGGATATACATTCGTTCTAGAATGATTGTCTTGTAAAAAAAATTTCAGTTGTATTTTCAAAAAATATTTTTTTAAAAACATTAATATTTTTTTATTTTAAATTAAATATTTTGATTTCTGATATCAAAAAATAATTTTAAAAAAAAATTAAGAAAAATTTATTATTTTACTTAGTCTCTCTTACATATCTACACATATTTAAAGACCTTTCTTCTTATATATTTCTCTTAAATTTTCAAAAGACTTTCTTTTTTTATATTTTATTAACTGCAAAAGTTTTTGTTGCATTATTTTTTTTTAAACAAATTGGTATTATATATTAATGGGTTTCTTGTGCAAATGAAGTGTAATCTATCTAAGAACAGTGTTATGGTGAGCTACAATCTTATATTTCTTCTAAGCCCTTGTTCTTTTTTTATATTTACTTTATTTATTTTTTATTATTTATTTTAGTTGTTGATTTAATATAAAGAAAAATCTTGATTGCATTTGTTTGTCTAATTCTTTCCAGTTAATTTTATAAGAAAGAAAACATGGGTTTCTCTCCTTATTTTTTTCTAAAAAACTTGACATGTTTTGTTGATTGTTGTTATGGACATCATAAACTCATTATCTAGCAAACTTGAAAACAATTGGCCAAAACTTCCATAGTTGAAAACAACAAATGAAATTTTTAGCTTCATGAATTGTTTATTTTTATATATATATATATATTTCGATGATTATAAGTGATTCTAAATATAAAAGTGTAAGAAACCCAATTGTTTTTTTCATAAAATTTTTAAGTATTCTTTCTGATAATATTTATCATCTATTTTTGTTTTGTCATTTATTATATTTTTTGCTTACTCTTTTGTTATATTTTTATTTTTTTTATTCTTTGAGATAATTTTGTTTTTTAATTATTTATGCAATAATAATAATAATAATAATAATCATCTGAGATATTGTTTTCAAATGATTTTGTTATTGATAATAATATTCATTTTTCTTTTGTCATTTCTTTTATTGTTTTGTTTACTCTTTTGTTATAAATTTTAATTTTTTTATTCTTCAAGATAATTTTATTTTTTTATTATATATGCAATAATAATAATAATAATAATAATAATAATAATAATAATAATAATTTGAGATGTGTTTTTTCTTACTTACTTTTTTATTAAAGTTTTTGATTTTTTTTCCTCAAGGTAAGTTAAGAATTTTTATTATTTTTTACAGTAGTAATAATAATAATTTAAGGAGTTATGATCTTGATGATAATGGTGACATTATAAATTATCATGATAATAGCGATTATAAATTTATTGTAATAGTTATAGTGCTTATGATGTAACTAATTATGTCTTTGATGATAATAATAATAATAATAATAATAATAATAACAACAATAACTCATAAAATAATATAAAAAATATCAATAATGATAATACTACTAATTATAATTGATATAATATTAATAAAAATAACAATGTTGGTTACCGTGATGATTATTGTCATAGTAATGACAATGAGTATAACAATATTGCCCTTTATAATCAGAATATTAATTATTTACAATAATCATTATAATAGAAGCTATAATAATTATGAAAATTTAATAATCATGATGATTAAAATATAATAATAATCAAAATAATTTATTAGTCAATGTTTTTTTTTCAAAATGGACTTTCAAAAATGTATAATATTTCATATTTAATATCATGTAAACAAAAAATAAACAAAGCCACACATAGACAAAACGGGTGAGAAAATTGGGCCAGATTATTTACAGTGAAAAAATATACAAGTCACTTGCCCTGCGCTTCAATATACATGGATAATCTACTAATTAAATAATTATTCTAATATTTTAAACAATAATAACATTCAATCACTTCGATGCACTAAATAAATAACCCATTTGAAATAAATTTTATCGATGATAATTTAACTAATTAAATTTTAAATTATTCAATGAAAACACACTCACACACATACAACAATCAATCAATTTGCTAAATTAAAAAAGTCTATCGCAGCGGACGGTAAAGAAAACTCGTTGGCTACAAAATATCATTGAAGGATTCATGAGAGGGAGAGGTATGGTGGGGTCGATATCATAAAAGTTTGAGCTACTTTGTAAAGATACTCATAAGACAAAACATATGTGGATGACAGAAAATATGCAGCACTGACAGAACCTTAAAATTAACTTGATCCAAAGAACTAGTTCCAAGTATAATAGATGTTATGATCCTTAATGTTGAGACTTATTAATTAACACTATGTGTTGTTCAAAATTTAAAAGATACCCAGCATCTATTACACAATGTTAATTTCTCGCTTTTTCTCTTATTCATTATTATAAGTATGAATAATTTTTAAATCATTAAAATCTTGATTTAAATTTATAATTAATTATAGTTGTTCTTCATAATTAATAAATTTTATTGATATAAAATTATATGGATATTAACTGTTTTAGTGAAATAAGGTATATGATTAAACTAATTTACTATATTTAATTGTTTTAAATATATTTAGAAGTCAATATCTTTTATTATGTGTGCAAATTCTTACAAGTATAGCGTTACTAGGACCTAATTGTGAGGTGTTTGAGAGTGCGTTTGGAAAGTACTTTAAAAAAAATTGTTTTTTTTTTTAGATTATTTTTGTTTGGTATTTTAAGATCATTTTGATGTATTTTTAAACAAAAAACACTTTTAAAAACAACATCAACTCCTCTCCTAAACAGGCAAGTCTTTCTCGAGAACCTTGTCTTTAAAGTATATTTATTTTTACTTTTAATTACTGATTTAATAGAAAAAATATATATATGATTTGCCCAGGTCTCTCAATTTAATTTCCTAACATGTATGACCCATAAGCTGCATGATTTCAGCATGGAAATTAGCACTCGTCGTATCATATTGAAAAATTGAACATGCAATAAAAAAAATAAAAAAACAAAAAAATAAAAAAATTGAAGTAGACAATCCCAGCTAATTACTGTCAGCTCCACCTTCCCCTATTAATGACCTTCATAAACAAGACTTTGATAACATAAAACAAATATCAACACAACGTGCGCCACCATAATCTACGTTCTTGAGATCCTGCACTGCACAAAAAATAATCGAACAAACCCTTCCTGACTTCTTCACACTCATTCTGCAAAATCAGTACCTCTCCATCTCTGTGTTCATAACTCGCTCCATCAACGTTAAAAAAAACAAAAAATGTCAGCTCAGCTAGTAAAGACAGACTCAGAAGTGAGCAGCCTGACTCCATCATCACCCTCAAGATCATCTCCTCCACGCCGTCCTGTGTACTACGTGCAGAGTCCATCGAGAGATTCTCATGACGGCGAGAAAACCACCAACTCATTCCACTCCACTCCTGTTCTTAGCCCGGCGGGTTCACCTCCTCACTCTCACTCCAACTCTTCCTTGGGCCCTCACTCGCGCGAGTCCTCCTCGACGCGCTACTCTGCCTCCCTTAAGCCTCACAAACAGCATAGAACCGATGGGTCGGATCGCAAAGGCCGAAAGCCATGGAAGGAGTTTGATGCCATTGAAGAAGAAGGACTTCTGGATGGTGATATTGGCCCGCATGGCATCCCTCGTCGCTGTTATTTTCTTGCTTTCATCGTGGGGTTCTGGATTCTTTTCTCTTTGTTTTCCTTGATTCTCTGGGGCGCGAGTCGGCCTCAAAAACCCACCATCGCCATGAAGGTACGAATCAAATGCTCCATAGTAAACTGAATAGCAGCATGCATTGTCCTCTGTTTTAATGCCATTATTTATTATCACATCATATTTGATCAGAGAAAGGAATGATAAATGGGGCCTTGATTTTCTGCTCGCAGAACATAATTTTCGATCAATTTACTGTACAAGCTGGAATGGACTTCTCAGGAGTGGCAACAGAAATGGTGTCAATGAACTGCACTGTGAAGCTCACATTTCGCAACACCGCTACATTTTTCGGCGTCCATGTTACATCAACGCCTCTGGATCTATCCTACTCTCAACTCACTGTGGCTACTGGCACTGTAAGCTCTAAGCCCTCCGAATCAACTCTCTCTCTCTCTCTCTCTCTCTCTATATATATCTCTCTCTCTCTATATATATATATTTATATACTTGCTGTAATTGCTGCAGATATCTAAGTTCTATCAATCAAGAAAGAGTCAAAGAACATTAGCAGTTGCGGTGAAAGGAAGTAAAATTCCGTTGTATGGAGGGGGAGCTAGCCTGAGCAGTATGAACGGTGCACCAATTCAGCCAGTTCCATTGATACTGAACTTCATGGTTAGATCAAGAGCTCATGTGCTAGGCAAGCTGGTCAAACCCAAATTTTACAAAAGGATCGAGTGCTCTGTGGTCATGGATCCTAAACAAATGAATGTGGCAATTTCTCTCAAGAATAAATGCACTTATCAATAGATAGACATGGAATAAGATTGAGCTGTTCTACTTGATCTTTATCTGAAAACAAAAGGGAGAAGGGATGAATATACATTTTCTGCATTTTTCATTTCCCTTGCAGCTCTCCATGTAACGTTTTCGTTTACATCACAGAAAGATGGGCATGTACGCTACAAATTTATTAGTCTTCGGCGTCACTGCTGTTCTGCTACTATTTTTTCTTTGACAATTTGATTTTCTTTTTTTCTTTTTTTTTAAAAGCAAGCTCTGACAACTGGCTGGCTTGGTACCAGTGGTTGATGATTCTGGGCTCATTAGATTAGAATCAGGAATTAAAAAGAACTCGCAGGATTCGTCGGTGGATTTATTTATTATTGATAATAATTTATTTTTCTAACTATGATACTAGATTGATCCTTAAATTCAATATTCCCTCGTTTTTTTTTATCTAGGATGCTTGTGGTTGTTTTTTAAAGTGTTTATATATTAAAATGATATTTTTTTTATTTTTTAAAAATTAATTTTGATATCAGCTCATTAAAATGATCTAAAAACACTAAAATTTTTAATTTAAATTAAAAAAATAAAAATCAATTGTTTTAAAAATGCTTTCTAAAAAACTCCCAAACAGTAAATCAGGGAGTTTATTTTTTTCTTGAGAAAGAAAAAATAGAGTTTTCCTGGGATCACTGGCCCAAGAAAGAGTCTGCAACCGACGCAAAAATCTGACAAGCTAATGAAACAAATCAAGGGAGTGGGCACCAAAATCGCTAGGTTAGATGTTTGTCTTAAATCCGGACTCCATTTTTTGTTCTGTTTCATAAACAACTTGACCCCTGCCTGACAGGGGCCTCGGGCTTTTCGGAATGGCCCCTCCCGTTTTGTTTAAAATAATTTAGAGAGTGATTAAAAAAAACTAGCTGTTTGAAAAATAGTTTTGGCAGTAGAGAAATAATCCACAGAAAATAAAATCAAAAATTACAAAATAAATTCTCGAAAAATATTAAAAATTTCAAAATACATGGAAAAGAAGAACAAAATTTCATAGGAAAAAAAATTATTCCGAATTGTTGAAGTAATAAAGCAAAATAATAATAATTTATTTGTCATAAGAATATAAGTTTACTTGATGGAGATACAATGTTTATCCATACGTAAAATATTTTTAATCTTTTTTATAAAATATAAATGGAGTCATTTATTTTATATCTATATAATTTAAAAAAAAATTAAAATGAGATGGAAGTCTATTTTGATTATATATATTGTTATGCTTCGCAGTGCATGTGCTAGGCCCAAGCCTTGTCAAATTGCTTTGAAATTGATATCCGGACCATTTTTAGTTTAGGCCTAAAAGAGAAGAAGTAATCCATTTTCGAAGGGTGCTTTAATTTTGAAAAAAAAAAAAAAACTTTTTATTTTATTTTAAGTTTTTTTTTTCTTCAGCACTTGCAAAATCACATTATCTTCTTGTTGGTAATTTTTATTCTCTTGTATTATCCCATATAAAAAATTATTTAAAAGCTCATATAATACATCGTTGGTCAAGTCATAGAACATAACTTGATCATTCATCAAGTCAATTGCCACAATAAATTTTTTATATTTTTTTGTGTTGATTTCAAAATTAATTTTTTTAAAAATAATTATTTTGATATATTTTCAATCAAAAAATACCTTAAAAAACAATTGTTGTTATAATGTAAGAAACTAACAAAATCTTTTTTTCATTTAAACCCTAATTGAAAGAAATGAAATATATACCCATTTCTTCCATGTTTTGCAACATCAAAATGGCATGGCAATTACTTGTTCATGCATCCTTCTCAAGTTGTCCACATCAATGGCAATGGGTGCACATTCTCCCTCGTGTAAAATTTGGGACCAAACTCGTGATGGACTAACGACAAAAAGAAAATCGCTGCCCCGTATTTGCTTTACATACTTGGTCATGGACATTCTGCATTTCAAATTGTGCAATTTCAATATATTAATTCAACAAATAAAATATTAATATTATAGTTCAAATCAAAAAGATAACCTAATTTGAAATTGTGTAATTCAAATTTTAAACACAAACAAAAAAAGTGAAAGTTGAAATGATATGACTTGATTGACTAGATAAGTATAAAAAATAACATGAAAAATCATAGTTGTCAATATCATTCCTGGGTCTTTCAATTGGAGCAGAACGTTCCGGTTTCGGAGTGTTCCGCGTCGTTTGTTTCGGTGTCTTACTGTTCATATATAATTAATTATATATATATGAAAAAAAAATAAAATATTAATTTAACAAGCATAATTAAAATTTTAATTCTTTTTTTATTTAAAATATTTTGGTGTTTTAAAATTATTTTGATGTATAAATGTCAAAAAATAATTTATTTTAAAAAAAAATATTATTTAATTATTTTTTTGTGATTTTAAATTATTTTTTTTGTGATTTTATATTGATTTTGAACCCGAATGGCATGCCCGAAACGGAATCGAGGCGTTCTAGCCGAATTTGGTCGGAATTTCCGAATGGATCGGATTTAAAACCGAAATGAAAACGATGTCGTTTTGTCTCGGGTTTTTTTGAAAGGAACGGAACGAAATTAACAACTATGTGAAAAACTGATAAAAATATAGTTTAACCAAAACAAATCAAGTTGACATCTTCTTAAGAAAATATTGAATCGACGATATATTAGATCAACTCGGGTCAGCCTAGATTAACCTTTCAAATCTATTATCTAGATCATGAGACCATGATAACTTTAAATAAATAAATCAAAGCAAATTATAAAGTTTCATTTCTAATAAACTCATTGTTAAATAATAAAATTAAAAAATCTAAAAACAAATAAAATAAATTGATTTTCTAAACAAAATTATGAACCTAGATGATATTACAAGAATGCTACCAGTAATCTTTCAAGGATTTATATTATCTGATTGCTCTAAAATTTGAACCTGAAATATATCACTATGTTAAGAGACTATTCGTAAAATTCCAGCTTAATCTAACAATAGAATAAAGAGATATGTTTGATATATTCGTAAAATTCCAGCTTAATCTAACAATAGAAATAAAGAGATATATTTGATATTGTAATACTATTTATTATTTTAAAAAAATATATTATTTGATCGAACGGAACATGAATGTTCCAGGGACGAGGCCAAGATGGTGAGCGAGATAAAATTTATTCTGGTTTATTCTGTTTTCTAAACTTGAACGAGATATATTGACTATTTTCAGAAGAACGAAACAAAATTAATAACCTTATATATCATAGCTAAATTATTGGTCAAGTTAAATGACAAATCAAAAAACTCATATTATCCATATATTGTTCATAAGTCGTGATGGTGTTAAAAAAATATTATTTGAAGGTATCTCGAAATAAAAAAATATTTTTAAAAAACAATCATTGTCACAATATCAAACATTACCATAATCATTTTTTTTCATTTATATCCTAATTGAAATGAAATATATACCCTTTTTAATTTCATGTTTTGCAATATCCAAATAAGAAGCTACAATTATTCCAGCTGTACTCACCATAACACTAGTACAAAATGGCACGGCAATTACTATTTGTTCATGCATCCTTCTCGAGCTGTCCACATCATTGGCAATGGGTGCACAGTCTCCCTCGTGTAAAATTTGGGACCAAAATCGTGATGGACTAACGACAAAAAAGAAAAATTGTTTGCATCATATTTTAAATTGAGAAATCTAGATTTGCTACACATACTGGGGCATGGACATTCTGCATTATAAACGTGCATGCATTTTAAAATTAATTTAACACCCTGTTCTTAATCATCTCTCCTTAATCACGTGATTAGTAAATAAATGGTAATATTAAGAATATTATTATTATTATTATTATTATTATTATACATGCCATAAGGATCATATGTTGCTCCTTTCTAATCACCCACTCTAATGATGATGATAATGGTGCCCTAAATAAATAATTATTTATATAAGTTTTAATTGAAAGATATGATATATCATATAGTTATACGATCCCCATCATATCTTCTTTCTTAATCATCTGCTAGGATGAGACTAACATGGTTGTTGCAGTTAATATTAGCTGGCCATTCTCTGTTTTTTTTTTTTCTGAAATATTTAAATGGGTTTAAAAATTAAAATTAAAATAAAAATATCGAACTACAATGGTGGTTGTCGTGACAAAAGCCTTCAACAAACGCTGTCGGTCATGAGCTATCTGTGGTGACTTTAGCCGCCTGTTAGGATATTTTTGTCTCTTGCTGCACTGCCATGATCTCAGGATTAAAATCCTTCGTATTATTTTTTATTTTGTTCTTTAAATTAAAAATGTTTTGGAATTTATAGATTATTTTTATATGCTGATGTTAAAAAATAATTTTTAAAAAATTAAAAAAAATATTATTTTGATTTATTTCTGAACAAAAAGTATTTTCAAAAACAATTTCAACCATAGTTAATTTCGTCCCTATTTTTGGTCAAAACGTTTCGTACCAGTTAAAAACGAGATAAAACAACGTTAATTTTACCTCGGTTTTAATTCCGTCCCTGTTTCTAGATTTTTTCGGCCAAATATCAGCTGAAACGTGCCGGTTTCTTTCTGTCCGTTCCATTTTGGCCAAATAATATTTTTTAAAATAATGAATAACATCAATCATATCTCTTAATCTGACCATTTAGATTGAGATGAAATTTTACGAGGTATCTCTTGATATATTTATATATATTATATAAAATTTCAGAGTAATTAGAGAATGTAATGACCTTGCGAGATTGATGATATCATTCTCATAATATTATACATGTTCATAATTTTGTTCAGAAAAATCATTTTATTGAATTTTTTTAGATTAAATTGCACAATTCTAAATAATTTTATTTTTGAATTTGAACTAAAAAAATGAGTTAATATATTTAATTATATATATTCACACAGATAAACTTACAATCCTGAAATGACACGTCAAATCGCTCTATAACTAAAATACTGTGTTCCAATTAAAAAACGAATCACAACAAAAACGGTGACAACTTTGATTTCAACCACCACCATACACCGAGACACACTGGTGGATGGGGAGAGAAAAGGCCACTCCTATTCCTGAAGAAAGTCACAATGACGGTGGCCGTCAAGGAATCGTATAGAGAATAATTTCCAGGATGCTTCCCTGATTCTCGAGATCTAACATGGGAAAAGAATTTACCCTAAAGCACACCAAAAAGAAAGCAAGCTATTATTGAGAATCTGGGAACCCTACGATACTAGCAATCATGTGCAGAGTTGTGCAGTGATTTATGCCTCTCCAACTGTAAGAACAGATATACAAATTGGACAGCAGACGGATTCAATAATAACAGCTGCAAAGGAAAACGAAGGAACAACTTTCTTAAGAAAATGCAATTTGAAAACAAAAAGTAAGTGGTTTGTACAGTAAGCTCAGCCAGCGATCATGACTGTTTATTTATTCTGAGGCTTAAAAAATCAGCTCAAAAACAAAAAATATCTCTGCCTGTATCCTAATCCTATACAACATCATAAAAAAAATTAAAAAAAATGAGTATCAGTTGATGAAAAGTTATCTCCCCGGCTGCTTTAATCTCCTTCTCCGATTCAACTCTGCCTCATCTAACAGTGGACCAGCATCCGGAATCCGACCAATTGCAACATTGATCACTCGCCAGTTGCCGGATTCTATCTGGTGCTGAGATCCAACAAGAAGAATTGAAGGAAGGAAAGACTGATTCCACTTTCCCATCAGACAAAAACTCTGATCTTGGTGATGGTGATTGAATTGAAACCCAATCTGGGAAATCAAAATGGCATCTCGGTGATGTCGATAATTCTCCACTTTCTTCTTCTCTCAATGGAACAGTGTCTTTCCGTTGATCGGCAACAAAAGGATGCTCCAAAAGCATCTCAGCGGTCCATCTTTGTGTAGGATCTTTAACTAAACACTTTGACAGAAAATCTTTTCCTTCTGGGGACAATTCCTCAGGCATGACTGGCAATTCATCTCCTTCTCCGATTCTGATCAGCAACACAAGCATATTGGTTCCTGGCTTGCTATTCCACGCAGGCTTCCCAGTCACCATCTCCACAATAGCGCAGCCAAGAGCCCAGATATCAACCCCTGACTCGTATTCATTGTTGTTTACTGATTCAGGTGCCATATAAAGAGGAGTCCCTCTAATCCCTGTTTCTCCCCTGCTTTCTTCGCCAGCCCAAAATCTGCAATCTTCACCTCTCCATTCTCAAACAACAACATATTATCAAGCTTCATATCACAGTGAACAAAACCCTTATCGTGGATATGACGCAGACCTTTCAGAATCGACCTCGTATAATCTTTCACATCTAGCTCCTGAAAGCAACCAAACTTCTTGAGTTTGTGTGATAAGCTGCCTCCTTGAGCGAACTCCAGCAGCAGACTGTATAGACGCCCGTTGTTTTCTTCAACAGTGTGACTGTCGCCGAAACATTGGATGATATGTGGAGAATAACCAAGTTCCTTGAGAACTTCCTTCTCGTTCTCCAGTAAACCAGTGTTCGATTCTACACAAGATTTCACTGCCAGTACTGAATGATGTTTAAGAGATGGTTGTTTGAGGGTTGCAAGATGAATTCTAGAAGAGCTGCCGGAGCCAATACACTGGCCTCTTACCCATTCCATCCCTGAAAAAATGAATTGAAAGAGTGTGTTTTTTTAGATTGTGTGGAAAGAAAAATTGGAAACCAGGGTTTATATAGGGTCATCAGATATGAACACAGACCGCGTGTCTATTCTCTTACCGTGAACTGGGGTGGTAACCAGTGTCCCTCTCTTATAAAAAAATAATAATAATTGAATTTGAGCTTTTCTTTTATAATAATAATAAAATGTTTGTATCCATCCAAAAACATTAAACACATTTTTTATGTTTTTTTTTTTTTTTTCAAATTTAATTTTGTAGATATTCAACTTCAATTTCTATTTTAGTTATGATTCATAATTTATGTGTTGATCTCAAGGAAAAAATCAAGCATTTTAGAATATTCTTTAGTCCCTGTCAAAGTTATATATCAGGAAATATATGACAATAAAAGTCATAAGGAAATATGAAGAAAAAGATTGATTGTTTGTGTATGAAAACCTCCAAGAACAAGATTTTTTTATAAAAACTCATCAGAAAAACCCTTAGAAGCCTTTTAGATCTAGTTCCTTGTGGTCTCAGATCTAACTTTGTTTTTATTTATTGATTTATTTATTTATTTCTCTCATTTTAATAAAGATTTAATAATTACGATTAACACTCCTTTCCTCAGGCAATAAACACTAACCTGGTAGTGTGGTTGTCCCTATTTTAATTTACAGTGACTTGAAACTTTTTTTTTTATTTCTTAAGATAAAATAATAATCCATTTTTGAAAACACTTAAAAAGAAGGCCCATTTAATAGGTTTCATGTTTTTTTGGTCTGTAATCCCGAGAAATTGACCTGAACTAAATCAAACCGGTTTGGTTTGAACTATTTTTCAATTCAGTTTGGGTCATATATTCAAGGAATGCCACATCGTAGTTTATGTTTAGGCTCAAATTGGACAGTGGACACCCCTAATAAACCCAATAAATAGAAAAATAAAGCTAAAAGAGTTTACCTGGATATGATTTCCATTTTCTCTTTCCTTGACAATGCATTCAAATACTTTTAAAGTTCAAAAGTATCTAGTTCAATACAATTCAATCGATTTAAAACCAAAATAGAACATAAGTATATGTTTTTTTCTAATTAGTTTATTCTTTTTGTTTTCATCAGGTTGGTTTTGTTGTTGTTTTTTTCTATTTTTTTTTGTTTAATTGATTTTTTAGGTTTTTTTTGCTCACCCTACGAGGGATATATTAGAGGTACACTGTCCTCCAAGAAATTGCAGATTACAATGATTCTAACAATATAAAAAAGATATTCTTCTAAAGTTAAGAGTAGCTCGCAAAAGCCACAACAATGTGACAACTCCTTGAAAGTGTTTGCATATATGATGCACGTGTCATACTGTTTTCCCCTCTTTCCTTCAATTTCTTCCTTATTCTTTATAAGCTTTTCAATTGAGTCTTGATTATGACTATACTTGTAAAGCTATGTCATATAAGAAAGGAAAGAAGAGCGAAGAAAAAAAAATAGTTGGTTAACAAGGTTAGTGCATTGTGATATGCTTATGAATTGAATCACAAATATTATGATTAATCAAGATTGATCGATGTCAATTCAATATGTCACGAGCTCATCATTACACCAAAAAAATCACTCTAAATCTATATCGACTTTATTCTTAAATAGACGAAAAATAATAGCTACACATTTTTTTTTGGTATGGCATACAAAAAAATAATTTGACCATAAAATCACTCTGAAATCAAATCGACTTTAGTCTTAATTAAACAAATAACAACATTGCTTAGCAACCCCCCTCTTAATATGCTTCTTGGTTTAATTTAATAAACACATGCATTTATATTTTCGCTACAAAATCTCAATTTCTTTTAATATTATAGCTAAGTAGTAGTAATTGCTACACATTCTTTTTTTGGTGTGGCGTGGCAAAAAATAATCCGACCACAGTGAAGAGTGGACCAGCTAGCTGGTGGTCTGTATAATCTTGAATGATCTCTTATCAACTCACCCAATTCTGTACTATTTTATTAGAGAATATAAGTGAGTTAATATTAATCAATTGAGAAGACGATGAAGATTCGTTGAAGAAATAATAATAATAAATAAAAAAAAACATAATAAACGTGGTCCGATCATCATATAATTAGGATGTTAAATTGATTGTTCGCGTAATTGATTATTTGCTCTTTAATATTAACAACGTTATATATATATATATATTGATAAATTTCAGCATATTTTTTTTTATTTGAAGCAGGTTTTTTTATATGTGGAATTGATACATAAAATGAAAAAATGAAAAGGATGAAATTGATCATGTGCTGCACTGTTTCGTGCCATGAATTATAAAAATAGATTAAAAACTGGAACACGGATTATAAATATGACAGATGGAAAAGATCAACTTTCTTGGAAAAGTAATGTAATTGACCTGTAACTCGCATACAAAAATGTTGCTATGTACTTGTACTGTACACTAAGCCAGCCACCAATAATGACTTCTTCATACGCTAAAAATCAGCCTGGTAAAAACATCTCTCTGCTCAATGGTCTACTCGTTTTCTTTCTTTCTTTTTGTGGGTTATATACATAAAAAAATCAATGGAATCTGAATGGTTGGACATAGCTTGAAAGGGTAAAAAGAAAATATCTCCCCGGTTGATTGAATCTTTCGTCTCTGATCCAGCTCTGCCTTATCTAGTACTGATCCAACACCCAGAATCACACCAGTCGCAGCTCCAATCACCTGTTAGCTGCCGGATTCTATCCTGGGGTGAAGCCAAAGAAGATGAATTTAATGAAGGAAATATTGATTTCAGTTTCCCATCAGACCAAACATCTGATACTGGCGATAATGATTGAATAGAAACCCACTCTGAGAAATCAAAATGGCATCTCGGTGATGTTGATAATTCTTCGTTTTCTTCTTTGAATGGAACAGTTTCTTCAGCCTGGTCAGCAACAAAAGGATGCTCCAAAAGCATCTCAGCTGTCCATCTTTGTGCAGGATCTTTGACGAAACACTTTGACAGAAAATCTTTGCCTTCCTGGGACAAATCCTCAGGCATGATTGGCAATTCATCTCCTTCTCCGATCCTGATCAGCAACACAAACATATTGGTTCCTGGCTTGCTATTCCACGCAGGCTTCCCAGTCACCATCTCCACAATAGCGCAGCCAAGAGCCCAGATATCAACCCCTGACTCGTATTCATTGTTGTTTACCGATTCAGGCGCCATATAAAGAGGAGTCCCTCTAATCTCAACTCTCCCCTGTTTCTCTCCTGCTTTCTTTGCCAGCCCAAAATCTGCAATCTTCACCTCTCCATTCTCAAACAACAGCATATTATCAAGCTTCATGTCACAGTGAACAAACCCCTTTGAGTGGATACGGCGCAGACCTTTCAGAATCGATCTTGTGTAGCCTTTGACATCGCTTTCTTGCAAGCAACCACCAGACTTCTTGAGCTGGTAAGATAAGCTGCCTCCTCTAGCATACTCGAGCAGCAGACTGTATACACGCTCGTTGTCTTCATCTATCGTTTGACAGTCGCCGAAACATTGGATGATCTCGGGACAGAAGCCAATTTCATTCAAAATCTCCCTCTCGTTCTTGAGCAAGGTGGTGTCTGGTTGGTTGCAGGACTTCACTGCCATCACTGCAGGATATGAAGAAGACGGCTTTTTGGTGGTTGCAAGATGGACAATGGATGAACTGCCATAGCCAAGGCAGCCTCCTCTTACCCACTCCATGCTCGTTTAACGTTTTTTGAAGAGAAAAATGGAAACCATGTGGTGAGAAAAGAAAAAGGAGAAACGGTGGTTTATATAGGGAGTTTTCTCAAGTGGAAACGGACGGCTCGGTCATAATGTTTAGACCCATTATAATAATAATTTTCTTTTAAACACGATGCAATATAATAGTATTAACAGACCGGGTTTTTTCTTACTTATATAATTTATAGGTTAACTTCGTCTTAATTTGAATATGAAAATTCAACAACAACTATTTTTCACAAATATATATTAATTTATAACTTTTCCTAGGGTTCACATATCCTTTGTAATGAATTTCAGTGTAGCTAGAATGGTTTTCCACATTTTATATATATAATTTTTTTCTGCTTAGTTAATATAACTTAAAATTAAATATTCATTAATTGTTTTGTGTATTTTTTAAACATTTTCTTCATTTTTCATATATATATATATATTAAGAAAAGAAACATCTACCGACACAGAACAAACGCAATTCATTTAAAATTATGAACAGATCATTTATGTTTATACGTAACATGTGGTAGAAGTGTGAAGAAGAGGAGTTTCCATGGGCCAGTTATACACATAAATAATAATATTCACATGTCCTGTTTCCTGGTGTTCAATTAACAGATAATTACATTGCATGTTACACTGGCAATATTTATTGTCCTACATGCCTGGGGAAGATTTTAAGTTTACAAACTGTTATGATAGGTTAGCGTTCCCAAACAGCATAACGTCATGATAAAAAATTTATAATTTATATAGCAGATATAAAAATATATATCCTTTGTAAAAAATTGAAATAGTTGGGGGTGAGTTTCTTATTTCTAAGGAAAAACATTTGATAGGTAAGCGCAGTACCCTTCTTTTTAATAAAATTTGGATTTAATCTTCCATCCAGTGATTAAAAATCCAAAAAGAATTATTTTCTAATAATTTAATGGAATACATGTATGAAATTAATTACTTGGGATTCGTAATGAAGAAGTAAACCCTATTTAACTTCTGCAGTAATTTCAACATGGCTCATTGCTGACTTACTAGAAGGTCGGTTATGTTCTTGTTCTAGAAAGATAGATAAATTATATATGACATCTTATTATTTTTAAAATATATTTTAGGTAGTGCTTGGCTATTTTTCAGGGATAGAATAAAAGAAAGAAATAGTTAAAGATATAAACATATTTGGTAACAAGAGATAAAACAGATTTATTAATCAAATAATCTTAAAATGAATTTCTATATTTTAAAATACCAAGTACAAAAGAGTACATAGCTCCTCTATCTGATCCATGGCTTTTATATCTCGAAAAAAATATCTAAACGTTATTTTAAAAATTAATTAGATGTTATTACATAATACTCCTATTTTTTTTTATTAAAAAAAACTTCTTAATTCCAAACGAGAGAATAAAATGGATGGTGCGATCATAATACCTAGCTAGCTAGTCGTGCACCATGACACCCTTTCCTTGAAACTAGAGAGAGAGAGAGAAAAAAGGGATTAAATTCAGATAAATCCCAAAAAAAAAGAGGATAGCTTATCGGAATGAAGGCATTAACGTCTAGAAATGTCTAGAAAAGAAAAGGCTTCCGCCATGCGTGATGAAAATTAGGAAGTTTCTAAATATAAAATGCCCAAGTGGTCAGCAGTCTGCGGTCGTCAGCCTGGAATCATCAATACATAACATGCAGTTTCGAGAACTAATCTATTAAAATATAAATTAAAAAAATAATTATTAAATCAATCTTAAAGACTCTTATCCAGCTCTTTGTATAGTTTAATAATGAATTAAACTGTGTGGGAGAATAGGGTGAACAGTGTTTTCCCAAAAATCTCTAGCTTTTCTGCTGACATCACGTCTGTATTGTATGGTCGATCTGCTGCCGCCACCAGCCTTAGGCACCACATGTTGTCACGTTATACACAAGAGTAAATAAATTGGAATATGCTGCCACCGCACCGCGTTTTCATTACTTGCGACCCGATCTTATTTATTAATTTAAATCTCTTTACTAAACATACATCTACACATCATCGTTACCAAGGGACGCGTGTTAGAGGGATTGTGATTTATGCAGCAGATTTAGAGTTGGAGTGACGGTGTGCAATCCAAATCTATGACAGATCAGAATTTTACTTGTTTATTTAGATTTATAAAAGTACATTTTATTCTACCATCCAAAAAAATACATATACACATCAAGAAAATCTGTTTTTTAGAGATGGTCATTGTTTGACACTGCATTTTAAAAAATGCTTTTGAAAATTTTTTAAAAAATATTATTTTTATTTTTTACTTTAAATTATTTTTAATACGTTGATATCAAAACTAATTTTTTAAAAAAATTAAAAAAAATTATTTTAATATATTTTTGAAAAAAAAATACACTTTTAAAAACAACATTACTCGTATTTTCAAACATAATAGAGTTTAAGGATAACTAAATTCAAGTAACCAAACTGGACTCACGTGCTTCAAACTATATATATATATATAAAAAAAAAAAAAAAACATATGCAGTGATTGGATGATGGACGATGATGTCAGGCAAGGCAGAGCACCTGGAAGTAAGTCTAGAATCAAAATTTACTGTCGTTGATGGGACCAGGTCAGTATATATGTAATAATTTATTTATTTATTTATTTCATGGATTATTCACGTGATGAAATGACGACGGGGAATATTTGGGGCCTTCACAATTCTTGTTCGATCCCTTCATGTTGGAGTGTTAGGTTTGATGAGCGAGCTTAACTTATTAGGTGGGTGTGGTGGGTGTGCGCTCGCTCAACCTAATGGCAATGCTTTGCTGTCCGAGTCACTTAATGACGTGTATTGTTTGTCACCGTCTATTTTGAAGGCACCAGCGATTTGGGACACTCTCCTTCACAGATCTTCCAAACTTTCGTTTCATGGTTCTTCAAGTAATATCATGTGAACAGAATCAATGAAGAAGAAATATCTTGGAGGATCGCTTGTTATCTTGAATAAATCTGTCGATTCTTGAAAAAAAAAAGAAAATAGAAATTAATTTATTTGTTTGAGTTCTATTTCAAATGCAAATCATTTTTTTAATTATGAATTTATTATTAATTAAATTTTATCTTTTTAAAGTGTAGGATATATTTTTTTTAATTTCATTTTATTCTACTATTTATTTTTATATTTTATTCTGCACAATTATCTCATTATATATTTTTAATCCCTACTCATTAAGTTCCTTTTCTTTCTTGCCTGTAATTTTTCTCCCTAAACTCCTTTTATTCTTTTTATTTTTATTTATCCACTTCGCACTCAAAACAAGATAAAATAAACAAAAAACTAGAAAATAATAATAATTGATTGAACTTCATTACAAACATATTTGTCAAAAAAATTTTTTTTATTAAAACACATTGAAAAATTAGATGCCAACAAAAATGGGGCACGTAAATATATTTTTTTATATAAAAAAAAACAATATTTACGTTTCAAAACAATATTATGAATACATGGTCCCATCAGCTTGGATGGTTATAACATGTGCACAGTACGAGATTCATGAAAAGATGTTTGCAGCCTCTATTACCATGAAAACCTGAATCGCCGCCAAATGATCGAATCTAGCTTGTGGAAGTGAGATGAACTTGTGGTTGTCGGTGTCATGGACTAGTCCACTGCAGCTCAGATACGTAGAACCGTTAGTTGAGCCGACGGGGTGGCATTCGCTAGTCAAATTCATGAATGAAAGGGCTCTATAAATCCAAAAAATAAAGTAGCCAAACCCACCCAACATTGCAATTCTTTATCTTAAAAATAATATAAATTATATATATTATATCTCACTCAATAACTTAAATTTTTAGATTAAATAGTTCCTTGACATGATATTAAAACATTGTTGATCTAATAACTAGGAGTTCAAATCTCACTATTTTTATTTTATTTGATAAAAATTAAATATAAAATAGTATAGGTATGTGTGTATTTTCAAATAAAGACTGTGATGCTGCAACCGTCAATTTCCCACATACTCACCCCTTTGTTTAGTGTTTTTCTCATATATTCTTACGAGCATGCATAGTTTTCAAGGGATGTGTCCTGTGACCGTGACCACTAGCCAGCCGTCTGCGATTTGACCCCCAAACACTGCACCGCCTGTGCTTTAGCTCTCCCTTGCCCATGACCAAAGGTTGCTTTTTTGTGTGCGTTTGCTTCGTGGTCCAAATTATTGAGATGAGATTTTCCGGCTGCCAATGAGAAGACTGCTTGCATGGGCCCAAACGGTGATTGCTTGAACGGTCTTTCTTTACACGATTTGAGCGTTGACTATTATTATAAACGCAGTACCTCGTGGGTCTAGCTTGATCGGAAAAGTCTGCTAAAAAAGAAGAAGAAGAAAAGTATGGGGTAAAACCTTTCACAGCAGGAAAGGATCAAGTCAAGGTCCATATTTAAATAAAAAAAAAGAAGAGTCAGTGATCACATTTAACACGATTAATTACGAGTAAATGGTGTTCATATTGGTGAAGCTCAAAGGTCGCCCTCTCCTAGAACTTCCAAGAAGCAGAGCCTGGTTACGGTCCTTGTGGGTGATTGGGGTTCATACTCGGTCTTCATTTATTTTTATTTCTTACTATTCTTGTCCTTTTTTATTTTATTATTATTAATTTAAGGTTGCTGTGTCCATACGGAGGGTTGAATTGGTGGGGGCGGAAAGCTTCTATTTTCTATCCGCTGACTTGTTGGCCGCGTGTGAAACCCAATTTTATAGCATTGACTCTTTAGCCTCACATAATTACGCCACCTCGATGTTTTTGGAGACAAAATCCTTGTTTTTTAATAAGTATGTTTGATAATTTGTAGGTTTGCAATTAGATGAATTTAAAAATATATATATTTGGTTAAAATGGTTATTAGATGGATTTTAACTTTTAAAATAGATAATTAAATATATTTTTAAATAAAAAAATACTTTAAAAAAACATTCTCGATTAAACTTTCAAACAATTCCTTAATAAAAAATACTGAAAAAAAAGAGAACATAAATTGTGGGCTTCCTTTGTCCACCGCTGTGAGACGCACAGAAATCCAAACTAGGCCTGATTTCAGTCTAACTAGCCATTGCAGCTTCCATCATAAATCCACACCCTCGCCCATCCAAGGAATGGCTAGAATTAAAGTAGGGTTAAGCTGTCTTAATGTAGAAATCAAATCAATTAAATAAATTATCTATTGTAAATAAATTTAATTATAATTTTTTTTTAACTCAATTGATACTAAAATTAAATTAAATTATAGTATTTGATTTGAATTCAATTGATATATATGTGTGTGCGTGTGTGTGTGTGTGTTAAATTCGCATGTTTGGAAATAAAAATCATTTAATTTTATTTTTATATTGCTTTTACACCTTTATTTTATTTCTTCAAATAGGGGGCTAGATGGATATTTTGGAAAAATAGGTTTAACACTAAATTTATCCATTAGGGATTGTAAACCAGAGAGAGTTGCCTATAATTTATTTTCATAGTATTTTTTTTAAATTGAATTTTATTTAAGATTTAATTGCTTAACACTTAATAGAATTTGAAGTATAAAATTTCATTAAAATCTTTAAATTGAAATCAATTTAGATTTGAGATAATAATAAAATAATAAAAGAGTTTCAAACAAATCATGGTTTGGTACAATATAAATAGAAATACAGTTTTTTAAATTAGAAAAAACTCAGATTTGTTTTCTTAGAAAGATTATTTTATTCATCATTTTTCAATATCTTATCGTTGATAGTTACTGGCCTATACTGCTACGGGCAGTAGCCTGGCCCAACACATAGATGAAAACTACTGGCCCGCCTGAAAAAAAGTTATGCAATTAGCCTGGCCCAACATATATATATATAAAATTCTTTGTTAAGGTGAACAACTACATCAAGATTTTGTTTTTTTTATAATCAGCCGAATGATTATCGTAACCAAGAACTTGATTTTCTTATAATTCATTCACTTTTCATTTTATTTATTTATTATTATGAATGAATAAATATTTTTATATCTTTTAAATTCTAAAGAACATTACCAAAAATATTAATTAAATATATTTAAAATTAAAAAGCATGTAAAAGTGAAAGCTCAAATACAAAAGCCCTCTATTTAGGCGGAGTGTGGACACAAATTGATTAATTTTTTTATATATATTTTGTTGGAGCTTGTTTTGCATCTTCTCACTTAAGAGCATCTCCAGCAGTAGAGGCAAATTGGAGAGCCAAATATTTAAAATGGATGTTTGAATAGTGTAAAAATGGCTTTGGCTTTGGTGTGCACTTTAGTAGTAGAGGCATTTTGGAGAGCCATTTCTTTTATATTATTATTTTAATGTAATGCAATTATTTTGTATATAATTTAATTATGCAATTAATTATACAATTAATAGGAGTAAGTTATATAATTAAATAATTAGTTTTAAAAAACCCTCCAACAATATAATTATTAATTTTTCAGATATAATATGAAATTAAAAAAAATTAATTTAAAATTAAAAAACCCAGCAATAATTTAAATTTGAAACAACATCGGAAATTTCCAATTTCGCATAATTATTTTTTAACTAAATATTATTATTAATTACTCTTATTTTTTCTCCTAAATATTATTATTAATCACCTCCACAACAGTTCAAAAAACTACATTTACACAGTTCTTAAATCTAACTGCAAATTTAAACATGTAATTAAGCTAATTGATAAACAAAATCATAAATTTTCAATTTCTCATAATTATTTTTTTTACTAAATATTATTATTAATTACACTTTTTTTTCCTCCTAAATATTATTACTATATATTCCTAAATACTACCCCCCGAAACCCTACCCTACCTCTTTCACTTCTCATCTCTTTCACTTCTCATCGCCGCCCCCCACAAAATGCAGCTCACACGCCTCTCCAAACATTTGCGCCGCCCCCTACCACGCCTCTCTCATGCCCATCTCTCCTTCTCCGTCCTTCTCCGTCGATTGCAGCTCCTCTCATGCCCATCTCTCCTTCTCCGAAAATTGCAGCTCACCTCACGCCTCTCTCATGCCCATCTCTCCTTCTTCGTCCATCACTTCTCCTAGCTCACCTCACGCCTCTCGCACGGCCATCTCTCCTCCTCCGTCCCTCACAGCTCCCCTCACGCCTCTCCCATGGCGCTCCCCCTCTCTCACTCTACTCTTTTCCTCCTCTCCCTCGACTCCCTCTCACTCTGTTCTCCCCCCTCTGTCAAGTTTCTATCTTACGGGTTCTATTTTTTTATCAACAAACCTATTTGTACAGACAAAAAATATATCAAGTTAAGAAAACAAACCGAAGATTCTGGGGCAGAAGGTTTGACAGGAACCGAAGATGCAATCTGCTCGTTGGATTTTGAACTTTGATGCAGGTATTTTCTCGCCAATTCTTCTTCGGATTGGATGCAAAATATTCTGTGTTTTTTCAATTATTTAATTCTGTGGGTTGCTGGTGTTCAATTGTTGAATTCGTTGGGTTTTTTTTTATGGGTATTGCTTTGTTCTGGGTTGATGTAGTTTGTTGAATGAGTTGTGTTTCCAATTTCTTTGCTGGGATTTTTATTGTACATGGCCAACGGATCTATTTCAACGGTCATATTATTTTTGCCTCTGCAGACAATATATGTAGGAATAGCTCCCGGATGGCTCCAGAAAATGAAGAAGCCATTTTGGCTCTTCACTTGGCTCCTCTGCTGGAGTCGATATTTCACCCAAAAAAGCCAAATATTTGAATTTTTGGCTTTGGCTTCCTGGATGCCTCTACTGCTGGAGATGCTCTAATTGCAAAGAATTCCTGGAAACTTATTTTTGGTGGAAAACACCATTGCATCACATCGAGAATAACTGTGCTGCTGGAGTCTTATAGCTATTATACAGATCGATGCTGCTTCCATGTTTCGAGGTCAGAATAGGATTGTGCAGTTTGACTTTCCGACAAGAAAATATGCGAGTACGTGAAGTTTGATTTCCAGTTATCCGCCAGTTAACTTGATATGTTGTTTCTCCATCACGTGAACTTGCTTAATCAACTCCGGTTCTGCCATTGAATGATCTTCCCTGTTACACTTACATGTGGTCGTGGAGAGGTGGTTTATGCTGGTTAGGCTACCACTTGCTCTCCCTTTTCTTACCCTTATTCTCTGAATAAATCTTTGTCTGGCAAAATTAGTGACAATTTAGTTGGTACTAGTTAAATTGCATGTACTTCATTGCGAGTTAAGTAAATAATTTTTATAATTATTGAGATTGAAATAATTAATAGATTTTGTTAGTTCAAAAATAAAATATAATATCTATACATACAAGGTTGGATATAAGAAACACATCAACACACGCTATTATAACGACAAGAACATCAAAGGCTTAACATCTAAAAATATCATTACTATTATTGCTAAAACAATCAAAATTATAAAATTACCCCGAGGGAAAAAAAAACTCAAAAATATTAACAAAAGATGAAGTAAGAAAATTATTATTATTATTATTATTATGGGAAAATAAGTTCAATAAAAGATAAAAAAAAAGCCCAAAAACTTTAGCAAAAGAGCAAATAAAAAAATAAAAAATTCAAATTATTAGATAAAAAAAAATCATTTGACATAAAAATAAAAAATAAAAACCAATAAGAAAATCGAAAAGAAAGAACAAAGGAAACAAAATAAGAAATATCAATTTTCAAATGATCATAAATACAAACTAAAATTTAAGAACAATTTTTTTTGAAAAAAATGTTATTTCAACAAAAGAGAAAATAATAAAATTAAAAAACTAAAACTAAGAGCACATAGATATAAACATGGATTATTTAAGAAATTAAAAAAAAATCAAAGGAATTAAAAGTATACGGGCCAAAACGAAAACCAAATATATTATCAATTTCAATCAAAGGAAAAAATTTAATAAAATAAAATAAAATATAACATTTATATATGCAAGGTTTGATATAATAAAATATCAACACACCCTATTATAACAACAACAATATTGAAGCCTTAACATCTAAAAATATCATTATCATTACTACTAAAATAATAAAAAAATATTAAATTAATCCGAGGAAACAAATCAAAAACATTAACAAAAGAGGAACCAAGAAAAAAACTAAAATTATTATTATTATAATTATTATTATTATTATTATTATGATTATGATTATGATTATTATGATTATTATTATTGCGTTAGTAATGGGAAAAAATTCAATCAAAGAATAAAAAAAGCCCAATAAATTTAACAAAATAGTAAACAAAAAAAATAAGAAAAAATAATTATTAGCTAAGAAAAAAATCATTTGACTTGAAAAAAAAACTAATAAAAAAAACCAAAAAGAAAGAACATCGGAAAACAAATAGAAATATCAATTTTCAAATGATTATAAACACAAACTAAAATTTAAGAATAATGTTTTTTCAAAAAAAAATACTACCTCAACAAAAACAGAAAATAATAAAAATTAAAACCAAATCTAAGAGCACATATATATATAAACATTAGCTAAATTTGGGACTATTTAAGAAATATAAAAAAATAAAAAGAATTAAAATAAAAAAATTAAAAAGTATAAGGGCCGAAATGAAAACCAAATATATTATCAATTTCAATTAAATGACAAGATTGAAAAAATCAAGTCTTCTATACAAAAAATATTAAGAGATTTAAAATCAAACCCAAAATTAAAAGAATAAGGGCTGAAATAAAAATGTAATATATAATTAATTTCAATTGAAGGACACAATTGAAACAAATTAAAACTTACATAATAGTAATAAGGATCATACAACACAATTAAAAGAGGAGGAACTGAAATGAAATAACCATAAAAACAGGAGGCTGCCGTGTAGTTTAGGGTGAAGGAGAGAGAAAAAGATGAAAAAAAAAGTTCAACTGTCCCACTATCACATCACCGACTACCTTGTGAGGCCACACCATAAGAAAAAGGACATAGTGGATCATCCATTGAGATGCTAGATGGATATTTTCCTCGACGCCACACACCCCGCCCAAATCGTGCGTGAGGCCGAATACTGTCGGCGTGTGTGTCACAGGCGCACACAGTATTTAGAGGAAAATAATAAAAAGAGATGGTGTATTATCAGAACACTCCTACAATCAACTCTTCAATTTTGTCTTATTGGGGGGGCGGGTTTAGATATTTTTTAAAAAATATGAAATATCCAAAAAAACCCGCTAGATCAAGCTATGATTTTTGTCTTAATGGAGGGTAAAAGGTTTATGTTACTGTACAATTGAATGTGAAATTACCCCCTGGCTACAACTGTTTTTTTTGTTTTTTTAGGGATAGTTGGTTATTTTATAGCCAACTCTTCAATTTTACTTATTGAAGGGCAAATTAATATTTAGATATTTTTTAAAAAAAAATATGAAATATCTGAAACACCCCCCACAGACAAGCCATAGTTTTTTGTCTTTTTTAAAAGGTAAAAAGGTTATTTTATTGTACAATGAAATATGAAATTACTACAACACCCCCCTGATACAACTATTTTTTTTTCGAGAGATAAAATGATTATTTTATTTTACATAAAAAATATAAAAAAATAAATAAATCGGTGACCCTATCAAACCGACACAAAAACTGACCCAACCTGAAAATACTATTGTAACCTACAATAATTTCCCTAACATACTACAGTAAAATTCTGACCACTTTTAGTTTTTTAGTTGATAGTATAATATTATAAACACTAGCTAGCTGAGCACATACAGAAATAGCAATGGAAATACTCCTAATGCATTACAAGCATAATGCCACAAAATGGTTCAAAAAACAATCTCACCTTAACAAATACATATATCATCACAATTATCTACTTGCAAGGTTTAATAAATCAAGCACTGACCCAGCAAAACCTGCGACTCATCTCCTGCAACGAGTGATCCTAGAGCACCCTCTTGAGTAAGGATTGACAGGAATCTTAGACTTGAAGCAGTTGTGGCTATAGTACGATCTACCAGACCTCGCAGGACAAGGAATTCTATCAGCAGACAGAGCTCCATATGAGATATAGTAATGCGTTCTTCTCCAAAGCAAAGATCTGCTACGACTACTTTCTTCACCATCTTCAAAACCCACCAATCCATCATCGAGCTCGCTGCTTTCGTCGAAATACATGGACATTGGCCATTCTAGTGCATCACTCATTGCCTCCAAGCTTGTTCCAGCACCCTGAGCTTGGATTCTTGGACTGATAGCAAGAAAGATAGCGGAAAGGAATATCGTGAAGGTGAAATAGTATCGCAATGTAGAGCTCGCCATGAGTGGAAAACACAAGCAGTGGAAGTGAAAGTAGCTACAAAGGGCTGAGCTACCTATAATGGCAGGTTTATTGTTTTTGAGTTCTTGAGTGGGGGAGGGAGGTCGATGGTGGGGCTGTGGGGACATGGAGTCACATGCAGGTGCAGGTCTTGGAGGCGAGAATTGATTGGGTTACAGCTGTGGCTCATCAATGCATCAGCTAACGCGTGTCTCGATTGCTGTGATGTTTTCTTTGTCCTTGTTTTGGCCACCTACTTGGTGAGGTGGGACTTATTGTTAGATTGTGGTGATGGAGTTTCTGTGGGTTTCTCAGTGGGTATGTGACAAGTGTTGAGATCGCAACGGCTGTGATGTCGGCCACCGTTTGCTGGCATGCAGAAGAAAATTGCCTGGACTCCTTGGCTCGGACAAATCGGCAATTAGCGTACAAATTAAAAAGAAAAGGAAAAGGAGAATTAAGAGGAAAAAAAGTTATTTTTTTTGGTATTATAATATATTTTTGAATTTCATGATTCAAGAAATGCAATATATAAGCAATGTTGACCATGACAATAATTATTGTTCACAACCATGATAATAATTAAATATTATGCCTTTAAATTGTAACATCACTTAAATTAAGATTTTTCATTTTTTTTTTCCATAAAGAAGGAATATCTATTTGAGTGGCCTTGAACTTTGTTACGACCTCTTCAAGAGTTAATCTCTCTCTGTAGAAATATCAATTTTTTTTTATTAATATTATGAAGCACAAATACAATGCCTCGATTTTTCTGTAGCAACAACTCAATCTAATATTAATAAATATTAATATTAAATTAAAATATTAAAACTTGACATTTAACATATATTATTTTTCTAAAATAATTACTTATAATATTTTAAATCTACTAGGCATCAATTAAGCATGCTGCTTGTATTGCAACCTGCGTGGGATTTGAAGTAATGATCCTCATATATACTTTAGAGAGACACATTTCTATAAACATGTCATCCTTCCATGCATCCTACTGTGATCCTAAACTTCATTATAACTTCACTAATCATAATCATTATTTTTATCCTAATGATTTATAACATGCAAAACATCACTTGTATCGATGCCAACTATAATACATTATATGTAGTTGAACTATCATGTTTCTCTATCCAGGTAATATACCTCAATCATTTGTAATTGCTTTTTTAGTGTCTCGAGAAAAAAAGAAAAAAAAAGAGTTTGGTGAGTTTTTAGAAGAGACGAGTTGGGTAGCCCGCGCGTTGCGCCGGGCTTTTTATATGTAGCAAATTGATTATTTATGTGGTAAGCAAAGAATTTTTTTAGTTGATAGATAGAGAATTGTAAATTTTAAATCATGCTATATTTTTTTATTTATGTATTGAATTAGTTGATTATTGTTATAAGATTAAAAACTCGGATAGTGATTCAATTTCAAATTTTAAAAATGATAAGCGATAAAAATTTATGAAAGATCAGTAATTGTAATTTGAGTATTGCAAGATCATAATTGATTAATTGTTTAGAATGTATTGATTGTTTTGATGGTTATTTAATTGGTTGATGTAAATCTGTAATCAATAAAATGAATGAAAGATGATATTTTGTTGTCTTGAACTGAATGTTTTGATTGTTAGATATTTTTTAACAGTTATTAAGCATTTAACTGGTTGATACCAATATTATAATCGCTGAAATGTATTAAAGATAGATTATTTTTTGTTTGCATTGATTTAGTTGGTTGTTGACATTATTTTACTGTCTTGGAGAATAATTTAGTCACAGTTTGGATTTGAATTGTGTGTTGATTTAATTAACTCATAGATTGCAAAATTACAATGTTTTGATGATCTGGTGTGTTTTAATTGGATTGATAATTATATAATCAGTTGGTCGAAAAAATGTAATAGATTATATTGATTAGAGATTTTTGTTTGCTGTAGTCGATCGGGAATTTGTTGGTGGTTGGTTTTATTGTAATTGTGTGGCCGATTATCTAATTTTTCTTTATTCAGTTGAGTTTACTGGTTATGGAAATATTTTTTGTATCCATTTGTATGGTGAATTATTTGATTGTTTGGTGTGATATTTTTTTGTTGTAGTTTATTGATCAATTTGTAAATGTGTTTTAATCGGTTATTTGTAATTGTATGGCCGATTATCTACTATTATATAACTATATTAAATGTATCTCATAATACTTATATTAATTTTTTATATTAAAAAAATCCTAGGTCATGTTTTATTTTCCCTATATATATTCTTAGGCTGAAAGATTAAAAAATATATATAAAAAAAATTAACACCATTACTGTCAAAAGAATAGAAATTATTAAATTATGAAGAGCAAA